>OZ005654.1:147723212-148923212 GCA_963930645.1 Salticus scenicus
TAATCACTGATATTTCTGCTCGTTAATGTTCGTAAATGTATACTTCATAGTCTGTTAGCTAACAAAATTTGCAACAATGGAAAAAAAATATTTGGTAAAATTTATTTCTGATTAAAAATCCCTTGAACAACATATTTCTGCATAAATATTTTCCAATTTCGAAAAAAGATTGAGAAAAAAAAATGCATTATTTCAAACATGAGTGATTAAACCGAATGTATTATAAAACAACTTTTTGCAAATTAATATTTTTATAAAGATTAATATTTTTACTATAGTACTTTTTATTAAAAAATGCGCGATGCACAAGTAAAGGATCTGTACTCAATGATTAGACTGTAATATATAAAAGAATCCAGTTTTCTTACAAATTTCAACTTAATATTTGAGTAAAATATCACTATAATCTATTTATTGACATCGAAATAAATATAAAATAAAACATCATCATTCAGTTGCAATTATTCTTCTCAATATAGAAAAAAATAATTAATTTTTCTATTCATCACTGTGTGGCGCTAGTTGTTCGTTATCAAACAATTCACTGTTAACCGAATATGATTATACAAACGCTTCCATTTACTAAACAGATTGCAGTTGTGCACCTATGTTCTATTTTTCTGTTAAAAATGGAATTAAAAACGTGATGTAATGGAATATGAAATAATATTTAAAAATTGTATTTTATAAAATAGTAATCTCGTTTACACTTAGCTAAAGATGCTTGGAAATGCTTGTATTTCTTTTCTATTTCAACTGTCTACTCCTACGATATTCTTCTTTCTTTTGCTATCGTCAGTATCATGCAAAGGTAAGTGATTCAAATTAGTTATTAAACTTATTTTAAAATTTTTATAAAAATAATTAACTGTATGTATATATTATTTTTTTTCAACATAATAAATGTAGTTTCATACTTTTAAAAATAAATGTTTTTTATGGAAGATATGGTAACACATTTCTATGCGATTTTCTAAATTCTTTTAATGGTGTACAAGCTGTAAAATTGCATTAGTATCCGTAGTTTGAAGAATATTATTATAATTGTTATTATAAAATAATTAATATAAATAATTCGAAAATGATAGGATTAGATTGATAAATATCAAACAGAGCTGAGTTCTTTTCATTTTATAGAATTTGCAAATTTATTTAATTAAAAGATTTCGATACGATTTTTGTAATATTTCATTTTTTAAACTTATTGGATATGCTAAAGTATCGAAAAAAAAAAAAAAAAAAAAAAAAAAAAACTAGAGAAAAATAGTCATAAAAATATGATTTATAAAGCTTTAATTTGTACGTTTTACAGACCGTGGCGTCTTTTTTATTAATTCTCAGTAAAATGCGAATTGAAACTCTATTAAAAATAAATTTCAAATATTAATGTTTTAAAATAATAACATCCCCTTTCTATTTTTTTTCTAGAATCTCCTAAAATTCAACCATTCCAATTCCCAATGCAAATTAAAATGGGTGATACAGCAAGTGTCGTTTGTGCAGTTATGAGAGGAACACCTCCTTTCAAATTTAGGTGGTTGAAGGATGGAGTTTTAATAAAATCTGATAATTCACTCAACACTATAACGAATAACATGCTTTCTAATTTAGTTTTACAAACTGTTGATGAGAAATCTTCTGGAGATTATACATGTGAAGTCAGTAGCAATCATGGAAAAGATAATTATACTGCTCATCTAACTGTTAGAGGTATGTAAAATAAACATTTATGATTTAAGGAAATGAGTAAATTTTAATAAAATTTATTTATATGAAAGTGCAATATATATTACAATGTTACGTAATTTTAATTGTTTATGATTATTTTTTTATTTTTACATTTGCTCTACCAAAAAGAAAATTTTTTCAAAGAAGACAGAAAATGAATTGATATATTATTTTCCGTCTCATAATTTTTTTTGTCAGTATATAGTGATAATATACTATTTTATTAGCATATATTAGTCATATATTAATGTAAGTATATAAAATCAGGATAAAGTACTTAGGTGTAATTTAATGTAGTTGTTTAAAAAAAATTTTTTTTTCGATTAAGTATGGTAAAAATGTTTTGCTTATTTGCATTTTGTATGAGAAGAAACTATTTAAAGTACATAAATTAAACCAGCTTTTTATAAGCTCATTTATATTTAAAAGTTTCCTCATTCTTATGACTTTATTCATGTAACAATGATTTTGTTTATATCGTGTAAAACTATATATAACACCACTTTTTCTATTTGTTTTATAATATACTTTGTTTAGTTAATGTTTTTTATAGTATACTAATAAGATAATGGATACTGTCGATACAAAAGGTTCTCTAAATATTACTAAAAAAGAATTTAAAATAAGATATCTTCAAGAATAAATATTTAGCAGTTTGACACTTTCATAACAAAGACGTAATATACAGTTATCCAAAAAGTGGAATAGGAATGGACTTTTATACGCAAGATAAACAGATAGGAAGTTTCATCTTTGTTGTTTCGTTGATTATTTTGTTGATTGTTAGTTTGAATTGAATGCTATTATTATTTGAATTAGAAACTATATAAATTAGAAAAAATTGAAAAAATGTTTTTGTTCAGACTTTGCGTTTAGCAGAAAAAATAATTATATACGACGATTATCTATGACCACAAAAGAACGGTAACATTCTTATGATTAGGAAAATTTTTATATAATAGTATATTTTTCTTTTTCTAATATTTGTTTCTTTTTATTTTTTTGAAAAGCTCCTCCAGTATGGATTAAGGAGCCTCAAGATGTTGAAGTTATTGAAGGAGAAAAAGCTGTATTCACGTGCATAGCAGGAGGTTTTCCAAATCCAAAAATAACATGGAAGAAATTAGGTATGCTTAAAATGTTGTTTTTATAAATTTACCTTTCTCAAACTGTGTTAATGTGAAGTGCAAATTTTACATCTAATTTAATAAAAATTCAACAGGAGAAAATATAATTCTTCAGTACTTAATTTGCTAAATATACTTTTGAAAATATTATTATATGTATATATATTAGTTTAATTTGATTTGGAAAGAATAGTTATATTTTATCCTCAATACTTAATGAAAAATTTAGATTTAGAGGACATGATTTGTATATTTTCCTTTAGTATTGAAGATTTGTGTTATAATTAAAGAATAGTTTAATTTGTAAAATTTGAATAATCACTTTTAATATTTAAAAATAAGTTTTACAACTTAGAAATAAATTTATAAAAATTTAAACACTTATTTACATGTAAGAGATTTATTTTAAGAGTATATATTTCATTATATGAAATAAAATTAATGAAAAATCAGAAATTTATATATAAGAAATTTTATATGTCTTTACATAAAGATATATTTAGAGAAGAATTTAATTATTTGAATACATTTGTTTACAACCTTAATATATATTTATAATTATTTCATATTGTTGAAAAAAATTAGACTACATAATATGTTTCAAAATATGTTTATATACACATATATCATCTCAATTTGTAATAAAGACATGTATTATTTATATTGAGAACATTCAATTTGATTACTATTTATGCTTAATTTTTTAATCAAAGTTGCACAATAAACACGCCAGTAAAAATAAATATCATATAAATATTTAATTTATAGGATACTATTATTTGTTACATGGTTTAATTTTTTAATTTTTAAAAATGAGAAAGTGATTTTACGAATAATTTTAATCAGTTTGGTATCTAATTTTGTAGCCAATTTCAGTAAATCTGTAACAGTATAAAAACATTTCGTACTTGGTTCGAATATTATTAATGGATTTAAAAACTATATGTCAAGTAACAAAGCTTGTAAGGGAAAAAACTCACAAGTTTTGTTACAAATAAAAATAAAGAAATAAAGAAATAAAATAAAATAAAATTTTATATAATGACTTTATATATAAATTATATATGGATATATATATATATATATATATATATACATATAAACTTGTGAACACATAACTAAAAATAAAAGCGATTTCCCCTTTTTAATTTGCCTTCATATATATATATATATATATATAAAGGTAACTGAATGAATTAAATTGTTTTGAATTTATTTAAAAGCAGGAAAGTAATGTGGAATTTAACATGAAGTCCAAAAAGTTAATCCCGCTAGCTCAAAAACGTTTTGAGTTGTTGATAAATATGGTATATATGGTTTGCAAGTCAAAAATCACCTTTAATGTTTCAAAGTCTGCGAATATAATAGAATATTACACTTTTTTTTTTTTTTTTTTTTTTGTTATTTACTTTCTTTTTTTTCCCTCTAGAAAACCCAAGATCTGGGAATAATTATTTCCATCCGTATACTTCAGAAAACAGTACATTAATATTTAGTCCTGTTTCCCAAGTCGACGATGGAACATACGTCTGCCTTATTGATAATGGCATAGGGGATCCTTTAAATAAAAGTGCACGCCTCATAGTTCATGGTATAATTTATTTTCTCAGGGTCAAAAATGTCATTGAAAGCAATATGTTTTACATATTTATTATTGTTTTATATTTTATTTCTTTATAATATTTCTAAAAATTATAACATTAAATTATTATTATTATGAATTGTTTTAGCTGTTTGCATTTCAGTGTCATTTTTTAGTATAAAATAACTTGCTATTATAAACAGACGTTATGTTGTTAAAAAAGTAATAATAATAAAAAGCTTCTTAGATGTTCTTTCAAGTTGTTTATATCATGTGGGATATGAAATAAAATCATGTTACATTTTATGATGTAATATAACTTCAAACTTTTTTGTTTTTGTCTATATTTATTTTTGCGCAGTATTGAACATTGAATATTATACAGTTTAAATTTTATATTACTTACATAACTATGATAAATAAATTAATATGATCACGGTAACAAAATAATTTTTGATAGTAAATGCTCTTTTTCAGTTTCAGCATTTTATAATGTTTAAGTACAATTCTGTCTTTATTTCGTTTAGTTTTCGTTTTTTACTGTATACTGTACATGACGCAGTTAAAATTTTAAGGAATTTTAAATGTAAAATAAAGTTTTCGTTGATTAATGATGTTACGAATTATCAACAATAGTTATAGGGAAATATTTCTGCGATGAAATTTGTCTTGAATTCTAGATTTTGATTTTGATTGCATTGGAACATTCAAATAATAATAATAATAATAATAATAAATGGATTTTAAAATCGTATGCTTTATTTTATGATGTTGTTTCATAAAATTAGAATGTGCAAATTATATCTATAATAAATATAAAAGGTAAATAATTAGAAAATGTGAATAATATAGTCAAAAGTTTTATAAAGCAAAGCTATCAAGTAGGGTTTTTTCGATTAAAAAAATATGTAGATATTTAATAATCATATCTGCTGGTTTCTGCCTTATTTATTCATTGCAAATACCAATGTGCTAAATTTTTACAATAAATATATATTATATGTAATATTATATGCAATAAATATGTAGTATTTCTGATCTAGTATTTAAATGCTTGTACATGAATCCTTAAATGCTTTTGGATGACATTACACATTTAATTTCATACCGTTTTTATTCGATTCAGTGTAATTTGAATACTAAACAACTAAACTATATGGTCAACTAAATACATTTCTTTAAATATATATCATAAAAGTACTATACAAATATTTTAGCTGTTTAATGTTCTCTTTTTCCAGCATGCGGCGCTAGTTGTTCATGTAAAGTAAAGCATTATCATGTTTGACTGCTTGTGATGAGAGACGCTAATATTGTTACTTCGTCACAATTAAATGGCTTCTTTCAGATTATATAAATATAAAAATATTTATATCTGTAATATGTTTTTATACAATTCTTCAAAGGTTAATGATTTCAATCAAGATAAAAACAGAAAGTTTTGTTAACATGGTTTTCCTACACTTCATATTCGTTATATTTATCGTATCAACATTGCCACTCCATTCATTTTGCAAAGGTAAGTAAATGATATTTGTTTTATTAATAAAACTTATTTTAACAGAAAATAGTTTAATTTATAATACTTAATATGATATTTTGAATGTAAATTTAAGACCACAAAAGTTTTTAATTGGTGTTTCGTTAAAAGTGTATACTTAGATCCAATATAAGACGAATGTTCAATCTAGCAAGTTTAAAAGATTTTTGCTGCTACCAATCTAGCTAACGTGCTTATTTATATATAATTTCAGTTGTAAATTTGAAGAAAATATAGCTAAGTCTCATTTTTATTTGCTAAATAATTCTTTTGTCAGATTGATATTGATAAAATTTAATAAAATAAAAATACCCAATAAATACATAAGTAGGTTATCAAAATATTTTTAAAAAGAGGAGAATATTTTTTCATAATGATATTTAAATCTTATTTATTCTATATAATTGTTTTAAAATTTTTATAAGGAATTAAACGTAGAAGTAAAAGGAATGATTTTGAATAAACATTTTTTTAAAGTTTTCCATTTGTATAATTAATTATTTTTTGTTTTAAAAATTCTCCATTTATTTCGCTGATTTATGATGGATAACTTTTTGTTTTACAGATCCTCCATTAATTCAACCATTCTATTTCCCTGAAAATATTAAAATTGGACATTCTCTCAGTATACAGTGTTTTGTAATGAAAGGTCAGCCTCCATTTAAATTTAAATGGTACAAAAATGGTCAAGAGTTAAAAGAAAAAAATAATATAAGCGTTTTAGATAAAGTGTCAAATTTAATGATAGATCCTATTGTTAAAGAGTCTGCTGGAAATTATACATGTACAGTTTCCAATGCGTACGGAAGAAATTCATTCTCATCAATACTAAAAGTAAGAGGTAAGATTTACTGATTTATGTATTATAAAATACCACTTTTATCTTTTTAAAAATCTAAAAAATCCTGACGCAAGATGTGTATAAATAAAATTATTTTTGTAACAGAAATTAGCAGATGAGTTAAGAACAATATAATTAAAAACAATTAAAATAGATAGTTTTGTATCTTAAAACATTACACAATAGAAAAAATACAACAATATATAATATTTAGATGCAAAAATCCTTGATTAACATTTACAATCATAACTGGAATAAAAATGTGCTTCAACAGCGAAAATTTACTTATGCTTCTTTATTTCACCAAATGAAATGTTTTTTTATTATCATGTTAAAACAAAATATAACAAATTATTATTTTATTATCTATTCATGACGATTTTGTTTTTGATAAACTGTAGCATGTTAATAACATTACTAGTGTATCTTATTTGTCTAAAGGTATTTTTTTGCGCATGATTTATTTAATTATCGAAATTTTAAAGTAAATTTCCAAACTCCTAAACATAGTTTGAACAATGAATAGTGTAAGCTACAAATAACGTTTATTTAAATAATTCTACAAAAACTCTTTTAAAACCTTTCAATGAAAGCCGTTTTAAAGTATATCTGTTTGATGATTCATAAAATTAATACTTTGTACAGTATAAGTATGAGAATTTGGTACTGTATGCTACAGATAATTATTAATCATGTTTTCCTGAAAAAAGCAGCATTTTATAAATAAAAATTTAAATTTAAAATATTTAATTGTTTGTTGGCAGGAAATTTCTGTATTATTTTTCCTGACATGGATGGCATAATTAAATGCGAAAGCTTATGATGCAACTATTGCTGACCTCTTGATTCATAAAAATATTTATTAGTATTATACTTTTGCAGGAAGAATTCACATTTTAACTTAATTTAATCTAATTAAAGCTTTTTAAAATACATATCATGAATGGATTCATTTATGAACACATTATATGCACACTTTTTATATTGCTCTGTCTATCAAAAGAATATATATATATATGAAATATTACTTTAATATTTTTAATATATTTTATTTTTTGAAGTCTTCTATTAATATTTTCTCTGAAAAAAAATAAAATATGACTCTTTAATTGTTTTCATCATAGCACTATTCCCAAAATAATAATTTGTTTTAATAATATGAATAAATGTATTTCCAAATAATGAATAAAAAGAAAAGAGATCTATTGTGAAAACTTAAATTAACATTTCAAATAATAATTTAAAAAATTCTACACGCAGAAGAAATTATTTTTGGAATTTATTGTTCTGATGTGTTTTAATGCTTAATTAACATTTTTTGAAATCTTTTAAAAATGTATGTGTTATTTGATGATCATATAATCTTTCTGTATCCCATCCCCTTTAAGAAAATTCTACATTTCTACTTGAAAATTATTATGCCATTAGAATGTAAATGTAAATATCTATTTTCATTTGTATTATTGTAGTATGATTTATAGATAATGACTAATAATAATAAATACAAAACTTTGAATAACCACCAAAATGCAATAAATTCGCAACAATTGTTTTGGGCCGAAAAAGTACACGACCCTTCGTCAGGCGGAAAAATGCGCTAGTGCTGTAATCAAAGCGGCAATGCACAAAACAGTTACATGTGAAGAGCAAAAATATATAAAGACGAATGTAAAATAAATTCTAATGTTATCAGAATTATCAAAAGAAAAGAGAAAATAAATAAATAAATAAGATTAAAAAATATAACAAAATCTAAAAATCTTTAATGTATAAAAATTAAAAGAAAACCGAAGTTAAGTGAGTAATTTCGAAGAATCAGATAAGAACGGAGTGGAAGCAATGTCCTTAACAATATTTTTGGAATATTTAAATATGTAAAAAGCTTCATGCATATCCAAATGGGAAGAGAAGAAAGGAGATGAAATTATGTTAGTTTTACAAAAATTCAAACGATGACCATGAGACCAGCAGTAGGAAGATATAGAAGATTTGGAAATTTCTTTATTACGAACATTTCGACAGTGCTCATTTATACTATATTTCTAACGCCTTTTGACCAATGTAACTTAAATTGCACGACGAACGTGGGATTAAATAAATGCCAGATCGGTTTTCAGTAGGAATGGGATCTTTAAGAGAAGAAACTTTAACTGATAATGTTAAAATTTTCATTTATGAATATATTAGAAACTTAAAAACACGTGTGGAAGTACGTTTTGGATTTAAGGTATTGGTTGAATTAAAATAAATTTATTTTCATGATTTTTGATGTTTAACAGTCGTAAATTTGTGAAAATATATACAAAATATTTTAGTATTAGAAAACCATGCTTAAAACAGTTTAAATTAACCGTATTTAATTTTATATTCTAACAATTAAGTTTTCATTTAACTGATAATTTAGAGTTTGGGTAATTGAAATAGCGAATTGCTGTTAATGGAGCTCTCTTTCTCTCTCTCTTTGTATATTGATTTGAAATGTGATAAATTATGTATTTAAAAATATGTTCTGTATAGAAATTACATGTTCTTTATTAACCGTAGTGTTAAAATCCAAAACAAAACAGTTTCTTATCTAATGAAATGTCATTTAATGTAATGTGTATTAATAAAATGCGCAAGTTTTATTGCATAGTAATCTAAAATATATAATTGATAAATAACTGAACAATTTTTTTAAAACAATATGCTAATTCAAAACATACGGACTCATGATTTCAATTAATAAATATTTTATGAGATCTCGCTTTTTTTACATTTTTTGTATTCAGATCAAATATTTGATTCTTATGTCAAAAATGTATAGTTAATGATAGAACGTAAATTTTCTGTATAATATATTAATTAAATGTGAAAATTAACTTGCAGCTCCTCCGTCTTGGATTGTAGAACCTGTAGATCAAGAAATAGTAGAAGGTTTTAAAACAACTTTCTTCTGCAAAGCATCTGGCTTTCCAATACCAGATATAAAATGGAAAAAAATACGTAAGAGTATTTTTCTTATATTTTCTATTTTATTTTATTTTTTTCTATTTTATTTTATTTTTTTCTATTTTATTTTTTTTTTAAATTTACTGAAGTCATTATAACATTTATAAAGTCTGATTTTTGTTGTGGTGATGGTTCCCATAAACAGAAAAAGTCAGTAGGAAATTTCATTTTTTTCGGATAGTACTGATAAAATTGACTTTTAATATCTTGAATAGCTGGGCTTTTGTTCTTTTTTATTAAGAGATAAACTTTTCATATTTTGTACAGCTCTGAGGTTAGGAATTCTTTGATAAAACAGTTGAGCGGATTTTAACGTCGCTCTAGACTTACAGTCGGCAGCAAAATTATCCGAGCACTAGCAATAATTTCTGTCTAAAAAAGTACATTTAATACTGCTTTGTTAAATAAATCCTTGTCGAGTGATGTTCTTAGTCAGTGTAAGAACATGATTCAACAAGGATTTATTTAACAAAATAGTATTAAGTGTACCTTTTTGATATCGAAAATACTGGCTAGTGCTTAGAAACATTTGCTGCCGACTGTATGCAGTGTGCAACTGAAGACAGTCTGAGACTCTCCTTAAGGGTGATCCGGGGACATGCCTTCACAATTTTAATCCATTGAAGATGGGAGGGCTCTCATTTCAATAACTTCTCAGATGTTTTAATTTTTACAGAATATAGAAGACAAAGAAGCCACAACGAATTTTACATGCAGGAGCCACTGTAAATGAACACGACGGTCTTTGTCTAACTCGAGTATCGAACCTATAGTTTTCCGATTACGAATTTGACGGTCTTACTGAAAAAAAAAAAAAAGAATAAATGATGTTATTAATTAAAATTTTTATTCCCACAATATTTTTATTAGGCGAATCGTAATGAAAATAGGAAATTCGAGCTAAATTAGTTGCGGTTATACCAATATTGATGAAAGTTTTTCTAAAAGACAAACTAATATTAAACTGATGTATAAAATAGCAACCTGACATCAAAACTGGTTGCGTTTAGTCATAGCATAAGATTAATAATAATAGTGATGATGATGATAATAATAATAATAATAATAATAATAATAAAAAGCATTAGCTTACAGATTAAATTTTTCAAAAAAATTCAGCGCTTGCATAGATGTGTAAAACAAGTTGTCAGTATAGATGTGAAACTGGTTCCTTGATCATGAATATAATAGAAAAATAAAGTAAATTACTCTGGCTAATGGTTAAACCATAAAAATTAGGAATTGATAAGTTGTAGCAAGTCATAAATTTTACAAAGTTTTTAGATGTTATTTTGAAATTTTTAAAAGAGTTTTATATTTATTTGAAGTGAATGTAGCTGCGTTAATGCCGTAAAGAAATTTTCATGTTCTTTTTCAGTATGTAGAGACGAAATTTTTTTTTTTTAAGGCTACCAGTCTATCTAAATGTATAGTGCTGCAGCTGATTTTATATCAGCCACTAAAAATAAATTTAAAAGTCATAATTTGCACTTTATCAAACGTTATTAATACATATATTTGATGTAACGTAATCTAATGTAGCACATATCTAATTATATAAGTATTTAATATAAAAATTTTTGATGATAAAAAGAGAATTGGAACTAGAATCCTTTAAGTTCTTTTAAGACTTTTAATACTTTAATGTTCTCTTTTAGGCATCTTATCTGTTTAGTCTTTCCACGAATATTTATTATAAAATATAATAAAAAATAGCGATAAGAATAATCTTAATATAACACTTAATGGACAGTTATTGAAATTTGATGAATGGAATATGGTGCACAAAGTAAGGCCAATTGTACACTCTAAGGACATAGGTCTTTAATGGAATGTACTCTGTGGGGAGGGGGATCTAGGAAGGTAATTTTATGGTTTCTGGTGTATAGTTATAATATTTGCAGAATGCACTGAAAAATTGCATTTAATATGTGACATATAATAATAATAAAAAGAAACTTTAAGCAAGCACCATAACTCAAAAAATTTTTAACTATAGTTTTGGGTAAAAACAATAGCAAGACCTTTCAGCAGACGGAAATAATAGACATCAGTGGCGCAAACACTTTGATATTGCACTAGTACTTACATCTTTTCGCATGATAAAGAGCCATGTCAGGAATTCCGCCAGGAAATAATTGATTATAAGAAAGAAAAAAAATTCACATAATAATTTAAAATTTAACCGGTATGGAATAGTTATTTTAAGTATCAAAATTTCTTTATATTTTGTACAATTTTCTTCAATGGCTATACGACTTAATATTTTTTACTAAAATAAACATGTTATGCTTTTAATTCTTTTAACACAAAAATTAACATTTATTTATTATTTTATATGTTTTTTCAGAGACCACGAATTCACAAGATATTTTACTGCAAGAAGTGACCAGTTATGCAAATGGGACTTTAATATTCGATACAACTTCTAAAGATAATGAAGGACAGTACATATGTGAAATAGATAACGGTGCAGGAGAATCTTTGAAAAAAACTGTTTCTCTTATTGTGCATGGTAGGATGATGTTGCAGTTACAAATATTTATATATATATATTGTGAATAAAGTGTTTTATCCATTAATATTTTTTTATTAATTAATCTATAATTATAACACATATTGATTTATTTACCATTGTAAAAAGGAATAGCTATACAACCCGTGCGTTTATTAATATGAAATGAATTTAATTGAAATATTTTAATTTATGTTTTTGAATTTTTTCACTATTTTTATTCATATAACTACATGAATTGTCTTTTATAATATATATATATATATATATATATATATATATATTGTGAATAAGTGTTTTATCCATTAATTTTTTTTAAATTAATCTATAATTATAACACATATTGATTTATTTACCTTTGTAGAAAGTAATAGCTATACCGCATACCCGTGCTTTTATTAATAGGAAATGAATTTAATTGAAATATTGTAATTTATGTTTTTGAATTTTTTCACTATTTTTATTCATATAACTACATGAATTGTCTTTTATAATATATATAAAAATATATTGTGAATAAGTGTTTTATCCATTAACTTTTTTTAAAAAAACTTAATCTATAATTATAACACATATTGATTTATTTACCTTTGTAGAAAGTAATAGCTATACCGCATAACCGTGCGTTTATTAATAGGAAATGAATTTAATTGAAATATTGTAATTTATGCTTTTGTATTTTTTTTACTTTTTTTATTCATAAAACTACATGAATTGTCTTTTATAATATATGCGATGTAATATAACTTATAATATATATATATTGTGAATAAGTGTTTTATCCATTAATTTTTTTAAAATTAATCTATAATTATAACACATATTGATTTATTTACCTTTGTAGAAAGTAATAGCTATACCGCATACCCGTGCTTTTATTAATAGGAAATGATATTAATTGAAATATTGTAATTTATGTTTTTGAATTTTTTCACTATTTTTATTCATATAACTACATGAATTGTCTTTTATAATATATATAAAAATATATTGTGAATAAGTGTTTTATCCATTAACTTTTTTTTTAAAAAACTTAATCTATAATTATAACACATATTGATTTATTTACCTTTGTAGAAAGTAATAGCTATACCGCATAACCGTGCGTTTATTAATAGGAAATGAATTTAATTGAAATATTGTAATTTATGTTTTTGTATTTTTTTACTTTTTTTATTCATAAAACTACATGAATTGTCTTTTATAATATATGCGATGAAATATAACTTATAATATATATATATATATATATATATATATATATATATATATATATATATATGCGATAGCTACAACATAGTAATATATTGATGAAGCAAGTTACATATGCATATTGTTAGATGTGTTTCAGTTTTCAAATGATATATTCAAATGCGACTAATTTTTAACATTTATAGCTTTGTAAATGTGCATTACTTAAATGATGGAAAATTATTATCTAATACGAACACAAGTCATAAATTAAAAATTCATACATTCATATTTATAGTTAAAAATGCTATAGTTATTCATACATCGATAAACTGAGTGGGCAATTGAATGGATATATAAATGATATACATCTATATTGTAAAATAGACCATTCAGATTGCTTTTATTATTATTATTATTATTATTATTGTTATTATTATTATTAATATTATTTAAACAAATATGCATACTTCTTGTCATTTAGAAGACTAGTTTGTACTACAAATTCGTAGAAAGCTTATTGGTTTGATTGTATAAAACTTTCCTTTGATTAATATTACGTAAATTTTTAAAAAAACTTTTATTATAATTTTTAAGCAATAAACATTAAACTTTTTTTAATTATCGTAAATCTTACTTCGACTGGTTGAATTTGCAAAACTTATTTTGAAATTTAGTTTCATTATAACCCAGAACGCGGCGCTAGTTGTACAGAAAAGAAGATTCATTTGCCTTATTCTAGGTTAAAGTGACGCTTTACGTATATAGGAGAGTAGAATTATTAGATAACAATTGTTTTTGAAAGATACAACAATAAACAAAAGTTTGTCTTGTTTTTTAATTTACGCAATAAACAATGTATATAATGGACTTTATTAAATTTTATGTACTCTAATTAGCTCAGAAAAATTGTTTTTACCATGGATTATATCATCTTATCGTTAATATCAACATTGTATCAACTGATTACTGTCGTTGTTGCAAACGGTAAGTACTTATTCTCCTTCTATTATATATTTTAACAATAAATCTAGTTAATTTTAAAAGTAATTCAAAGCACAAATTCAGATTTTACGTATTTTGTTTGTAATAGTATAGTATTTTTATAGAAGAAGTTCTTTTAGCATTTTTATATACGATTAAAATACTTTGCCTATTGATAGTTTTAAATTCTTCCTACTAGATCTAAGATATTTCCAGCGCAAAGCAATATAGGAGAATATAAGTGACTATTTTTATTTATTTAGAGTTAAGTATATAATTTCCCTTAAAAACTTTTGTAAAGCTGAAAAAAATAAATAAAATATTGAGTTACTGCTAGAAAATATGTAATTTTCTATAAGTTTTATTCCCTTTAAAAGTAACTTTTTAAGAAAGCATATTTTGTTTTTGTTTTGATAACTCCATAGTTAATGGTATTAAAATTCAATATATTCTGATGGGTTAATATTATTATTATTACATATATTATTCATTCACGTTAACGATTGGACATTTAATACAATAGTTTGAAAAATGTCGATAAATATAGATAATTCTTGATTTCATTAAATATAATTGTTTAAAAATTTACAGAAAAGTTTGAAGAATTTCCGTATTACTTCTTGTTAAATAATTTTGTAAGCTTGTTTTAATATTATTGTAATCAAAATAAATTTAAATGGTAAATAAAGAGCACTGTAAGCTTAATAGAGGCATTGTATTTATTAAAAAAATGTAATTAATTAATATATATATATATATATATATATATTGTGTAAAAAGTTTTTACATATTTTCTACATACTTTTTCTACAATTCACGGTAATTATTATAAGAAAGGCTTAATTCTTTATTATTATGTTTTAGATGCTCCTAAACTACAACCATTTCATTTTCCCGAGAATGTGAAAATTGGAGAATCAGTCGGTGTAATGTGTATGATTATGAATGGTCAATCACCATTCAAATTTTCATGGCATAAAGATGGAAAGCTGATGAAAGATACGGCAAATATAAAAGTTTTTGATAAAGTATCTAGTTTGTCTATTGATCCAGTTGAGAAATCCTCTTCAGGAAATTATACATGTAGTGTTAGTAATGCTTTTGGAAAAAATTCTTATTCCGCTATTTTAAAAGTAAAAGGTATGGCATTATTTATTTATTTTCTTATTTGGTTTATTCAATTGAAATTACTACTAAAAACATAATGTATTATATTTGTAGTAAAATGATTTTACAAGACCAGAATAAGCTTATATGATTTTTTTTTTCTTTCATTGAATAATTTTTGTGTGTGTGTGTTAATTAGTGGAAGCATGTTGCAGCAACTTTCTTTATGGGTTTTACTTTTTTAATGCAAAATTCATTAACTTAAAAAGTAATCTAATGTAAAGAGTTTAAAAAAAGAAGCTATTTTTAATGACAATGGATTTAGAAAAATTTCAATCTTTCTCTGCTTTCTTTTGATTCTGGACAAATTGTATTGATAAATATATTTTGTGTAGTAAAGCCTTCTTAAATTTTTGTTAACAGCTGCAAAAATTAATAGATTACATTACATACATATAAGATACATACTTAAAGTGACATGCTTAAAGCAACGTTTATTATTAAAATCTAAAAATAATATTTGCAAATGTTCTTATAAACAAAAACTGGCATTTATTTTTATTGTAAAATAATGCTAGATATTCCAGCAGGACAGATTTTTTCATTATAAAATACTATGTTATGCATTTAGATAATGAAATAAATTCATAGTTAATTTTTAAAAATAGCTGTGCAAAATACTTCCGTAATAAATTTGCTAAACATGATATTACTGAGCAAACCAACTTAGCATATACTGCTGATGCATTGATAAGATACATAATGAAAAATTAAAACAATAACTCGCATTTATTTTTAACATAAAGACTGTGTATTTCAATTGCTTGATGATTGTTTTAGCTATAAATTAACATCTTCAATGAAATTAAATTAAAGCTAAAATTACGTGAATTTTATGATTATTTTTAAAACATTCATAAGTTCATCTTTGTAACTTAATACATGTGAAAGTTTATCAATTTGCACAGTAAATTTATAGTGCTATTTCTGATAGTTGAGTTAAAATTTTTATATAAATGACTGTATAAATAATTTTATATAAATATTTTATTTTTATTTTTATTTTTTATTTGAATGAATTAAAAAAAAAGGAAAGTCAAATTATATCACTATAAGTTTAAGTTATATATATATCTATATCTATAAAATAAATTTGATTCAGATTATCATAATTGTTGTGACAAAAATAAAAAAAATTCAAAAAGACTCATCAATTTAAATCAATAAGTTGTTCTTTTTTAATATGTTAATACAAATTTTGAAGCAATTTTGTGTACAAATATATATTTCTATGTAGCTGAAATACATTTATTTTTTTATTTGAAAAATAAATAAATAAATAAAAAGTACAGATTTATTTTCAGCATTCTAAATTATATGACAATTAATGTTAATTAGGTTATTTAATTTTAAATTTATACATTTAAATTTAAATAATTGCATTTTATTAATTTTTTTATATTCTTATAAAATTCCTTAGACATGAGATAAGGTAATTTTAGCTTATCACAAAACTGCGCTTTTAAAATGTATGTAAGTAGTGTACTTATTTTTACATTCTATACTATTAAGAGACGTAAATAATATATTTTTGATCCTGTAAAAATAAAAATTGAATATTTTTAGATTTCTATATTACCTAATTACTAAATCTAATTATATTGTTTTTTATATTTTCATTATATATATAAAAAATAATGTTTTTATTTTTTAAATATTTCTATTGTTCTTTACGAATAAGTTTAGGTAGTTATAAGTTCAAAAGCACTATGCTGTTTTTTAAATAGGAATTAACGTGTTTGATATTTTATTTATTTATTTATTTTTGAACAAAATTTAATTCAAGAAGCATCAGCTGAAATTAAAATTGAAATTAAACTATTTTTCAATTATTAACTAAAAAAATATCAAATATTTTTAATGTAATATACGTAAACATGTATCTCATTTATTGAAAATGATTTTGGCAATGATTATGGTAATATTAGCTAACTATATATAAAACTATTTATGGTGATATTTATTATTGTGGTAATTAAATTTTATAAAATCTGTCTTTATTGTTACTGGTATATAGTATGTTTTAATGAATTACTGCTCCTTTCCGAAATGAAGAACACCGAGAAAAAAAGTTTGTAACTGACATCTAGAATCTAAATTGTGGCTCTAGAAAAAGTAGTTCCATGTCATCCTTATAAATTCTATTCCCTTTTGGAAGCGAATTCTAAAAACCTTTATTAGAATTTTAGAGAGTTTGTCTATATTATCGAGGTCAAACCTATTTGAAAATATCTCCAAATAAATGCTAACACAAGTGGCTGGTTTCAGCAACTATAATCTTGGTTTATGACCCAATTCTAGATAATCAAGTGAGAATTTCTCGCCATACAAAAGATTCAGAATATTCAGAATATTGTTTTACCACTTAGAAATGTATAGACTAGAAATTCTCGATCATTTCGTCTATTCAGTTTATTGACATGCCTTATGCGCATAGCTCGGAAATGTATATTTCTAGTTAAGGGATTTAGAAAATGGCCACTTATTCATTCTAGATGAAGGCGGTATATATATTTTTTCTCAGTGAATATTGAATATGTCGATGTAGGATTCTTTTAATTACTATAATGTTAAAACTGTTGTTCATCATTATTAACGTTTGGTTATTTTAATTATATATTTAAAAAATAAATTATTGCTTCATTTTGACATTAGCTCCTCCATCTTGGATAATGGAGCCTGAAGACATCGAGACTGTGGAAGGAATGAGTGTAACTTTTAAATGTTCTGCTAATGGCCACCCAACACCCAGAATTTCTTGGAAAAAAGTTGGTAATAAAAATATAATATACTTATGATTCATTAAAAAAAAATTCATGAAATTTGACACTCAAATGCTTGTAAATAATACTTATTTTATTTTTTTAAATTATAATTTTTAAATTATTTGTGAGAGTGGATAGTAGTATGAACTGTAATAAATGATCATAAGTTTTACAGAAAGAATAAAGACCACTAAATCTGTAACAAAGAAATTTATTAAATGCTGTTAAATATTATAAATGGTTCTAAATATTAATTTTTATTTACATTCTTGCTTGTAATTATTTAGTTTATAAAGAAATAAGAAAATATAATCGTATTATTATCTATTAAATGAAAAAAAAAAAAAAATGGAAATTTATTAAATAAAAACTATATTTTCAGTTGATCATTCTTTTAATTAATCGAATTAAGCAATATATTAACTAAATATGTTAAATATTTGTAACAGAGAACAACGGATAGATTTATTTATTTATTTATTTATTTATCAGATAGGGTATTTTTTTTTTACGTTTTATAAACCACAATTTTATTTGGAGTTTATGAATTAACATGTCTCTCTGTACGAAAAATTTAATATGTAAACTTTATTATAATATACTAATTTATTATTATTATTTTTTTTTATTTTTATTCAAAATCAGATTGAGTTAAATTATTTTATTTTTTCAGGTGGAAACATAGATGATAGTAATCACAATAATTTACTTGTATCAGAAAATGGCTCTTTACATTTTAATCCTGTAGTGAAAAAGCATGAAGGGAGCTACAAATGTGAAGCAGATAATAATGCTGGTGAAATTTTATCAAAGATGGTGACTTTATTTGTTCATGGTAGGAGGACTTAATTCAAAGTGATATTTTAAATAAATTGCAAAGATACAAATCTAAATATAATTTTATGTTTTCTTTTTCAACAAAAATTAAGCTATGGACAATATATTAAAAAACTAAATTTTACAACAGTTTTTAAATTTAAATAATAGTCATTCTGTAATTCATATATATATATATATTTGTATTTCATATCGAATTCTGACACTCTGAGTATTTTTAAAGGCTTTACATAAAAATTTCGCAACTTTAATTGAAATATAAAGCAAATCACAAAAGCAATTTCTTTCATAGGTATCAACACAATGGCGAAAAACACAGTGATTTTTATTTATAGCCAAATTAAATACACAATAAAGATATTGTTTTTCTGTTAATAAAAGGCGATAATATATACTATTATTTTAATATTATATTAATTATATTATATATATTACTGTTATTTTTAATGAGTAGTTAAACATTAATCTGAATTTTAAACTTTTAACCTGTAAAATTAAAACACTGATTCATTATTTTTGTTGTTCTGATACTTTAAAGCAAACTGTTTAATTGATAATGGTATTATATTAAAAGTTGAAAATATTTTTTCTCTCCAAAGTATATTTTTATAAAGTTACACAAATTATTTTTGCCTATTGTATTAAGTTATAATTTTATTCAGTATTATGTTATTTATATTTTTATTGAGTATTTTGTATATTACATTTTAAAAATATACTTATTGATTAATAAAAATTACTGTCTAAATTCTGGTCTGTTGTATTCAATAATTTACTCAAAAATTATTTAATAAATGACCATTTCCTTCCGAAATTTAAATTATGCAAATTGAAATGCATTATTAGCTAAATATTAAACGATTTTTCATTAAACTTATTTTCTATTTTAAATTTATTTTCACTTACTTTCTTTTTATCTTCGTTAAAGATGATACATCATTATGCTTTTCCGTAATTTTTTTCATTAAAAAACTTGTATAATATTTGCCTATGAATTGTACTGAAATAAAAAGTAGTTTGTATTTTTAAAAACCACTTTCTGGATGATTTTAATTTATTTTAGAATAATAATATTTCAGTTTAATTTATTACTTCTCGTAAAGACGTATCTATGAGTTAATAATTATTATTTTTTTTTCATTTGTAAAATTAAGATTTAATTTCTGATTTCTCCTAAATGTGGCGCTAGTTGTTCAGTGTGTGAAATTTTCTCTCTATAGCTTCTATATCTTGAATTGGTAAAGCTATAATTTAAACAGTATCAACGCTTTGCTGCACCGAAACGGTTGAAAAAAAAATTATATCAAAAATATAAAACCGGAATCGCAGTAATATCTACAAATGTAACATTTCCTTATTGAAAGTTTTAGTTTGAAATATGTTTTTAATCTGCAACATTAGACATGGAATTTGGATGATCCTCATCTGTCTGAAGCTATTATTTAAAGTAACGACATGTAAAGGTGAGTAAATATTATATTTGATTAGTTATAGTGTAAAATATATACTTTTTTTTCATATATCTTATTATCGTTTCAATAAAATTTACAATATACATGCAGTTTCATAATATGCAGGAGTTACAAAGTAGTAAATAATTTAAACAGAATGATAGTTTTAATTTTTTTTTAAATGCCGATTTTATTTAAAGTCTTCTACCGTTTTAACAATAATACTGAATAAATAAATATATATCATATGAAAAAAAAAAAAAAAAAAAAGCATTGTTTTGGTATGTAAATGAGAGAAAATAGAGAGAGAGTTAATCTATTGAAATTTTTTTAAATGAATGATATTTTACTTAGAAAATAACAGTGACAAATTAAAAGTATCCTTACATATATATATTTCATTGTTAGAAGACATTTTTACATATTATCAAAAAGTTTCTCATACAAATTTAATATTAATTTTCTTAATGTATGTTCACATTCATTTTATTAAGAAGCAGTACTTAGAATTATACATGAAAAAAATAATTTTTACAACATTTTGTAAAATATAATTAATAATTTTTACTATTAAATATTTAAATATTCATTACAAAAAAGTATTAAGTTATCAGTAATGATTTATAATGTTTTATGAGTTAAAATTATTTTACAAATTATTTTACTTTGTATCAGTTACCTTTATGTAGTTTACTTTTTGGTTAGAGGAGACGATAAAATTTACGATAAACACTTTTCAACAGAAGTTGACATAATAAGTATAGAATATTATTATTATTTTATTCAAAGTAAACTTTCAGAACTCACTATACTTTAATACTATTTTTTAATGTAAATGATATATAATTGTTATATTATTAGTAAAAGAAATATTTAATAGATTTAAAATGAAATAGAAGTAAGCTTAAAATAAAAAATTCCTTTTTTTTTTTTTTCTTTTGATAGTGTCTATTAGGCAGAAAATGTCCTTTATCTGATTTACTTATTGAATGTTCTATTTTTTATTTTATTTTTTTCCAGGAGAAGTTATTATAAAAGTATTTAGTTGATAAATTTATGCGTTTGGTTTATAGCAGTTTTGACATACTGTTGATTAATAGATTACGTTAGTTTCTTTTCCCTTTTTTTTTCTTTATTTATTAAAAAAATATTTTAATGAAAATACTATTACTTTTGTAACTAATGTATAGTTATCCGAAAAGATATTTGTGTTTATTTTAAATAAAGGGTTTTACGTTGTTCATAAATAAAAGTGGATTTCGCATTAAAAAAGTTATTAGTATTCCTTAGTATAATATTAAATTATTTATTCGTATTTTTAATTTCCCCCATTTTTTTCTGTTACGAAAATGCAGAATAAATTTGTAACAAAAGACATTAATTTAAAATCGCATTTTTGAATTACTAAATATATGATTATTAGAAAAAGCTCACTCAAGTTCGCTGTACATTTTTTTTTTCAGCGAATGTTAGCAAATTTATTATTTTAAAGACCAACAGTCGTTCAGAAGAAATTACGCAAAAATAATCATAAAAATTTCCTTCTAACTACTATTAAATTACCTTTTATATTTTTACTTGCATTTGTAAACATAAACGAATTACTTAAATATAATTCCAAAAGTAGTACTTGTAGATTAAATTCTCAAGCACTTTTTTTTCCTTTTTCCTTTTCTTTTTCTTTTCTTTTCCTTTTTTTTTCTTTCAAGTAAAATTTTTCCTTAAAAGAATGCATTTGACATGTGAAATAAAAAATCACATTAAAACGACAACATTAGGTTCTAGAATAGAAATTTTTACTACTACTTTCAATGAATTAGCAGGAAATTATTTTTATTTATTTTTGTAGAGCTTTAAATATATTTAAAATTTATTTGCTTACTCTTTTATTCCTAAAACTGAGCTTTTAATGTTAATTCTTTACTCTTAAATGTAACAATTATTATTGCTATTTTTTTCATTAATTAAGAACGATATTAAAAAAAGAAATCTTTGTTGATATAATTGTTAAATTTGTTTAATATTCTTTTTATACCCGTACAGTATTAATATTATTGTTTGTAGGTAAAATTGCTAAGTAACAAATTAGTTGTGAAATAATAATATTATTAACAATGAAACTTTTTGGAGTTTAATTTTGTAGGGCAAAATTACAAGCACATTAGTTCATCGTTAATAATAAATTATTAACAATGAAATATATTCTGTATTTCCTGTTACCTTCGTATCAATATGCAGATTTTATGACTTTTAGTTTGTGATCTAACCAAATTATTTGTCTTTAATATATTGAGAAATTGTATGCAAATTTTTACAGTTTGTTTTTTTGTCTTAAAATACTGTTAATAAATAATTAAATATTTAACAAAAATGCTTAAATAATTTTTCCATGCATTTAAAAATATTTACATCACTATATATTCAGATAAATTTAAGATAAGATGTTAATTTCTTTTTTCTTTTTTTTATGCAACATAAATTGTTTTAAATGTTTTTCCAGATATACCGAAAATTCAGCCTTTCCAATTTCCAGAAAATGTTCAATTAGGAGAGAAAACAAGTGTGACATGCATGGTTATGAGCAATCAAGAAACTATTTCTTACGAATGGTATAAAAACGGAAATAAATTAGAAAATAAAGGGAATTTAAATATTGCAACCAGTAAAATGTATTCAATGCTTATAATAATGCCTGTTGAAGAAAATTCTTTTGGAAATTACACATGTATTGCTAAAAGTTCACGTGGCTCTGATCGACATTCTGCATACCTTTCAGTAAGAGGTAAACCAAAGTTTTCTTTGCACCTTTTACTATCTTTCTTCTTGAAAAATAATTATATAAATAATTTTTTTTTCAAAAATTTTTAAGAGTACAATCTATAAGATATATATACCTTTTTTTAAAAAAAAAAAATATTTTTAATATATATGTTTATAAAAGATTAATGTAAACGTCATAATAATGTTAAAGTTTAAATTATGGCATTAATATAGAAATAAAGGAATTTATATACTTCGAGTATTTTTCTACCATCTGATGTCTTGGAAAATAATTTTAATAAAAAATATTTTTATTTAATTATCATTAACAAGTGAAAGAAATAATGATACTATAACAATTAATATGCATGAGAATACAATAAAAATGTTTTTAATTTCTTATAATTAGTAGAAAGAAAAATAAATTTAAAATAAAGCATTTAGTTAACTTCAGAAATATTCATGATTTGTTTATTTATATAATTGTATGTACATAATGTAATTACATTTTTAAAAGTTTATAATGAATTTTGTTTATTCAGACATTTTTAAAGATATTTCTATATAGCTGCTTATTGTGTTTACCTGAACAGAGTTATCAAAATGAGACATAAACATAATTACTACGTTGGAGACAGCGAAAGATTTACCACGCACAATTTTAATAATATATTTTATATAATTATTAATTAGTAAAATTAATTAAAAACACATTGAAAAAATAAAATACAAAATTTTCTTTTTTAAATGAACCTCAAAATTTATTTTTACATTTTAAAAACATTTAATTATAAACATAAAAATAAAGTATCACATCTTCCTTTTCAGCTCCACCATCATGGATAAAAGAAGCAAGTGATGTTGAATCTGTAGAGGGCCAGACTATAAACGTGACTTGTTCTGCCAGTGGTTATCCACAGCCTCGCATTTTGATAAGAAAAACAGGTGCTTAAAAAAAGCTTTTTTTTTTTATTTTTTTTATTTAAGGGGTTAGATGAGTTTGTGGGTTTTAAAATTTAAAAAATTATTATATATTATATATATATATATATATATATTTAAATCTTATAATGCAATATGTCTAGAATATTTTCCCCAAAGCTTCATGTCAATCTGACTTGAGTCTAGGAGAGAGAACCTATGGAAATTTCCCACATTAGGTTTGATTTATTTCTACTTAAAACTTTAATCGCTATTTTTCTGAAAACACTATTTTTGAATTCGATGGGCATCTTAAAAACTAATGCACTGGTCTCAATGAAATTTTGGATACTTTTTCAAAATAGCGAAGGTTTTTCTTTTTTTTTCTGTAAGTTTATACGTGGGATAAATTGTACCGAAAGTTGTACTGTTTTTGCATACAGTTCTGACGAAAACTGAAATTTCCATTAAAAAAAAAAGAGAACTTTTTGTTGAAGAACAAACTGTATTTAACAAACAGAAAAAAACTTAATATTTTTATTTTATTTTATTTCAGATAAAGCTATCATGAGTTAATATGACCACCACGAGGACAAAAGGGTCTCCGGAAAACAAGCACAACCGCCCGATTTTTGAACTATTTTAATGATTTTTTTTTTCAAATATTTGATTGTATGTTGGTATTTTAAAAGTTCAAATTTTTAAATTAAAAAAATTATTGCATTAAAAAAGAGAATTTTTTTTAAACCTTCGAAACCCATGTAAACCCATGTAACCCCTTGAAATGCTTATTTATTTAATTGCTTTAATAGATTAATTTAATATTAAATATTTTTTTATGACAGGTGAAATTTCTTTTTAATTAATTGAAAATTTTCATAGTTAAAATGTCTTCTAATTAATTTTTGTTAATTTATATATGTGATTCATATATATATATATATATATATATATATATATATATATATATATATATATATATGTCTGTATCCATATTTAAACGCTTGACTAAAATTATATGTATGTCAAAAAAAATAAAAAAAACTTTGTATAAAGACCATAAATAAACTTGAAGCAGCTGTTTCGATTCACGATAATACCTCGACCCTTCGTAAATAAAACGAAAAAGAGTTATGAAAAAAAAAAAAAAAATACAAACTCATAATAAGAATAAGAATAAATAACGATAGAGAGAAACTTATGCGATTAATTTCTAAGAATAAGACATGAAAGGCGTTGGAAAAACTTGTTAGCAAGATTTCTAGAGATTTTAAAGATATGATAAGCTTCTTTGTAATCCAAATGGGAAGAAAAAGTAAAAGAAATATTAGTGTTAGCTTTAGAAAAGTCAATACAGTAAGATTAAGCCCAGCAGTGGGAAGCAATAGAGGATTTAGAGATATCTCTATCACGAACATTCCATCTGTGTTAATTAATTCTATAATACAAACGATTCCTAATTTGACCAATAAAATTTAAATTACAATATGAGCAAGTGATAAAGCAATCAACATACCACTTCTTTGTAAGTATGGGATTGTTAAAAGAAGGTAATTTCATTTTGTTGAGTACATAGGATACGAGAAAGAGAAAATCTTTTAAATCTTTTTTTTTTTTCTTACTTAAGAGAAAAAAATTAAATAATTCATTTCTTTCGGAAGACTAGAATAATCAGAGACAGTGTGTGAAGCAAGAATGACAGAAATCTGTTTTCTGCAAAATAATTGATATATATATAAACACTATAAATTGCATATATATATATGTGCAAAATATAGTGTTTATACTTTTTTTTCTTACTTTTGGATGACAATCCTCTGGTTTATTAATTGCACATGCGTACACGTATAATTTTATCTAAACTAATATATATTTATATCTGTTAGATTTATGCCTATAAATATACCTTTTTAATTTTTTTATTCTCTTTTTGTTCGCTTCTTTATATTTTTATCCCTTTAACTTGAATATAATAAAGGTGTTTAATATATTTATATACTCATCACTTAAAAAACATTATTATTTCTATTTTCCTATGTATGTTATACACATACATATACGGACACACGTGTTTACAAAGTATATTGGCATTATCAGTTATTAGTGGTTAACATTTTTAACAGTTAGGCATATAAAAATACTTATATTTACAAAATGCATTTTAAATTTTGAAATTTATTATTAGAAAATACTTAAGTTAATAAATATTTTCCGTAAATATTCTGTCCTCACTGATTAATTACCACATTTTATTGAGTTATAGCTAATTTAGGTTATGTTCAAACTCATGAAAGATAAAAAAAAAAAAAAAAAAAAAAAAAAAAAAAAAAAAAAACTCTATTTATTTATTTATGAAGGTTTCTATACTGAACTCTGCAACATTCTCTACATTACGTCTTAGAGGAGCAAAATTGTGACGGCATGTCTCCCGACTACCTTAGAGGGGTGTCTCAGACGGTTGATTATCTCCCGTAACGTAGCACTACAGTGACGTAAAATCCACTCAACCTACCTTTACATAACGCCAATATATATATATATACATATTATACATAATGCAGTGATTTAAAATATTTATATAACTCATTTTAATTTTAGGATGTAGTTTCAAATATTTACTCGTAGAAAATATTCTATGTTATAAAACTTAATACTTTATAAAATTCTGTTTTATAGTTTAAAACATAACCCATTCAATTTTTTAGATTTTCATAAAATAGAAATTTTGGTGATCTTTTTCATATTTTGCATTAAATTGCACCAGAAAACCAGAAAAATTAGAAAATTTCCTAAAATTTGTAATGTGAGATATTGTTATGCAAATTTATTCTAAATTAAATTTTTATTTTTCAGAAATAAGTAATTATATTTTTTTCAAGCTAAACTATAAAGAGATATTAAACTGATTATTTAAACATGCAATAAAAGACTTTAAAAATATTTAATAAATCTTTTTTATTTTACATTATAAAAATGTCTTAGGTTTTCTAAACATATTTATGCTATATTATTATACCTTAATTTATTTTAGTTCTTAGTGTATAGAAATAAGTAATACTATACATGGATGAAAATGAAGTGAAATTCCTTTATAACAATTGAAATGATAAATTTCTAAAGCAAAGTTTGAAAAGTCACTCGAATCGTATCCTTATCGCAGTATAAATATTTTATAATTATATATATATATATACATATATTTTACATTGTGTTTTACATTTTAACAATGCATAAAAAGTAAAAATTTGTTTCTTAGTTTATAATATCAATATATTTTTTAAAAATGTTTATTTGGAATTTGAGAAATTTTATTTGCGTGTTTGTTTATACATTTGTCAGTTTGATAATATATATATCAAATAGTATTAAATAATGTTTTCTAATAGGGGAAGCAGAAGATCTGAATAATTCAAATAAAATAATTGTTGAAGGAAATGGTCACAGCAGTTTGTTTCTACAGCCAGTCCTTAAAAAATTTGAAGGAAATTATATTTGCAAAGCTGATAATGGTGTAGGAATATCATTAACAACGGAATTTTCTATTTACGTACATGGTATGCAGAATTATAAGAATATTGATTTAATTCTCTACTTTTAGATAAAAATTGAGAATGTATGTAACATTTGTAAGTGATTTTGTGTCCATGGATTTTGTATATGTTATTATCTTCAATTATTATAATTTATACTGAACATATAGTCTTAAAATTAAAAAAACTTCTTTTTTCTTCCTGTATGTGGCGCTAGTTGTACGCTTAATAAACAAATATATTTTCGCCATTAAAGTTTGAAAGAAATGTTCGGATCTCTGCGCGTCAGATTAAGATATATTGTGTGCTGTTGAGCTTTTTTAATGTAAATTTTCTTCAGCATATCTATTTTTGAATCTATTTTTACGATTTACTGAGATAAACAGCAACTGATACATGATTTGTTATGTATTTAGTGCAGATAGCCGTAATTTTGTTAGCAAGCAACTTCTGTTGGATGCAAACTAAAGGTAAGAAAACATTTTACTATCCTATTCGTATAAATATTTTTATTTATCACTGTTTCAAATTACTTAAATTTGTTTAAGTTCGTTTTAGAATTAAAAAAAAATAATATAACAAAACTAGTAATTTAATATTATTTGAAACATTGCACAATAATAAATTTTTAATGTGCATAATATTTTACATAAGACGAATCATAATTTTGCAAACTTTTGCTATGTAGTAATTTTATTCTAAAAATCAGTGTTGTAAAATTATACAGATCAGAAATTTGACTTGAGATATCTATTTTAAAGTAATTTTAATAAGAAAGTTACTGAAACTAAGCATATTTGTATAAAACTGTAAATTTAATTTTTCAACATGTTAAATCTGTATGAAAAAAAAATAAATTAAGATATTTAATTGAATGATGCATAACTGAGGAAAACCTATTATATAAACTATTATATAATTGAATGTCCTAAAAGGACTCTTCTTTGTATAAATATATTTTTAAAAAATGTTTTTTGTTTCAGGAGCAAATTTCAAGATTCAACCATTTTTCTTTCCACATAAAATTCGCGAAGGTGATTTCACAAAAGTTATGTGTTTCGTAAGTGCTGAAGAAAAAATGTTTACTTTTAAATGGTATAAAGATCATTTGGAAATCAAGGGAGACACCAGAATAGAAATTTCTCACCAACCAGATTCTTCATTCTTAAAAATAAAATCTGTGAAAACTCATGACTCTGGAAACTATACATGTGTAGCTTTAAGTGACCACATTGTTTTGAATTATACTGCTCCGCTAATGGTTGAAGGTAAGAAAATAAAAAAATACATATCACGTTTTTTATTATAATTATAATTCTAAATATTTTATTTCTTGTAAGCATAAGAAAAGGAAATTTTGGATTTTATGTGATGCTTGAAGTCTTTATTTAATTTAATACATTTATTATTAAATTTCAAATGCATAGGGTAAAATGAACTATTATTATAAGATATTTGTAGTTTAAATTTTATTTTACTTTACTTTTAATATAGAAAGAATTAATTTAACAATATTTAGCTTTAATAATTATGAAAAAAGAAACCTGACACTACTTATAACAAAATTTTTTACTTATATATGACAATTGTAATTTCATGATTTCTTATATGAAAAAAATATATTTTCTATTTTTGAAAGAAAAAATATATTGTTATTAAAATAAAATCTTTAGAAAAGTTTAAAAGTGAAAAAAAAAAAAATTATAATAAAAAAAAAAAAGAAAGCTACTGAATATTATTATTATTAACAAATGCATGTATTATATGATATATATATGAAAACTGCATGCATTTTATGCTTAAATAATTTTGAAACAATTTTTAAAATTAAGTTTTTTTTTTCTAAAATTTCTTTCACAAAGATATACAATTTTTACAAAAGTATCAATATTTAAAAATGTTGTTTTGAAATATATACTGGATAACTAAATATAGTTTACAGGATTAATTATTTTTGCATATAAATACATGATAATATGCATATAAATATGTTTCTTATACACATTTCTAAATCATTAAAATCATATATATATATATTGGGGGGGGGTGTCTTAATCGCAAAGACCGTTTGTTTTTAATTATTAGAAATTATTATCCTTTTCGTACATTAAATTAAATTTTAATAAACATTAAAAGACTACTAATAGAAATAACTTTTTGATAATGAATATTTCATAGATTTTCCTGTTTATTTCTTAAATTACTTTTCACATTTATTGCCAATATACCTTAAATGTCTTTTACATTACAATTCTTTTATATAAATTACAATGAAATTCAAGTTTTAGATAAATTAGTATTATAAGTATACATATTTTACATAAAACATAGTTTCATAAAAAAAAACTCATATTATTTTAATATTTAAATAACATTATTAGAAATGGAATATATTTTTAATTTTTTAATACTTTTTTTTTTTTTTTTCAATTTAAATGTTGTTGTATTTTTAAAAGAAATACTAAAATAGGCATTTTAATACCAATTTTAATGAAACTGAAGTTCTGTTAAAAAATGTATATTTAGTTAATTTGAAATAACAATATTTAAACTGACAAACATGAAGTAAATAATTATTTATTTCATGTATATAATGTATTATAAATTATAATTTATGCCTGTATAGCAGTTGATCTGTTAAACTGTATAAATATAATAGAGTACTTTATCAGTTGAAAGCAAATGTTAATAAACGTCTTTTGTTATGTCTAAGACCTGTGTTTCGAAATCATCTATTTTAATGAACGAATGCATATTTGAAAACTATATTTATATAATTATTTTCCTATAGCACCAGTTCAATGGATAACAGAACCACTCGATCAAGTTGTAAAATTAGGAGAAAAAGCAATGTTTTTTTGTGAAGCTAAGGGCACTCCTCATCCTTCAATTCATTGGGTAAAAGTAGAAGGTAATATTTACTGAATAAAATGTAATGAGTAATATTGTACAACATTACTCTCTGTACATTCCATTCCTATTATTATTATTATTATATATTGCATTGCAGGCTTCTTAATTTATGAATAAGTTTTTCAAACATTTTACAGCATTAAAAGAAAAATGTAGCAGTTATTATTATTTTCTTTTAAATTGTAAACTTTTTTTGAGAAGAAAAATTAAAAAACAATATTTATAGAATTAAACCAATTTTTTTTCTCAACATTTTTTATAGAAATATTTTTCATTAAATGCTAAATAAAGAAATAAACTACCTTTGTTTTCAATATCGTTCTAATGAACATTTTTGCTTTAAATTAAACAGGATATAAATATATATGTGCATCGCCAAAAAAATTCATAAATATAGAGTGACGTATTACTAATTATTAATTAAAGAAAATGACCGAACCAAATTTTATACAGGATTACAAAAATAACATAAATAACTTTGAGGAAATAAGTTTTTCACACACATCACACGCACACATACACGCACACACACATATATATATACTTTAATTGAATTTTAAAACAAAATAAGGTAAGTAAACGTTAATATTTACTTAAATTAGTTTGATATCCAATGTTTTATGTATATTTTTCTATTAAAGATTTTTTTTTTTCAAATCAGTACTTAGAACAGATTAAGTACAAAAAACATATTCAAAGTTATTTTTTTTTTCTTTAGATATAAAATTTTAAACTTTGAAAGTAAATAACTATGCACTTTACTGTATATCTAAATTGGTAAAATGTTTTAAGTTACTCTTAAGAGGTAAACGGAAATTAGTAAAGTTTATCTAAAATTAATATTAAGTTTCTAATAACTTTTGTTTTTATTTTAGATGGTAGAGAGTTAGAAATAAATGTGATAAACCGAATGAGATTTGATGGAAAAAGTCTTATGATAGATGATGTGAGAGGTGAAGATGCTGGAATTTTCGTATGTTCTGCTAACAACGGAATAGGACAAACTTTATCAAAAAAAGTGACACTTAGTGTAATTGGTAAGCTTTGAAAAACTATTACGACGTTTTTCGTTTTTTAAATCTCAAAGTATTAATTTTTAAAATTTTCTACATTAATATACATCTATACGTAATGTAATTTCGTATGTTACAGATAGTCTTTGGATATGGTATTGTAAATAAAAATAATAATAAAAAATATTTATCATGAAATGAAATTATGTATGTATCGCTATGTATGGCAATGAAAATATAGATATGTCGTTAAACTAATTATACATGTTACATGTATACTTTATGTATAAAAATATATAAGACAGTTGTATAAGCTGTGTTTAAATCACTGATTAGATTAAACACAATCTTTCTAAAATGTATTATTTAAAATATTAGCTAAGTCGTTTTCGTTTTATTTAATTCCATGATTTAAAAGTTTATGTTATATTTTTGTCTAACTGCGTAGTTATTGAAAAGTTTTTCTAGAGAAACATCAAATTCTGAGAGATATTTGTAAAAATGTCGGAAAATTAAACTTTTACTAATTGTGAACTTTTATTTTTGATCTATATTTTAGTTGTATGAAATTTTTGTTCTTAAAAATTTGGTATAACTGAAATATAGATCAGTTATTTTTTTTTTAAATCATTCTAAACTATCTTCAAATAACTTTTCAGGTATGGCTGTACTATCTTTTTAGGAAGCATTTAGAGTTCGTATTGCGATTACCGAATTATTTCTATTATCGATATATTTCGATTGTGTATTACTACTTAGATATTAAGATAAAGCGAAGTAATTTATTCATACAAAAGTGTTATGCTGCAAGATTTAACTGACTGTAGTTTTATAAGATTGATTTGTATTGTCTTTGAATAATAAATATTCATATCTATATATCAACAAAAAATGTATTAATTAAATACTGGTTTATTTTTTGGTAAGAACAAAAAATACTGTTATCGTGAAATATCATTCTTCATGATTTTAATATAAGATTTCATGGATAAATACTCCAAAATTTGTGTATCTTAAAATAATATTTTATGATCTGCGCACGTTTTTTTTTTTTTTTTTTTTAACTTCACTATTTTTTGTGTATAATTGTTTTTTAATCAACAATATTTTCATGAAAGGGATTTCAACATCGTAAAATATTTATTTTTTATGTTTTAAAAAGAGCACCGTTTTTTTATTTCATACATATAAAAGATTTTTAAATATCAGCAATTAAGTATTTTTGTTTTATAGCTGTCGAGCTATAAGATGCAAGCGTTTAGGACTGTCATGTGTTAAAATTTTACTTCATGATACACACAGGGATACTTCATGATACATATAAATATATATATATATATATATATATATATGTGTGTGTGTGTGTGTGTGTGTGTGTATAAACTTTATTTATGCTATCCTAAGTATGAATCTATGTCTTCAGTGAAAATATTTGCTATGTTGACAGGAAATAAAATTATTAAGAATATTAAGTATGAAAAATCATGGTAAATCGTGAAGCAATAATATTACACTTGTAACAATCGCAAGATTTTTTTCTCGTCAACACACATTATTTATAAAAAATTTCGAAATAATCAGTGCTTTTTTAAAAACTTTAAAACTTATGGTATAACAACTTTCAGTTGTTATTTGTTTTACAGTGAAATGATATTTTTAATAATCAGTTAAAAAAACGTAACCATACTACAATTTCATATTATTTAAAAGCGTAAAAGTTTTATTCGAATATACCGAATTAAGATATTAGTAATATTTGCTTTACATTTTGTCCTAAATGTGGCGCTAGTTGTTCGCGTTATGATAAACTTGGTGTTGTTAGAAATTTGATTTAAACGCCATGATATCATACATTAAGTTAATCTCCGAGTTGTTCTCTATTTTACAAGCGTTATTTAATTCTTGTTTATGTAAAATATATATGTCTTCTCTATTTTTTCATTTAAATTGTAACCAAGCAATGGCATAAAAAACAGTATTAGCGTGTGGATAATTTACGCAATGGTTCCATTTCTGATGTTTTTTCTGGCCCCGATTGCAGTTGTCTACAATAATGGTAAGTTCAGTTTCTCATTCAGCTGATTAAAAATTTAATTAAGAATTTACTTTTAATTTTACTAGTTTTTATGGCAATTATATAATAAAACACTGTTAAATCATGAAATAGGGAAAGGATAAAATATGAAAGTCTGAAATTTACAAATTAAAAGCTACTAAAACTGACTATAATTCTCATAAAAATATTTACGACAAAGATAAACAAATGGAAATTATACAATTACATTTAGCATAAATGTAAAAATGTTATGTTCTTTCAAATGTTATCAGTTGTTATACTCATATGTATATTTAAAATAATTCGTTAAATCATTTCCTATAGTTTTAATTTATTTTTAATTTATTTTATTTTAAACTATGATAGAGTTTTTAATGCGACATATGAGTGTATAAATGCTGTACAAAATCAATTTATTTTTCTCAGAACGATAAATAATAAATATTTGTTTGAATTGTTTTTACTAATTACAGTATGTATAATTTTCTTTCTATATTTATAAAAAGCAACAACATAATCATCAACAACAAAAACGACAAAAATAATTTTTTGTTTGTTTGTTTATTAAAAATTATCTTTAAGAAAGTTACATTTCAAATAACTAAACATTAACTAAATATTTAAAATTTAACAAAGTAAATTAACGATAGCAGTTTAATACAATTAAATTTTTCGTTTATTTTAAATTCAGTAATATTTAGAGTACTTTTCTTTGATCAAAAATAATAATGTTTGTTTTAAATAAAAAATTTAAATGTTTTATACTATATTAATTTAAATTATTTTTCTTAGAACTACAATGCTTCAGTAATTTAATAATAAAATCGTCTAAACTAATTGCTTATTCAACAATAAAATTAAAACTTTTATTATATTAGATAGATAAAAATCAACGATTTTATGTTTTTCAATCAATAAGCACATTTAATAATTTTAAATAGGTACAATTCACTTCTATTTTTTTTTTTTTTTTTTTTTTTTTTTGTTGAAATAATATGTATATTTGTGTTTGTATTGTTTTATTTTAAGCTTAAAATACCCCTGAAGTATTTTTTTTTGCTACGACCTTACATGCATGTGTGTATATATATTATTAAAATGTGTGTATATATATATATATATATATATATATATATATATATATATATATATATATATATATGGCTATAGTAAATAATTAATTTTGTGTCACCCATGAACAAAAAAATTTGTAAGCGAAAAATATTTATCTTTATGAACTATTTAAAAAAAATTATCTAGTAATTTTAATATATAATCTTTAAAAACTCTCATTGTTATAAAATGGAAGTAAATTTACAGGTTATGTCCTAGTATTAACTATAAAATTTTTTTTTATAAAGATAAAATTATACAATATTTCAAAATTTGTATTCTTTTTGAACTTTTCCATAGGCCCAATATCAGCTGGTGATTGTTTTATATCAAATATTCATACATCAAATGGGCTCTAAGCATATTTTCAAACATTTAGAAACGTTATTTTAAATAGTAATACTATAGACCGTTACTTAATATAGTTTACAACTATAAAATGCATTACCAGTTTTATGAAGTAAAACTTTTATTACTTTATTTCTTAATTTTTAACCTTACATTCCATTTTGTATTGTAAATGAAATAATACTTTTGTTCTATTTTTAAATGGAATCGAATTTTATTTACACACCATAATACTAAATATCTATCCCCCAAAACTTAATAGTACTCTTTTGTTAGGAAAATCTTCCAATGGTCTAATACTAACACTAATACACTAATATATGTATATATATATATATATATATATATATATATATATTATAAAAGAAAATTAAGAAATAATTTAAAGAAAATGCTATTAAAGTTGTTAACTGAAAGTTTTCTTCTTTTTATCATAAGATTTTAAGTATAAGATTTTAAATTTTAAAGAATCTCAGTCTTTGTATTTATATTTATGTGAACTTGTTATTTTTTTTATTCACAAAAATAATATTTTCAAATGATTTTATATTTTCTAGATATTCCAGAAATTCAGCCTTTTCAGTTTTCTCCAAAACTAAAAATAGGAGATACTGCTAACTTTATATGCTCAGTAATGAGAGGACAAGCCCCTTTAACATACAAATGGTATAAGAATGGTGAACTTATTTCAAAAAGTTCTAAAGAAAAGTCAAACGATAAATTTTCTGCCCTAGTAATTGATCCGATAAAGCCAACATCAGCTGGTAATTATACTTGTGTTGTTTCAAATACTTATGGATCTAATAGTTATTCAGCTCTTCTTGTCGTAAGATGTGAGTACAAAAATATCATTTTGATAGTTAAAATTTTCTATATATGTTTTTTTATTTGTAAATTTTCAATAATTTAAATGAATAGAAAAATTTCTGTTGAATTCAATCACTTTGATTTTTTAGATTGATTTTCTTATTTAAATCAATTATGACCTCAGAGTTTTCGAATGTTAAAAAGCATAACTAAAATTGAATTATAAAATTAAATTATAAAACTCTATATGAAGCTTTATATAAAATTTCTATAAAACTTTATATAACATTTCTGTAAAACGTAATGTAAAAAATATAAAAATTTATACATAGTTTTTCACAAAATTTTTGGTCGAAACTTTCTTAAAAAAATATTTGAAATTAAACAGAAAATTATATGATTTATACCACTAAAAGTACTAGCAAATGTTTTAAACCATCATTAGTAAAATAATCTTGCGCATAATCATTGATGTCTAATTTTAATAATATTAATAATAATAATAACTGATTACACTTAAACGTTTTGGACTAAGACTTTTATAAATAAATTATTGTAGCAATGCATTTTTTGTATCCATGTTATTAATTAAATGATACTTAATTTACTATTGAGCAATAATCTTGAACAATAATCTTAACAATAATCTTGAAATATGAATAAATAAAAAGCTAAAAACTAAGTAATTCCGAAATATGAAAAAAAAAACTCCTATGAATTATACATCAGCGGACTGGCTTTTTGGAGTTTTCCGTGTTTTTTGTTTTCAAAAATTTGCATGAGTACAAGTTAAAACCTTTTAAAAAACCCCGACGATGGGCATTCTACCAAGGTCTGGGACATCCATGCCGTAAACGACCTTAACACCTAGATCACCAAACCTATGAATAACAAGGAAAGTTTAAAATGCTTGAATTTTAATAATTATTTCGTTTAGATTAATACACAATATCCCTATTTAAATACTATCATATTTTAACAGTTTAAAATTGTTTAAAAAAATAGTTTTTCTAATTATAATAATAATAAATTGATAAATTTATTTTTTCAAGTTTTTAATTTGTTTATCTATCTTTTTTAGCACCACCATACTGGATAACAGAGCCTGAAAACATGGAAACTGTAGAAGGAATATCCGTTACATTGAAATGTTTTGCCGGTGGCACTCCTGTACCTAATATAATATGGAAGAAATTAGGTGAATATTAAATTTTCAAATTCGGTTTTCACCTGTTGCAATCTTATAAACATTAATCTAATTTTTCAGATTTTTAAGAAAACTTTAGACAACTTTATGAAAATTGAATCTAATAAATCTCTGACTAAAAACCTTAATCATAATTTTCACAATCTTTCGTCTCTCTTTCTCTCTCTCTGTATATATTTATTTATTTATTCCCTGTTTTTTTCTTTCATAGCAACCAGAGTTGGAAATTTTGAATTTTCACATGCTCACTGTAGAGATGGTTCTCTCTGATGATAAATTTCTACTGTTTGAGCTTATTTCCAAATTTTTGGTCTCAATGTTTGATTTTGATATTTTTTTGTGGGTTCGCTCTTTTTTATGGTCTTGTTTCCTATAATTAATTCAAGACGATATTCAAGGAATACTATTATATTTTGTTGTATTTTTTCATGTTTTATTAAAGTTATTGATTGTTAATTGTTATTACATATCTGTATCTATTTATCTATCTATATGTGCGTGTGTGTGTGGAAAGGATTGTGAAAATACCAATATAATATAAGAATGTCACCAAAAATTAGTTGAAGGATCTTATTATCTAAAGATTAAAGTCATTTTAGTTGTAAATTTCAGTATGCACTTAATGGAAATAATTAGTTAATTAATGTGCTTTATATTGCAATAATTAAGTTGTTCTGTATCTGCCATCATAATTATTAATAATTCTGTATACGGATAAATAAAAAGAAAATTAAAGTATATACTATTTTTATTATTTTTTACTTTAGTATTTTGAAAAATATTGATGCGATCAATAAGCTTTTAATACCGATAACTCTATAATGAACTATTTTAAAATTCCATTTGGTTATATTCTATCAGAGGATAAATAATCGAAATGCATCTAATTTTTTTTTTTTTTTTTTTTTTTTTTTTTTTAATTCAAGTGACATGAGCACTTGAAACTATCTTAATAACAATTTATTATGAGAAAAATGGTTAGTTTTCTAATTTCTTGGATTAATTATTTATTGGAATTTATGAAAGTTTGTGAAATTGGTAATAAATAATTTCATAATTAAGTCTTCATAGAACATATTCAAAACGATTTCATTTGAAAATTGCAACATTGTTTTAACAATTACTTAAAAATTATAAATGTTTCTTTTCTATGTGCAATTTAAGTTATCTAATATGAATTCAGTATCCTTTGTTTCATAATGCATTTTATATATAAGAAAATTATTTTAAACATGCGAAGAATTTATCGCGTTCTTTCATTCCAACATAAAACGTAATTGAAAGTTTTAATGTGGTCCACTTTTTAAGGAGTTTAATTTTTTTAAATTTTTAATCATATCTCTTAGTTGTAATTGAATATGCTTCTTAACATCAGCTCGGAGTTTTCTTTCTTTCTTTTCTTTTTCTTTTTTTTAATGATATAATATAATATATATATATATATATATATATATATATATATATATATATATATTAACCCATTTGTTATTCGATATTTTTGTTTCCTGTTCCTTACATACCGTGTAATTATAAACTACAAAAAATTTTTTAAACATGTATAGAGTTGTGATTATTAGAGTTTCGAATATGAAATAAATATTCGCCAGAATAAAATATATATATATATATATATAAAATAAATCAGATAATATGGAGGTAAATATTCTAAAACTACGATTCTAATTAAGATTTAATGTGCCACCATCACAAATAAAATATATAAGAGCATGAAAATCAAGAAAAGAAATTTATAACATTAAAAACATATAGAAAACTGAAATAAGGTAAATATATGGGAGTGAGAGAGGGACATTTCAGTCTCTGATCGGCCTTATCCATAAACCATGTTCATTGTAATATCTTAATTAAATCTCTCTTAATCTCTCTCTTAATTTCTCTTAATCTCTTAATTGTTCTGTCAGTGAAATATGTTTTTTTTTAAGTTTTAGAATTCGAAAACTTTCAATTTGTATTTATATAAATCTTCTTAAAATATGATTTTCATTAATTATCATTTAATTTAATTTCAGGTGAAACGTTTAGCAGAGGTACTTCAAATTCTGTGCAACAATTAGGTAATGTAGATAATGGATCTTTAACGCTGAATCCTGTTTTAAAAGAACATGAAGGAACTTATGTATGTAAAGCTGATAATGATGTGGGTGAACCACTGGAAAAAGAAGCGAGTTTAATAGTTCACGGTAAAGAGAAATTTTATGCAACGTGATTTTCTGTGTGAATGTATAAAGATAATAAAAATATACTTTTTTTATATGCTACTTCATCTATTATTGTTAATCGCGATCATTATAAAAGCAAATTTAATGAGTTTTAAAATATTTATTTAAGATTTTATTGCTATAAAAAGAATACTATAAAAATTACCATATAAGAAATTACTAGTACTTCAAATTCGAATATTGATGTAATGTAATATTCTTATATTGTTTATCTAGTTCGTGTGACACAAAATTATAAAAAGTCTGCACTAAACACAATTTTTGTATTTATGTAATATTTGTGTTAAACAAAAATTAAATATTTTCCCTTCCATTAAAAATAAATTATATTATTTAAGTGCTTTTTTCTAGAATAGTTTATACATTTACCTGTTTAAATTAGTTATTTTTATTCCCGTAATGTGGCGCTACATATCTATGTTTATTTCACCGACTCTCTTTTTCATGGACGCTAGACTGTAGTGAATTAATGTGTTCATTCCACTTTTTGTTATCACTTTAGACTAATTTTCATGTATATAAAAGTGTTTGTATGAAATGATTATGAAGAATGGAATAGGATTTAAGAATTATCTGTTCTTGGAAGTTACGGCCATGATCGTTTTTGTAGTTGGAACTGGTAAGTATTTTACATTTTTCTTCACTTTTAAAAATACGATATAGTGTAGTTAACTAGATTATTTTTATCATTGAAATTTATGCCTAGTAACATAATAATTGTGAAAATTTTGTTTTCTCTAGTAAATATATTTTATCACCTTTTGTTGTATTATATATAGTTATAAGGATTAATGTAGATCATACAAATATATATGAGTAAATTATTAATCATATTATGTAATTTTTTATATAATTTATGATATTTGAAAAAAAAAAAAAAAAAAAAGACTTTTGAGAAAATTAAATTTATTACTTATAAAAAATAATGCTTTTATTTGAAATATTCTTTATTTCTTGCACATGACTGAATAAAATTTAATGAAATTAAAGAAATTTATGACTTAGAAGTATTCTTTAAGATTGATTTATTCCATTCTATTTGCTTATTTTTATAAAAAAAAAATCTTGCTAATTTTCAAGTGTTATTTATATTTTCTTGAAAAATTAGAGTAATATTATTTATTCTATTCTATTTTATTTATTTTTTTATCCAATGATTTATTTTTATGCTGATTGTTTACACAGAAAGATGCATACACCATACAACTTGATAATTTGTATGGATAATGTTCAAAAGTTTTTTAAAAATGCACGAAAAATTAAAAAAAGAAAAGAAAAGAATTTGATAATCACGAATTAAAATTTTTGTTTCTTGTAAGTACTTTTATAATAAATAGAAATACTATATGAAAAATTACAGATGCACAGCATTTTTGAATTTGTTTGTAAGTAAAGTGTATTTAAAGTCCTTTTTTTTTTTTTTTTTTTTTTTTTTTTGCTTTGTTTAGAATTATAAAAAAAAATATTATATAATTAAATATAAATATGAATAATAAGTATTATTTAATAACAATTCCATTTTTTTAAATTTCAAAAATTTAACTTAAAATAAAAACTTAAGTAACTTAATTTAAAGTAACCATAATATTAATATTTGTTATTTAATTAACAAAGTTTTATTTTCCATAATTTTTTTCACCACTATTACCACTATTTTTGTAATTTTTACTCTATTTATTCATATAACAAAAGATTGCTTTTTCTAAACAGTGGTGGAGAATAATACAGTCAATGGCAACTCTATAGAGACATTTTTGCTTTTATTTTTCTACACGTACCTACTTTTGATCAAATTAAAAATATAAATATTATTATAAATATTTGTAGTCATATATTTAAATTATCCTGTTTCTTTTACAGATCCACCTAAAGTACTGCCATTTATATTTCCTGCAATGGTAGAAATTAAAGAAAAAGCTTCCGTAGCATGCATTCTGCAACAAGGTACTCCTCCAGTAACCTTCAAGTGGATAAAAGACAGGAAAGAAATATTTGAGTCGAATAATATTAAAATAAAAACAATGGATGATGTTTCAATATTAACGATAGAACCTGTTAATTCGAAAGATTCGGGAAATTACACTTGCTCCGTAAGCAATAATTTTGGCAAAGACAAACATTCATCTGTTCTAGTTGTTGAAGGTAAGCTTGTCTTTAATTTATTTTACCTATAATAATAATAATAATAATAATAATAACGAGCAAAATTAATTGTTACGAATATGGAATGAAATTATTTGTTAATTTTTTAATATCTAATACAAAATTTCTGCTGTTCTGGCTTTTCTTTACCACTTTCTTTACCACTACCAGTTATAAATTTAAAAAAAAATGTAATTTGTTGCTAAATAAAAGTGATGTAAAATGTAATTCCTTAGAAATATATATTAGTTTATTTGCACGCCTTTTTTTTTTTTTTTTTTTTTTTTTAAGTTAAAAATTACTAGCTAAAAATTCACTATATACATTTTTTACATTATTATTTTTTAAATACAAAATGTACATTTCAGCTGATTTTGAACAATAATTTTCTAGTAATAAAGAGTTTTCTGGTAATAAATATTTTTTTCTTTCTTTTCTTTTTTTTCCTTTTCTTGTTTTTACTTATAAGATAAAAATTACTAGCTAAAAGTTAAATACATTTTCTACATTATTAATTTTTAAATAGAAAATGTAAATTTCAGCTGATTTTTAATACTTTTCTAGTAATAAATATTTTGTAGTAATAATTATTTTGTTCTTTTTTATTTACAAGTTAAAAATTCACCATGTACATTTTCTACATTATTATTTATTAAATTCGAAATGTACATTTCAGCTGGTTTTTAACCACAATTTTTTAGTAATAAATAATTTTGTACTTTAATACTTTTTTTTTTTTTTATGAAGGATTTTTATGTACTACATTTTCTTTCTCTGAGAAATACTGAGTACTTAGGCATTTTTATTACTAGTTTCTCATTTTCCATTGTTTACTCAATTATTATGTAAGCAATCAACAGATAAGAAATAATGAATTTCTCTGAAAATTGCTTGGTGTAAAAATTTAGTGTTAATAAGAAAGTTTCGTAACACATTATTATTATTTTTAATCAAGAAAGATAATTTTTTTTTTTTTTTTGTTATTACAATCTTTATACAGAAATTTTTATCGTACATTTCTATTAATGTGACGTGATTAAATAAAATTTGTATACAAATAGTGGTAGCAAAAAGGCCGAAATTTTGCGCTATTGTTTTATTAAATTGCTTCTGTCTAAGGTATCAACATATTATTATTATTATTAATGTTGTTGTTGATATTGCCTGATATTAATTGTTAGAAAATTAAATCACCTTTTGCCTATTTTTTAGACTATTGTTTCTTGTTTTATTAAACAGATTCTGTCTAATTTGTCAACATATTATTGTTATTGTTGTTGATATTACCTGATATTAATTGTTAGAAAATTAAATCACCTTTTGCCTATTTTTTAGACTATTGTTTCTTGTTTTATTAAACTGATTCTGTCTAAGCTGTCAACATATTATTATTATTGTTTTTTTTTTATATTGCCTGATATTAATTGTTAGAAAATTAAATCATCTTTTATCTATTTTTTTAGACTAGCTATCTGTTACTTTTTCTGTTTGTTAGTTTTTACATATATTTTACAGACGGATAAAATAATATTTCTTACAGCCCCTCCACGATGGTTAATTGAACCAAGTGATGTTGAAATTATGGAGGGTAACATGGTTAGCTTGCATTGCGAAGCTGATGGACTGCCTTTACCCAAATATACATGGAAAAAAATTGATGGTAAATACAGATTGTTAAAGCTCATAAATAACATATTTTCTCGTTTAATAATATTATACTAAAATATAATTTAAAAAACTTGTCTTCTTGGAAAGAATACCGTATCTCTTAAAACGGATTAATTATTATTTATTATATAGCATTAAAGAAATATTTATTTATGAAAATGTATTATTTTTTAAAAGTATGCCAAAATATAATTTGCATCCTGCTTATTTATATTCTTAAGTAACCATAAATATTTCATGTCACAATATGAAAGCACCGAAGAACTGGTGTTTTAAAGTAATAAGTACAGTACTTTGAATAAACACCATAAACTGCAATAAACACGCAACTATTGTTTCGGGTCGAAAGAATACACGACCCGAAACAATTGTTGCGTGTTTATTGCATTTTACGGTGTTTATTAAAAGTTTTGTACTCATTACTTCACGTCATAATTTAAAATAAAAAAGGAGGAAAAAAACAGAGGTAGAAGAAGAAAAAGAAACACTATTTAAATGATCATGTTTTCATTTTGTACATAAAATACGTATCTCTGAAGAAAACAAATGGTAAATCAAGTTTTTTGATAAAAATAGTTGCACCAACAAATCTCCTAAAACACTTGCGATATATAGCTAAACACGTTTAGTGTAATATCATTTAATTTTGTATAGAGCAAAAAATAAAGTATTATAAATATACCATTTTATACTTTAATAAATATTATTTTTAATTAATTTAAACCGAAAAATATATTTATAGTAATAAGTTTTAAAATGAATTTTTTTTAGAAGTTTATTTCTAAAACTCTAATTTATATACACAACATAAAAAAAATGTGAATTTTTCATAAATCAAAACTTTTTTTTTTAATATTCTCATAAGTTTGTATTCGAAGTTTTCTGATTTTAATTAGAAAATCTAATTTATCAAATGAGTAAAATGTAATTTATTTCATCTGCAAGTTTTATAAAAAATAAATCTGGACAATTTTTTAAATGTTCTTAAATCAGTGGTAGTACATTGTAATTTGTTTGATTTTATATTAAATTTAAATTAACTATCACTATTATTATCATTTTACTAACTTTTTATAATTAATACCTTTTTATCAGATACTCAAAAAAATCCGTCCCGTCTTCCTTTTTTATTTTTGATTAACATAGTGCTTTAAAACGCAAGTTTGTGTAACTTTGTCGAAACAGTTTTATTTTTACATACATTTTAAATGGACATATACATATGTACAAAAATTTACTCTTATTTATAGAGATGTAAAAGAATTAAATTGTAATGTATTAATAATTTTGTTAATGTAGCAATTTAAAAGTTCCTTTCAATAATTTTGTGCACATTTTATAAAATATATTTTAATATTCAAAAATGTTAGATTTACTTTTAATCAAATCAATTATTTAATTGATTAATTATTATTTCTTGTTTCGCTGCAATACATTAATACTTTTCATGTAATTGATACGAAAATTTAATGTGTAAAGGAAAAAAATAAACCGTTCTTAAAAAAAAAAAAAAAAAAAAAAAAAAAAAATGTGTCTATTTTGTTTAGTTGACTAAATATAAATTTAACAGAAGATAAAGATTTTTGTTTAGTAGTAATAAATAAATATTTTTTCAAAATACAGCTGAATAAATTTAGCATTTTGTATTTGAAAAATAATGTTAAATTGTAAGAAGATTCTTATGTCTAGAACTTTGATTCCGAAATTTTCCTTCAGGCAGAATTTATATAAGTATTACATCGGAAATTACCAATGGGGGAAAATTATTGAGTTTCTCTTAATTTAAAATATTTTAAAAGTCACGGAAAAAAGAAAATAATTGGTCATTTTGCATACTTTCTTTCTTGCGTTGTTATCCTACATTTCTTTCGTAATAATCATAAGAAAAATAAGAATAATACGAAAAAAATAAGAAAAATTAAATTTATCTTATTGACTCAGCAAAAAAAAAAAAAAAAATTGCTTCCATTAAATATTTTTTAGTGAAAAAAAAAAAATATATATATATATATAAAGTTATTTCTAAATATTCTTTTTAGGTGTAGAAAAAGTGATTTTAGAAAATACAAGAAACGGAAACTTAACATTTGAACACGTATCAATTGAAGATGCAGGTAGTTATCTTTGTGAAACTAGTAATGGAATTGGTGAAGTGTTGAAAAAGTATGCCAGATTGTACGTTCATGGTAAGATAGATAGTTATGAATTATGCAAAAATTTTTGTATTTGCCATCACAGCTTTCTATTTATTATTTGTATATTATATATATATATATATATATATATAAATTCATTTTGTAATACAGAATACTGTTTATGAAATTTATTGTTTTCTTGAAAAAATAAAGAGTAGAAACATTTGCATACTATAAAATACTTGTATGAATAATTATATATATATATTTAAATATGTCGTGTAACGAAAAAAGTGGATTTAACATTTCATAATGTAACAATTAATGATGCTAGTATTTACCTTCTTACAAAAATTATAATAAAAATAATTATAATAATGTGAGGAGGGATATTATGAAAAAATATTCGAGATCACTTGCATTTAGTCATGTGTATACACATAAATATTATGAGAATATTAACTATTAAAAAATACATTGGAATTATGTTCTTACTTAAGAAAAAGAAAATAGTTTTTAAATATAAATTATAATTTATAAAAACAATTTTTATAAAACAAAATTTATAAAATTTTCTGAAACGGAAAAATTATTGTACACTATGAATTTTTTTCTCTTTAACGTTATAAGTTTCATGTTAAAATTTTGTATGTTGAAAGAAAAGAAAAAAAAACTAAAAAAAAAAACCAAATGTTTTGTGCATTCATACGTATATATTCATACGTAAACCGTCTCAGTCTTGTTGATTTTATTTTATGATACTTGTACAGTTATTATAAACTTGTGATGAATGTTTGTATCATACATTATTTAAGAATTATATTTTTAATTATTATTCCACATGTTTGTGTGATAAAATATTCTTGAAATAGAATTAATAATGTTTTTCAACGACATGCGGCGCTACTTTCCAATCTGTTTCACATGTCAACTCCATTTTGCTTCAAAGACGCGTTTTCTTCTATTTTGTACTTCTCTTCTGCGATTAGTTTATGAAAATATCGTTTGAAATGTTGGTATGTAATTCTTTCTTATGTCTAGTACTGGAGTAAATATTTGGACTTTATTTTGATCCCGGTAATGGCGAAAATATATGAAGATGTTGTAATAATATTATTCATGAATTTCTGCTACAGCTTATGTTCAAATGGTAAGTAAACATTTATCTTTTTTTTTATTTACGTATTATTTATGTAGCAAACAAATATTGTTTATATAAATGAATTAGGATCATACCTTGTTTGGAAATTTTATTGCAAATAATGGTTCCTTCGATTTAAATATATACATATATATATATATATATATATATATATATATATATATATATATATTCATATAATACTACACGCAGTGTAACATAAAATACCGAATCTCCTGATTATATCTCAAATGCATTTTATTTACAATATTTATTTTAATTTTACCAAAAAATATTAATATGTAAAATTAAAAAGCAATGTTATACTATTTATTGATGCTATTAAAAATTCTTATATATTTCTATTATAAGTTTGTTTAAAAGACACAAGTATTTTTCTTTAAATTTTCATAGACTTATTACCTCATTAAAATGACAAAAAATTTTATTGCATATTATGTTTCCTTTGATAATATATATATATATATATATATATATATATATATATACATATACATATTTATATAATACTATATGCAGTGTAACGTAAAATACCGAATCTCCTGCTTATATCTCAAATACATTTTATTTACAATATTTCTTTTAATTTAACGAAATAATATTAATATGTAAAAAAATCAAAAAGTAATGTTATGCTATTTATTGATGTTATTAAAAATGCTTATACATTTCTATTATAATTTCGTCTAACAGACACAAGTATTTTACTTTAAATTTTCATAGGCTTATTGCCTAAATAAAATGACATAAATTATTAAATAGCTAATGTAACTTAAAATAGTACAATTTATTGTTTATGAATTTATTAGAATATATATTTTTAAAATAAATTATTCATACTTTTCATAAATTTTGTAATAGACATTAGAAGAAATAAAAAACTTCTTCGAATTTGAAAATTTATCTGGTGCTTTTCTACAAAAACAAATATTTGTTTGCACATAAGTGCAAATTTATTAATTCATATATTTTTATTAAATCATAGATACATATATATATAATTTTGTCTGTTTAGGTGATCCTCCGAAAATACAGCCCTTTATTGTGCCTGAACATCTAACTGAAGGAAGCTTTGTCAAACTTGGATGCGTTGTTAGTAAAGGAGAAAGCCCTTTATATTTTAAATGGTACAAAGATAATACTGAAATTAGAAAAGATTCTGAATTTGAAATAAATAATTTAAAGGACGTATCGTTTTTAATAGTTAAAAAATTATCTGGAAACACCAGTGGGAATATAACATGCAGTGTGCAAAATAAGTATGGAAAAGATAGCTACAGTGTTTCTCTGGTTGTTAAAGGTAAGTATAACATTCCATACAAGAAAGTAACTTTTTTGAAAATGAATTTTGTACATTGTAATTTTTTTAACTAAAACTTTATGTGATTTATCTAATTTAAATGCAAAGAAATGCAAAGATCTTATTCATATTTTGTTTAAAATGTAATTTCAGAAAAAGAAGATTGAAATGTTTTAGAAATATTACGAAACATACTTTAGTTAAGCTGAAAAAACATATAGAGAGGCATAACATTATTCAAGTATATTGACGAATATTTTAAAAATAGTAATATACTTTTCTTAAAATTTATATTTTTATAATTTCTTTTAAATCTTGTAGTTAGTTATTAAACATAACACGAGAGTATAACAGTTCATTTAAAATTTTATTCTATTTTATTTTATTCTTTTTCGGAAGAATAGTTATTTTGAAAGGCTGTTTTTTGAGCAATTCTTTTCATGGTAAAGCTAATTTTGCATTTTACAAATTTTCGATTAATGTTGTGATTGAAAAAATAAATGTATTAAATGACTTAAATATTAATATTTTTTTATGTGTAGTAAAAGTACTTCTCAATTGTGTTTTAATTATTCAACAGCTTACAGTAGTTATTTAAAATTTGCATGGGTCTAATCTTAGAATATTCATTTTATTACCTATCACAATAAATTATAAAATAAAATAAAATTTTTATGCATTCCATTTCTTCTCTTAGTAATATTACCAAATGAATGACAACGTGCTAAATGCCATGTTGTATTAAAATACTAATTTTTGGAAGTATTTTAATTTATTATTAAAAAAAAAAAAAACTATACTGTAATTTATGAGGGTTTTAAAAAGAATTCTTCGAATGTTTGATTATATGTCTCTAATTTATTAAAAAACATAATAATAAACTAAATAAAAATTTTCTTTATGATTTTTTTTTTAACAACTGTGTTTTTTTCCCCTTAGCTCCACCTAAGTGGGTCAAAGAGCCAGAAAGTTCTGAAGCTTTGCATGGAACTACCGTCATTTTAGATTGCTCTGTTACTGGTTATCCCAACCCAACTGTAAAATGGCATAAAGTAAATGGTAATAGTAATTTTTAACGTTATTGAAAATATATTACTTAAAGAATAATAAAGTTCTTAAAAATAAATTCTCAAAAGAAAATTAGTTAAAATGACATTTATTTTATTGTTATTCGTTAGTACTGAAAAATAGGTTTTAAAAATATATAAAATATTAGCTAATGCGAATGAATTTTCATATGAAGCAGGAACAATAAAGTTGTAAAGCAACAATATTTCAAATACAATTAATTTCAGAAAATTCATGATGAATAAGTAATAATGGTGTAATATGAAATAAATCTTAAAAAGCTAAAAAAGAGAGAGAATATTTTACTTTATTTCTTGAAATAGTAAAATGAAAGTGTATTTCCCTCTAAGTATGTAAATATTTCTTTGGAAGAAACTACATTAAGTAATATGTAATACATACATACATATATCTATATATATTTAACATTATATATTTAACATAGATATTTTTAACATTTAAAACAACTAATTATCATTTTTAACATGTATTATATGCAGTTTCATCAAAAAACAAAATTTGACATAAAAAAGACTACTTTTTAATGTGAAAAAATTACATATGTTGTGTATAGTTAATTTCTTTAATAAGTTTTGTTTAAATAGCGTTTAGAAAAACTGCTTATTAACTACTTTTTGATAAAAGTACCAGTTAAATTTTTATTGCATATGTAAAGTAATATTATAAATATTGATTAGCATTTCTCTTTTGCATTTTAATAATAAAAACTGTTTCGTATTTTGGTAGAGAAATAAAAATTGTATAAATTCACTGAAAATTTGGCATTTTAAATCAATTTTAACGACATGAAAATTAAACAAATGTCATAACTAGTTATCAAATGATTATTGTAAAACTTATGCAATGTTTTGGGAATAATTCTTTTTATGTATTTATTTTACACCTATTTGTAATGTTTCAATGCTTTACAGAGGGGTAATAAATAGAATGCATTTCACCATTATTGAATATTGATTAATTCCACATTAAAAAAAAAAAAAAAAAAAAAAAAATGTAATTTTTACAAATTTTTTATTTATGATATCCATTTAGTGTAAAATATTTGGAATTTTCATATACAAACATAGACTTTTATTAACGGAAATTTAGATATACCCAACGGGCATACCATTTAGACACACACTTTTGATACTTATGGTACATTGTATAAAACCAAATTTGTGGAAAATTTCATAAAATTATTTATGAAAATAGAGCTTATGTAATTTACTTTAATCTCACAACACAACACTAGATTCTCCATGAAGACGTCGACGTGAAGAAAGGATTTTACATCCTGCTGTCACTGTTTCTGATTGCCGTTCTTCAGGATCTTCCCCTGGGTTATAATTAATCAGGTTATAATTAATTATAATAACACTTCAAAAATTTACCACCAGCCTTAAAAATATAAATATGAAAAACATTACATACTCTTTACTCCCCCCCCCCCCCCAAATAGCTGTAATTTTTTTTTTTCGAAGTCTAATGTATCTTATTAAAATCTTTTTAATTTCTATGATCATATGACAAGAAAATTTTTATTGATTTTATCTTTAAAAACCTGCTGTTGAGAAATTAAAAAATATAATTAAATTTATTTTTTGCTGATTTTACAATTTAATAAAAGGGTTAAGAGCAATTAAAGGTTAAAACAATAAATCACGAATGTGTAAGTTAAAAAAAAAAAAATTCTTTTTACATTGAGAAATTAAAAGAAAATTTCACTATTGCTTAATCGTTAGAAAATTGTATAAATCCTTTTTATGATGACTATCTTTTTCATTTTTTACTGGCATTATTTGAATTTATGTTCTAAATATTTGTTACTGTATTTATTTTTAAATGTTGAAATAAAAAATATTTTTTTTATTAGTAATATTATAAATAAATTTACAAACACAAACCATAGCAATTAATTTACATTAAAATTTCCTTTTACATTAAAATTTCCTTTTAATAAATTTCTGGTGATACTACATCTTAATTAAAAATAAATAAAAAATAAACAAAAGAATGAATTAAGTTTTCAAGAGCCTACGCATTTATGAAGCTCCATGAATGTGGTCAGTGTATAGATATTCCTACATTATCTAAATAAATATAACTGATTTTCTAATATATATATTTTTTAATTTCAGATAATGTAAGATCTCTATCGGAATCAACCTTAAAAAACGGATCTCTACTTTTGAATTTTCTACAAATTGAAGATGAAGGTGAATATGAGTGCCTAGCTCAGAATAATGTAGGTCCACCTCTTAGTAAAGTGATAACATTGTCTGTGTTGGGTAAGATATTTGAAAATGTAGATTACAATGTAAGTTTATTATATAAAATAAACTTTTTCTTTATCAAATGTATGATGTTCTTTTTTTCTTAAATTTCCTACGTAATTACATTTTATTTAACATTTTTGGATTGTCCATAATTTATTCACTATTTTAAACATATCTATATTGAGAATCGGAATAAGGAAAAGAAAAAAAAAAAAAATGATTATTTTATTTTTTATTTGTAAATAATAATATTTTTCGCAATGTATTGTAATTTTAAGTTTTTTTTTTTTTTTTTTTTTTTTGTTTGTTTAAGTTGCACGAAATAAAATATAATTGATTCTAGTATTGCTAATTTGCGTAAATGTTTTAGGTCATACATTACATTTAATTATTACACGTATTTAATGGTATATTTAAAGTTATTTATTACATGTATTTAATGATTAACGCAAGTTTTGAATTATTCTTCTTATGAAAATTTAGTAAAATTGATGCTAAAATTAAAAGAAAAATAACCCATTTACTATTAGGTTTAGAAAATATTTTACTGCGATGAAAGAATACGCGATTTTAATGTCCGTTTTCGTCACTACATGGCGCCTGTTACCTAAATATGCTGGACGTACGATCTACAACTGCAAGATAAATTGTCAACATCCTCTTATACATAATCATATTGAGAAGGAGCAGAAAATAACACGTGCGAAAAATTCATTTGCTGTTTAAAATACAATATACTTCCGAAATGCATCTGATAACTTATGTAATTTTCGAAAAATATTTTTTGTACAGTGCAAGAATATTATATGCAATTTGGTTGATCTGGATTTTAAACATTTCTGCCGATGCAAAAGAAGAGGGTAAGTTACTTTGTTAATTTATTTCTTTTAAATATTTTATAGAGAATTGTCTATAATATTTAAGAAATTATTTTATTCTTTAATGTTTCAGTTCTAATACAAAAAAAAAAAAAAAAAAAAAAAAAAGCTTTCCTTCTTTTATTATTATTACTTGGAGCTATTTTAAACGATACATAACACAGTATAAAATTGCAGTTATAATATATATATCAGGTTAAATAATTTTACAGTCCGAGCCAAAAAATAAAAGACAAAATACGCATTTTTTTTTTTTTTTTTTTTTTTTTTTTTAATAACTTGTATAACTTTTGCTAAAATGTTTTGCGGTTGTATAAAACATGAAAAGTATACATAAAAATAATATTAAATTTTGTTCAGAAAAAATACTTTAATCGTAAATATAGTTTTTTTTTTTTGCTCTGAATAATGTAAATATAAATAAAACAAATAAAGAATTAGATAAATAATTAATTAATAGTAAATATGGAAAATAATATAGGTATATAAACACACATAAAATACTTAAAAGGTAACATATAACTTTAATTTAAGCTAGTTTGAATTAATTTAATCATTTTTGTAGATATTAATCCGTAACAGAATCTCTCTCTCTCTCTCTCTCTCTCTCTCTCTCTCTATATATATATATATATATATATATAATATATATATACACATGTAACATTCATTTTCTCATTTTATTTATAACTGTCTATTTTCTTCGATTACCCTTTCAATAAAATATATTTAATTGTAAATAATAATAATAATAATGAAATAAATTTGATAAGTTATTTACAGGAAAATAAAATAACTTAAAAATAGTCTGATATAGTTCTTCTAAATTATTATCATTGTCAATATTGCCATTGTTGTAAATTTTCTTTTATTTACTGCAAAATCTACACAAAACTTTTTAAATACTTGATTAAATATTTACATATTTAATTAAATATGAACAAACTAAAAGATTTTTTTTTTTTTTTTTTTTTTTTTTTTTTTTATGCCACATCATATTGTTTCTTTTTACGACAACAATTTTTATTGTAGCATTATTTATGTAACAATTAAAATATTATTTTTAAGTTTTATTTTTATTTATTTATTTTTAATTTCTATATTATGTGTACAAAATTGTACGGTCGCAATTAAGTTATTTTTCACTTCAAAATGTAATATAATAACAATGTTTATAAATAAACTTGTGTTATTTCCAGGTGTACCTGAAATACAACCATTTATGTTTCCGATTAGAGTCGCTGAAGGATCAAGTGCTAAAGTTTTATGTAATGTACTTCATGGAAAACGACCAGTGGAGTTTAAGTGGTTAATAAATGGACATCCGCTAAAAGAAACTCTGGATAGGAAAATCGCTATTCAAGACGATTTTTCCATGCTTACTTTCAGTAATATTAAAGCGCCCGATGCAGGCAATTACACATGCCTTGTAAAAAATATGATTGGAACTGCTAAACATTCGGCAAATCTTGTTGTGGAAGGTAAGACAAACATTATTTTTTTAATTACTAAATTACTGTATTACTTAATTTAAATTATTAGTCAAATATGCATTAAAAAAAAAAAAAAAAGAAAAAAAAAAAGCTGAAGCACCTATTTTGACTTGTTCAGATTATAAATATGCAACATGACAATTTTGAAAAATTGTAAGATAATATATTTACAAATTATTTTACAATTTGTTTCAATGTAGTTATAACATGATAAAATTTATATAATGCTAGACACTACTATGAATGAATTTATCATATAATTTGTATAATTTTGAAATTTGAATTTAAGTACGTTTTACTTATAAAAAATTAGTTATAAACATAAATAAAAGTTAAGCTTAAAAATTGTCAGTTGTATTTAAAAATTATAAAATTATGTACATTTTTTCCCCCCTACAAAACTTATATAATTTAGGACGTGTTTAAACGAACATGAAAACAAAGTATTTTCATTACTATTTAATTTATGCAGAGTAATGTTAAGTAATGTTTACTTAATGTTAAGTAAAATTAAGTAAATTTTATACTTGTATAAATAAATGTATAGCCGTGGAAAAATATCTTGATTTTTTTTTCAATAACTGAAGTAGAAATATGTGACAGGAAACATTAAACAGGTATGTGGGAGTAAATTTTAAATAAAAAAAGAGCTTTTGGTTTAGAGTGACATTTATGCATTAAAATTGCGATAACTATGATTTTACAGCTATTTTTGACCCTAAAATTTCTCGGATTATGCCATTCTTAAATGTTTTACAAATTATAAATTTTTTTCACAACTATTCATAGTTATAATCATGTTATCTCTAGTAGCATTATATATATATATATATATATATATATATATATATATATATATATATATATATATATATATAAAGTAAATATTATATATAAAAAAGTAAAAGCTGTATGAGAGCTGTAAGTTGTATGAGAGATAAACGTTAGAAATTTTTTTAGAATTATTATGAATTTAGTTTATTTTTAAATCGATTAATATTTTATGAAAAATAATTTCAAATATTGATAAAATTAAATTTTCATTTTTTCAAAGAATAATTTGAAGAACATTTTTATTTATACAACTCAAGAAAGTTAAAAAATATTTTCAAGTTTCGTTCGCTTTTCCCATAGAGCTATTCTATTCGTAAATATTTTTAGACATCTTTGAAACTGACATATGTTACTCGTATCAACTATATCATGTTTTTTATTAAAAATTATATAACTAGAATTAATGGCTTGTGTTCAGAGATTCACAAAATATTCGGATGCATTGCGTTTCATGAGAGATATTTCTTAAAACTTTATTTTTGTATCTAAAATAAACAAAACCTATTTTAAATTACCATACATTATATTTTAAGTTTTTGCATCAATTTAATTTATTTGAACTAAAGTAATCACATTGTTTTTATTACATAATGCTGAATTAGATTAAATATCTAATAATAAAAATAATATTTTAAATTTGTTTTTTAATTAGAATAATATTTTCTTTTATAATAAAATAATTTATTATCAATTATTTTTCATAATAAAATAATTGATAATTGATATAATAATTTATAATAAAATAATAAAAATAAATAAAATAATGGATGCAATTCAAGAATGATTGAACTTTAAAAACATGAATTTATTTTTACCTGAAGATAAAACTTATATTTTATGAGCTATATATATATATAGCTATAAAAATATTTTGATACTAACAAATAAAATAAAATAAAACTAAATTTAATATTTTAAGATAAGCTATTTGAAAGTATCTTTTACCATGTCTAACCTGTAGGATTTTAGACACGTTTTCAAATTTATAGAAGTTTAATTTTATGAATTTATTTTGTGTATATATATACTAATCACAGAAAAAAAATCCTGTATAACATTTTGAATTTATATTTATTTATTTATTTTTCAAAATTTAAGTACTCATGTTTATTAACTCAAGAATATGTCAACTTAAATTAACATTTAATTGATAAATTTTGCATAACGATTACCTTTATTTTCATTTGAAAAAAAGCAATGAGAGACCCTTTAGATAAAAAAAAAAAAAAAAAAAAAAGCTATTGTTTGATTTTTACACATGTATTTTCAAAATTTTTTCTTCTTGCCAATTTAAATAACTAAACATTGATTTACATTAGGGGTGCACAACCTTTTTGGCTGGTGGGCCACTCTTGCTATTGAGTAGGTCATGAAGGGTCACAAACGAGATAATATAAAATAATTAGACTATACTATGCACATATATTCACTGTGTATATTAAAAAGTACATATATATACATTCAGGGGTGATTGTGACTCACAGGTAAAAACCCTGAAAATTACAGCCTCAAATTAGAAAAAACCCAAAATATCAAATAATACTCAAACTATTTAGGCCAGAAGCCCTCAATCTTTTCACATTCCCTTCACATATATCCTGGATGACAAATGAACAACCAATGAAAACAAAAAATAACTTTATATGAAATATTAAAATACAGATAATTAAAGTAAAAACCCTGAAATCAGGGGTAAACCCTGAACATAAACACCCCTGACATATATATAGGGTGATTCAAAAGATGTAACAGAGATTATATCTTAAACTAACAGACATAGAAACATACTTCCAATTTCAAAGGTAGGAAGCAGAGTGTAGGAATGTGGGTATAAAAACATCACTTTGAGATATTTGATGGCACAGCGAGATTTGTAAGTGAATATGCTTCTATAGTTGTAATTGTCATTTTCTGAAGGGATTTTCAAATCTATTTTTTATAAAATTCCAGGTCATAAAATTTGGTTCGTGACATAAGAAATAACTCATGACAAAAGATAACATAGCTCTTGACATAAAGGATAACATAGTAAATTTCAAATTGTATGACTAAAAAGCATTTTCCAGATCTATATCATCATTTTTCCAGATTTTTGGGCAGTATTAGCAATTTTCCTAACTTTTTCACTAATTCCGAATTCCCTAACCTTTACAGGTTCTCCTTAACCCATGGTAACCCTGATATAAAAACCATAATTTTCATCCCCTTCTTCCCAAAAAAGTTTTTGGAAATGAAAGTTTTACAACTGCAACAAATAATTTTTTTTTCTTTCGTATTTTTCTTTACAAAAACAGAAAAAATATCTACTGCTGATGATTAATGCAGTCTAAAATGTTAATCCTTTCGCGGGCCGCAAACTGATGGCTCGTGGGCCGCAGGTTGTGCACCTCTAATTTACATGATATTTAAAACAAATGGTTTCATGTTTACATCATCTTTATGTATTTTAAAGTACGAACATCTTTAATTAAGGAATTGAAAATCGTATATTAATCCTTTAATTCCGATTTTATAAACATGTCAATTTATTTATATTATTAATTTATTCTACTATAGTTGTATTTTAAATTTTAAATTTGTTATTTTCATTTTCCTTTGACGTAAAATTTTGCATTGCAACTAATATATATATATATATATATATATATTTTAAACTAAAAATTGAATTGTTATTTAAGCTTTGTTTTATGGATAAATAAATTCGGGTTAATCTATTGTTTTGTTTTTGTGATAATAACAAAATACACTATGACACTATACACTGATACATGATGACACTACACAGAAATAATATTTTTTAAATAAACCAAACGGATTTCGTATAATTTATTATTTGAAACAATGGGAAAATCTAAAAATCATGCAAAACATGCATAAAATTTTCTTTTCTTTATATCAATATATTGTAATTAGAATGTAAGTTAAATTATCTCTATTACTTTAATTTATTTAATTGAAATACTTGCATGAAAAAAAATTAATTTTTCTTCCAGTACTTTGTTTTATCTATGGCATAATTTTCAGCATTAGTTTCGGGAAACTTGGGTTTTTATTTTTAAGAAGATGAGTATTTCAAAACAAATGAGTGATGCGAGCGTTAAATTTACTTACCCACGTTTTTTTACGATTGTGTTTCATGTAAAAAGTTATGTAGTTTTAATTTGGTTTTCAAGTACGATTTTTTAATAATTAAAAAAAAAGTTTTAAGAAGAAAAAATATTTATAGAAAACAATAGAAACAATACTTTGATCTTAAAAATGAATATTATTGTAAAAGTTAAAGTTGGCGAAATTTTTTAATGTATAGGCAACATTTAATAACAATAATAATAACAATAATAAAATCCTGTCTTAAATTTGCAGGATTTCTTAACAAGTTGTAGTTCACATCTCCCTGCTGTATCTCATAATATTAAAATAATAACAGGAGACTCTCAAATATTTTTCTTTGGCGTTTTTGACGTAGTAGTTTATTCGGGTTTCAAATATTAAAATACTGGATGGTACACTTTTTTCCCATTACTGTACATTAAATACTATATATAATTAATGGATCTGCAGATCAGGAGGCTCAACGTCCTATTTGCATCCCTGATTACTCAGCAGTTCATTTTTATTTATTTCATATTATTTATAATAATCATATATATATATATATAAATATATGGTTAACTCGCTACATAACCAAGTACATTTGGTTGAGGGGCTACTGCTTCCCTCAACCTACGTTATATCTGTCTGTCTATATCTATCTGTAGAAATGTCTGTATATTTATTTCCTTGTAACTCACACCCTTGTGCTAAAACATTGTAACTCATAAATACTTGTATCAAGCTTGATGTCAGATGATTGTACAACATACAGGAATTATTTTGCGTGGCACTGTAAACTAATTATCATTTTTATGCCAACAATTTTCCAAATAAAACGTACTTTTAAACATTCTAATAATGTACGTTTATTTCATTATGTTAAATGATTTATAACCATGTTAAAATGCTTTTCTAAGAAATACCATCTATAGATCGTAATGGTAAGAAATCATTTTGTATGTCCCTGTACAAGAACCACAGTTTGTACAGGCACCAATAAAAAGTATACAATTCCTGGAACGTTATAAGTAAATGATGAGCAATTATTTCCCCAAATTTCTCCAAAATGCTCAAGATTTTTTTTTTACAGTGTAATTCCTTTAGTTATAAAATTTAGTTATTTTAGTAATAGTTTAAACGTTTCGAAATCAGCCAAGAAATTAATAAATCGATAGAACGTTTTAATTTGTAAATGTTGTAGATTTGTATAAAGCTTTAATAATCATATCCTTTTAAATATTAAGTCCTCATCTATCGTAATTTAGAAATAGTATAAAGCAATCGGCAGTTTGAAACAAAAAAGGAAAGAAAAAAGTTACATAGCAAAATAAAATAATTGTTAAAATACCTATTGCGTGGTGTAAGTAGATGTTAGTTAATTATACATTTAAATTTTAAACAATGTATACAATGAAATGAAAGTAATGATGTAAAAAAGAAAATAATATTCAAATTATTTTAATGTTTAATCTCTAAAAAAAAAAAAAAAAAAACCCACTAAGATAATAATCAAAAGGTATTTTTAACAATTTAAGTAATGTTTAAAAAATATTTTATAGGAACGTTATTTAAAAATATCAAGAGAAACTTTTAAAATTTCAAAATTTAAATAATATTTATAGTATCAACTCTTTATTATTTCAAACTTTACTTAAAAGTTTTAATTCTGAGTTTATAAAAATACTTTAAAATAACATGTCTTGAAGTTATAATACTGGTGTTTAGCTTGGAGGCACTATGTTCTATTCAAAGTTTTGGTCTGTGTTTACTTGGTGTTTGCGCATATATTTTGAGTTAAGTGTATTCGGTATGATTGGTCTTGATGAGTAAAAACTAAATTTGTTAGATCACATTCAGAAATTAAAGAAAATTTAAATATGTTTTTGAATTTTCGTGATATTACAAAGTATATTATTTTTTTAATTAATATCTACTTATAAAAATTATAATGAAACAAAACGATGAAATCTGCGATAATAAGTTTAATAAACTCAATTATATGAATTTTTAAAAACACATATAGTTGCTTAATATGTATAAAAATTTCTCATTTACAGAAGAGTTGATTTTTCTCATTTTGTATTTTTAAGGAAATATTAAGTATACACAAAATGTCAGTAAAATATTTTATTATATATATATATATATATATATATATATATATATATATATTACAAATATGGTGTATAAAACTTTCTTAAAATCTGTAGATACTTTTTCAATGAACATATTATAGAAGGTCTTGATAAATCTTAAGGTACTTTTGAACATGCTTTAGAACATTAATGCATCCAATCACATTTTTTAACATTCCGTCTGAAATATGATTCAAATGTAGTGCATGTAGTGAAAAGTGTTCATTAAATTTTGAGAGTATACACGCAAAACCTTCTTTGAAAATGTCAAGACATAGATAATACTTTACAAAAATTGTTCTTAGTAATATGACTTATAAATTTTATTAATTATAAAAGTTTCAATATTCTTTCAGTGAAAATAATTCAAATGGCCGAAATAAGAACAAATGAATTTCTTAAAATGGCGTCTTGGTAAAACAAAAAATAAGTAAATAAACAAATAAAATAAAATAGCCACTAGTACGTATCCCTAACATCTTAAATTAATTAAGATTTCAGAAATTTGAATGAAGTTTTTAATTTTTTAAAATGTATATTTCAGGAAATAAATAAAATGTTTAGATAATTAATCATTTTATTTATATAATACATTTTTCCTATAATATTTGTGTAAAGTTTTCATATCAACTATATTTGCATTTACAATTCTTTAATTTGTTTCTATACTTGTATTTAGTGTTTTTGTTTACATTTTTAATTTTCTTTTCCATTATTAAACGAATTAAAGGGAATTAATATTTTTCTTAGCACAGTGATCTTAATGTTATTAGAAATGTGTATTCTTTTAGCTATGATGATTTAGAATAATTAATAGTAATTAAAAAATAATAATGTTATTTAATTTTTTCTTTCAGCACCACCATCATGGATTATACAACCAACAGACACTACCGGCGTTTATGGTTCGACATTGACACTTCACTGCGCAGCTGCAGGTCTTCCCCGACCTCATATCACCTGGTATAAAAATAGTGACGTAATCCGTGGTGATGTTGGTCGCGCGGTCGCCTATGGCAACGGCACCCTCACCATTCACTTCCTCAATGAAGAGGATGAAGGATTGTACCGCTGCACTGCACGTAACGGAGTAGGCGATACTCTACTCAAAGAAATAAATATTTTTGTGAATGGTATAAATATGTATTGCCAATAACTGTTTATAATAAAGAATTTCGCAAACTTCAAACAAAATCCTTAATGTTCATTGTTAAATATTTTATTTGTATTTTGGTGAATATATTGTTGAAGGGAAAATCAGTAATTAGGTTGAAATGTATTTGTTCATTAAGATTTAATAAGGTAATGGAAATAATTTACATTATCAACTTTATAACGATATTAATTTCTTCTACATTTTTTACAGATATGAAAGCAGAATAAAGAGAATGTATATTTAACGAAAATGACAATATTATTATTTCATTAACATATTTTATGTATTTGCGATAAGATGTTTCCATTTAAACAAACACAAGAAACTGTTATTTTATTGAAAGCTTTGTTTTTTAATTTTTTTTTGCGTTATATACAAATATATTCTTTTTTTTTTATGCGAAAGATTGTTTATAATTGTTACTTCTGTAAGTTCTAATGATTTTAATTTAACAAATATTATCCATCGATTTATTAATTATTAAATATATCATACAATATATATATATAATTTTACTTTCACCCATTCACTTTTAAATATTCATTTTGTATAAAAATAAATTACATTTAAGTCATATGTTTTATGTATACTATTTGAAATACATAAAAAATATAGAGAAAAGCGGGTATTTTTTTTTATGTGGGATGTTGCTTTACTTAAACTTTTCCAATGCATTTGTTGCTTATAAATACTTCGAAGTTTATTATTATTATTATTCTTTTTAAGTTTTATGTTTCCCAAAACAATGAAACTGTCAGTTTTTTTTTTTTTTTTTGTATTCATGCAATAAATTATCAATGCATTTTAAGATTTTATTTGTATTTTTGAGAATGCATTAAACAAACTTAATTAATATAATTGTTCACATTGCTATTGGTAGTAGTTAATAAAAAGAAATTAAATAAATGAAAAATATTCATTTTTTATTTCCAAATATATTTGTAATTTAATATTTTTTAAGCACATGTTTCATATATTTTTACATGAAAAATTTTAATCTTTTTTTTAAATTGTAAATGTTGCATATGTATTACAAATTTCCAGGTGATTTGCTTTTAATTATCCTTTATATAGATAGCCATTCAAGATTTATACATATATATATCACTAGGGGTTCTACCAGCCTATTCGCAGTTTTGTCTTTTATTAAATAGGAATATTAAGAATGCATAACACAAGACAAATGTAGAACAATATTTAAAAAATCCCCATATTTGATATCACATTGAAATACATAATGTTTACTGTTATATCATTTATAATAATTCAAAAATCTGTTTTTACGTTCGACAACTGAACAACAATCTGCCACTATTTTATGCGGAAACGTATGCTAGACACACAAAATGAAAAACGGTAGAAGTATAGTTGCTTGTTTTAATATGTTGTGAGTTAAAAAACTGAATCTTTATATAAACCGATCTGAGTTGTCTCTTAAATTTCATTTTAAAAATTTCTTCGCTTAATTTGACATTCTGTTGCAATAGTTGTTTTAAATAATCCTGATATTCATTACTAATTCTTTTTTGCCTGACTTTAAAATAAAATTAATAAAATATAAACTAATTTTCACTCCATTTGGATTAAATTTTCGCTTGTTATTTTAAAGATATCAGTTATTTAAAAAATATTTTTACTATTCTAAATAATTTTTTGTGCTATTGAGCATCTCAATGGTGCCAATTTTTCAATTTCTTTAATATTTCTTTTACCTCTCTTTCTTTCTTTTTTCTTTTCTTTTTTTTTTTTTTTTTTTTTTTTTTTTTTTTTTAAATTTTTATATTTATTAAAAAAAAAAAAAAAAAAAAATCTGCCTACAATAAATTACATTTCTAAATTCATTTTTTTCTTTAAAATATATTTGCAAAAGATAAATGTATTTATTACTAATAGCAACATTGACCTTTTCTTTCTTTCTTTCTTTTTTTTTTTTTTACACCATTTTATTTCCCTGTGGAAAGTGACGTCAGAGATAAAAAAAAAAAAAAAAAAAAAAAAAAAGTAATAAGAAAAAGTATTTGCAAGCTGGGAAATAGAGTACCTTTGTTAATGCAAGGTTTTTAATTGATAACTTCGTTGATTAAGGTGACAGAAATTTTTAACCAAGAAAAATGTGTTCCTTGGAGTATTCATCATACTCTACTACCTGACTCGACGCTAAGGACTTCTATTTCGTCAGGAGTTGTGGTCGAAGATAGGAAACAAACAAACAAATAAATAAATAAACCATCGATGGTAGTAACTTTTTTTTTTTTAATACATAGAGATATTTCCTATTTATTTATTTATATCTTAACGATAATGTTTAAATTAGTCTGAAAATTTGCAGCCGTTATTCGATTATATGCATTATTAAAAACTTCTCTTATCATGACATGTAAAACGAAAATTTACATAAAATTTGAATAACTCTTATTAATAGTTTTCCACATGGAGTATTCTAAACATCGTTAAATAGCTTAAGCATGATTCCCTGAATAATTATTTACCGTAAGTTTTGTAAGTATAGTTTTAATGTATTTTTCTTATTCTAGTTCCGGCTAGATTTGACGACAAATTTACAGTCCTCACAGTAAAAAAAGGAGACAGCGCTAGTTTAAGGTGTGAAGCAGTAGGTGATCAGCCTTTATCAATTATATGGAGAAGAGATGGAAAAGAACTCAGAAAAATAAATGGTGGAAGGTAAAAAATAATTCATTTTTCACTTATAAAAGTATCGTATCTATTTTAAATGTGTTTATCAATGTTTCTAAGCGTGAAATAAAATTAAATGTAAATTGTTACACCTATAATTTATGTAAAATTTTAAATGAGTGAATTAAAATATTTTATCAACATAATATTATAGAGAATCTAATTGTATTATATTGTTTCAAATAAAGAGCTAATGTTAGGACATTCTACTTATGAACATTTATTCAGATTTGTTTTAAATGTCACAAGTCAGCAAAGTGATATTTTGAATTGCAGTAGGTCATTGACTTATTTGAATATATTTTCTCAATGTACACAGAAGACTTCATTTAATTGCAATTTATTTGTAAATTCTATCTATACATTATAAATGTATTTAGAAGATAAGAGGCTTTCATGTTCGGTAAGGTCATCCTTTCATGTGATAATTCAAAGTGATATTCTTTTACATGCATCGCTGGCTCAGGTATCCAATCGAACAAGTTCTAATGTCGGTAGAAAAATAGAGGGAAATAAATCTGTTTAAATAAAAGAGAAAAACACGCTATACTTTTAATAATAATTATAATGATGAAACACCAAGAAGGAAGGCTTGCTTATATAAGTGCAGCTTTACAAAAAGCAAAGTGCATTGAAAAGTTAATAAATGTAGGAAAAAACTGTGAATATATATATATATATATATATATATATATATATATATATAAAGACTATATTTTTATCGAGGACAATTATAGCAACAGGGTAATAAAAAATAAGTTGTTCCTGAAGCACTGATTTATGCGATCATATATAACAAACATGGACAGAGTATAAAAGTAAAATAATAATAATAATAATAATAATAATAATGACAATAATGACAATAATGACAATCCTCTGCAAGACCATATGATAACAGAAAAAAAAAAAAAAAAAAAAAAAAGCTAAAATAAAGATCATAATTGCTTAAAAAAAAATCTATTTAAGCAAACAAAAATTTTAAACTTATTGAGAAATCCTTGAAAAATTTAATTAATTAACGTGGTAATTATGTGACTAATATGCAGACAACTGGGTTTTATGGATTAAAAGGAGTTTTGAGATTATTTTTATTTACATGAAACAAGAATAATTAAAGAGTATTAAAAACGATAGAATATTAATGTAAGAGACAATAAAATGAAACTATTTAAACAGCTAACATAGTGATAAATAAAAAAAATAAAATAAATAAACGATTTAGATTATTGGTCATCAATAAATATAATCACAATTAAGTAGAGGATAATACAAAAGTTTCTACTATAAAAGTAACTAATTATGAATATAGTAACACGTTTTCACGCGGATATACTCAATATTCCTAAAAGAAGAGACGGTTTTAATAATTTTAAAGATATCAATTATTATGTTTTGTAACATTTCATATTATTTAAAGACACTAATTATTTTCATTTTAATTTGATAAAATAAAATAACCATTATCTTTAAAACCTTCATAAATAACCTTACTTTTTAAAGTATACAATTATCCCAAGCAGCACAGAAACGTTCTCTGAACGTTCAAAAATTGTTCTGCAAACACGTTCTAAGAACGTTCACTTTGAACGTGTTATAGACGTCTATTTGTCCATCTTGAAGACGTACAATAGTACGGTTCAGAGAACGTTCAATGAACGTGTAGCAATCACCATCGGTGTTATAGAAACGTTCTGAGAACGTTCTACGTATACGGTCTCAGAACGTTCTAAACGTTTTTAGAACGTTTTCAGAACGTTCTAGAAAACGTACTGTAAACGTTCTAAAATAGTGTAGTAAAAAAAAAAATGTGACGTCATTATAAAAAAATCACCTCAGTACGGGCATTTAGAAGTAAAATGTACATAGCTGATGACGAATAATGATACAACACATGAACAGGGATATGAATTACTTTTTTTTTTCAATTCAAATAATGTTTGAGAAATTTTAACATACTTGCTATTCCTTTAATTTTAACGTATATGCATGAAAAATTCTATATTCTATGACAGTTTTCCCCAAAAAGTGTCATAACGTTTTTTTTATCCCTTAAAAAATTTCTTAAATCTTTGCATTTTAAAAAAATTTCTTTTTTCCCCCGAATCTGAAGATAATGAAGTTATAGTATTAATTAAAAAACTTTGAATAAACACAATGAAATGCAAGAACTCGCACCAACTGTTTTGCGTCAAAAGAAGACACAACCCTTCATCAGGCGAACAATGTAGGCGCGAGAACTGCAAACAAGCACGTTGAGTGTGTTGAATGCGTTGCCGCTTTGTTTATAGCAGCCGTGCTTTGTTTGTAGCAGTCGCGAGTTCTTGCATTTTATGGTGTTCATTCAAAGTTTCGTAATTAATACTATAACGTCATTATCTTCAGATTAGGGGAAAAAAGAAATTTTTTAAAAATGCAAAAATTTAAGGAATTTTTTAAGGGATATAAAGCTGTTATGACACTTTTTGGGAATTACTGTCATAAAATATGGAATTTTTCATACATATACGTTGAAATTAAAGAAATAGTAAGTATGTTAAATTTTCTCAAACATTATTTGAATTTAAAAAAAAAGTAATTTATATCCCCGTTGCTGTGTTGTATCATTATTCTTCATCTGCTATGTACAACTAAACTCTTGAATTATTTTGCTTGTTTTAATCCTTGTGATTCCGAATGCGTCATCCTATGATTAATGTTTGTTTTTCATGGTTGTTTTCTGTTTGATTCTCTGATTTCTTGAACTAAATAATTTATTCCAATTTATTCTTCATTTTTAACTTCAATTAATTTCTTGTACGATAGGGTGCCCGCTAGCAATTTGCTATTATAGCTGCTAACGAACGAAATCGTACATTAAAGCTCAACGACGAGTCACCCCTGATGAATTTTTTTTTCTACCGTTCTAAGCTTTTCCCTAAAAAAAAATGTTCAAAATGATGTCTTAATTTTTATTTTCTCGTTGCTTGTTTGTATCTTTTGATTTGAGTTTCATGTGGTTTTTACGCACCGGTAAAATTATTAAAATTGCAACTTACAATATAGGTATAAATTTATGATTAGACTGAAGTTAAATAAAATAAAAATCAATAAATAAAAATTAAATGCTTCAATAAATCACAATCAGTCTCCCCATGTTATTTAAATTTCTTGTAATTTCCTTCTCATTGTTCTATGTAGTTTCAGTGATCTTATATCGGCTGCTTGGCTTTAACTAAGATTAAAAATTCATTTATACTATTTTTTTTTTTTAAATACAGGGTGCAAAGCATAGTCACGAGAATACCTTTATCTCCGCAACTCTTGGTCGCAAATATATAGTTTCAGTTACAAAATGTTTTAAAAAATATGAGCACTTACTTTTTGCTTACTTTTTTTTTTTTTTTTTTTGTAAATACATTTTCATATTGGAGGACATCTGAGACCAATTGTTGCGCAAATAAAGGCCTGCTCTCGACTTTGCACCCTGTATATTCTAAACATTTCTGGGTACTACTTTGTAAGTCCATGGATAGTTTATAAATATATTTGAATGCTTAAGTTCATAGAAAGTTTTAATATTTCAACATAAAAAATAATTTCGAAAATGAATGTACCAATACACCGCTAAAATAATATATAATTGAGTTTAGAATATATTGTTAATTTATAATAATAAGAAATTGAAACGAAAAATTAAAAATTAGTTAGAAGGAAGAAATTTAAAAAATTTCCAAATACTTAAATATATAAATATTTTTTTAATCAAAATATTTTTCTAAAATATTTAACATACTTCATATTTTTAAATTTCAGTGCAAGTGTGTATACATATTTTCAGTTTACAGCAGCAGTTTACAAAAATGATGTTTGCAGGTATTTAAATTTATTCCACATGGCAATGTAATTGGTATTCTTTAAATGTTTAAATTTCTTTAAATTGAATCAACACAATTTTTACTCATTTGATGTGATTATGCTATCATGGCATATTAAATAATTAATAAATGTAAATATTATTATTATTAATTAATAATATTGTAAGTACATTATTTATAATTAATATATTATTTCTTAGTATATCATTTATTTACTTATTAATATCGTCTTTTTTTTGTTTGTTTTAAAAGCAGAATATGTTTTTTTATAAAGATGTGGAATAAAATTGAATTGAATTGAATCTTTGTTTTATTATGCAGTTAAACAAGTTGATATATTTTATTTAATAAATTACAGTAAAGAGATATTTAAAATTATAAGTCAGTGAAACTTAGGATATTATTTTAAAAATATGCAATTTGCATAACCTAGATTATATATATGATCATATAAACATTAAATAAATACTTCAGAATTTAAAAAGAAAAAAAAAGAATTACAAACCTTAATTTTCTTCATAAACCTTACAAACCTTTCTTCAAACTTTCTTAATTTTCTTTCAAGAAAACACCCTTGCAACTAGCATTTTAAAATACACAATGACCAGTCTGCAAGGGCATTCACTTAAAATTTACTCTCATCTTTTAAACTCTTTATGTTACTTCATTCAGAAACATAATAAACAAAAATAGTCATTTTAACCATTTCCATTTGAGAAGACTAAATTAATAAAATGTATCCATAATTTCTAAGCGGTTTTCTGTAACTGGAGCAGTTTTTTCTGCGATAAAACGTTGCTTTCAAGTATCAAAAGTTAGTCTTAAGAACTTACGCAGATATGAAAATGATTGTTTAATTGATATTAAAATAAGACTTTAATAAATAGAACATAGAGAATATTACAGGTTAAAAATATTACATGTTTACCTTTTCTAAAGCTTATCCAAGTCATTATAACGCGAAAACTGAACAAAACAGATTACATGTTTTAAAATTACCGCTTCACATAACGACACGACATTCAACATTCCCAAGACCTGGCGCTGGCGTTCGTTTGACTTTGCACAGTCAGCGAGAATTAAATAAATGCAATCCACAGATGTCAATTTCATCTGCTCTTCCCTTTTTACATCCGGAATAATCATGTTTAAAGTTCAACATTTCAAACAGAAGAATTTATTAAGCATTTATAGCTGTAGAAAACATAGGTTTTTTTTTTTTTGGAAAAATGGAGCTGAGTTAAACAATTATTTAAATTTTTATAAAGTATTTGAAAAACTTATGAGATCACTTTATTTTTCCATTTTAAAATCTCGAATTAAACGGAAAAGCATATTTTGTTTTAGTGTATATTTCAGTATTGAACAAAATATTCAGTGAAAGGATCAGAAATGGTATACACTTTATTTTTTCTGTATACATAAAAAGAACGTAATGGATGCATGGAAATTTTCGGGGTTTTAACACTCCATGAGACGTCCTCGATAGGATTCGACAATTTTTAGAACTTGTTTGCGCATCTTAATAAAATTTTGTGGAAATTGCATCTGAAGAATCAGTGGACAGAATTTAACCTAACTTGATATTTAGTCGAACTTTTATTTAAACTAGCCCTGATTAATTTTTGGAATATATGACCTAATAGGTGCTCAGCTATTATGTAATGCCTCCCCCCCTCCATGTAACGGAGGGCAGTATCTCAGTTTCTATTGAATAAAACTGCACCAAACTTGATATGTGAGATAGATATTATGTTAAACTATGGTGATCTAATTTGAGCATATATTGATTGAGAGGTGGCACTAATGTGCTGCAACTCAATCCCGTTTAAAGGAAAGCAATATCTCAGATTATTATTATTATTATTATTATTATTATTATTATTATTATTATTATTATTATTAAAAATTCACTAACATGAGTATGTGAAATATATATTATGAAAAACTATGATAATTCAGTTTGGGTATATATCGGCCGATATAGTACTCTTTATTATGCAATTTTTCTAGATAGCTATACCTCAGCATGTGTTACTGAAATCTGCAACAAATTTAATATGTAAAATTTTAATTTTGAGATACAGTGTTTATTAAATTTTTGTTCATGTTAACTGGTTAAGTGGCGCTGTTATATAGAATGTTACAGAATAAAGTAGTGCGATGGGTAGAAGATTTCTTTTAAACAGTTTAATTAAAAGAGAATGGCTACGTAAAATGTTCATCTATTAAGAAAATAATTTTTGAAATATATATTAAATAATTTTCTTTTATTAAAATTTATTAAATAAAATTTGGATTAAAAAAATAAATAAATAAAATAAGAACAATCAAAGAGAGAAATGATTTAAAAACATTATCAATATTGATAATTTACCAGTAACATTCAAACTTAAATAGAATCATAAATAAAATATAATAAAAGTTTAAAATTATGCTTAAAGAAAGAAAAAAAACTCATTTCTGTAACTTCCCGATGAGTATTAGTCACCGCGAGGTTCTACTCTCGAACCTTACAGACGGGAAGTGCTGGTTTCGATTCCTGGTCGCGCTCGTCGACTTGGGTTTTCGGAGTTTTCCGTGATTTTCTTTGAAACTCGCATAAATAAGGGTTATTCATTCTTAGAATGATTTCCACGGAGGACACACCATCCAGACCTAGGACCCTCCAGTGGCAGATCCAAAACTTGACTTTTGGGGGGGGCTAAGATTTTTCAAAGTGTTATTCTAGACCAATAAAAAACTTACAATTGCAATATTCAATTGTGAATGTTTTTTTTTTTTGGGGGGGGGGGGGCTTCAGACCCCCTAGACCCCCCCCCCTTAAATCCGCCACTGGGACCCTCGTGTAGTTAGTTTGTTTTAATCCTAACACCAACATTCAATGAATATTACGAAATCAAAACTGAATCTGGGCATTTTGTCCTATTCGTAATAATCTCACTGAGACAGAACGTTTTATGACGGTGTTACATTTAAACGTTTTGTATAGAACTGAAATTGTACGTTTTATGGAAGGTACAATGCACACTTTTTTTGAACGTTCTAAATAATACCATTTTTGAACGTCTAATGGAACGTTCTTTTGACACGAAACACGGTGTTTGAACTATTGTAACCGTTATTAGACGTACAAAGAACGTTCCGGTGCTACTTGGGATTATTATCCCCGTTTAATTATAGTGCCTATACTTATCAAAACAAAAATCAAGTCTATTATCAATTTCCTTGAAACTTGCGAATCTTGATCAGCTTTTCAAGTGGCAACTAGATATGGAATCCGAAGTACCAAATTCGCATTTCCTGTAGTTATTAATTTCTCATACCCATAAGGTAGAGAAAGTATTGTTTTTCGGCCAAATTTTCGAAAGTGAGTTTTTGTTATATTTACACATTTTGAGATCCCCTGAATATGAAAATCGTGTTTTTAGCGGTTGGTCTGTGTGTCTGTCTGTTATCAGCATATCTTAAGAAAAAATAACAGCAGATATTCAAACTTGGTATTCTAAATATGTATCATATAGGGATGCTGCACTAAGCTTTTCATTGAGATGAAACAAATGGTTCGTGTACATGGATACTCAAGAATATTCAAATACATTACGTCTATGGGGGAAATTGCAGGTAAGTAGAGTTTAACACCTATAGACTGCACTAAACCAAATAAAATGAATATATATTTTTTATATGCATAAAAATATGCCTCATGTAGAATATGGCAGGGAAATCATTCACTGTTCATTTACAGGGCTACACAAAATAACTAGATTATAATGCGACAATAGCTGAAAATTGATGGAAGTGCATTTTAGGTTGTGCCGTATACTATTACTATAGGTTTATATTTAGGTGCACATTGTGGTTTGTACATATTCTTCCAAAGATATACAGGGTTGCAAATATTTAAGCTATAATATTCTTTTTTATTGTTAGTGAAAGTGCTTTACTATAATATTTTACCATGTCCAGAAAAACTGCTCAGGAATGGAAATGAATTCCTCATAGACATATGATAAATAATGTATGTTTTTAAGCTAAATATGCATGGCTTGTTTTTTGCGTATTTACACGTTTTGAGGCTTCCTTATTACCAAAGTCAAGTTTTTAAAAGTTTGATTATTGCCTGCGTCGAATAATTTCAGGAAACAAATAATTTCATGAGATCACCCCTCACACAGAACTAACTATCACATAAAACTCTTCCGAAGCCTAATTTGAATTATTTTAACATAGGTTTACAGTACTCTTTATGTTACCTCTTAATCTCCAACCTGTATTTAGGGTATTAAATTTTAGGGTAAGAGAAAGTCGTGTGAGTGGCACACCAGATTATTTGTTGTTAAATTATGCTGATAATTCATATATATACAGATAAACCAATAAAAATTTACCTTTCGTATTCAGGAGGCCTCAAAATGTGGTATTATACAGAAAAAAAAATCGCTCTTCAAAAACTACTTTGTTTACCGTATGGGTATGAGAAATTAATTTTTCGTTCTGTGTCAGCAGTGTTCTTCGAAATAAAAAAAAATGCAGCAAAGCACTTACGCCAATTACATTTAATAATATTTAAAAAAAAAATGTTTGCCTTAATTTTGGGTAGCCCTGTATATTGTCTATAAACTATATACAAATGACTTTGTGTACGTAAATTTAGTGTTATATGTAAAACAAGTAACATAAATTGAAATACACTTCCAGCAATTCCCAAGTATAGCTCCAATATATCAAAATACTCTGTGAAACCCTGTAAATGAATGATGAATGATTGCTATACCACAATCTACATAAAACATGCTTTTATGCGTATAAAAAATCTGTTCTTTTCATTTTGTTTAGTGCAGTATATACATGTCGCACTGTACATATGAGAAATTTTGCTCACAGACGTAAAGTATTTGAAATCTCTTGGATGACCCTGTAAACAAACAATTGTCTGATCGCAACGAATACTTTAGTGTAGCACCGCAATATGATACGGATTTAGAATATCGAATTTGGATTTTCTGCTACTATTTGTTTTTGAGATATTCTAATAACACAGAAACACACACACACACACATACACACACAGAGAGAGAGAGAGAGAGAGAGAGACCAACCACTTAAAACATGATTTTTGAATTCAGAGGATCTGAAAACGTGCAGATATAACAAAAGCTAATTTTCGGAAATTTGACTCAAAAACAATTCTTTCTCTACACCGTGTATATGAGTAAGAGAATGTATAAAAGAAAAGAAAGAAAAATGAATTTGAAAATTCCCTTTTAGTACATAAATTATTCATATATTTTATTTGTTAAATTATCAATGAGTATTCTCTTGTGTATTCACAGAGACATTACAGGTTAAAATAGCCGTCTTTCCCTGAATGATTTTTCTTTTTTTCCCCCCCAAACGCTGATCAATGTGTGCCTTATTACAAAAGCTATAGTAATTACAATTTCTCACTTTTGATACAACCCCTTAAGATTTGGCGAAAAATGCTAGAATTTTTACATTGCAATAACTCAGCGAGATTTTGACTTAGAGAGATGATTTTTTTTTTTTGATTGTTAGAGCGAGGAGAATATTTTTCTAAATATAAGTTATATGATAGGAGGGGCCATATAAAAATTAAATTTCGTATTTAATATGTATACAGCCCCTTGTACAAAAAAATGCCATATTTGAAATCTACTCTTAATTTGCTCTAATTTTGTAATTGGAAGTATGTTTCTATCTTTCTTAGTTTACGAGATAATCGCTGTAACATCTATTTTGAATCCCCCGGTATATATATATATATTAATTACAGCAAACTAACCAAGCCAACAAAATTACTACTTCCTTAATAAAACCTCTGCCCACCCATCCTTAACTTCTTTGTTTTATTTTAATTTATTTTTTAAACTATTTTTCATGATTTTATTATCATTTTTATTTAACAAAAACTACAAACCTACGGATATATATGCACACACACACATAACAATAAAGGAAATTTTTAGATAATCGTTTAAAATTTTTTTTCACTGGAATATCAGTAGAAAGCAAATTTCTACATTACGCTTAAAAAAAATTAAAGTTCTTTCTTTCTTTATTTATTTGAATTAACAAACTAATATTGGCTAAATGTTTATCTTCTATTCTTATTTTAGGTATGAAATTTTCGAAACGCTTACAACAAAAGGCTTGAAATCTGAATTAGTATTAAGAGAGGCAGATAGGACAGATGGACAACTTTACACATGCTTAACTGAAAATCCTTATGGCAAAGATGAAAGAAATATAAAACTACTCGTTATGGGTTAGTAAAATTCTGTTCATTTAAAAACGTTATAATAATAATATTTTTTTTTATGTCCAAAAATATTAAAAGTGCTAACAGAGTTTAACAAAATTTAAAATGAATTGTATTTTAAATACTTTTGTTTTGTGTTCTAGAAAACTAAAATATTTGTTGCAACCAATCATATATGTATATATATTAATATAAACATTTTTTAGAGTAATTTAAGATTACAAAAAATATTTAAAATAATAATAATCATAATAATAATATAACAATAATATAACAGTAATAATATAACAAGACTATTATGCAGTGACTGGAAGAAAATTTGGCCATCACACAATTTTCTTTTGTATCATTCTAATATAACTAATGGTCAGAAAAATACCTACAACTTGAAAAAGCTGCATAACATGCGCAACCTATTAGTCGATATACACTCAAATTGATTTAGCTTAACTTTTCATATTAGCTATCCTATATATTAAGTATGATGCGCTTAGCTAAGGTGTTGCTTTCCTATAAATAAGAAAAATTGCAGCACAATAACGCAACCTACAGTTCGATATGCACACAAATTAAATCGGCAGTTTTTGTTAATAAATTATACAGCATATAAAATTTCGTGTATAATATACGAGGAGAGGCTAAAAAGTTTTTTGAAGCTGAAATAGAAGAATAAATTTGGTGGAAAATGAAATCTAAATATCTTGATATGTAACTGTACAGATATCAAATCATTCTGATTTTTATAAAATATATGAAATGTCATACAGACATTTTCATCTATATCCGTACATACAATATTTGAGTAAATGCATAGAGATAAAAATTTATAAATTGAATAATTTAAGTGAAATTCCTATTCAACATTGTAGATCAATATTAGTCATTTTAAACTTCCCGCTACTTAAAATTTTTCAGCGTAGCATGTAACGAGATTAATCTAATAAATTGTCACAATTTTAAAAGTAATTTTACGTAAACGCTATTTGCTTGTTGTTTGCAAATAAATAAATTTATCACCTGAAAATTAATTAGTTACAGCCTACGCATCTATTAACAACTAATTATCAATAACAGTTAATAATTCATATTAAGGCAATGTTTACTCCCAGCAAAGAGCTACAAAAATAACTAAACAAAGTAGCAGTGGAAAAATGAGCTTTATCGAGTAACATCTGTTTCACTAACACATGATGAGCAATGGTTTTGAATCGTAATTATCGGGATACTACTTTAAATAATTTAGCTGCATCTCTGTGAGAATAAATAAACTCACTTCATAAACTGAATCTCCTGTTGAATAAAGTATATGACTGCTTTTACCCTTTCAGACACATGCATATTTAATATGTATATATATTTTTAAAGTAGGCAAAAGGTTGTATTCTTTTGTATTTGACAATGCCTTTAAAAATTGCCATCTGTTATGCTTTACTTATGCATATTCCATAAAGAGGAAAATATGCATATTAAGTATGTTTTTGTAATTGTCAGTATATTTAAGAAATATTCATAACGTAAGTTGCATAATATGTGATTTCTAAAATCATTTACAAATAAATAACAACCTAATTTTTTGATTTAAAAAGGTAATAATAATAATAATTTATAATAATAATCATAAAAAAATATTAATATCAGAGATAACAATAAAAAAAATTATTAATTAACGAATGCAAACAAATACTTTAGATTATTAATTTTTGAGCATGAAATTTAAAGTCCTAATTTAAAACGAACAATAAAATATTTGCTTTTGAATATGCGAATTGTAAAATTCGCATAAACGTTTGGTATTGTTTTTTATTCTGCAATACATTTTGTTTTATTATAAATTATCATGTCTTTATATTAATATCAAAATACTGATAATAAACTACACAAATATTTAAAAATTAAAAATTATTTATCTCTAATATCTTTAATACAAATTTGAAAATGGTAATATATATATATATATTTATATATATATATATATATGAAATAATTTTTAATTTAATATAGTTTTTATAGTTTTAAATTTGTCTTTTTAATTGTAATACTTTATCAGAGGTACCAGCAACTCCACTGGATCTTAAAGTGCAAGAAATATGGAGTCGAAGTGTAAGTGTAACATGGTCCCCGCCTTATACAGGAAACAGTCCTATTACAAAATACGTACTTCAGTATTGGAGAGATGCAGGTATATAAATATTACTTTTATTTTATTAACCTATATCAGTGTGTATACATGCAATTATAAAATAGCAGAATATTTTTTATTTTTATTTATTTATTTATTTATTTTTTATTTGTGTGTGTGTGTCTAACTATTAAATGATACTCTGAATTTAATATTTATAGAAAAATTATATGCTTATATATAAATTATCATGTATAACATTTTTAAATGTAGCTAGAGATAAAATATCGTAATAAAACATATATTTAAACAAATGTTATCAATTTTATCTTAAGCACTTTTGTAATGTATTGATAAATGTTTGTTATAGTTAATATATAGTAATATCACACAGAATGCATTACATATCACATATCATGCACTAACGTAATGTAACATATAAAAGTGTTCAATTTAAAGAAAAGAGATTATCCAAAAATCAATTTTATTCTTAAGTATGTGTTTATGAAACCCACATACACACGTACACACAGATACGTATTTGGCATTTGATGATTTTCTTGTACTCTACTGCATATAAAAAATGAGCTAAAGCAGTTTATATTTCCGTTACAATATTATTAAAAACAAATAAATGTCATATTATGATGATTTTTTTATGTATTAGGTTTTATTAATAAAATTATCTACCTTTGATTTAAAATATACTTTGGTACAAGAATTATTTAAATTAATCATAAAGACAAAATGTTTCAAAATTCTATTATACACCTGGGCAATTATACGTAATATAATGCGGATTGACAGTCGCATCTTCTTTGTTAGTTACTCAATGCAGTGAGTGAACGAAATCATGGCTTTTTACATATTCCTTTATCTTTCTGTTAATACTGATGAAGAAAAATTTTCTGTAAACATAATCAATTTTCTGACTTAGAAAATTCATAGGATAATAAATATTATTTCAATTCTCATTTAAAGGTCTAACTGAATTATTAAGCTTGTGTACTGCTTGAAATACATGTTTTTACTAGATTTGCAAAATGTTAAATCCCAAATCTTGTGTAATGATTCCAGCTACCCCCGACGTCTTTTCCACAATATAATATATTTAAGTTTATCTTACATAGCCAGCTTTATCGAACGCTATTTAACCATTTAAATTATTAAATCAAATGACTTTGAAAAATATGAAATATTTCATAATAAGTTTATACATACGTATATAGTATTACTACTCATACATTATTTTTATATACGCATAAAAATAACACATAAACTATTAGAAAAAAAAGAAAGAAATTATATTTAATACATCTATTTAACACGTCTTTCGTTCTTCAAGAAATAAAAAAACTGTTTATATATATATATTGTTTTAATTTTATTTAATAAATTTAAAATGTAATCAAGTTGCTCATAATAAAAAAGAGGCTTTTGGTGTCTGACACAGCCAATAAAAGTGAACTCTATACTTGCTTTATTATTAACATAGATTGTCTGACATTAGAACTTCCGCTAGGAAAGGTCTTTATTCAGTGACAGCGGATAATTAACTTTGCTTTGTTAACTTTTTGTTATACTGTATCCGAACAAAAGATACGACTATGATATTTATAAATAACCTTACACGCATAATAAATTGCTTAGAGCTAGCTCCTTTGAATTAAATATATATATAGATAGATATTGCCTTATTAATTAAAAATTTTGAAATAAATTTACAAGAATAGTCTTGACATAGTACATAACTTTAATCAATTAATGAAAATCATAAATTTAATTTACAAATGAGCTTCAAATATATATATGTAAATGAATTTAAATATATTTCCAGAGGAGCCTAATTTTTGCGTAATTGTTCTTGAAAATATAGTAGAAAGACTAAATAACCAAGAAAGTATTTTTACAATGATAATATTGGAAGCTTACGAGAATTCACAAGCAAGGGGAAATAGCTTCGAATACACATTTAAAAAATATTTATACTTAAATTTCTAAAAACTTGTAGAATAATAATATAAACCACTTTTAATCTTTCTCTTAAATACATACCCATAAATAATATGAAATTATTTATATTATAAATATAAGATGATTAAAAAAAAAAAAAAAAAAAAAAAAAAAAAACAATTTGTATCGAATGATAAAAACTATACCAAAACTGTACCAAACATATTTTTTAAGGATGTGTTTGTAAATAATGTATATTAAAAAGTAATGCGTTCAATATCAAGAAATATTTTTAATAGTTATTATTAGATTCATTTATAAAAATAATTATAAATATTTTTAGATAAGTATAACAAAAAAAAAAAAAACATAAAAATAAAAATATATAACTATTTAATTAAAGCATGATTCTTAAAAAAAAAAAAAAAAAAATGCATTTACCAATTAGCCTCTTGTACTGAAATAATTGTAAATTTTCAGTAATACATAATAATATAACTATGTAGAAAAAACTTTTTATAATAAAAAACAAATTTTCTTATAAAATACTGTACATATTTTGAAAATAAAAATCAAATAAGGAAATATCAACCATAATGAGTTTTCTTTTTAAATAAAAGATTGTTTTAAACAAATAAAATAAAAATATAAGACTGTGTAATTCGAAAAAGTAATGTTGCATTTTTTGAAACACATGGCCTCGTTTCTACAATTTTATAGTAAAGTTATTATTATTATTTTTTTTGTAATTAAGTTGATAATTTTAGCTAACCCTTTAGAGCACTTTGTAAGCTAATATATACATTATGCCGTTGAAATGCGAGTATAAACTTTAATTTTTACAAAAAATACTTGAATGTTTTAATGCATTTAATGAAACCTTTATATACATATCTATATATGTGTGTGTGTTTTACTTTTGTTTTCACGATTTTTGTAAAAACATAATACGTTGATATTTTAGATTAATATCTAATTAATCATTTTTTAAGAGAATGAACCACTACAACTCTTAGTTGCCACCTCTCATGAATAGTTAGTTATTAAAGAGGGAAGAAAGAAGAAGATGATTATGAATTATTATAATAATATAAAAATTATGTAGAAACATCAAATTATATGCTACATGAATAAATAATTTTGTCTTTTGTGAAATAAATATTTGTTTTTTATATTTTTTAATTTTCAAAGGAAGTAATTTTAAATTTAATGAAATAAATATTTGTTTGTATGTATTGAATGAGTATAGAAAGTATTTTACTCACCAATTTAAAAATTTAACTTAAATGCTGTATATAGGGTTATTATGATTAAAGTTTGTTCATTCAGAAGGTTCTAGTGCCAGTTCTATGACTCCAAACGAAACAAAATTTCACGTGTATGTAGTACAAGTGATGCGCTCGGAGAAAAAAAAAATCTAATTAAAAATTTCACCTACAGATGACTCTACGCCAGTGTCTAATTTAATTTTTGCAGACTTTTTGAAAAAAGAAAAAGTAAAGGAAAAGTAATTTTACAATTGGTAATTTTTGTAGATATATTTTATAAATTTCGGTCTATCCAGACGAAACACATAAAATAATTTTTATTTACTTATTTATTTATTTATTTTTTTACAAAAAATCTGCAAAAAATATCTTATATACCAACGCAGCGCCACCTATTAAGGAACATTTTAACTCTTTTATCTATTTTGCAAAGCGTATAACTTGTACTACATACTAGTGAAATTTTGTTTTGTTTGGAGACATAGCACCTGCTCTAAAGCCTTCTGAATAGACGAACTTTAATTATACCAACCAATATTTCAATATTATGTTAAATGTCTTCTTTGCAATTGGTATACTTCATTATGCTGATACATGAATTATGCTGATACATTAAAAAAAATAATCTTTCCTCAGTTAAACTTCATATAACATTTTTACAGCATCGGGAGGAAGACATAGATTAGAAGAGAAAATAGTAACTAGTGCGCAAACTTCAGCTTTAATTAAAGATTTGCATCCTGGAGTGAACTATGGACTGGCCATAATAGCAGAAAATACAGTTGGACGAGGAGAACCATCTGATACTGTATCATTTACCACAGGGGAAGAAGGTAATATTGATTTAAAGAATTTTACAAAATAAAATGTATTTTAATATATAATTTTCATATTTTTGGGAAAGAATAAAGCTTCAGTATATTGTTACTGATGACATATTTTAGTTATAACATTCATTAAAAAGTATTTCGAATAAAATAATTATGTACTAAGTCAGTTAAGTTTCTCATTCACGTTTAAATGAAAAATGTTCGATTTTATAATGTGCATTTAAAATATCTTATTAAAAGAATGTTTCTTAAAATATTTATTATATATATATATAATATATAATATATATATAAATATATATATATATATATATATAAGTATATATATATTGGAAAAAAAAAAACTTTATAGATATGTATACTGTATATATTGCACTTGATTTACATAGTTTTCAGTTCTTATTATAAAATATGTGTATTAATTTAATATATATATATATATATATATATATATATATATATATACACGTACATACATAGGTAGTTATCAAAACAACGGAAACACCTGTGAATAAAAGTGTAATAAAAGCCATAAATTTTTCTATTTATGAAGTCGCTTACTAACTGTAATTATCGACATTGGAGAATCCAAATGCTGACTGAGCTCTGCGGTCACTGCAGTTGTTTACTTTTCAGACATTACTACCATCCACTTTAATACTCGTCGGGCCCTCTCACTCAGTTTTTCCTTCCATCCACTGTTTTGCTTTGCCCAGCTTGTCCTGCCGCGATGCATAGTTGTTTAAAACGCCTAGAAGCTGGGCGACGTTTCGGTCATAGTTTCTCCAGCTAGTCGAACTCTCTTTGAAAGTCTATGAGGTCTGACATTGTACGCTTTTGACAAAAATCCATCATTCATATAACTATAATAAAGCTACCTGATACAGATCATTATATATACTTTTTGTAATAAAAAGGGGGGGGGGGGGGAACTGGGGCTAGAATTATATTTCAATGCTTATGAAACGAACTCTTAAGTGTCAATTTTATTCATAAGTTTTTTCATTATTTTGATAACGACCTGTATCTATCTATATATCTTTCTATTTATCTATCTATATACATGTATGTAATTTCATCCAATTACTCTGAAAAACTAAAGTTGAACAAATATACATTTGAACAAATAACTACATTGACGAAGTCTTACATTAATAACACATGAAATATTAAAAGGGAAAACCAAAACAGTAAAACTATATATATATTTTTTGTGTATAATACCACTTGATTTAAAAAAAAAATGTAACTTATTATTTCTATAATTATTATTATTTATTTATTTAATTTCTTTCTTTCTTTATTTTTTTTGCATTAATTAAATAAAAAATCGTATAATAATTATTTTCATTAATTAATTTTTAAAACTTATGCTTTGAGTATATATATATATAAATGAAGTAATTTAAAAGAATACAATTTAATATTTATTGCTATCAAAAAGTGAGAGTGAATAGTGTTTGTTAGTTTAATTTATATATTTCATAGGTTATATGTGCTTCGTATTATTTACAGATAACATACACTTAACAAACCAAAACTTTATACTTTTATTTATAAATTCATATTTCTTACCAGATACTTATGTATACTACCGTATTTTTTTAATATTTAATTTTCATTTAGAACCATCAGGAGCACCTATGGACGTTAATGTTGATGTTAAAGGTGCCGCATCTTTACTTGTAACATGGAAAGTAAGTGCATTATTTAACAGTGTAAAATAAATTACATATTCTTATCTATCATTGCACAAATGAATCTATTATAAGCAAGTTTTTTGTTCTAAAGAGTTAAAAAAATTAATTAACAACCTAACACATATTTTATCACAGAAGTTTTTTTATATGAATTTTCTCAGTCAAAATAACAAATCGAATTGGAGTGTAAAGGTTGATATTTTTATTTATTACCAACTATGTGAAAAATACCAGAGCCGGGAATCGAATCCGGGGACCTACGCTTAACGCGCGGATGCTCTACCACTGAGCCACCCTGGCTGACAACTAGCTAGGCACTTCTCACATAATTATCTTTGCCAACGATAATTATGTGAGAAATGCCTAGCTGGTTGTCAGCCAGGGTGGCTCAGTGGTAGAGCGTCCGTGCGTAAAGCGGAGGTGCCCGGGTTCGATTCCCGGCTCTGGTATTTTTCACATAGTTGGTAATAAATAAAAATATCTACCTTTAGACTCCAATTTGATTTAAATAAATATTCACGGTTGATGAATTCATGAATAAAAATTTCTAAAATAACAAATGTTCTTTTAACAACGGATATATTTCGACTCGTGTTTAATTGATAGTGTTGAAAAAATTAGTAAATGTCAATAAAGCTTTGCTATGTAATTATTAATTTCATGTTAATACAAAAAACATAACCTATAAAATCCCAATATTTACCATGCTTGTAAATATATGTAATTAAATTTCATTCATGATTTTATTGCAATGGATTTTATGTCATTTTTTAAGATTTAGATTTCATAATGTATTTCTATTTTTTAATATTTCTTCAAGAAACTTTTCCAAAAATATTGCAATAAACTAAAATGCAATTTAAACTTTTCTCCATTTATTGATTCCAGATGGAACCTAGTCCTTGTTTAAGAGTTTACCCTCTTTCTCCCGGATAATCATTCAGCTATCTAACTAAAATTTGATTTTTTTTTTTTTTTTTTAATATTGTTTTCAATATATACAAAAACACATATATAATTAGAAGTCAGTTTTTACTTAAAAAAAAAAAAAAATATTTTTCTGTTTCTTGTTGTTGTTTATTTTTGTTGTCTATGTTATAAATTTATGTACGAAATTATTATGTACGAAATTAATATGAATCAAGTGCTAAGTCATTAATTTAAAAATGTAACTTAATGCAATATTATCATATCTTTTTTTAATAAGCATGCAATTTTGTAAGAATACTATTAAGTTATTGATTTAAAAGTTAGCGATTTAAAGAGTTAAAATTATTGCTTTGAAAAATTTGTAATATTTACTTTTTGCTTGTATTTATATTTTAAACTATTTTCTTTTAACAGCCTCCTCCTAAAAGCGAGTGGAATGGTAAATTGAAAGGATATTATGTTGGTTACAAAATTAACTTGGATTCCAGTCATCCTTACTCGTTCAAGACTGTTGATTACGTTCCCGGTGGTATTCAAGAACATATAATTACTAGTCTGAGGAAAGATACCGAGTATAGTATTATAGTTAAGGCTTTTAATTCAGCAGGAAGTGGGCCACCATCCCAGGATGTAATTGTAAGAACTTTAGGTGGTGGTAAGTACTGATATAAACATACTTGTTTCACTATTAATCAAAATAGTATTTTAAAAAATGAATATGCTTTCTGAAAGACGAGTTTTTGGTAAATTATTTTGAAAGGTATGTTATTTAAATTTTACAAAAATGTATAATGATATGTGAAACAAGTTAGATTGCATACAATTTGGTATTTAGGAAAGTTTTTGGTATTAGCTATAATGACATCAGATATAAAACATTGATGAAAATTGTTTCAATACATTTTTAAAAATTGTTCTTTAAAGCAACAAATTTTGTTTTATTTATTACAATAGTCAACATATTTTATCTGGTATAAAACGATACATAAATAAATTATAATAATAATAAAAGTATACATGATCTTATTATGAATAAATATGCAAGCAACGCATTTGTTTTTATATATATACATAATGAAAAATATATTTATATTAGACAGATTAGATTTTTTACTTAAATAAATTTTTATAATCATTATTCATGTATATATACTTGCACTTAATATTCAAAATTTAAAATAGAACTATTTAAGAGTTTGGAAACAAAATGTAGCTTCCGATTTACATAGTTAAAACTGTGTATTTTTGCAACATCTTTTAAATTGGAAAAACACACAAAATATTTCCTCTATACAAATACAAAATTATAAGTTATCTACAAAATTTTCAGTTCGTAGAATAAAAAAATAAAGTTAATATAAATTTTTTTAAAAATATTTTTATAAAAAATATAAAAAATTCTATGTTTGTTTCTAATGTAATATCCGAATCCATAAAAATGATACATTTAGATTTCAAATGCAACCAGTGAGTAAAAATCGTACTTTAAATATTATAAAGCTACTTAATGAAAATAATGAATACTTAAGCATAAGGAGATATCTCATTACTGATTACATTTCAGTTTTCAAGAACTAGTATTCATCTATAACTTGCATATGCCAATATTTGCTTATAAAGTTTTAAAATCTGATTTTATTATTGTCACATCAAATGCATGTATAGCAAATTAATATACGATAAGAATAATAAGAATATTTTTTTAGATTAATTGCTTAAAAGTTTTTTTAATTTAAGATCTCTCTTTTTCCAGATCTACCTATGGCACCGATTGTATTTGTAGTAGCAACAACAGAAAATTCAATTAAGATACAGTGGAGATCATCTGATACAAAATCGGCAATAACAGGTTGGACTACTTTTAATCATATTAAGAAATATATCATCTTAATATAAATTTTGTTTACCATGTTTCTAAGAGATGCATAAGTCTAAAGATGTGCAGATTTTCGCACTTATTTGATTAATAAGAAGTTTGCTTTGAGGTTTTTTTTTCAATTAATAATATAGGTAATAAGATTGTTATAAGCACGATAATTTTGAAATTAAACACAAGAATGTCTGTAACAGAAATGATGAAACAGAATAAAATAACACAAAATAAACAGAATTTCAATTGGTACATTCATAGTATTTTCAATAAAATAATTACAAAAATTATTTGGTTGAAGTTAATCTTTAATTTTCATTTTTAGTTAATTAAACGTTTCTTTTTAGGGCATGCTATCCATTATCGGAAGAAAGGGGAGAGCTGGCAGCGCGTGGCAGTGACATCAGCTAATGAGAATTCATATACTCTCACGGGCCTTCAGAGTGGAGCCTTTTACCAAATGTATGTAACTGCAAATAGTGATTATGGAGAAGGGGATCCAAGTGATGTAGTCACAGCAAAAACCTATGGTAATAATATGACATTCAAAGGAAATAACTTGACAATGATGTATAAAATATATAAAGTGAAAAAAAAATATGTAGTGTAAAATATATAAAGTGAAAAAATATATATAGTGTAAAATATATAAAGTGAAAATACTGAAAGCACAATGATAGCCAAAATTTCTTTATTTCTTTAAATTTTAAATTAAAGACAATTACATGAGTTATTTAAAATTATTTTTCGAAAATATTTAAATCTCTTCTGTTCTTCTTCTTCTTATTATTATATAAAATATAATATTGTGCTACTCAGTATTTCATTTAAGGTTTTCAACAACATTAAAAATACAAAGATATGAGTTTTATATTGTAATAATATAATATATGATAAACATATTAATTTCACTTTGGATTTCATTTGAATAATTCTAATTAAGTATATCCATAAATCACACACACACATATATATGTTATACATAATTATGTAAGCAAAACAAAAAAAAAGTTGTTTTGGTTCAGATAGTTTTTTAAGTTTATGAAATATGTAAACATCACGCACACACACACACACACACACACACACACACACACACATATATATATATATGTAAAGAAACAGGTGTATTGCCCAGGTGCATTGGAACAGTAAATAGATACACACCAAGACTTCAGAAATGATAACAAGTCATACTTTGTTACAAATGTTTCTTCCATGAAAACTTGCAGTCAGAAGTGGTCGAAGGCGGTATCAGGATTACCGATTCAAGGGTCGATAAATGGGCCCCCAATTCATTATTTCAGACCTTATATGATGAAATATTTCTAATCCCATGAATTTACGATACGCCGTAAAGAGGCACGAGTTTATTTAGATAACACTTAGATATCGAAATCTCTCTAAGTATAATAAATTTCTTAAGTCCATTCAGATGGATTTAATACTGCGGACTTTAACGAGCCGTAGGTTAATTTAGCAGTTCCTAAGTGACATAAAATCTTGGATGTAGATTTTTACTCCCAAAAAAGTACCAATTCTTATTCGCAGCGTCTTTTAAAGGCCCAATTTTGGCCTTAAAAACCAGAGGGTTTAAACTCCTCCTTCAATTTTCTATTGGCGGCTATTTTATATAATTACGATATAACCTTTATGTCTAATTGGCTGTTTCTTTAAAGGCGTCGTGACCACCAGACTCTTTAAGTCATTAATAGAAATATTTACGAGATCAGAGTTATGACCCAAGACATTTAAACACTAATTGCAGTCGTCTATTTCCATTTGAAGCCGTTAATCATTTATTTATGTAAACATCGTTTGTTTTAAATATTCTGCTTTTTTGTATTGAATACATAAATTATTATTTATTTAATCATATTATAACAGGAAATTATCGTGGAGTATTTATTTTAAAACGTCATTAATGATTGATCTATTTTAAAAGATAACCATAAAAGATCATTTATTGATATGTTTATTCTATAATCATCATTTACGAAATTCATTTATTTTTGTATGGTGATTTAATTTCCCCACGTTTATAAGATTTCTATAGATTTATTCCATTTTATTTTTTCCATTCAAGAGTAATTTGTTGATTAATAATTCTAAAAAAATATTATTAGAATTAATTCCTTATTATAAATTTTAAATAATATTTTTATCCTTTGATGCAAATCCTTTGATCTACAAATATATCCATCTGTCTATTTATCTGTTTATCTGTTTATCTGTCTATATATGTATTTACATATCTATTTACATAACTATATAAATGTTATATATATACATGCATATATTCTCTATGTATTAGTCACTCTGTCTGTATATATATATATATATATATGTATGTATGTATGTACATGCGTGTGTGTGTTAATGTATGTATTTAATTACTTTTAAATTTAACTATTTATCCATTTTTATAATAAACTAAATAGGAGTTTTTCTTTTATAATCAATTTTCTTTTTTGATTCTATTGTTAAGTGCACATTAGAAGAAATGCACAATTTTTTTATACATTATTTTACATTACTGTAAAATATATTGCTACATAAAATGCATGTTTTCATGTATTAATGAAAATTTAAAAAATTATTGCAGAATAATAAAAGTATAATACTTTAAGTAAAACGAAATACTTCGGTTTACAGAAATTAAAAGTTTAATATTTTGAAGATTTTGATTTTATTTTAACAACATATTTTAATTGAAATTGTTCAACAAATTTTTAATTTTTTTATTGTTATCCGGACTGATGGTTTCAGAATTTGATGTAAAAAGATATACATTTACATAAGAACTAAAAAAAAAGTAGTATCATGAATTAGAGTGCATAAAAAGTTGGTTTGTTACGAAAGAAAGTAAAATCAAAATTAATATGCAGGTAAATGAAAAAAATTAATTGATTTTAAAAATTTTCATCCTTAAACAGAGAAAACAAGTCTTTGCACATATACATGTTTTTACCTTAAATTCTTTGTTTTTTAAATTCATTCTTTCCTGTATTGATTAAATCTTGCATTAATAATTTTTCCTGGTGAGAAAAACCAGTGGAACTCTATTATAGTGAAAAAAGTTTGAAATAGCATCATATTGCAAAGGTGTTGAAGAAGAAAAGATAACCATTTTTCATAAATTAGAAAAAACTTTTTTAATCAGAAAGAAAATTTTTAAAACATTACAATAAATTTATAAACCGATATAAAACATTTTAACATTACTGAATCGATTTATTAAAGAAATATACTAAATTTGTTTAATAAAGCATTTTATGTGTCTTCTTTTATCATAAATTTCATGTTCGATCTTCAATTAACAATAATAATAAAAAAAAAAGTCTTTAATGATCTGCATAATTTGTTGTATGTGGAATATTACTTTACTTTAAAAACTTTATTAGCCAAAGAAAATACATATCATTAACAGATTATAGAAAAAAGTATAAATTATAATTTTAAAAGCGATAACTAAAATTTTTACAGTTATAAATTTAATGCTTGCAATCTTCTTAATATACAAATAGACTAATGGAGTTAATAAAATAGAAAAAATATTAAAACATATATTTTAATTAAGCTTTTAATTATTATTATATTAAATAGACCGAATTATTATTTATTATATTAAGTTCTATGTCAACTTGTCATATTTCATTTATTGTATAATATTATACGTTAGTCGGTCTCTACCCGATATGTTCGAATGAATCTGTTTTCAAATTTGTCATATTCGTCAAATCAAAAACAATAGCCAAATATCGTAATAAATAGGCAATAATTATAATAAAAGATTATTCATAATGTATCTTTTTTTTAATCAAAATAATGTAATGTAATGAAATGTAATTTATATTTAATTAATTATGAAAATTAATTTCAGAGCAAAACAGAATAGCAATATAATTGTTTGAATTTAATATTATTTATTTTAATATCAAAGTTCTATAATTATTATTTTTAACATACTATACATTTTTAATATTCTCTGAAGCTATTGATGAGATTTAGTTACGTTTCGCTTAGTATGTAAAAAATAATATGACTTCAAATGCATTAGTATTTAACAGATGATTTATATTATGTAATGGCATTTAAAAAAAAATCAGCATTTTTAAGTTGTTTTACTTGGATTTTATATACATTCAAAAATATTTTGCATGATATTTTGTTCTAAGTAAATTAACAAAATATATACTAGTATCGCCCAGTGGTCAAAACTCGACCACTTTTTTGCGAAGCAAAGCAAAGTAATTGACTTCTCCTAAACGAAATTAAATTGCAATTGTTTGTCGATATGTACTCAAACTGAATCAGCAGAGTTTTACTTAATATATTTATATCTCTAAGTTTGGTACACTGTAGATGTTGAGGTCTGAAATGAGAGGAAATCGCAACGTGGAAGCGCCCTTGTTGGGTGATATAGCCCAAAACCTTATCGGCACCATGTCAAATCAAGATACAACCAAATATCAAACTTGGTTAAATTAATTCCATTGGTTCATAAAGTACAGTGTTCATAAAGACAGATGTTTTCTAAAAATGGTCGACTTGAGTTTGGGAAATCTCAAAAGGTGTAACTTCATCGAAAACCGAAAATCTAATTTTTTTCTTAACCTTATACTTTCTTCTTATACATGCAGAGGATAGAATAATAAATCCACTTTTTAAAAAAATAAGTAGTCAATTTCAGTTAATTAAAATGCAAGGAAATCTCAAAACGTGTAAATTCATGGAAAACCGGAAATCGAATTTTTTTCTGTATCTTCTACTTTCTTATTATACATGCAGAATCTAGTAATAAATTCACTTTTTTAAAAATAAGTAGTCAATTTCAAATAATTGAAATGCAAGGAAATCTCAAAAGTTTTAACTTCGTAGAAAACCGAAAATCTAAAATTTTTCTGAATCTTATGCTCTCTTCTTATATATGTAGAGGATGGAATAATAAATCCACTTTTTTAAAAATAAGTAGTCAATTTCAGTTAATTGAAATTCAAGGAAATATCAAAGCGTGTAAATTCATCGAAAACCGAAAATCGAAATTTTTTCTGTATCTTCTACTTTCTTCTTATACATGCAAAAACTAGTAATATATCCACCTTTTTAAAAATAAGTAATCACTTTTAGTTAATTAAAATACAAGGAAATCTCAAAACGTATAAATTCATTTAAAACCGGAAATCAAAGTTTTGCAAATCCTATACTTTCTTTCTGTATATGCAAAAGATCGAGTAATAAATCATTTTTTTTTTTTTTTAATAAGTAATCAATTTTATTTAATTGGAATGCACAAGGTTTTAGTTTCAAAATATGTCTTTAAATTAGAGCTGATGTAAATCACACTCACACACACACACAGAAAAAAAAAGAAAGAAAGAAATTAGATCTTAAGTAAATTAGAAAAAAAAAATTAGAGCTTTCATAAATCAAATCCTTTTTAAATTTCCGTATATTTTCAACAGTATAACCTTTCGATCTAACACTCATTCACTCAAATTTCTACCCGCTGTTTTCTCTTAGAATAAAAAAATCTGTAGTCGAGAGTATGGTGATGTTAAATTATACAAATTACTGTGTCTATGTTTTTATTTGAGTTTTCAGAAATTGCCAGATTTAACAACTTTCTACTTTAGGTACTTTTCAATATAAAAGAATACGTGTATAAAATAGAAAAATGCATAAAAAAAATAAAAGTATTTTTAAATACCTTCTTGACATCGAAGATAATAAATTTTGTATTCTGCACATCTGGCTAATCATACCTTTCGAATGGTAAAATTTTCAACCCTCTACTTCCATAATTAATGTGTTAAAAGTGTACCACAAATTTCATGCTTGCCTATTAATATATAGATAATCAAGTTGTACATTTTTATTTATTTATTTTTTAAATATTAAATTTGTTTAAAAAAAAATGCACATTTGTTTGAATTTTAGCAGTAACGTCCATTACTACTTTTAAAGAAGGATAAATAACAGTCTTTTCACAAAAAAAAAAAAAAAAAAAAAAAAAAAAAACAAACCTGTAATTGAATATGTTCTGGGACATGAAATTTTGAACTTTCAGTGCTTTATAAAATAAAATACTACATTGTATCAAGCATAAAATGTTTTATAAACAATGAAAAACAAAGTTTTATTTCAAAACCATTATAGAAGATTTTAATATTTCTTACAATTGGAATAATCTTCACAAAGAACTTCTATGGATATTCTTCTGGCTAAATTTATCCGTAATATATGCTCTTATGTATTAATATTGTGTGAAAGGGCAAAATAAAATAATTAACATTTTATTTTTCATGAAATACTTATGGTATGGAAAGTATACATATTTTTTAGTTAGACTTCTGTAAATAAAAAAAAGAATATCAGTAATTCTTTATTTTAATTTTCCATTAAAAACATACAATAACAGTAACAATAATAAATTAAATCCTTGATTTATTAATTTTTTTCAGCAGGTAACGATAATGTTGTGCTGCTTGCTGGTATAAAAGAACAACAATTAATGGTTGATATGACACTTATCATACCGATAGCTGCTTCTGCATTAGCTGTTACAGTTGTCATTGTAGCTGTATGTATATGGGTATTAAAAGCAAAATCAAGAAGAAATCTTGAAAGAGGTAATTGCAAGTTTTCTTATTCATGAAATCTTTAGTTAATTATCTATTTTCAATATTTTTTAAATGAAAAAAGAGAGTATTATAAAATACAGCAATAAATTTAATCTAATCTAATTTTTAAAGGAATTACTGAGATATATTTACTTTAAAAGTATATTCAAGTTAAATTAAAAGTATAAAAAGATAGTTTTTTTTTTAAAATATATACATATATATGTGTGTGTGTGTGTTTATATGATATATAATATAATGTTATTTAAAAAAAAAAAAAAAAAAAATTGCTGAAAATTACAACAAGTTTATTTTAGTATTTACTGAAACGTGTGTTTCGAGGAGCTAGTACATAATTAATTTTTATTGAAAAATAATCCAAATAATACTTAAATGACCACACAAAAATAATAAATTTTAATATTTTATGTAAATATAAATCTGTGTACTAAACAATGTCATGAAAAGTATAAAATTCATACTGATGCTAGATTCCTTGAGATAAATTTTAATTTAATGACTTGGTTGTGTATAAGGAATCGAATATCCTCACACCAGATAACTCTGAAAATCATACAGTGGAGTTTATGTAGTCCTTAAAAAATGTCTGACTTGAATTACCAAACAATTAAGTGAAATACTCTCACAAAAGAAAAAAACATAGGAATGCTGGTAAGAAAATTAAGAAAATATTTTGCACAAGTAAAATTTAAACTATATCATGAATAAGAATTTATAATTCCATATTTGAAGCTCTCTAAAGAAAAGAAAATTTATGATGAATCTATGTAATATTAATTATTGAGTATTGTATACATTGGACTTTTATGAAAAATTTTGAATGTATTGTATTCACTATACTTTATGACATATGAAATATTTATTTATTTATTTATTTATTTATTTATTTATTTTTGTCTTTGCAATCATGATTGCTAAATAGTCTCTTAGACATAAAATGTCTTACTCCTAATTTTCTTACTTATTATTCTTATTACTCTTAATATTACCTTTTTATTATTTTTATTATCATCTTATTAACTTATTTTTATTCTTATTATTTTATTCATATCGTTATTATTATTACTATTATTTGCTTGGTTATTCTTATTTATTTACTTTTTTATTTTACTGTTTTTCATGCACGTATGTAGTGTTAGTATTTCAATTTAGTATTATTGTTTTCGTAAGAGGAAAGGTTGCAGACAGATTATTATCTCCTTATCATTGGTTTTATGTAGAGGAATTCCCGGGGGGGGGGAGGAGGAGTTTTTTAAAATACCTGCTTAGGTCTTTTTATATTAAATCGTAATTTAATAAATTTTTAATAATATTTCTAATCTTGTTTTCAAGTTTTATTTCAGGACGAAATTTCCATTTTAGCTATTCTAAAACCTTGAACCGTTAATAAAATTAACTATTTTTACTTTCTTTTTTTGTTTTCCATTTCAAATTATTTTCCCATCAGACATGGACTCTGCCTTGTCTCTGAGATTAAAACAAATTAAGCAGTTCAATTCCCATTATTGTTATTATTATTTTAATCACTTATCTTTGGTCACATAGGGAATGTTGTCTGTGATTCGTCTGTGATCTCTTTGCATTTTTCATGTGTGTATGCAAACTACATGTCTATTGCGTCTGAATTAAAAAAAAAAAAAAGGAAAAAGAAGAATTTGAACTTATATATAAATGAATAAGCAATTACATTTTTTTCCTTCAATTAAAGAGTATAATTTAAGATTATGTAATATACTATATATATAACTAAATATATATATTTATCTTTTTCAGCTATACAAGAAGATAAGCGTTTTATATATGCAGCAGCAGCTACGCAACGGTACGTGGACATTGATAAGACGAGATCTCTGCCAGCTTATCATGATCCTGCCTTAATTCATTTTCCAACACCTTATGCCACAGTGCCCATGGGTGATGACATTTCTGACGGAGGGCTGAAAGATGATCCAAATCAAGAAATGAAATTGTTTTTGCCACAGGTAAATTAATTCTTCAACTATTTTAAACTATTTTTAATATAAGAGTTTAGGAATGATATTTGTCATTTAAATAATAATAATAAATAAAAGTCAAGTTTTAAATGTCCTTCTGATTCTAACTTGAATGATTATTCCGTCTGAAATTTGCTATGAAAAATCTTATATTGCTTATTATAGAAAATAATTTAAAATATTTTTTCCATTTCAAATCTTTAAGATATGCGCTTGAAACTTTTATTAAATAAATTACATTTTATTTTACTGATAAAAAATATAATTGTATATTACTAAAAGCAATTAATATAAATTTAATTAATGGGATATAAATTTTTAAAAAATAAAGGAATACTTGTGATAATAAGAATTTGTGATATAAAGAATTCTGTATTTAAAATGACAACATCTTATCACTTACAATGTTATGAAATACTAATTTATAAAATTAAACATGAAGCTTAATTAACATATTCACAATACTATTTAGCGGTATAAAAAAAAATTATCTCGAATTACTGTCACTTCAAATTTTCCAAAAAGTGATTTTGTATTCGATAAATTGTAATATCATGCTAATTCATTGAGAACACGTTGTTAGGTGTGTTGAGCTATCGTATTATGCAATAATAAATAAAATACATAAAATTTAAAATTAAATAAATAAAATAATATAAATAAATAAATTATTAAAAATAAATTTTATGTAAAATATTATAAGTCAGAAGGCAAAACATTGAAATAGTTGCAACTATATAAAATGAAAAAAAAAAAAAAAAAAAAAGAGAGAGAGATCATATCTTGTATTCTGCCCCAGTTATAAAAATTAATAACCATTTTCATTATATCCCCACTTCTTTTATTTATATCTTAGAATGCAGAATACCCATTCCACTTCACACAATTCTCAAGAGTTCTGTGAGAGGTTCTGCTATTACAGGAGATGACAATAATCGTAAGGAAAGTTGATATAAATATATATTGGTAGTCACATAGAAAAAATCTAAGCGATAAGCATGTACTTATGTATCTTTCCACAAAGTGCACAATTATAAAAAGTAGAGCAAGATTTATTTTTCCCATTCAGCATTTTTCTGTAAAACAGCACTAACAACAACAATAATAATAAACTAAATAAGTTCCCTGTTTATTAACATAATTTTATTTTAAAAAATTTAATGATTTCTTTTTTTTTTTTTTTTTTTTTTTTTGACAGAAACATGATACAATATAAGTAGTATGTGATAAATGCAGTCAGTTTTATTCATTTGTATAGTTATTTGTATCGTATCCTGGTGTTGTTAGTTTTAAATATTCAATTCTCAAATAAATAGCTGCCTCAGGTAACTTTTTTCAAAATTATTATTATCTTCGTACCACTATTCCCATAATATAAAATTTATAATAAATTTATATAGGCAAACTATGGATATTTACTGCGTTAATATAATACAAGTTTTATTTTTTGGAAATAGTGGCAGAAAGATAATGTAAAAAAAAAAAAAAAAAACGCGTGTGGCAGCCCTGCAAATATGAAAAACACATTTTTTCAACAGACTCACAACTGTTAGGCAAAAAATAATTGCATGAGTAGATCTTATTCCCTGGTTAAAAGAGCTCAAATTCCCATGTTGAATTCGTTTTTTATTTGTCCCAAACACCTGGCTGTAACGTGATCTGAAAATCTGTGATTATATCTGTGGGAGTATCTACGGATTTGTCTAAGAAATTCTATTATATATGATTTAAATCTAGTTTCTTTTGCTACTAAAAAAATATGTTTGATAATTATTCTAGTTATTTTATGATGTATTATGGGAAAAAACTGTCACTATATATATTCGTACCTCGAAGCGTAAATTTAAATAATAGGTGCCAACATTTTAAACTTATATTGTAGTATTATTAGAACCCCCCTTTGTTTCATTCACCATTTTTTTAGTGCGCTTTTTTATAATATGTTATTTTGAATAAATAAGAAACAATTGTTTTCAAAGAAAACTAAAAAAAAAAAAAAAAAGGTTGGGTACTAACAATATTGAAAATGTTGGCAAATAATTTAAAAATGTTGGCAGCTATGATTTACATTTTGCGCAATGCGAAGGTGTGGTTATTTTCAGTTGAAAAGGCGGGGCTAACTACATAATTTTATTTTACTAATTACAAGTAATATATTTTTCTTTCATTAAATTTCAGCAAATTATTATAAAAATGAACTATATGAAAATAATGGTGACAAAGCTACACCATTTGTAACCCCTGATTATTATGTCACTGCATTACTCTGATACGAAAATTATTGGTTGATGCAAAAGTGTTAATAATAGGGATGCTATATACTACATAGCATTATACGATTTAATGAAAATGAGAACAATAAATCTCTAAAAACTTTAAAGCGTACCGTTTAAAAATAATAAAATTATAGAAGTTCTTTTAAAAATAATATTATTTTGTCCCTTTTAGAAAAACGCTATGCAACATATAAGTGATAAAATTAGACAATAATTGTTGTGAATAAATTTTATGTTAGCATGTCAGAATAAGTATTAGTGTTGATATTTAAAGAATGTCTTAAAAATTTAAAGATTGATTGCAGCACTCGTGCCTACTTTTTTCGCCTGACGATGGATCATGTGTTCTTTATACGTGAAATAATTGTTGCGAGTTTAATGTATTTTTAGGTGTTTATTCAAAGTTTTGTACTTGAGCATTGTTATATGGCATTTGAAGGATTTTCTAGTTCATTAATATCCTAGTTACAATAGCTATTAATTAAATATTGATTAAAAATTTTGTTTATTGTAATTATGTTTATATGAATCACAACAAATTTTTTTAAAACTAACATTTAATATAAATATAATGTACACGTTTAAAGTTTATTTAATTTGTCTATGCCTAATAATAAAAAGAATACTTTTTTTATGAATTATTAAAATAATTTTTATTTTAATTATTTTATGATATAGATATTTAACACCTAATATTTTTCATTGTGCAAAGTATTCTTAAAAAATAATAGTTCCATTATGAATACTTCTGAGGGTGACTTTTTTTTTTTTTTTTTTTTTTTTGTAAATAATTTATTTCAGGCAAATTAATAAAGCTTAATAATTTGATATTTATATTTTACATTTAATAAATGAAGAAAAAGTGATAATGAAAAGAAGAAGTTATCAGGTTTCAAGAGAGGCTTACATTAAAATGTAAGAGACATTTTCCCGCGGCATTTTAATTAAATAATTTCTTTAATTAAAATAAAATTTTTAGAAATATATATAACTAATATTTATTATATAACTTTTTCCTTACTTGAAATTTTCTGGAATAAATTTTATGTATGTATTAGTTACTTATTACTGCATAGTATATATATTAAATTGAATAATGTAAAAGATGGATATTTATATCATTAGTTATTTAAATAAACATATATATATATATATATATATATATATATATATATATATATACATAGGATGAAGGGTATTAAGTCTTCATTAAAGTTTTCGGTTGTATAAGTATTGAATAACTAAATGGAATTATTATTTATTAAATTTCTTGAAATAACACATGTAAATTTGAATTTCAAGCAAAATTATTAAAAATGCATTTTTAGTTATTTTTTTTATGCATAATGACTGTTTAATTGTCTTTCACAAAGATAATAGTATTGAGAGTATAGATTTTAAATAACTTATTTAGAAAAAAAAAATAATAAAAATTACGTAGCGTGTCTAATTATAGTTTAATTGCTTATTTTTCAGTTCTAAATATATTATGTCTATGAATAATATTAGCAATAAATAAATAATTCACCAAATGTTTTTTCTTCTTTTAGAATATGAAAGACCGACCATTGCCAAATCCAGGAACACTAAAAAAGCAGAAACAGCAACAGCAACAGGAAAATAGAGAATCTCACATTTATGATAGTCCGCAGTGAAAAACGTAATCTAGGCAATCATATAAATTTTAATAATTCTGGTGAATAGTTCCAGAATAACTGTTTTACTTCTAGTACCTAGAAGGAATTTATCTATGAGACGTGTTTCTAGAAAAAAACTAAGTAAAACGACTGTTTGTTACATTTTTTTACTGATAAATGTAAGTATTAAAAAAAGATGAAAAGTGTGAGAAATGAAGAAGGGTGAACACTTGTAAGTGTTTTTTTTTCCCATGAATCTGTAAAAAATGTACGATTTCGAAAAATTTGTGTGTGAGAAACGGAAGTAATTATGTCGAATGCGGATGGTGAAATAATTTCCTACATTATATTTAATTATTCAAGTGTTTACACCATTATGATTAAGTCATCATTTCTATCATATCACCTAATTTTCACAAGACAATATGAAAGTTTCTAGTTTAATATAATACTGTTTCCACAAATAGCCATATATATGTCAAAATAATAATATAATCAGTTTCATTCACTGTTATTTTTTAATGGTATTGTCATAATTATAAAACCAGTTCTCACTATAGAAAACATTTTTTATAAATAAGTCACTTTGCATGTAAATACTTTTCAACTTATTTTAAAATAATAAAGATAATAATCATATTTTGCAAATTATTTTGCTATTCTTTAGATCTGACTTAACTTAAGGATTTTGGAAACATCAAATATATTTTTTATCACTCACTTTAATCTTTCGGTAAACTTCTAGCTTCACAAAGTACAATATGTAATTTCTTATAGCATCATCTATAAAGCAAAATATAGTTCAACGTTAACTTTATAATGCTATTTTGAAACTAAAAAAATAAGTTTCATTTATTTAAAAACTTATTTGTTCAGCACTGCTTGATCAACTTGCCATATTTTATCTATATCTATGATTTACATTTTCTATTTTTCAGATTAAAAAAAAATAGTACATCTGAAAGCAATAACAGAAAGAAAGTAGTTAATAAAATATCATATATAATTTTTTCAAGCAAAGTTATGAAATGTTAAAATATCTTATCTTATTGGAAACAACGGCCTTATAAAATAATTAACAAAATGTAATACATGTAATGAAATAATATTTTAGCTGTTAAAGCAATTTATTAAATAAAAAATTTCACATTTCCTAATGCGGTAAAAAAAAGTAATAGTAAAAGATAGGAAACATATTTTAATAGTATTTAAATACATAATTAATTTTTTTTCTTAAACTTATCATATATCTTTGAAGTAACGTGAAAGTCGTTTTTGATTTACAGAAAGTGATAATACGTATCGTTGAAAATAGCTTTGTAATTTAAAAAAACAGGCATTAAATTAGCCCAAATTTTATATCAAATTGGCATAAATATTTTAGATTTAATAATGTAAAAGTTTCTGATAAGTAATCATATTAACAAAAAATTAAGACATGCATAACAACAAAAGCTTAAGTATAACAAAAATCTATTTAAATAGAAATGATATTAAACAATAATGGATATTAACATCCTTAATTTAATGTTTTTATTTGTTGTACAATGTTTAATTAATTAACAAAACATTTAAGCATGATGTTTTTCATTGAAATTCTTGAACACCGTCCTGTCTTGCCTGCTTATCTACAACTCTATGAAGAATTGCCAGAAAGTACGTCTTGTTGAAAGAAACCTGTATCTTAGTGTAAATTTGATGTAATTTGTACGCATTCTATGACAATTTGTACAATACATATTCCTCTTTTTTATAATACAACATGGTAGGTAATTTAGTCTTAGATAGTTATAACTAATTAAGTGTTATGATATATGTTCTAGATTTATTTGCAAGATGTAGATTGTAAGTATTTCAGAATTTTTTTTTGTATTTAGGTGTATTACAACTAAAGTACAAATGCAATTCATTTTTATTTCAATGACAGTACTCACCATTTCTCTTTGTATTTAATTTGAAATGTTGTAAAAATGTGTTTATCTTTCCTTTCCATGAAAACCAAGGATGTGTAATGTGTCCAATAATTTATGTATGTTTATATTGAAGATGATATTTGTATACATTTGTGTTTTTATACGTAAAGTGCACTTTTAAACTATGAAATGTTCCATAATCATCATGCTCATTACATAGAAAATTAGTAACGCTTTTCACTATTATGTATATTTTTCAGCATTTATGCTCATAAAATTTGCTCATGATTTGCTCATTAGCTAGAAAACTCTCAGAAAAAAACATGGCTTTGTGTATATCAAAATATTTTATGATAGATTATGTATGTGATAAAATGTTAATTTTTACAGTTAAATGAGAAAGAATTTTCGTGGTTGTGTTTCAGTTAATGTAAAGTTAACTTAAATAGTGAAATATTTTTGTATTGAACGAAAATATGGTTTTTGTAATAAATGAAGATAATATTGAATAAGCTGCAATGCATTAATTAATAATTTCGTATTTATTTCTATTTAGCAAATATTTTATAGCGCTGTGAAAATAATTCGAAAAAAGTAGTTTAAAGATTAAGAAAAAACTTATAACACATACACACTTACATCTCTGTATATACATGCATTGAAATATCTGTACATAAATAATGTTTTTGTATGCTTCAGAATAGGCTGTTTACTGTGTGCCTATTTTCGTGATTTGTTATTTTTTTTAGTCTGACAATTGGTAATACTACGAGATTTTTTCCCGTAGTAAAAATATAAAATAAAACAAAACCCTTTTTTTATTTATATAATTTATTCAATAAGATAAAAATAAACTTAGTATTAAAAAACAATGAAGAAATAATGAATAAATAAATTTTATTTTGAAAACAGTAGAAAATGTAACATTTATAAAGAAAAATCATTTTTTACATTTTTAAATTAAAGCTTATTCTCTAATGATTCAAAAAGCGATTGTTGTCTCTGTTGTCCAGAAGGAAAAGAACGTTATTTAAAAGTAGTTTATAGAAATCTACCAAAAAAAAAAAAAAAAAAAAAAAAAAAAGATTATTATTATTACTTTATTTTAAATACAACTTTATCCTAACATTTAATCTCTTTTAAATGGATATAAGATTCTTCTATAAAGTAAATTTGATTTCTTTTGATTAGGAATTAGAATACACACTTAAGAATAGCGAATTTTAAAGTGTTTAATTTGAAAGATGATTCAAAATAATAATTTTTATATAGCAAAATCTATTTCTTGATAAATTGAAAACTCATTCGTTTTAAAGATAATTTCAAAAGAATAACATTACCATAAAGTTTCATTATCTTATTTATCTCAGTATAGTATAAAATTAAAATTACATTTTTACTATAAAAGTCAAAACTATTTTTAGAGTAGGAATATGTAAATTATTATAAGATTTTAATAAAGTTAAAAAAGAAACACGTGGTTGTGACTGTGTCGATTAAGTTCGATTAACTACACTAGATTTCTAGGCCTGGGTGAAATGCCTTTATTGGATATATTTTCAGGAGCCCTAGAACGTAATTACGTAATACCAAAAATACGTTTTAATAAATATATTTAAAGCATACTTCATGAATGTTATACCATCAACAAAAATTAATTTATATATTAATTTTTAATTGTATATCATATAGATTTATTATTCTCATTCCCATTCTCATTCCCATTCTCATTATTATTATCAAAAATTAGAATTAAATTTAATAAATAAATTAAAAAAGTTATGCTTCATATATTTTGTATTGCTATAAATTTCATTTAAAACTTTTTTTATTATTTCCCCTCAAAAGATTAGAATGTAAATTAGTGCAATAAATTTAACAATGAAATGATGTTTTATCCGTCAAGTAATATTAACAAAGTTTTAGTCAGAAGTAAATAACTTTCCTTTTGAATTTTGGAAATGGAAAACATATAGTAAAATCAATAATGAAATGTAATATATAGATGCAAAAATTAACTTTAAAATTACTTTATAAACTTAATAGTGTATGTAAATCTAATCTAGGAAATAGAAATACCAATGGTACTGAGAGTCAATCAAAAACTTCGCCATTTCTTAAATGTAGAATTAGTTAACTAGTTTAGTTAAAAGCTAAATATTTTCAAAGCCATGTTATTTTCTAAGGTTTTCAGTTTATTATTGCAACGATTATTGGAACTATTAGCTTTGCTCAATTAAGATAAGTCATAGCAAAAATTTATTTTATGCTACTGTTAAGGTTAATTTGAGGTGCTGGAGAATGAATAATATTTTCAGAGCTGCTTTATTCATGCACATATTACTTATTGACAAATCATTATGTTTTGTATGCTTTTGAATAAATATGTGATTAATAACCACGTGTTTAAGAAAGTTATGAGACTGTTGTTGAACGTCAAAGGTTGTGATTTTTGAAATAGCTCTTGTTTCTAATTTGCTGAATATAATAACTCATTGGATATAATTAAATACAGGATTTTCTTTAACATATTTTTAAAGCATTAAACATTATAAAAAAATTCAAAATTAAAAGAATATTTTTTTGAATAAATTATTATTAAACTGAATTTAAAATCTGACAATAATGTAAGTTTACAAAACATGTTACTGCAATTTTTTTAGCGTAATATTTAATGTTATTGTGTTAATTTTATTATTAATAAAAAAAAAAAAAAGAAATTTTGTAACTTGTATTTATGGGATTATTTATTTTTCGATTTTACTTAAATTCATGAAATTGTTATGAAATTAAAGTTTAATAATTTGAATATCGAAAATATTTTATACGATGAAGGTTTATTTAAAAAGTTGTTTCATTTAAATATATTTATTTATCTTAATTAATGTTATTTGATTGTTTCTCTAATATCAATTGTTGGTATATTTAATTTGTTGGTACATTTTATGAGTTTAACTATAGCATGCATCTATATTTTGTAATTGTATACTTATATGAAATATACTCTGTTAAATGTTACAGCTGATTTCATTGTGATTGATAAAGTGTGATTGGAGTGAAATAAGATTTAATGCTTAGGCACTCAAAATGTTTCTTTTAATAGTACATAATAAAATAGAAAACATAAATAGTAAATAAATAAATTAGACTCCATATGTGGACATTTTTATCCAAACTGTTGTTTTCATCATCTAAAAACATCGTAGAACTATTTCATCCATCGCATTTCTTAGAAAAAAAATATATTGTAACTCACATAAGGTAGTATTTTGTTCAAGAAAAAAATTATGACACTCTTTTTATCTTCAATGAAAAAATTAGCACTTTTGGTGCTTTTTTTACTAGCAATAAAATCCAATATAATTGCAATTAAAAAACTGACAGAAAAAACAAATAACATAAACTTTCGGAAAAAATATTTCTTTCACTTTATCGAACTCTAAGCATGCTAAATGGTTATTATACTGAAAAGAATTTTTGCTTACTTTAGTTTTTTTTTTTTTTTTTTTTTTTTTTAATATAAATATGGATTATAGATAAATTCTGAAATTTTAAAAGATATATATTTAATTATATCTATCTATCTATATAAAACATGATTATAATCCAAATTTTAAACATGCACTTTAAAGATTTCAAGAAATAAAGTTGTTAATGATAAAATACAAAGATTTGTCTTTATATTAAAGACATGTTAAAAGGAAATTTTAAGGATTAATGGTTATAAATAATAAATAATTAAATAATTAAAAGTGAAATATAAATTGTTTGCATGATTAAAAATACGACAATAGTTAAAAATCTCGCAAAATAATTTAACGAAATTTTTAATAAGTAGATATTTTTTTTCTTATGTATATAATTATTCATTGACATGCAATAAAATAATTTACACTTATACAGTAAAAAAAAAAAAAAAAAAAAAAAAAAAAAAACTTTTATTAATGTAAGTAATTGTAATATCTTTAAATTTTTCTTAAAGTATATTGCATTTCTTGATGTTTAAAATAAATATTTTATATTTTACTTCTATACAGAAATATTTGAAAATTAATTAAGTCACAAATTAATAATTGCTGCATTTTATCTCAAAAAGAGAAAAAGAAAGAAAGAAAAATAAATGTTTCATTCAGTTAATTTTTATTATAAGTATTTGGACTGAAAAAAATACTGCCTTCTTGTGAGACAATACATTCAATCAGTATTTTTCGCTTTTTGTGCCATGTAATTATTTGTTTGCCTATTGTAAATAAGTGCATTAACATTTCCTCCTGAGCTTGTTACCTGTGTGAATGATTTTGTAAAATAAAATAAAGAAATGTTTCTTTCTATATGTTGTGTATTCTTTATCAGAAATAACACGAAGAAAATAAAGTTGTTACTTAAAAATTTTTTTCAATATATAGAAACTGAGATAAAGACACATAATTTAATGATAGTTAAGAGAATATATCATTTAATAACTCTAAAAGCACATTAATTTAATTTTATCACGAAATCTGGGATTACTTTTCCACATATTTAAATATATTTTAAAATAGCCATATTTTCAAATGTGATCGCGCTCAAGATTTTTACTGTTATTATTATTTTTCATTAATTCTTATTTTTCGATTTAATGCATTTTATTTTAATCCTTTGTAAGGAAATTGTTTAAACCACTTATTCTTAAACACAAAAGGAAATCAGATTTGTTGAATTATTTGCATATAATAAAAGATATGAATTTTAATCTTCAGTTTTCATAATGAATATATTTAATCTTATTCAAAGTTTAGGCAAAACATGGTACAATTAAGAAAAAAAAAATTATTAAACGTTCTCTGCTGAATCCATCACAAATGTTAGTATGAAAACAAAAATGTTTTCAGTTATCTAAAACTACTATCTACTTTTATATAAATTGCACATTTTTGTTTTGGCTATTTCTATATAATGAACATGCGCATAATGAACACTCAATTTTAAGTTTTATTCCACATAAATACCAGGCAGGACTCCATAAACAAAATTTATATCCTTGCATCAGCTTAAGTACAGTCGGTAACAAAAGTATCCGAACACTAGCAAAAATTTCTATATAAAAAAAAAGTACACTTAATACTGTTTTGTTAAATAAATCTTTGTCGAATCATGTTCTTGAACTGACTAAGAACATGATTCGACAAGGATTTATTTAACAAAACAGTATTAACTCTACTTTTTTTTACATAAGAATTTTCGGATACTTTTGTTACCGACTGTACCACTTTTCACAATTTATGAATGATTATTTAAAAAATTTTAAAGAATTTTATAAAGAGATAAAATTTCACGAATTCTCCTAAAGCTTCAGTAGGCTAGCTACAGCGAGAAATGGAATTTTCATATAATATTATCATACATGTATTAAAATGTTATTAATTATAACCAAATCCTTCTAACTGGATAATTTAAATATTTTGTATATGTCAATGGAATGCTTTTCTTTTTCCTTTATTAGATGAAAGCACTTTTTAAAATATTAATTTCCAGATTCATGTTTCAAATTAATATTATAAAATTTGAAGGACCACAAACCTGAAATATGTATGTTGGGATTTAAAGAAGTATGTTGATACCATCATATGACATGAAATATAAAAAAGTTTCTACACATTCTGGAAAATGAGCATAAATTGAAAATTTTATTAAGAAATGTTATTAAATTTTAATTCAACTATTAAATATATAAATGTTAATTCAAGTTTCAATTTGTAAACTATCCTTAAAATTTATTTCATTAATGACACTAACTACCACGTTATTTTCAAGTAGGCTGTTAGCAGTACAAATTTTATATGCTATTTTGAAATATAATACATGCAAAATTAGTAGCAAAATTTTGTCTGTACTCCAAGTCTGCACATGATATGCCTTATATATATGATATCAAAATGGGCATGTAAAAACGTTCGAAACAAGGGGAAAAACAGAAACAATGGACACAAGAAGCAAATATATTCTTACTAAAATGGTGACCCAAGGTATGGACACAGTTTTAGGTTGATTTCTTTAGAAATCGACCTATTGCAATCACTTCGTTTATCTATCTATCTATCTATCTATCTATCTATCTATAATGAAAATTTTGTCATCACGATAACTCCCGAAATAATACTCCAAATGGCACCAAATTTGGACAGTGAACTGATCTTATAAATATCTTGGATGAGTTCGTTAACCAAGTTGCTCTGACTTTTTGTTCTCAAGTGGCAGCCACTTGAATATTTCTAACCCACATTGTAAAAAGCGTATTTAAAGCAAGATTTGCTTGAATTTTTATGTAAATCTAGACAACATAAGGGTCTAAATGAACTTTATTACTGAAATTTATCTGCCATTTTTAATAAAGTGGCGGATATCTTAAGTTGAGTGGGACCACTTGAAAATTTAAAATCACGATAACTTCCGAAATAATACTCCAAATCGAACCAAATTTGGACAGCGTCTTAACTTGTGTTATGAATATCTTGGATGAGTTTCCTAACCAAGTTGCTCCACCATTTTGTTTTCAAGTGAAGACCACTTGATATTTTTAAATTCAAATTGTAAAAAGTGTATTCCGAATTTGTTTGAATTTTGATGAAAACATAGACTATATAAGTGTCTTAATGAAGTTCATTAATGAACTATGGATTTTCTCGCCAAAAGTCGCTAAAAAAGTCGCCGAGTGGAAAAGTCGCCAAATTTGGCGCCAAATCCATTAACTACCATATTGGAGCTTTTTTATGCGTTTTTAAGGGAAAATTAGGCTATTTTAACGTTAAAACAAACTAAAAATGCAGAAAATTAACATTTAATCAACTTATTAAGCCTCTTTGAAAAAAATTTCTACAAAAAAAAAAAAAAAAAAAAAAAAAAAAAAATTGAATAATTTTCAAATTTGCAACAATGTCTTAGATTAATTAGTTCACTGAGCAACTTTCTCTGCCATTTTGATGCAAGTGGCAGCCACTTAATTTTACAGCACGATGACTTTTCAGATTCTTAATTCCAACTATATTTGTACAGTAGTCTTATCTCAAAAATGCATTTGATACATTTGCCAACTTGGCCCACCATCTTGTTCCCAAGCGCCGGCTACTTGAAAATTTTAAATTCATATAAAAAGGTATTTGTGAACCGATTTGCTTAAAACTCCATATGTAGATAGCCTACATCAATATTTCTACTAATTCGTTAATAATTTGTAGCCGCCATTTTGAAACAAAATGACGGCTAATTGATAAGGAAAAAGAAATCAACCTACCCTTCCGAATAAGCCGGAAGGACTTGTTTTACTTTAAAATATTTTTTAGAAAATAGGAAATAAAACAAATCATAATTTATTAAACCAAACATAAGAAAAATTCGTAATAAAATAAGTTCTATTTTTATGTATTTCTTTACTTTTAAAAATCACAACTATTAAAAATAATTTGTGTTTAAAAAACTTTGCAAATCGTCTAAAGACTAGTGCAGTGCAATTATACCTTATAAAATAACCAACTTATCAAAATAATTTATTAATTTAAAATGCCCATTTTTGAAAGCTAAAATATATTTTTAAATTTGCGATTATGTACTGTTTATTATAAATTTATTATCTAAAAAAATTTGTTGAATTAAATACCATTTTTCATATTCTATTTGAAACACATCGAGTTTTTAATGTTAAGATTTTAACTGCCGAGATTTCTTTATATAGTGGTTGAAACACATATTACGAAAATGTATATAAGTGTTTAATTGTCCATTTTATTGTTATATTTCCCAGTTATTTTTCATAAATCATAATTAAGTAAATAAAATATATATAGAGATTTTTTACTTTATTGTAAAGACAAGTTTTAATAAAATAAACTATGTCAGAAAATATCAATATCAGCACCTCTGATATCTAAAAGTATGCCAAAGCGATATCTAAATTCTCGCCTCATATTGTCCAACATTCCGGCTGTTACATTAGGTATTATGTTTTGTGTGACGACGACAGTCGAATTGTTGGACAATACGTGGCGAAAATTAATAACCTGAATGTAAGGATCACAAATGCGGTGTCTAGTGTGACAGTCGAAATATTGGACAAAATGTAGTCAGAACTAAAATACCAATATTCTTTTAGCAGCTAAATATATTTGTATAAAAATTTATTGACGTAAGGATTTTTTTTTTTAACTTTATAAACGTCTTTCCAAAATATAGAAACAAACATATGCCAAATTAATATGAGGTTATTTTTCTTTTATAATCAGGGAAATATTTTACATACTTGCCAAAATCCTAATTACAAACCGGAAGAATTTTACAACACGCCCCTATTTCTCACACCAGTACATTTTTGAATAATTTTCGCCAAATTTAAATACGATGAAATAAGAAGAAAAACACTCAAAAAATAAAAAGGTGTGGAAAAAGGGGCGTGTACTAAAATCTTCCTGTTCATAATTACGATGTTGGCAAGTATGATTTTATAACCACACTGTATGTCCAAACCTTGAAATTCGTTTTATGTGTAGAAATAAATTATTTTTATTTTTATTTTATTTTATTCTATTACTTATAGAAGAAAAAAAATTGCATTTTTCGAAAATGAAAATTCTCAGTTAATTTATATACTACACAGTTGCCAACATTTTAATTTATTCCTTATTTTTGGCTCCGCCTTTATTTCATATTTCTTATTTTTTTACGAATAACTTTTTCTTATTTTATCGTAGTTCTACAGGGTGGTTATAATTAAACTTCCCTTATAAACTGCATACTACAGCGCAAACGGGCGAACGTAAAGCAACGAAATTTGGTATATAGACTATACACGAGATGCATTCACGGAATTAAAAGAAAAAAAAAGTTCCAAAATGTACACCAGAGGGCACCTTTTCAGGAAAAACATTAAATTTAATACAATAAACTACCAAAACGGAATACAGAAACAATATTAACATTTATTGACTAGTTTCTGATCACCTTGTCATCGAACCATATTTAGTAAAAGTGAGGAAAAACAACAGTACGCTGTTTTGCGTAAAGCTTCCTCTTCTTCGCAAGTATGCAAATCTCGACATTTTTTTACTAGAACTGACAGTTTTTCCCGGTTTTACATTTTATTACTCATAATTATTGTTCTGGATTGTTAATATTGTTTCTGTACTCCATTTTGGTCGTTTATTGTGTTAAATTTGATGTTTTTCCAAAAATGCCCTCTGGTGGACATTTCAGAACTAATTTTTTTTTTTCGAAATTTCGTGATCGTATTTCGTGTATAGTCTATATACCAATTTTCGTTGCATTCCATTCACCCGTTTGCGCCTGTAGGATGCTGTTTATGGGGGAAGTTTAATTATAACCACTCTGTATTTTTGAAAAAAAAAAAAAAAAAAAAAAAAAACAATGTTCTATAAATAAAGTGATGTGCAATAAAGACGGGGCTAAAAATGCCCCGGAATAAATTAAAATGTTGGCAACTCTGTATATATATATATATATATATATATACATATATCTGTACTGATAAGTATAAAGGGTTTAAGTCCAAAAATGTCGATTTTGAGTTAAGTACATAGTCAGACTCAGAAAAAAATTCTCTATCAATTGGTATAAAGGATTTCAATCCATGTCATTTAATCTTTGAGAAAATCCATTGGTAAAAAAAGATTCAAATCGGAAATTTAGCATTAATCATTGGTATAAAATAATTAATTCAATTTTTTTCCGTTATTAAATGAAGGTTGACAATCACTGAATGGTATAAAGGGTATAAATCAACATAATCCCTTTTCCTGAACGAATCTTCTGATTAGTTTTTAGTTAGTTTAATTTTATCTTTCGTCTCCTGAAAAATCAAGAATATGGACTTAAATCCTTTATACTTATCAGTACAGATATATAATACAATAAAATACTCATGAAGTCATTTTAAATCACAAATTCAGAAAAAATATAGACTTTCTGTTATAATAAAGAAAAATAAAATCTTATTTTTATTAGACACTCAATTGACACGTATAAAAACAACATAAAATAAACGTTTCGAAATTTATCCAGATTTCTTCCTCAATATAAAAGTAATGTATTATAAATACATAAGCACATATTCAAAGAATCTTTTATAGTAAAACAGAATAGAGTATTGTTAAAAATCATGATACTGCCAGCCAACTATGCACAGTTAATGAAGCATTCGTATTATCGCCACAATATTCTGTTCTACTATAACAGTTTTTTTTTTTTTTTTTGAGTATGTACTTATGTATTTATAATATGTTGTTTGGTCATAAATATGTTCTTATAATGCGTTGTTAAATGTCTATAAAATATGTTCTTATAATACGTTGTTAAATGTCCATAAAATATGTTATTATATGGTCACAAATAGCTGCACGAAGTTAATGAAATCCAACTTTTAATGAAGGGCGTGGCTAATAAATTATATGTGTTCAGAGCTGCCAAACTAATCCAGCAAAGTGTTTGTACCGCCCATTTTTCTACACCAATATATTTTTAGAGTATTTGCTTTCTTAATTCATCGTAAATATATTTTAAGATAATTACTCTAAAAATAAAGTGGTGTAGAAAAAGGGGCGGTACTAACAATTTGCCGGATTAGGTTCACATCTCTGTATGTTGTTATAGAACGATAATTATAGAAATATGAAAGAAATTAAGAATTTAAAGGTCTATAAATTCTTGATTAAGCTTTATTGTATTGTACATTGTTTCAGACTTTTAAAAATTAATTTTATTTCCAAAACAAGTTCTTTGTGTCATGCCTCAAAAAAAAAAAAAAAAATATATATATATATATATATATATATATATATACACTATAAATTATGAATATTGTTAACATTTGAAAATTTTAAATGTTTTTCTTTTTACATATTAACACATTTTTATCAATAATAAATATAAAAAGAACTGGTGTTGTTCAATGATAAAGAAAAAGAAAGTTGTTAATGAACACTCTGATACAAATAAACACACAGCGATAGTTTTAACCCCTTGCTGCACACTGTCCTCGCTGCGAGGACGCAAATATTAAGCTCCAGCTGCATAAATTCACCCAAGAAATATTTTAGCGAAAATTTACGTTTAAAGCTTAGCAGAAAAGTCCGCTTTTTAAACTTAAATTCTAAAATTTCTTTTAATTTTATTTTGTTCATAAATTCCGGTGTAAGTGTAATTTAAATGACCAGAATTAACTTGAGCCGCAAAGGATTTTTAATTTATTTTTTTAATGGAAAAATAAAACGTAAAAGTATATATATGTATATATATGTATATATATATATATATATATATATATATATATATATATATATATATATATATATATACATTTGCAGTAGGTTTTACTTATGAATTGTTTCACATTTATTAATTTTCTCGTAAGTTTTTCTTTAGTTATTTTTGTTACATATTTTCAACTTTTATATGACTGAAAACATATATTATAATTTCATATATATATATATATATAAACTACTGTTTTGTGGCCACCACAAGATTTATCTACGTAATTTAATGTATTAATGGCAAAATCTGAGAAAGAAATCTGAAAAACTTGAAAACACCTCATAATGTAATACCAAACAGCCAATATGCACCCAAATTATGACATTATAGTTTTTTCTAAAAGCAATCTTATACGTAGGAAAATTTGTATACCTATGCACAATAAAAGATGAAATTTAATTTTTTGATAAAGGAAGAAAAATGTATCATAGCAGCGTCAATATGCACCTAAATTGGGTCAATATAAGTTTTCATAATAGCTGTCTCATAAAACACGTTTGATGCACCTATACACAACTAAGTCTGGTATAACATAACCTATCGGCTGATGAATATCAAAAGTTTATAGACACCTACTTATAAATATAGTCTACATTTATAAATATAGTCAGAAAACTTAAAAATATAATTAAAAATACAAATAAATTTATACAGTAAAAATGTATAAATAAAAAAACGTAAATTAAAATTGATTTAAGAAGATTTTTTCATTATTATTGATATAAATCAGAAAATTTGTCAAATCACTGAATGATTTTCCCTTTTTGGAATTATTAAAATATATTAATAATAATTTGTTGCATTTTAGACAAATGTATGTATATATATGTCAAAATAAATAAACAAATGAAATAAAATATTTTTTTTTTTACTAAAAACTAAATGTGTACGATAGCAAAAATTCATTATTGCAAAATAGCTTTATTTTTTTCCCCTTTAAACAGATACGCGTTCGATAGTGAGAAATTACTGATTTCTGTATAATTCGTAATCGGTTATCCACAAATTTTCATTAGCTTATACTAAATATTCTTCAAATGGAAAACGACGCGACGCTGCTACGAAAGTAGCAGTAGCAGCATTCAGTTGCCATAGTAACCAGTAAAAATCGATTATATCACTGTGACAGATATAACAGTGATTATGCCATAATATCACAAACTGTAATATCACAGTTAAGAAAGAAATCGTTATTTATTCTATAATTTATTTTTCGTTAGATTAAAAGACAAAAATTTACGTAATACATTTCAAGTAATTCTTAAATATCGTAAATAATATATGTTGACATGTTAAGCAATGTATGTTTAATTATAGTAGTCTCCATCTAATAATTAAGAATAAAAAAACTTAAAACGTAAAAAGTTTAACTATATTACATGTTTTAATTGGCATTAGAATTCATAACAAATAATGCACATGCAAATTTGGAACTTTATTCAAGTACAAAAATATATACAATACAATATATATAATACAATATTCAAGTGTTTGAAAATTTGATGAGATGTTGCATGTAACCTACCTGCCATCATTCTAATTAATATTTCCGTAGTATTGTTAGTACCCGCTTTTTTTTTTTTGTCACACCAGTATTTTTTGTGTATTTTTATTCTTATTCAATTGCAATTACATTTGAAGGAAATTACTCTAAAAATAAAGTGGTGTGTATAAAGCGGCGGGTACTAACAATACTACGGAATTACAATGTTGCCAGGTAAGATGTAAACATAGTTTCCAACTTTAGTCCTCTTTGGCTACCAGGAATTTTTAATAGAACTTTATATATTTATATATTTCTGTAACAGTTTTTCACTGATTAAATAAGATATAAAATTCTATTAAAATTCTCCGGTAACCAAAACGGGCTAGTTGACAAGAATACACGTAAAATTACATAAGGTTCACGAATATGATAAAAGGTTATACAGAATGATTGCATTGTTGTAAGAAAATAATTGTTTTATCCTTTTGTATGTTACCAGCAAATCCATGCGAATTTTTCGCAGTTTCTTTCTTTTTCTTTTTTTTTTTTTTTTTTTCTTTCATTTACCTTTAAAATTTGAAACCCATAAGTCTTATACCGATTTCACCATCCAATTAAAATTTTAATTCACCAAAAGTCAAAATATTATTAGTTTTTGTGGGATGAAACGCTAATGAGAGTTAAACCAAATCATTCAAAGAAAAATTTCAAATTAAAATTCATGTTTGACAACCCAGCTTTCATATTTCCCTAGGCAAGACAACTTTAACAAAGAATATTTCTGTGGCGATTTTTAAATTTTTGCCGCCATACTGGCGAAATCCCTTTTATTTTATTTGTTTTTTATTATTTATTCATTTTGGCATAATTTTTTGTTAAAAACACTTAATACCTATTTTGATTACACTTTTGATTATTGCGTTTTTCAGTCAATTTATCAAAAAGTTCACATTTTGCTTATATCTTTAAAGTATTACTGGTTTTTAAATAACGCTTGCAAGTATTGTAAAGATGCGATTTTTAAAAACAAATTTTTCTAGAAAATGATCTAATCAGGCAAATGTCGTCATTTTTACTTAATTTTAATTTAATTTTATTATATTACTAAGTATTACTTGTATATTTTTTTATCTCGCGTATTTTATTATCACTATCGTATCGCTTCAACAAAATTTAATCGTAACTAGACTACGTTAGAGAAGTATTATATAGATTTTTGGCTCAGAAAATCTACAAAATCATTTTATACACCTAAAAATAAAGAAAAACATATCATGTAAAATGTATGTCCTAAAAAAGTATTATAAAACGCAATTATATGTAGAGGAGAGGAGGGTTATATGGAATAGTCGTGAAACATGGAATACCGAGGTTTCGGCTCTGATTAGTGCTGCTATCTCTTCTAAATACTATGAATTACTCAAGAAGGATTCCCATGAAGCAATACAGTAAGAAGCAACAACTTGTTGCTGTAGTACCATTCTCTATAGAACAAAGTATGTTTTGTGATTTTTAAAAGTTTTTGCAGGTAAGTTTTCAAACATTTAAACTTACTAGTACACATGTGATTTGAACATTGATGTTAAGCATAATGTATGCTCAAAGAATTGTATTTTGTTATACATTGGTCGTTTTTTAGCTGAAAATATTTTGTCCATCAATTTAAAAGTTCATTTTTAAAGTTGACGTGTCGGGTATTATGGAATACTAGGTATTTCATAGTATCATCTGAAATTGACTTCATGTATTCAACTAAAGAAACAGAAAATAAAGATGCCAAATGTATCTTCTGTCACAGAAAATTCTCCGAAGAGGATTTTATGAAGTCTAATTAGTTTTTCTATGGTTTAAACAGTTTAAACTACCTATTCCATATTATCCGACTATTTCATATTAACCTCCATTTGTAACTTTTTTTTTTAAATAAACTTTTTATAACAACAACAAAAAATTTTGGATTTTTTTTCATTGACAATTCATTACAAATAATTACACTATGTACTCATCATAATTTTGGGGATTTTTATTAAAAACAAGTAAAGTTATTTTAAGAAATGTAAATGGTATTCCATAATACCCCCTTCTCATCTATGCAAAAACAAACAAACAGAAAAAAAAAATTCTGCTAAAAATAAAAAAAAATGCTTTTTTTTTTTTTTTTTTTTTTTTTTTTTCTTTTTTTATGTAAAAAATACTTTAACAATGACAATTTTTATATTTATTACTTCATCTTTTATCACTATACCATAACTTCTCGATTAATCTCATCACTTGAAATCTCTATTTAGTTTCTTTACAGTTTTCATATAATGTTAATTCCTTCAAGATATCTTTATCGACTTCTACATTGAGAATCATGGTTGCAACAAATTATTTGGATTTGTTCTGAAATAAAACAGAATAATTGAAATTCTGTTCGTAACGCGAAAGACCAGCTTTTGTATATTTTAAAACATTGACAATTGTATCAATTAGACACTATCTATTCTAGTAAATTTCATCTAAAATTTAAAGCTCTGATTAAGAGCTAATCAATGCATTGAAATGCAGTTAGCATTTTCTAAGGCATTGCAGTATACAATTTATTCTAAAGATACTGATTAAGAATGAAGTTTACAATTTCTTTTATTTACATTGGGCATATTTACAAAAGGATCATTAGTATATGTTTAATATTGTTGTATACTTGACAATTTGATTGAGTTTTGTTAATTTGGAATTTTAATTAGAGAAGTTTTAGAATTTATAATAAGATTTTAATAGGAACAAATCCTAGAACTTTTAGAAAATTTGAACATAACATTCTAAACCTTAAATCTTTTTAAACCATTTTTAAAATATTTTAACCTCTTTTCAAAAATTTCTATACTTATTTTCAGGATTTTTAAACTTTAATTTTTTTTCCTTTACATTATTTTTTATATTGTAAAAAAATTTAAAATTTTAGTATCTTTTTAGGTATTTAACCAGGGCCTGATTATCGCACAGGCCGACTAGGCCTTCACCTAGGGCACTTCTATCTAGGGACACTAAAACAATTTGAAAATTTAAAGTGCTATTTTTGGCAACGATTTCCTTAAAAAAATTAACTGAAAGCTAACTGTAATAATTTTTAGTTGAAAATAGGGATTTTTTAAATATCTTTTGACAAATTATCCGATTAAATAAAAAAAAAAAAAAAAAAAAAAAAAAAATACAGCATTAGCTAGATTATGAAATGCACCAGTTTTTGTGGAGGTCGATTGAATGATATAACTTTTTACAGCTGACCAAAAACTCCAGAGAAAGTTTCACTGACAGACTTACAGTTATATGAGCCGTTCAGTGCACACATCGACTAACTCCACTTTTTGAAAAATCTTAAATTTTATGTCAAAGCACTTGGTATAATCATAACTTTTTGTATTTATAATAACTTTCCGGAATAATAAAGATTAGCACCGTTAAATGGCAAATTCTTTTTGGCCATTGAATAATAAGTAATTTATTTCAGAAGCCATTTCGATTAACTCCATACTCTAATGTAAATCGTTTCGGTAACGCTGTATCTGTTCTGGCCGTGCATCGACGCTTATTTGTTTTTAAACAGCGGAAGATGCTCTCTCCCTCTCAATAATATTCGTAACAAAATCGCATCGGTAAACAGATAAAAAGAACAACGTTTACAGTAGACTTTACCTGTAGTAAAAGTAATATATTTTTTTCTTTTAAATTATACTGCTAAAATAAAAATACCATATTTTTGGATCTCTATTTTACAGAAATTTACAGAAAATCGTATTTAAATCAAATCATTAGATTTTTTTATCATGATTATTTTTTATCATGATTATTTTTTTATCATGAAAAATGGAGAGACATGATGGACCTGCTAAAATTCATTCCTCCTGTTAAACACGATTACTATAAGAACTTGTCAACAAATCGAAATGACGAATCCTCGCATACAGCTGATGAAGAAGACATTATTTATAATATTGCTGAATCATCCCAAAAAGAATAATGCCGCTGACATAAAACTGCTATGAATTAATTACAAAAATTATAATATAACAGAACTGACAACATACATTCTTATGGAAAAGCTGTGATAAAAATGTATAATAACTAACTTTTTCTGTAATAAAAAACTTAAAAATGTAAAGACTTAATTTAACTTTATTACTTTTTTCAGTTGCCAAATCGATTAACTCCACCAGTCACATAAAAACTGTAACATTACTGACGATTGTTTGTTGGCTATTCTTTCTTATTAATTTTATACACCGTTAGATGAAAGCTATATCTGCAATTATGCATTCTACATTATATATTTGAATTCATATTATCAGAGGAATTTTAAAAAACAATATACATTACATCATCGCGTTTCTCAACTTTTTGTTTTATGGAGTTAATCGATGTGTGCACTGAGCGGCTCATATGACAGTCATTATATCCTAATATCACAAAACTGTGATGTCACAGTTCAGAGAGAAATCGTTAGTTTTCTATAATATAATTTTATTAACTTAAAAATAAATAAATAAAATAAATCTGTATTATATTTCAAATAATTCTTAAATATCGTAAATAATATATATTGATAAGATAGGTCAGGTATATTTATTACAAGTAGTCTTCATCTAATAATAAAATAAAATAAAATAAAATAAATCTTTATGAGATCTACATACTGAAAAAAAATTATAAATTAATTGCTATTATTATTTCATTTCTAATAACACACATGAAAATTAGAAAATTTAATTCTATGAAAATCAATATCATTCATGGAGTATTCACTGCAACTTGGACAAGAAAAGCATGCGCAATAGCATAACAGTTATGATATAACTGTTATCACAGTTATGAGAAAGGATAACAGCCCCATATTATTCTGCCATTATGAAATATTTTTATTTAAAAAAAAAGTTCTAATATTTAATTTAACAAGTGATTTTATAAAATGTTACTCGAATATTTACGAGAAACTTCAATATATATGAAAGCATTTTATAATAATGCACACAATATCTTAGATCTATACCCAGTAACATTTTAATTTAGATATTCAAATAATGTTAAATTTATGATTTAAAATGTTCCCTTTGATAGAAAAAGAGATGTTTTTAATGGAACAAAACATTTTTATGTCATTGTGTCGCTATTAAACACGAAAACTATTCGTACTTCTATGCAGAATCTAACCCACCGATCGATAGTTTTAATGTAGGTGCAAATAAAGAAGGAGTGATGCAGGAGGGGAAAGTTATAACTCCCATGGCAACTAACCGCCATATTTATTTGGAAACAGCAGCGCCGACTTTGAAAATTTTCTGGGGGGGGCTCGAACCAAGGCCGTAGCCAGGATGTTTTTTTTTTTTTTGGGGGGGGGGATCATATTTCTAATACAAGGTCATCAAATTTGGTATAATAATGCACCCATGCTTATGCACACACAAACAACGGCCTGATTAACACAGGGGCACGTGCCAGAGGCGTCCTGAGTAGCAAAGGGCCCCAAAACGGGTCCTGAAAATGCCATCATAATTTTTGCCATTTAGTTTATGTAAATCGAATTTATAAAACAAAATTAAGAGTAGCAGGGAGGTCGCTGGGATAATACGACCATCAGTCACTTCAGTTTGAAAACAATATTGTGATTATGTTAAGTTAAAATTGGAGGGGAAAGACAGAATCTCGAAATAATTTCTGCTATATCTTCTCTTTAAGTTTTAAAAACAATATTTGTTCTTACTCTTCATTTTTACTTAAAATGTTAAAATTTCATAAACTATCATTAATTAAATTTTGATAGAATGGAGTAGAAGGCTGACATTTTACCAACTATGTGAAAAATACCAGAATCGGGAATCGAACCCGGGCCGTTCCGCTTAACGCGCGGATGCTCTAACCACTGAACTACCCTGGCTGATAAACAGTTCGGCACTTCTCACATAATTTATGTTGGCAAGGTCACCGAGTCTGCATTAGAGCAGCTATATCAAGTGACAAATTTGAACATGGCACAGCTCCAATAGGCCATAAAATTTAATTTTATGAGTGACACACCAGATTATCAAGGTTTATTTTCCTAAAATAAAAAGTTTCATAAAAAAAAGGGGGAGGGAGGAAAATATTATATACTTCTTATTGTTTATAAATTCATGACTTACATCCAAAATAGTTCATTTTTATTTAAAAATGCCAAGGGAAAAAAGAAGCAACCAAATAAATAAAATGCAAATATAAATAATTTAAAAAAAAAAAAAAAAAAAGGCGAATTAAACATCTCAGAAACCTTTATAAAAATTATTTTCACTTAAACTTAGGGAAGAGAGTAGCATCAAGCGTATAACATATTAATAAAATAAAATTAAAATAAAAAATGTAATAACAATATGGCAGTAACTTTTGTGAAAATAGTTATATTACTTTGCATCGATGTTTCTGAAAACTTTTGCTCCTGATGCACAAACCATAAGTGATTGGGATTCCCATAGCACAGCAAAGGGAATCATCTTCCTCTGATCTCCCCCCCCCCCCCCCCCCGCGCCCCATACAGAGACTTTCAGCCTTTCTTGTTTTTTTTTTTAGTCAATTTATGTCTATTTTGAATTGCAACAACCTTACTTTACAGCTATGATTTTGGTAAAAAACTAAATAGAAATAGAGGAAAGATTTTCTTGTTTAATAGTGAATCAGTATTCAAAATTTCTGGGGGGGCTGAGCCCCTACAGAAAATTTTCTAGGGGGGCTCGAGCCCTCGAGCCCCCACATAGTCGGCGCCACTGTTTGGAAAGAGCTGAAATGTTTTAAATGCTGTGATTCTACTTAATTTTTATGGTTTCTCTGATAGATATTGGATATTATTTGAAAAAATAAATTTAATATTAAAATTTTAAAGCAGAAATACACTGATGGAAAAAAAATCCCAACACCAGGAAGGAGCTGTGCTAGATAAACGAAATTTGGTAGGCGTGTTTATACATCTGCAAGATGACGTCGATTCAAATTTCGAGCTACGCGCATAAGTGTGGCGCTAGTAGCGGCACTATGAACATGCAAATGAGGTTTGCTTTAAATAAGCGCTGTAAGGTTCGTGATCGTTATTTACAGTTGAGATTTGACGTAGTGGGTTAATGTTAGTCAAGGATGCCTCTAAGAAGACGAAGAAGCCATTATCAACAGCTCACTGAGTTTGAACGAGGTCGTGTAGTAGGGCTACGAGAAGGTGGGTTTTCTTTCCGCGATATTGCAGAAAGACTTGGCAGGAATGTATCCACTGTGCATGAGTGTTGGCAGCAGTGGTCAAGGGAAGGTACTGCCTCAAGAAGACCGGGTTCCGGGCGGCCACGTGGCACTACTGAGAGGGAAGACCGCCGTGTTCGGCGTATGGCTGTGGCTAATCGTACTGCGTCTGCAGCTGAAATTCGAGCTGCAGTTGGCACCACAGTGACACAACGAACTGTTACAAATCGGTTACTTCAAGGACAGCTCTGAGCCAGACGCCCTTTAGCGTGCATTCCACTGACTCCAAACCACTGCCGTTTGCGACGTGAGTGGTGTCAAGCTAGAGCTCATTGGAGGACGGAGTGGAGATCTGTTGTGTTTTCTGATGAAAGCCGGTTCTGCCTTGGTCGCAGTGATAGCCGTGTGTTGGTTAGAAGGAGGCCAGGTGAACGCCTGCTAGCAACCTGTCTGCGGCCTAGACACACAGGGCCTACTCCTGGAGTTATGGTTTGGGGAGCAATTTCGTATGACAGCAGGAGCACTCACGTGGTTATCCCACGCACCCTGACTGCAAATTTGTACGTCAGTCTAGTGATACAATCTGTTGTGCTGTCATTCATGAACAGCATTCAAGGGGGTGTTTTGCAACAGGATAACGCTCGCCCTCATACCGCTGTTGTAACCCAACATACTCTACAGAGTGTCGACATGTTGCCTTGGCCTGCTAGATCACCAGATCTTTCTCCAATCGAGCACGTATGGGACATCATTGGACGACAACTCCAGCGTCATCCACAACCAGCATTAACCGTCCCTGCATTGACCACCCAAGTGCAACAGGCATGGAACTCCATCCCACAAACTGATATCCGACACCTGTACGACACAATGCACGCTCGTTTGCATGCATGCATTCAAAATTCTGGCGGTTACACCGGTTACTAATGTACCAACATTTCACATTTGAAATGGCTCTTCTCGCCAATGGCTCTACCTGTGATCTTGAAACTTTAATCAATTAAATATGTTACCTAGACAAATGTATTGCTGAAATTTCATTACTGTACAATAATTTTTTCTTGGTGTTGGGATTTTTTTTTCCATCAGTGTATAATGGCTTATGAAAGAGAAATACTATTACTCTTCTTTATTTTACACTAAATTTATTGAAACAATTTTAAGGATATAATATTGTTGTTGACTAAAAATACTCAAATTGACCACCTTTAGTATACATGTATCGTTTGTCTTGCGCCACTCGAGACACTGCCGTAGTCTCATGATTGTTACAAATTGCGTTCGAATGAAGGCTGTATTTTCTGGTGAAACTGACGTTGATACTTGGTTGACAGACTTATAATCTTCTGGAATATTCTGTAAATAATCTTTTAAGATTCTGAATGTCCTGTAATTTATTCACGGACATTTCAAGAACCCCGAGAACGCAACAGTTCGTGTGTCAGGAGTGGGGCTGTCTGCTGAATGGTCGTAGCTAAAGGTATGGAGGAGATGAAGGAATTTCTGGAAGGTTTGGCAGCCTAGATGAGTGATTTGGAAGCTGGACAAGAAAATATGGAAACTGGATTGACCGAAGAAATGAAATAAATTAAAACAGTACACAGAAAAATGGAAACCGGATTGATCGAAAAGATGGGAAGAGGGCATAAAGAGATTCAAGAAAAAGTTGAATATTATAATAACAAAGTGAATAAAGAACTTTCATCAGAGAAGGGCGACTTCGTATCTGTGAAAATAATGGTTGAACAAAAACTTTCAACTATGGGAAATAGAATTGCAGAGGTAGAATGTAAAGTTGATAAAGCTATAAAGATTAGAAGACAGTGTTACGATGATAGAAGAGAATGCTATGAGTATAGAACACAATTTCAAAGAGAAAGTAAAAAAAAAAAAAAAAAAAATTAATAGCTCAAAGGAAGATTTTCAGAAATAGAAATTAAATTTAAGAAAAGAAAGGAAGAATTTGAGAGAAAAATAAAGAAAGATTACAACAAGAAATTGATAGGAAAAATTAAGAAGTTTGAAGAAAGATTAGGAAATAAATTGCAAAAGATGATTCAAAATTTGGAAGAAAAGTTATCATCGATGCCTCAGGAAGATGAAAGAATACAGAATCTAGAATCAATAAAGCTTTCTATCTGTGATGGCAGATCATCTTAATAAGTATATAAGAAAAAGTTTTCCCTCGTAGCTGAAGAGAGAGAGAGGTTAATGGATGTTTCCCTACTGCCAAGACTTTTACTTTTGTGATACGTAGTCGATTATTGGTTAAATCGAAATAATTAGTAAAAAAACTGAATTTCATTTTTTTTTTTTTTTAACTTATGTATTATTATTATTATTATTATTATTATTATTTTAGAAAGCACATAAAGCAAGAAAACAAATCAAAATAAAATATTGAAACGCCTTCTTTTCACCACTATAGTCAAATATTAAATTCAGATGCTCCTTACATTTCGGGGAAAAAAGGTGTATATATGTGTAGATAAATAATACTTTTGCTAAATATTTTTTTTTCCTTAAATCAACACTTTAAATCCCTCTTGTTAGCTTATTTTGAATAAAGAATTCCTAATTGGTCGACAATTATTAAAATAATGTTTTTATAATGATATTCGTTGTCTTTGTAATTTTGTTGTTCCATTAATGCGATTATATCAATGATAAAAAAAAAAAAAAAAAAGAATTAAAAATACATTTATCAGCATCATTACGGAGCGATGGAGCTGATACACTTGAAGTTCTTTCGACGGAACAGCGGTATGATTTCCAGGCATTGACAAGCGCGCTTTAGCTGTGTTTTGGAGAAAAATGCTCGAAAGTATATAGTAGTCTTCAGTTAAAGTCCCCTTATCAGAAAACGGGTAAAAGTTTACAAGAGCTGGAATCAGATATTCAGAAACTGTAACATTTAGCTCTTTCAGATTGTAACGCTGAAACTCGTGACGATTTGGCTCTCCAATATTTCTTTGATGCCGTGCGAGATCCAGAAACTCAAAAAGCCCTTAGACTCGCCACTGTCAAGGAGATGTCGGATAAGATTTGGCGTAAGCACTGAAGATTCAGGCAATACAACAAGCCTCCCATAAAGACCGTCATCGAATCAAAGCAGTCTCTCTGGATGATTCTCAAGACGACTTAAAAGAAATAAAGAAAAATCTGGTAGACCTCAAAAGATTATTATGCAATCTTGGGAGTACTCAAAGAGACGAGAATCCAAAGACTGGATGTTGGGGCTGTGGAATTGATGGACATGTCAAAGGAAACTGCCAAATACGACAAACTAATAAAAATAATCATATTTTAACGTCACTGCCGGAAAAATTATAAAAGGCAATATAGCGAGGCGAAGGTTGCCCGAAATTAGATAGCTCACTTTACAGTGTTTTATGTTTCTTCGATAAGCGGCGGCGATAATGGACTTTATGTTTATGGACATGTTAATAACACTTTTTCCTCATGATTCTTTACACTGGAGCCAATGTGTACGTTATTAGAACAAATGTTGATCAAGAATATAAAGGGAAGGTTATATGGGCGTCGCCCTGCGTTAAATTCCAGAATGTGACGGCCGACAAAATTAAAATTCATGGAAAATGACCATCACATTTGGAAATGCCAATTACCAACTTGTGGCATATGTAGTAGATATAAGTGATTCTCTAATTATTGGAGTTGACTTAATGAGAAAATATAATTTTAACATGTTCAGGCCGGCCTGACCAACCGGTGGGTCACAGCTACAGTCGGTAGAAAAGTATCCGAGCACTAGCAATAATCCTTGTTCAAAAAAAAGTACACTTAATACTACGGGAGGCAGCACTACAAATAGGTCAATTATTTTATACTGGCTGATAATTATACCAATGTTTGTTCTCGTCTCCCTCATGAGACATCCAACCGTCAGCTGCTCCAGTAACGGTGGGGGCAGTAGTTAGAGGGGATCAAAGTCGTAAGAAAAGTAAATTTTACAGTTATTTTATACAGATCCAAACTTAGTTCAGGGGATTATTTATGCAATATACAATAGGAAAATAACCGTCAGCCCCCTGGGAAGTGGTGGGTTATACGCCAGTCGATCGGTCGAACCTGCAAAAAATCTTAAAAAATTAAAGTTATTTTATACCGCACGAAACTCATATATATGATTCTTCATACATCAAATAATGGGAAAATAACCGTCAGCTGCTTTGGTAGTGGTGGAAAAACCGTCAGCCGGGGCCATGAATGTAGTAACATAGTGTAGAATATCCAAGCGCAGTCTAGTAATTTACATGGCTAAAATGACGACTTTTACCCCGTTATGAGATAATATTTATTTTTAAAAATAGACGATATTATATACATATATATATATCATAAAATATTTACTTAACTTTAATGCTGATTTTAATGTATTAAAATGCTCTCAATTCTGCCATCACTTTTTTTTTTTTTTTTTTTTTTAATATTCACTATTACGTAAACAAATAAGAGTTAAATAAAGTTACAAAATATAAATATGTAATTAAATGTCGCTAACAATATATTTTCAATTTAATAATTACCAATTTATTACACAAATTAGTTAGAAATTTAAAAACTGATGAAAAATAAATATTTATATAGTATAAAATTCTGCTGAAAACATTGATTCGCTCTCTTCTTTTGAACTGTCGGAAATATCTATTTCTAAATGAAGGTTTCCGTCACAGCTGCCTTGTTTTTCTTCAATAGTTTCCATATCTTTAATGTTTTTATAAAAAGAAAAAAAAAACTTCATTAAAAACTACCAACGTTTGTTACATATTTAGTACAGACACATGAAAAAGTAATTTTAAAAATACCTGTAGACTATCCGACGATGTTTGTTACACTGCTAATGGTTGATGGAATTTTATCTCCATCAAACCATTTAAAGCAATATTTATTTTCCTTTAGTTCCCATCCATAATCCAGTGGTGATAAATTTGTAGGATTAGAGTTATATGCATTAGAATGCATTATAGCATTATATGCCACAAATTAGAAATATACCTTGAGCGTAAATTTTTTTGCCGTATTTCAGATTTACATGGAGGATATGTTTCGCCACCAATCGTTGACTTCAAAGCGAATTTATCTTTTTTTTTTTTTTTTTTTCGTTCATTTTGTAAATTTTTACAAATATCGCAACTCTTGCTATATTGACGTCAACAATGCATCATCATCATCATCATCATCACGTTCTTAAGAAGTGCCTACGGCTATCGAGACAGCCGCTTACCTTCACCAGAGGAAGAAATAATACATATGGAGGGCTTGCATAATCTAGAGAGTCGGTACTAGGTCTGTGTGGGTTCCCAAAGAACCCCGGCGTGATGACTTGATGCATTCAGCAGCATGACGGAAGAGAGAGGCAGAGCAGAGCCGATCTGGAAGCTGTGTGACATGTGGCAACAGAGCAAGGAGCACTAAACCTACAATTTTTTTTTAATAATAATGATAGGCCTAACCGGACTGTTAAGCAGTCATAATACTAAACAATTTAGAATAATACAAAAAATTTAAGAAATTTTTTTAAAAATTTAGCCTAGTAAGACTGTTAGGCAGTCAGATAAAAAAATATTTACATTATTTACAATTAATACAATTAAATTACAATTTACAACGGAGAAATTTACACTATTTACAGTTAATGTAAAACAAACAATTAAAAGCCCTACGTAAGGTAACTGGCTGGAAGATTGATCATCCGCGACTGTTAAACGACACAGTAGGTTGCAGTTGTCAGGGGGATAGCCAAAAGTAGAAGAATTGGAAGTATTCAATCTACGGGAAAAAGAATTTTGAGTGAGAATTCTGTGTTAGGTAACACCTGAAGGATCTCGCCTTCTACCCTTGGAGACCGGGACAAACCCGTCCTCCCTGTAGAGGATGGCAAGTGGGCGTTTTTTGGCCCTCCCGATTCTGGGATCGTACCTTCTTATGGCATTTAACACAGGATTCTGAACTTTTGGGATAGACCTGTGAAACTTCAACGCAAGTTCCTTAATAGATTGGTTCCGAATAGATTGGCCTAATTTTCAGGTCTTTGTGAATGACAACATTGCGAACGTAGCGATGGGCTTGAACAAACCTACGCAATTGCTTGTTTTGGAATACTTGAATTTTTTCTAGCACAGTCTTTGAGGCAGATCCGTACACCACGGACCCGTAAGTCAAGATGGGTCGGATCATGGACTTGTACAGTAACAATTTATTTTTAACAGACAGGCGGCTATTCCAAGCCAAAAGCGGAAGGAGGGGGGTGGTGGCAATATGCGCTTTATTCAGAGTCTATGAGATGTGCTTATGCCACAATAATTTTGAATCTAGGTGAATTCCTAGGTATTTATAAGAAGTTTCCCAGGGAATAGGATCATTATTGAGAGTAAAGTTAACGTCGGGGGAATAGGATTTATTAGTGAAGAAAATGGCGGCACTTTTGGAGCTATTAACTTTAATTTTCCATTTCCTAAGCCAAATAGCATACGAATGAAGGTAATCCTGGAGTTTTTCAAACACTGTGTGTGGTTGTTTATGTTTGTACATGATAGCAGTATCATCAGCAAATAAAGCTAAGTTGATGTCGGGCTTGCGCGGAATGTCGTTAATGTAAATGTTAAAAAGGCGGGGCCCGGCGAGAGAACCCTGAGGAACAGAACTGAGGACAGGCTTCGGGCCAGAGAGGGAATTTCCCACTTTTACCACGAAGGACCTGTTAGAGAGGTAATCAGAAAAGATTTTAATTAGCTGGTCAGGAACACCTAACTCAGCCATCTTAAAGAGGAGGCCGGCATGCCAGACCTTATCAAAGGCCTTCTGCACGTCGAGAAATATAATTCCCGCCACACCGCTGGTTTGGTATCCATCCTGAATGAATTCAGTCACTCTCCACAACTGCTGTTGCGTTGAATGACGAGTCCTGAACCCGAATTGCTCGCGTATAATCTTGTCATGAGAGTCAAGGAATTCATTCAGTCGGCGGACGAGAACATACTCATAAACCTTCGAGAAACTGGAGAGCAAAGAGATAGGTCGATAGCTAGAAGGAGAGTGGATATCTTGGCCCCCACCCTTCGGTAAGGAGACAACGATAGCTCTCTTCCAACAATCGAGAAAAATATTTAGCTTTAACATACAATTAATGATTAACGTGATATAAAAAATAAAATGGAGAGGTAGATTAATTAGCATATTGTTTGAGATAAGGTCCTCACCGGGTGCCTTGTGTTGTTTCAAGCCCGAAATGTAATCCTGAACCTCAGAGGGTAAAGCAGGTTGAAGAGTGTTTTGTGTGTCAGATTGTAATAAATTTTGAACCCTGTGGTCGACTATGTTCTCGACAGTTGGGTTAACAACGTCCGAATGAGGTGAAAACTGACTTCTAAGACTTTCGGCAATAGCCTCAGCCTTTTCAGTGTTACTATAAGCCATGCCGTTAGGGCTAACAATGGCAGGAATGTGTGTTCGTGTCCTACGAATGCGGGAGGTGGCCCTCCAAATTGTGTTGTCCTCAGTCGAGAGAGACTCGACAAAATTATTGAAACGTGTTTTACTAAACTCCTTAATTGCAGCTCTAGTACTACGAATAAGCCTGTTTAACTTATTCCTGAAATAAGGGGTCCTATGAACCTGCCATTGCCTGCGAGCATGATTTCGATCCCTGACCATTTCCCTGATGTTATCCGGCAGTCTGTAGTAGTCAAACGATCTTTTGCGAGGTTCAGAGCTCTGCGTGTAGGACTCTCGGAGTGAGTCCCCGAGCATGGCTACCGCTTGCTCTACTTCCTGTTTGGATTCTGGGATAAGAGATGGAACGTCGCGTTCCGAGAGAATATCCGCAAACAGACTCCACCTTGTGGACAGAGCCGTTCTCAGATCCAGATCGTAAGACCCCACATCAAACCTCAAGACAACAGGTAGGTGATCAGAGTCTAGATCATTCAGCGTTTGAATGCTGTAGGCAAACGGATAATTGCGGGTGATGGCAAAATCCAAAATATTTTGAGATCTCACGAAGGTGGGTTCGGGGGGCGCTAGAATTTGCGCGAAATTTTGATCCACCCACCTTCTTAACTTACGGCCAGAAGTATTATAGCTTGGACAGTTCCAAGATGTGTGAGTAGAATTAAAATCACCCGCAAGGATAAAATTTGGAAAAGAATTAGTGATACGGGTAAGATCTTGCTCTAGCAGGTTACTCCTTTGCCTAGTACTTTGAACATACACGGCTGCAATTAACAAATTTGGAATAAGGGGGAAGTCCAGAACAATAGGCGTAGCTTCGGTACAATTTAGATTGGGAATTTTAATGAGAGAAGCATTAAAACCATTTTTAACATAAATAGCAGTGCCGCCGGAAGCTTGCAGACTATGAGTCCTGTCGACATTGTAAATCTCATAGTTAGCAATACGAACAGTGCGTCCCTGGGAAAAGTGGGTCTCAGTGACCAAAATTAAGTCTAAATTATTACGAGTAACGAAGTCCCTAAAGTCATGTGCTTTATCCAGAAGTCCATTGGCATTCCAGGTACCAATGGTGAAAGAATTCAAGCTCCGAGAAGACGGGAACATGGGTAGCCAAAAAAGAAATTACATGAGGGAGGGTAAAAACAATTAAGATATACTGCGGATTTTACCCCACAGAATGTGAATCCGGTCAACATCCGTGGATGCAGTGCGGAGTGCCGGAAGAGCATTCGTAAATGCTGAAAAGACCAAATCAGGATCAATTGATTTTGAAATGCTAAAAGCATATGAATGAAGTCGGTGGCCGAATTTGCATCCTTGTGAGGGACCGAAGAATTTTGAGAATTAATTTTGACAGGGGGAGGGGTATCAGCCTCGCTACATCCTTGAGCAACGCCCGAAAAGGATTGGGCTGGATCAACCTTCTTGGAATTAAAAGTTCGATTCTCCACCCTATCGGTCGGAGATTTGCTAACATTGTTCTTTTTCTTTTTACTTTTAGGGGGGGGGGGTCTTAGGGAACTTGGGACAGCTCCGAAAGTTCGCTGGATGCTCCCCTCCACAGCGCACACAACGGCAGGGCGTGTCAAACTCCTTTGTGCAGTCCTTTGACCTGTGATTCCCGGCGCATTTAACACACCTTGGGGGCAGGGCGCAGGCCGCAGAGGAGTGAAAGAATCCCTGACAGTTGAAGCACTGTGTGGGGCCTTTCCTACCACGATACTCTTCGATGCTGACTTGCATCCCCATAAGAGCAGTAATTTTAAAAATATTGTCCGAAATTTTGGACTTAGGAAGAGAAATTTGGAATAGGGGTATGTAGTGTTTTTTAGACACCGGCCCTCTATACAGCTGAACGACAGTATTGTCGTCAAAATCATAGGTATAGTGGAGGGCCTGCTGGATCCTCTCAACAGAAGTGTTGATAGGTAGGCCTCGAATGACAACTTTTAACGGTTTTTCAGAGTCCAAGATAAAGGTCTTGAATTGAACTTTCATTTCCAATAACCTAGCCTGAATAATTCTAAAATGATCCTCAGCAGAGCAAGTTACTTTTAAAAATTTTCCTGAAGTTTTAGTTTTTAATTTATCATCAATCATTTTTAAGTCGGTCAGAAAAGCTTGCCAATCAGTAGGTGGCAGAATAAATAAAGGGGGATTTGAATTTTCCTAACAGTTAAGTTTTGACTAGTTTGACTAGACTCGACCTCCATATTGGAAGTGGGGAGATACCTAGGGTTGCCTATCACAACCTTCTTCTTAGCCCTACGTTTGCTCACGACCGTGAAATCCTGGGTCTCAGTTAGTTCGACCTCAGACTCAGGAGGCCTCTTGTTCCCACGAGGAATGGGATTTTCATGCTCGTTAGCGACGCTAGATGGCGCCACCTCACGGGACGAGTTCTCCTGAGTCTGTGCCGAACTATCTCCGACAGGCACGGATGGAGGCGAGTCATTAAATAAAGAAAAGCTAGTTACCTTACATATCCTATGCATACGAGTATTAATTTCAAGCCTCCTGCTCTTAATACGTCCATCAAACTCTCTCTCCTCTTCTTCCGTCCGATCCTTCTTAGCAGCAAGCTTGTCCAACCTGCAGTCCAACTCGCAGTACCTGGAACGAAGTTTCTTCAACTCAGTCATGAGCACCTTCAACTCTTCAGGGTCAGTGATGAGCTCCTCATTAGAGAACTCACCCGAGGAATCCATATCTTCAACCATCACAGCAGGCATCAACTTCCTCAACAATGCTTTTCGGATTATACATTTTACAAACGAATTCTTCTATTGTATATTGCAGTTTATCTAAATTATAGTCATCAGAATTAGATAAGTCAGTAAATGCTTTGATGTAGGTTGACGATTTTCTTAACAAATCAAATGGTCTTTTTTTCTTTTTCTATAAAAGGCAGGATTAAAGTCATATCCAGTGAAAGCATAAAACCCGGGCAACGATGCTCACAAAATTTGACCTACAGATGCATATAATTTAGACACGTTCACATACCTTTGGCTATTTCCTGTTTTAAGCAGGATATGTATTTCTAACTTACTTTGAATATGCATCATATTTACTAGTTATATAACAAAATATCGAGCATCTTGTAGTGATATTTGCATCAAAATTCAATTGGTAAACATGAAATACTATTTTTGTATCTGCTTCTTCGTGTTCTTGGCTATCCAGATATTCTGTGTTTCTTGCTATTATTTCATTTTCTTTCAAATATTTATAGCATGATTTATAATTAACGAAAACGCTTCTCTCACCTATAAATGAAGTGTAATGATTATTTCGTCAATCATTACATAAAAACTGAATTGAAGAATCCTTAAAATTTATATTTTTTAATTCACAAGCAAAATTCGCAGGTCCTGTTTGATCAGCACTGTTTATAGAGAAATTTGGTCCCCGTGCCCTTCCTCTTAGGGAATGCTCATGATCTTTTATTGATGGAGAAAAATATGAATCGAATGTTATTATGATTGTATGTGCCGTAGTTGCAGTAAAAAATAACAGTAATTCCTTAGAAATATTACCAAAGGTCAATGGAACATCTCTCATCGCATGTAAGATGAAGTAACCATCGGATATCATAACGTCAGAAGCTTCTCGTGGATTACTGTCGATATTCCTTTCCAATATTTTCAATAATACCGATTTATCTTATACATATGGCTCCATTAAAGTGACACATCGCTGACGGAACTGGAGTTAATGGATAAGTAAGAATAGCATCTATATTTAGTGCATTATTTAAAGCAAATAACAATAATTGGCCAAATAAGCCGCGCTTCATCCCCACTTCAACTAATTTACCAGACACTGTCATTTTTTTCTATTGGATAGTATGCGCAAAAGTTTAAACTTCACATTTAGCAATAATTTTTTCAAATCTTTGAAGGTTAAAATTTCATTCAGCAACATAATTTTCTCGCTGTTCATTCCCTAGACTTTCAACGTTCAGCAAAAAGTTAGCTACATTTTATGGCGCTGCTTGACCACTCGATAGATTGAATAAAATGTTAACATAAAAAGTATTGGAAAAGGGATCATTTGTTTTCAAGTGAGATATTAAATTCTTAAGTTGATCAGCATATTTTATTATTCTATTTTATTCAGATCTGCAGTAATATCTTGACTTTTTGTAAGCCTGCATTTTTCATTACATGAGTTATAATTGCTGTGCAAATGCTGTGACTTCTACACAACGCAGGCGAGCTGAAATGGGATTAGTTGAATGGATTATGCCCGTTAACCGGTTCGCAGCATCATCATTTATTGTTTGTTCCAACGTTAGATCTATAGGTATTATGGAAAACGGTTTATCAGTTCTTTTAACTCCGTATGATCCTTCTTGCAACTTTAACTCTAATCCTGGATGAGTGATGTGTGCTTTTACTAATGTTTCATGACACATGATTGCGTATCGGGAATAATTTTGCTGATTAAAAGCAAAGGAAATATTAGTTATTTTCGGTAACATATATTTAAACAATTCTATATCTGCCTTCCTGATGCTTCGACACAGCAGTAAATAATAACACTGGTCTACAGTAGGTCAGTAACAACGGTCAAATTATTATTTTTATTATTAATTCTAATTTTTATTTAAATATCTGCAAGTAAAAAAGTCCCACCACGTCACACATTTCTGTTAGAGTATCAGAAAATGGCAATTTTCACGATTTTTTATCATTTTCACAGTATCACAGTAGGTAACCCTTCCTGCTCGCAGCCCAGAGTCCCGGCAACCATATTTGTTCCATTTTTTTGTTTAAGTATCAGAAAATGGCAAACTTTACCTTTTTTTATGATTTTTGCAATACAGTTGACAGCAAAAGTATCCGAGCACTAGCCAATAATTCCGATATCAAAAAAGTACATTTAATATTATTTTGTTAAATAAATCCTTGTCGAATCATGGTCTTAGACTTAATAAGTACATGACTCGACAAGGATTTATTTAACAAAGCAGTATTAAGCGTACTTTTTTTTTAGACAGGGATTATTGCTAGTGCTGAGATACTTTTGCTGCCGACTGTATCACACATGCTGACCTTTCGTGCTATCAACCCTGTCTCGTAACCATCCTCTCTGCTGGCAACCCCTGTTTGGCAACCCTGTATTCGTACCTTATTTTATTTTTTATTTTTTTTTCTTCTGGTATTCTAGTTAACAGATATTCTTTGTTAAGTATTATTGTGCTGTTTTATAGTTAAAGTTTCATGTTCAAAATGGCAAGTTTTCACAGTAGAACTTGTAAAATCGTACCAGATAAGTTTTGTTGTATTTGTGAACTATTCATATTAAAATCCCAAGGTAGACATTTAACACAAGACGTCAAAAAGCCTATTTTTTGTATTTTGATTTTAAAATAACAAATAATAACGATTCAATCATTTAGTGTATTTTCCATGTTTTTAAGTTCTACTTAGTCTACAATATGTATATTATCTCCATATTAACATGATTTCATGCTAAATTAATAATATTGATAGTAATAATGCATGTCTTCTCAAGACTTTTGTACTTACAGTCGGCTGCAAAATTATTCGAGCACTAGCCAATAATTCCTATATTTAAAAAGTACACTTAAGACTGTTTTGCTAAGTAAATCCTTGTCGAATCATGTTCTTAGACTGATTAAGAACATGACTCGACAAGGATTTATTTAACAAAGCTGTATTAAGTGTACATTTTTTTGGCAAGGATTATTGCTAGTGCTCGAATAATTTTGCAGCCGACTGTAGCTTTCAGTAAAGATTGAATAATCATAACAAAAAAACTGTATGTGTTACAGATTTTTCATTATTATTTTTTTATTCTGCACTACAAAATTAGTTGAAAATAGTTAATTTCATTTCTGTTACCCCCCCAAAAACATTTTTTTGTCGACTAATGTAATTAATTAAATTAATATAAATCATAAAAAATTGTGCAGTTTTGTCATGCTTGCCATTTACTTCTAGCTGCTGATACCTTTCATATTTTTCAAAGAAATCTAATACTTCTTTATTTGGGATTTCAAGATTAATTGATTTCTCAGATTTAAATTCCAGTAAATAGACTTTCATTTCGAATGTGATTTCAATATTTTCTTTTATTAAAAATTTTTTAATGTAAAAATTGAAGTGCTAACGATAACTATGGATGCAACCTTTTACAGCGATTGTAGTGTTGACCTACTATAAAAGTATTAACAGATTATCCACTTGCCAGTAACTCAGCGTTAATCATAATATTAGTTAATCCACAGCTATCAATGAATTTTCCAACTGCTTTGAAATACGCTATGATTATGTGAAAAGAACAAAAATGAATAAATAAATTGTCAAACCACGGCTTTTTACTGCTTTGTACAGTCGGTAACAAAAGTGTCCGAACACTAGCAAAAATTCCTATGTAAAAAAAATACCTCATACAGTTTTGTTAAAAAAATCCTTATCAAATCATGTTTTTACACTGATTAAGAACAGGATTCTACAAGGATTTACTGAACAAAACTGTATGAAGTGTACATTTTTTACATAGGAAGTTTTGCTATTGTTCGGACACTTTTGTTACCGACTGTATCTGCGTAGCAACTTTTGCAATAGTTAAATCGTAAGTCCCTTCCATGTAAGGCTCATTTCATTCTAATACAACTTGTTCACTCTGTTTCATTGTTTTCAATACTACAGAATCTTTCATTGGCGAATCGTTGATTGTCGTTAAATATGAAATTTTGTGTGTAGGACATGTAACAAAATGAATTAAACTGTTATAATCAACCCAGGATGGTGTTTGGGGGTAATTTTAAATAATGAGAAACTAACCAACTCAAATCGACATATTTAAGTGTGTGAATGTTATCTGGACTTTTAATTGCAAAGGGCTATCCAAAGGCTTTAAGGTTTCTTGTACTCTCGGTTTTCTATTATAAGCATGCAAATCAAATGTTACTGCATCAGAAGTTTGTCATCTTTTTGTAGAATTTGTGCAAGAACCTGTCACTGAACTATTTTGAGGTAAACTGATTCTAATATTATAGATTTTGGAGTATTTATCCGACGGTACCGCGCAAAGTATCTTTGTCGCTTGAGGTATTAACAAATCTATCAAAATTATTGAATGCTAAATCTACCGATTTAGCATTCAATAATTTTGATAGATTTGTTGATTGCTTGAACGAGTTGAAATGATATAATATACAGTCGGTAACAAAAGTATCCGAAGATTAGCAAAAATTTCTACATAAAAAAGTAGAGTTAATACTGTTTGGTTAAATAAAACCTTGTCGAATCATGTTATCAGACTGACTAAAAACATGATTCGAGAATTTTGGCTAATGTTCGGATACTTTTGTTACCGACTGTGTATGCAATACTTTATAAAATATGAATTATTATCATAAATTGACTACAGTCGGCTGCAAAATTATTCGAGCACTAGCCAATAATTCCTATATTTAAAAAGTACACTTAAGACTGTTTTGCTAAGTAAATCCTTGTCGAATCATGTTCTTAGACTGATTAAGAACATGACTCGACAAGGATTTATTTAACAAAGCTGTATTAAGTGTACTTTTTTTTGGCAAGGATTATTGCTAGTGCTCGAATAATTTTGCAGCCGACTGTAAAAAACGCAATCATATATAAAAAGTATAATCAAAAGAGGAATTAGTTTTTTTTAAACAAAAAATTGTGCCAAAATAAATAAATGAAAAGTCATCGCCAACAGAGCGACAAAAACTTAAAAGGCATCATGGGGGGCTCATATACAGTCGGTAACAAAAGTGCCCGAACAATAGCGAAACTTCCTATGTAAAAAAAGTACACTTCATACGGTTTTGTTAAATAAATCCTTGTCGAATCCTGATTCAACAAGGATTTATTTAACAAAACCGTATGAAGTGTACTTTTTTTACATAGGAATTTTCGCTAGTGTTCGGACACTTTTGTTACCGACTGTACTAAAACTGTACTGCCTTCAGAAGTATGCAAACTGTTTCGTAAACCATGAATTTTATTTTGAAACCTTTCTTTGAATGATTTCGCTTTCACTATTCCACAATATCAATTTCATTTTAATAATAATTTGGTTTCTGGTAAATTAAAATTTTAATTAGGTGGGAAAATTTTTATAATATCTATGAGTATCAAATTTTCAAGGTAAATAAGAAAAGAAATAAAATGCGAAAATTTCGCCTAAGTTTGCTAGTACAGTCGGTAACAAAAGTGTCCGAACAATAGCAAAACCACGGACTTAGAGAAGAAGGACCGTTTTCTCCAACGGCGGCCTTCCCTCAAAAATGGACCCGAAATGGTCGCTATTATTCGTTCGCCGCTAGGGGTCGTATTTGTTCTTTGACTGTCCACTTCCTCCGTAGAATATCATTGTGCGCAGACGAAATTTTAGTTTTATTTTCAGTTTTCTTTTTAATTTATTTTTAATATTGGATTTTTTTCATAATGTCGCATTGTTACGCACCGGGTTGCACCTCTGTATATCGAAGTGTTCGAAAAAAAAACAAAGAAATAGGTGAAAAGAACCCAAGTTTATTTCGTCCACCTAATGTAAGCTATTGATTTTAATGTTTTGTTGAATGATAAAATTATTGTCTTATAAATATTCTATTACTATACAAAAAAAAAAAAAAAAAAAAAAAAAAAGGCTGATTTAATTGGGATGGTTCTTAGTAAAATTCTGTTTGATATATTTCTTTTTTTATTAATTAAAATGTAATTTTTCAGGTCACTTTGCATTAAGATTTTAAAATTTGCGTCCTTTTTTCATATTATTCGGCTAATACATGCGAGCTTGCAATCTTACGAATTTAAATCATGTTAAATTATAAATTACGTTTTTTTTTTTTTTTTTTTAATTACAGTTTAAAAAAAAAGTATTTTAAAAATCTTGAATTGTAAACCGATTTTGGCAAGAGTTAAAAATTGGTAAAAAATGATATGAGTTCACAGTCAAACTTTTTTCAATTCATTTCAAAATTACTGAGTTTTAAGATATTTTAAAAATAATTTAATTTTTTTTTTTTTTTTTTTTTTTTTCATGCCACTTTGCATTGACATTTTAAATTAATTTTACAAACTGCCAATCTTTTAACTTCCAATTCATGTTAGATGATGAATCACGTTATATTATTATCATTATTATTACCATATTATAGAAATGTATTGTTTTTAACAAAAAAGAAATTTTTAATTGGTTTTGTCAAAAATTAAAAATAATGATTATGATGTCACAGTAAAAAACTCCTAAATTCAGTTGAAAATTGGAGATTTTAAAGAAAAATTATATTTAATTAAATTCATCACCAGTGCCACATTCACATTTCATAATTTATAAGCTAGTGTTCTTCCAACTGAAAATTAGAGATTTTATGTAAAAATTAGAGTATTAAATTCAAGGTAAGTTGTTTTTATAAAGTTAGCTGTACACTTAATCTCCGTGTCATCTCGTCGGTGTATCGAGCTTTTCCCTACCCTCCTAAAATAATATATATGTAATATGTATATATATAAAAAAAATTACTCCCCCCCCCCTTTTTTTTTTTGTCACACTTTGTACATTCAGGCAAATTAAAAAAGGTTTTTACTTTATTCCCCCTCTTTAAGTTAAGAAATATCTACTTTTTTAATATATATATATATATGTTAAAGAAATGGAATGGTTGTAGCTACACTGTAAAAAAAAAAAAACGGTATATTTACAGCATAATATGCTGGCAATATGGGTGCATGAAGGAGGGAATGTAAAAAAGAAGTTATTTACAGCAGAAACAGCCATAATAAAAGAGTCTTTTTATACAGATGTTTCCGCTGTAAATTGCCTTATTTAACAGCAGAATGTGCAGGCAATATGGGTGCCAGCACATTTTGCTGTAAAAGCTTCCGTTTTTTTTTTTTTTTTACAGTGTACGTTCATGCCAAATTTCAAATTTGGCCCTGCATCTATTACTTACAAGACAATCTTTTTAAGTGTTAATTGTACTTTGAATCGATACTATATGCATTTTATAAAGTTTCTAATGCCATTTCAGGATATGTAATCAGTTTTTTGCAAAACGCAATTTTTGAGAAACAGTGACAACTTAAAATTTGACAATTTAGGGAAAAACCAAAGTGTGCTCTCTTGATGCAGAAATTTTTCGAATAAGTATCATCATAAGAGAAAACATTTTTATTATTGCGGCTTTCTTTATAGAAAAATTTCAAGAAATTTTTGTTATAGTTTAACATCAATTATATGTTTTCATTTATAATTATGGAAGATTAAAAAGTGCAACAGAGATATTTAGAAAATATAATTTTGAATAAATACTCATATGCAAAACTTTTCAGCTTGAATAACTAAAGAGAAATTTATCATAAATGCTGGAATTTTAAACTCAAAATTTGATGCAGTTTAGAATTTCAACAAGATAATATATGGATGATTTTATATTAATAACATATTTGAGTATCAGTGTAGGTAACATATTTGGCGAAAAAAAAAAAAAAAAAAAGAAATGTAGGAAAATTTCATACTTGTTTTTTTTTTTTTTTTTTAAATATTATCGAGAAGATTTATTATTTTTTACTAACAAATAATATTTTTTTTTTCACTCATTCTGTAAGCCACAGGTAAATAATGCATTTAAATAATTAGAAAATATTATGTACTGCAATTTTCTTCCATGGTGAGAGAAATCGCTAATTCATCAAATTTAAGAGGGTCATAAATCCATTAAAATAAGTTTTTTAAAAAACTGATTACATATTTTAAGTAAGAATTAAAAACTGTATAAAATGTGCTTCATGTTAATTTCAAGTATGACGAACACTGTAAAAGCTTCCCTTGTTAGAAAAAAAAAAAAAAAAAAAAAAAAAAAAATTGGCTTTTTTATTTATTACTCTCAAATATGTATATTATTATGATGTTAAAGTAATATTTTTTGTATTTTAAGAAAGATAATTTTTAAGCTTTATAATTGAATTTGCACCTTTGTTAATTTTGCAGTTATAGTGTTTATAAAATTTTGTAAATAGTGTTTATAATTCATTATTTTGTTGATATAACTTTTTTTTTTTTTTTTGAATAAAAATCTATGTAACTTGTTTTTCATTCCTTTTTTATGTTAATTTTCTTATATAATAAAAGATTTTTTACATGATTCCTCGTCTTTTTTTTTAATAATAGAGTAAAAGAAAATCATCGTATGCATAATATATATATATATATATATATATATACAGGGCCCAAAATTTCAACTTGGATTACGCTCGCTGAAAAAAAAAGTTACTTGCCACAAAATATGATTAACTTACTCTATTTTTTACGTATAAGGTGATCAGAATTTTTATTGGAAAAAGAGTATACTGACCAAACATTTTTTTCACATGTCTACATTTTGTTCATTGAAGAAAACAGTCACTTTGTGGGAGCATTTTTGCTAGAAGGACATAAAAGGAATTCAACTACCTTCTGCATAATTTTTTGAGGTGGTGGTAGTGTTATCATTAATTCCAATTGTTTGCACTAGGGTTCTAGACGTGAGTAAGAGACTCCTCTGTGGGGTTTTTCTAAGAGGTCCTAGCCTATATTTACGCTAGTTTCAGAGAAAATCAAGGAAAACTCCTAACAGTTAAGCCAACAAGCGCGACCGGGTACCGAACTCAGCATTTCACGTAGACCAGCTTCGAGAACGGAACCTCTCGATCACTGGTGGGCCTATTTTTATGAAGAATATTATTCATGCAAAAGTGAGAACACACGTCAACAGACCGCGTATCAGCCGGAGTACCACCACCTTAATGATTTTATGACAATTTCAATAGTGATTTCGTGTTCTAGATCAAAGAATCGTAGGAATATAGAGAATACTTTTATTTCTTTATGATTCGAAGAATCTGAATAGACATAAACCATAATATACTTTGGCAAGTTTATTAGAAAGTTGTTCTTTTTGCGAACCTAACGCAGAAAAAAGTTAGTGTTCACCGCAAGACACAGCGAACAGCCGATTGAGGTTCCCAGTTTTGCAAAATTTTTGAAATTAAGGACTAAATCCTTTTTATATGAAAAAGAGGACAGCGGACAAAAAACATAAAAAAGAGGACTTTTTAATCCTGTAATGTTTGTTTCGTTTAAGAGGGCAGAGCGTTGAAAAAGAAGACTGTCCTATTGAAAAGAGGATGTCTGGTCACCTTACCTAAGATAAGCATGATTTTATAAATTGAATCAATTTTTTTAAAGTTATTTTTATTAACTTTCAAGAAATGTCACGTTCGATCATAGGACGTGCTCATCGACCAAGACGTTAGGAGTTTTCCGTGGTTTTCTCAGAAACTCGCGTAAATGCGGGCTAGAACCCCATTGAAAGACTTCCACGGAGGGCATTCCACCTATTGGCCTAGGAACTTAGCGCAGGCAGTCGGCCTTAAACCTAACCATTACTTTTTAATTATGTTGTTATGACAGGTTTTTTTTCCCCCTTCTTTTTTTTCCCAATTCTTGTTGCACAAGTAAAAAAAAAAAAATGCATTTTAGAAAGAGAAAATTGTTCTCTAAGCTTCAATATAATATTTTTTAATTAAAAATCTTACTATAGGAACTTGTATTAAAAAGTTGAGAGAATACTTTAGAAATGAGTACCAGGCAGCTATAATGTTGTTAAGGAACAGAATATTATTTTGCATGCAAGAAACAGTGGTATCATACTGTTTGCTACAAAGATGGATATTCATAGAATTACATTATCCAGTATATTTTTCATAATTCTATATGCACATTCAGAAATTTCTCGACCATTAAATCTGTTCTAGTTCTTCAAAAATTGACTTCTTGATGCTGGTGGACGTGAAGTGTCGGGTTCGATCACAAATCGCGCTTATCGGTCTAGCTGTTCGGAGTTTTGCGCGTTTTTTTTCCCTGAAACTTGCGTAATTGTGGACAAAGGCCCTTTAGAAGGACCGCCACGGTGGGCACACCCAGGCCTTGGACCCTAATGCAGTCAGCTGGCTTTAATCTCCAACACCAACATTGATTTTAAGCTGTAAAGTCAGATGAATGACCTAAAAGCAGTTTTCGAATCCTTTAGAAGAAAATATTCAGAATTAAAAAAATTTCCCAATACAGTATTATGGGCTTTGGTACCAAAAATAAATAAATAAAATAATTAATAAAAAAAAATGCTCCTTTAGCTTTTTGAAAGGGAATGCTCAAATTATTATGATTGACTCTGCTTTTCATTACATTGATTTTTATATCGCACATATTTAAATATATATACATAAGTTAATTTTATTTTTTTAATAAATTATTTGCTTTAAATGAGTAGTAAATAATACAGATTAAAAATCTCTTAAAAGTGCAAATTTAAAAATGAAAAATATTGATAAAAGGGAAAAAGTGCTGTATTTCGGTTTATGGATTTATTGGATTTGGGAATAAGGTCGATTGACTACTTTAGGTCCTACGTCTGAAGGGGAGTGCCCTCCGTGGGGGTCTTTCTAAGGGATTCTAGTCCTTATGCACGCAATTTTCGGAGAAAACCACGGAAAACTCTGAATGACTAAGTAGACAAGCGCGACCTGGCATCGAACTCAGGCACTTCCCGTCACTCAGCTTTGAGCGCAGAACCGCTCGACCACCATTGGAGTCTCGGAAGAGGGAACAGCACCGCCTTTGTAAAAAAATCATAATAAATTTTTAAATTTTGTGTTTTTTACATACTTTGCAATTTTTTTGTTTAATTGGAAATGCTGGAATAAATTCTGATTTTTAAAATACATTCATTGTTTTAAATTATGAAAATTCATATTTTCATATTTATTTTTTAAATATCATATGTTTATGTTTTCATTATACTATTTCGTCTATTTTTTTTTTTTTTTTTTTTTTTTTTCGGGGTTGGGGGGGGGAGGGAAGGAATTCTTTATATTTATAGATATATTTACATATAATGAATGTTTTCATTCTTGGATTTAAAAAAAAAAAAAATATTAATAAATAAATACATTTATTCATAGCTATATTCTTTATTCCTGTGAAATATCTGAATAGGTTTTTCAATAATTACACAAATTCGAAAATATCCGCAATTGATTTGTAAGTATCGAAAACCTCTATAAACCAGTTTTGAACGATCTAACTCTATTTTTATTTTTTTGCCCCCCCCCTTCTCCCCACCCCCCTTCTCGCCCCTCCTAATAACTTTACACTTTCGAAAATATCAAAATTCGACTTGCAGGCCTCTAATCTGTACCGATTCTGAACGGCCTAACTGTATTTCTATTTTTTTTTTGCCCATAGCCCGCCCTTACCGCCCCACCCCCTACCCGTCGCTCCTAATAATTTTACAAATTCGAAAATGTCCCCAATCGATTTGTAAGTATCGAAAACCTCTATATACCAATTTTGAACGATTTAACTCTATTTTTATTTTTTTTGCCCCCCCCTCACCCCTCCCCCTTCTCGCCCCTCCTAATAACTTTACACAATCGAAAATATCCCCATTCGACTTGCAGGCCTTTAAAACCTGTCAGTACCAATTTGGAACGGCCTAACTGTATTTCTATTTGTTTTTGCCCATAGCCCCTCCCCTTGCGGCCCCACCACCTTACCGCCCCTCCTAATAATTTTACAAATTCGAAAATATCCGCAATTGATTTGTAAGTATCGAAAACCTCTATAAACCAATTTTGAACGATCTAACTCTATTTTTATTTTTTTGCCCGCCCCCTCTCCCCATCCCCTTCTCGCCCCTCCTAATAACTTTACACAATCGAAAATATCCCCATTCGACTTGCAGGCCTTTAAAACCTGTCAGTACCAATTTGGAACGGCCTAACTGTATTTCTATTTGTTTTTGCCCATAGCCCCTCCCCTTACGGCCCCACCACCTTACCGCCCCTCCTAATAATTTTACAAATTCGAAAATATCCGCAATTGATTTGTAAGTATCGAAAACCTCTATAAACCAATTTTGAACGATCTAACTCTATTTTTATTTTTTTGCCCCCTCTCCCCACCCCCTTCTCGCCCCTCCTAATAACTTTACACAATCGAAAATATCCCCATTCGACTTGCAGGCCTCTTAAACCTATCTTTACCAATTTTGAACGGCCTAACTGTATTTCTATTTTTTTTTGCCCCATAGCCCCCTTACCACCCCACCCCCCCATACCGCCCCTCCTAATAATTTTACAAATTCAAAAATATCCGCAATCGATTTGTAAGTATCGAAAACATCTATGTACCAATTTTGAACGATTTGACACTATTTTTATTTTTTTTGCCCCCCCTCCCCTCCCCCCTTCTTGCTCCTCCTAATAACTTTACACAATCGAAAATATCCCCATTCGTCTTGCAGGCCTTTAAAACCTGTATGTACCAATTTTGAACGGCCTAACTGTATTTCTATTTGTTTTTGCCCAAAGCCCCCCCTTACGGCCCCACCACCCTTACCGCCCCTCCTAATAATTTTACAAATTCGAAAATATCCGCAATTAATTTGTAAGTATCGAAAACCTGTATAAGCCAATTTTAAACGATTTAACTCTTTTTTTATTTTTTTGCCCCCCCTCTCCCCACCCCCCCTCTCCCCCCTCCTAACAACTTTACACTTTCGAAAATATCCCCATTCGACTTGCAGGCCTCTTAAACCTATCTGTACCAATTTTGAACGGCCTAACTGTATTTCTATTTGTTTTTGCCCCATAGCCCCCCCTTACCACCCCACCCCCTTACCGCCCCTCCTAATAATTTTACAAATTCAAAAATATCCACAATCGATTTGTAAGTATCGAAAACCTCTATGTACCAATTTTGAACGATCTGACACTATTTTTATTTTTTTGTCCCCCCCCACCCCTCTCCCCCCTTCTTGCCCCACCTAATAACTTTACACAATCGAAAATATCCCCATTCGTCTTGCAGGCCTTTAAAACCTATCTGTACCAATTTTGAACGGCCTAACTGTATTTCTATTTGTTTTTGCTCCATAGCCCCCCCCCCCGTTGCTGCCCCACCTGGGGGCTGAATTTCTAAAATTCCAGAAATTGGTTTTTAGATAGTTGCATTAGCTATATTTTAGAGCAAAAATTTCACGTATATCTATTTTTTTTATTTGAGATATATAGGATTATGCGAAATCACGTTTTGCCCCCCCGCCCCCCTTGGGGACCGAATTTTAAAAATTCCTGAAACCGATTTTTAGACATTTGTATTAGCTATATTTTAAAGTAAAAATTTTACGTATATCTGTTTTTTTGTTTGAGTTATATAGGATTATGTGAAATCACGTTTAACGCATGTGAAATCACGTTTCGCCCCCTCCTCCCCCCCTTGGGGACCGAATTTCAAAAATTCCAGAAATCGATTTTTAGACATTTGTATTAGCTATATTTTAAAGCAAAAATTTTACGGATATATGTTTTTTTGTTCGAGATATTTAACATTATTTCATTTAATTCTCGCGTTAAAGCGCTCTTTCAAGTCTGAAGTGGAAAGGCAGTCGATGCGAGCGCCATCTTCTAAAAGCGACCAAAATGGGGCCATTCTGATAACACAGCGTGAGCGGTCCATAGTGTACGTCCATGAGCAAAACTTTCTATGTAAAAAATGTGCACTTCATACGGTTTTGTTGAGTAAATCCTTGTCGAATCCTGTTCTTAATCAGTGTAAAAACATGATTCGATAAGGATTTATTTAACAAAACCGTATGAAGTGTACTTTTTTTACATAGGAATTTTTGCTAGTGTTCGGACACTTTTGTTACCGACTGTAATAAATAAAAGCTTACTTATATTTCGGACTTTACCATTATCGGTAAATTAATGAATTTTTTTTTAAAGTTCCCAGACATGTCACAGTGTACCATGGCAACGCCCAACTATAGTCTGGAATAATGAAATACTCGCTTAAGCTTTATACCAATATATATACAGTCGGTAACAAAAGTATCCGAACTCTAGAAAAAATTCCTATATAAAAAAAGTAGAGTTAATACTGTTTTGTTAAATAAATCTTTGTCGAATCATGTACAGTCGGCTGCAAAATTATTCGAGCACTAGCCAATAATTCCTATATTTAAAAAGTACACTTAAGACTGTTTTGCTAAGTAAATCCTTGTCGAATCATATTCTTAGACTGATTAAGAACATGACTCGACAAGGATTTATTTAACAAAGCTGTATTAAGTGTACTTTTTTTTGGCAAGGATTATTGCTAGTGCTCGAATAATTTTGCACCCGACTGTACTTAGGAATTTTTGCCAGTGTTCGGATGTTTTTGTTACCGACTGTATATGTATACAGTCGGCTGCAAAATTATTCGAGCACTAGCCAATAACTCCTATATTTAAAAAGTACACTTAAGACTGTTTTGCTAAGTAAATCCTTGTCGAATCATGTTCTTAGACTGATTAAGAACATGACTCGACAAGGATTTATTTAACAAAGCTGTATTAAGTGTACTTTTTTTGGCAAGGATTATTGCTAGTGCTCGAATAATTTTGCAGCCGACTGTATATATAATTATTTATTATTATTATTATTATTATTATTATTTTAATGAGAAAGGGTGTTAAAACACAAATATAAATAGTCCTGCCGTACTAAATTAAATTCTGTCACATACAAAATTTCCTCAATAGACTTTTTTTTTTTTTTATCATGAATTCCCTTGCTTCACTTTCTCTTTTGTAAGGTGAAAATTTTATTTATTTATTTATTTATCATTAATTTTTTTAAGTAAAGTTTAACAGTTTGAGGTAGAGATTTAGAGGGTTTAATGTTGCACTGGAGCTACAGAATTATAAAATTTTAAGCAAATAAATAAATAAATAAATAAATAAATGAAGACAGAAATTATTTTGCATTAGAATCTGAACTGAAATGTTTATAAATAAATACTGGATTTTCTTTTTAAAATATTAAGCCTATGAATTACTTAACAGTGAAAATCTTAAATAGTTTCTTTATTCCTAAATACAGTCACACTGATAGGGGCTGGTGTAAGCAATAAAATTTGTCGTAGTCGCAATGTCCTCCATGTTCCCATGAAAATTATACTTCTGGTGGTTACCGAAGCGGGGGAGCTAGCCTCTCCGTGTAAAATTTGATGGCATGTCTCCGGACCAACTCTAGGGGTGAGTCCCAGACCGTCGCCAATTGCCCATTGCCCAGCACTAGTGCGACGTAAAACCCAATCAACCAACCAACCAACCTAAATACAGTCGGCAGCAAAATTATTCGAGAGATAGCAATAATTCTTACGTAAAAAAAGTACACTTTCTACTGTTTTTTTGTTAAATAAATCTTTGTTGAATCATGTTCTTGACTGATTAAGAATATGCCTCGACAATAGGCTGACCAGATCAAAGTACCTTTATAATAGAGAAGCATTAAAAATTGCTATAATTATCAAATTATGAATGTATTTTTTCATTCCTAATAAATAAGGACTAAAAATAAAGTGTTATTGATTAATAATTTAGTTTCTACAATATTTTAAAACTTAGAAAAATGCCTTCAAAAGAAAAAAAAAAAAAAGGGCGTCCCCATTTGTCCCCTTCCCTTCCGTGGAGGATCAAAATTGTGATGGCATGTCTCCGGACCACCTCTAGAGGTGTGTCCCAGACCGTCGCCAATTGCGCATCTGCGCAGCACTAGTGCGACGTTAAACCCAACCAACCAACCCCATTTGTCCCCAGAAAATGGGGACGTTTGGTCAGTATACTCGACAAGGATTTACAGTCGGCTGCAAAATTATTCGAGCACTAGCAATAATCCTTGCCAAAAAAAAAGTACACTTAATACAGCTTTGTTAAATAAATCCTTGTCGAGTCATGTTCTTAATCAGTCTAAGAACATGATTCGACAAGGATTTACTTAGCAAAACAGTCTTAAGTGTACTTTTTAAATATAGGAATTATTCGAGCACTAGCAATAATCCTTGCCAAAAAAAAGTACACTTAATACAGCTTTGTTAAATAAATCCTTGTCGAGTCATGTTCTTAATCAGTCTAAGAACATGATTCGACAAGGATTTACTTAGCAAAACAGTCTTAAGTGTACTTTTTAAATATAGGAATTATTGGCTAGTGCTCGAATAATTTTGCAGCCGACTGTATTTAACGAAGCAGTATTAAGTGAACTTTTTTACATAGGAATTATTGCTGGGGCTTGAATAATTTTGTTGCCGACTGTACAGTCGGCTGCAAAATTATTCGAGCACTAGCAATAATCCTTGCCAAAAAAAAGTACACTTAATACAGCTTTGTTAAATAAATCCTTGTCGAGTCATGTTCTTAATCAGTCTAAGAACATGATTCGACAAGGATTTACTTAGCAAAACAGTCTTAAGTGTACTTTTTAAATATAGGAATTATTGGCTAGTGCTCGAATAATTTTGCAGCCGACTGTACTCCTTTCCAATGTAATACGACAAATCTTACTTAATACGTAAAATCTGGGAAGCACTAGTGCGACGTAAAACCCAACCATCCATCCATCCGGATTAGGCTTAGGGGTGAACCCCAGACCGACACTAATTGTTCACAGCGTAACAGTAATGCGACGTAAAACCCACTCTACCACTCTTATGATTGATATACAGTCGGCTGCAAAATTATTCGAGCACTAGCCAATAATTCCTATATTTAAAAAGTACACTTAAGACTGTTTTGCTAAGTAAATCCTTGTCGAATCATGTTCTTAGACTGATTAAGAACATGACTCGACAAGGATTTATTTAACAAAGCTGTATTAAGTGTACTTTTTTTTGGCAAGGATTATTGCTAGTGCTCGAATAATTTTGCAGCCGACTGTATATAGGCTGACCAAACGGCCTCATTTTCTGGTGACAGCCTTTATTTTGAAAGCGTTTTTCTAAGTTAAAAAAAAAATTTAGAAAGTAAATTATTAATCAATAATATTTTATTTTTAATCCTTATTTATTAAGAATGAAAAAATACATCCGTAACTACTGGATAATTGTAGCAGTTTTTAACGCTTCTCTATCATAAGGGTACTCTGATCTGGTCGGCCTAGATATATATAATAAATACACGTTTCGTAACTAAATGGTATATTGCTTCGTAGATTAGATCCAGCTGTATGAAACTAAAGTTTTCGTAACAGTATTTCTTATTTCGCTGTATGATAAAGTAAACCAATAACCATATGTTTTAAAGTTCTCTAATCTCGATCTTATGATTTGCGTAAGTTTTATCTCAGGGTAGTGATACGGAAAATGTATTATCGAAAATGATTAATTTGTTTTGTTTTGCTATGATTGAGTTATATGACAGTTTTCAAAGTGCGTGTAAGAAAATAGTTATGAATTATAATTGCTGCTTGTGGATCTGTATAGTATTTTCTTCGTTAATTATCGACTGTGACAGTAAGTGTTTATAAATATTTTCTGTGATTTTTTTTCTAGTCATTGATTAATACTTTTAAATGAAAGTTGAAATTTAATCTATAGTTTTATTTTTAAATATTTTATAATGTAAATAATCTGCAACCGTTTAAAGTTTAATAATGTAAGTTCCACATCGATCATTGTAAAAAGTATGTTTTATTTATAAGTTCCTTTGATGTTACTGAGTAAAAATCGGATAAGGTTACACGGGCATAACTTAGTATTGTATGTATTGCAAAGTTAAAAAGTCGTAAATATAAAGAAGCTAATACCTGGTGTATGCTACTTTTGTGGTATAGATATGTAATCATTAAGACATTTGCAAAATAAATACATATTAGTGTAAAAGCAAGCTGTCGTATAAATATAATTTACGACCTACATTTCACATGAGTAATATATAGAATTGCACAATCCGGTTTACATAGATTTAATTTTGTATTTTGTTTACGTATTTTCCTTAATGTAAATTAAGGCTGCCGCACCGTATTGTAAAGCTTAGCTGAAAAATTATATATTACAATACACACTGATAAGAATACACACACTCACCACAGATGAGTTCTTTGTTTAAAGAAAAAAGTATACATACAAAATATTTTTTGTCGCCCATATTTGATAATTAGTAACTCAAAAATGAAGGTTTACTGCATGCAGAATCATGAAATTGAATTACTTAAAAAAACCTAAAACTTCATACAAAGTAACAGGCTAGATTTAATTAATTCAAAAGTGCAATGACAGAAATATTAAAACTGCAAAACCTACCAAAATCGATAAATTTTATGTTTCCAACAAAGTTTTTTCAGGGACGGAACATAGATAATGTTATTGCTGAAAATATCGTGCAACAGTTGAAATTGTGTTTTTTATTAAGACAATCATACTTAGGTTAGATTAAATTTAACAAATATTTTAGAAGATTTCACAATTATTCGTCATTCTGGAAAAAATTAAGTCTTAGCAAATAATTTCTTTAATCAGAGAAAAAATAAAAATTTAAATAACAAAGAAAATTTTCATTTATGGGATATTTTTATGCGTTAAAATAATCATTTTGAAAATATTACTGTTTACAAATGAAACAGAGATCAATGGTTAAAATCGGTGCGATAATGTTGTATCACTTTTTTTGCAATACATTTCAGTATAGTATATAAATGCTAATTAACTTTTATGAACAGGAACTGTTAAAAAAATTGAAAAACTCCCTGGATAAGAGTAGGAAGAGTTATTTCATAGGTTTATTCTTTGTTTTAATTTTGTTTATACCTTTACACCAAACTTTAATAGCGATTCTCAATTTTATTTTTTAAACTGTGCCCATATTTTTTTCAACATGTATACTTTAATAATAACTGTTTGGTAAATTTGAATCATATGCTTTTTAGATAATTGTACTGAATCGAAATTTGCCAGTTGATATTTTTTTTAATCTTTTTATTCCAATACTGATTTTATTCGAATATATTAGAACAAATCTTCCAAATTTCAACATTTAGTTTTTTATAAACATCTTTAATTTTTAATTTTTTAATTTTTGATTTTCTTTTTCCAAATTCAGCTTTTCAAATCATTTAAAATTTTTAATTCTAATCTTTTCCGTTCTCTATCATTTAATTTCTTTTAAACACATCTTGGGTTTTGACGGAATTTTTTAAATAAGTAGAATAAATCAATGTGTTTTATGAATCTATAATATACATTTTTTAAAATAACGCTAATTGTTTTAAATTTCAAAAAATAAACTTCAATAAATTAAAGGAAAACTGTTTGAATGACTATATAAAATTTAGTGAGTGAAAGCTGAGTATAAATTCTACTCTACTTGAATGTGTAGTAAAAACAACATGAAACCGATTTGATAAATATCTTCATCCAGAAATCAGTTTACTTAGCTTAAAAAATTATTTGATTTTTTTTAATTAATTTTTTTTTTTTTTTTATGAAGAGTGATGAGATTTTATATAGCTATGAATGAAAGTAAAATTTTAAGTACATTTGATTGGAGGAAAAAAAAAAAAAAAAAAGAAAATAGCCATATTGTTAAAAAAAAATTACAAATAAATAAATAAAATAAATAAAAGTTTATGTAAAATGAAGGGTAAATTCCTTTTCCTAGGCAGGTATTTCTTAATATTTTACTCTTTGTAAGCTCCTTTTCCCCCCCCTGTTCTTCTAATATTTATTTGATTTGCTGGAAATTGTTTACATTTCTTTTCATTATCTGTTTTACAATATCAGGATGTAGTTTTTTTTCATAAGCATTTTAATGCTTAATGAAATTCTCTTTTGAAAATGTATAAGTGACTATTGTTATCTATGGGTAATTTTTTAACTGAATATTGCTGCAAACAAACTACTGCTCGAGCTTCTTTTTACTAATCCGAGATAACATAATTGGGAATCGTTTATTTAAATTAAATACAATAGCATTTGTCTTTTTATGTAAAAAAAGTTAACAATTTTCGATTAAATCAAAATTATTGTTGGATAGGTCAAAGTTTAATATTGTGCATTATCAGAATTATTGTTTCAGAAATAGTATCCATTTGTATAAAATCTTAAGTACGAAACTTAATACAATTATTAAACAATTAGAATAAGATAAATGTATCGGACTGAAGATAAGGTAACCTAGTGGGTAAGGTATTCCAGTCTGAACTATGCTAAGTGTTCGGCTGAGTTTACTTAACATGAAAACTATAGTTTTTCTTAATATGAATAATAAGGTATGCCCTATAGTACAAAATTTGTGAGAACAAATATATGATGCGGGAATGAATAAATTCCACCTATGGCAGTTAGTTTGGAAAAGGATTTACAAAAAGTGATAAAGATAAAGCTAAATTAATTCTAGTAAATTAAAAATTTATTATATCTTATACTATTAAGTGAGCAATATTTGTATATATATATATATGTGTGTGTGTGTGTTTGTGTGTATGTATGTATGTATGTATATTTCACTGTTCTCGTAAATGGTAGCTTGGACAGTCACGTGATTTAACATAAAGGTGCCCTCCGAAGGATCATTGTGCACATCGAAGTCAGATTTTAGAATTTTTGATTAGTTTTCTTAATTTAATAAAAATATGAAAATAAAACTTCACATTTCTATAACGATGCAGAATGGAGAATCTTAGGAGAGATATGATTGGTTTATTTGATTTTCATTGATTCCAGTGTATTTTACATTGAACTACAGCTACGTCATGAGGAATTACAAGAGATTTGATTGGTTTATTTCATTTTCATTGATTTGGGTGCATTTTACGTTGAACTAGAGATACGTTATGAAGAAATACGAAAGATTTAATTGGTTTATTTGATTTTCATTAATTGTGTATTTTACTTTAAACTAGAGCTACGTTATGAGGAATTACGAGAGATTTGATTGGTTTATTTGATTTTCTTTGATTTGAGAGTATTTTACGTTGAATTAGAGCTACGTTTTGAGGAATTACAAGAGATTTGATTGATTTATTTCCTTTTCATTGAACTGAGTGTATTTTACATTGAACTAGAGCTACGTTTTGAGGAATTACCAGAGATTTGATCGGTTTATTTGATTTTCATTTATTTGAGGTAGGGGTGTCCGGTGATGTTTTTTTGGTTTTAACATGCTTGACAGTGATTGCTGTGAAAACGAGTTTCGTGTGTTTTCAGATTCATGCACAGCGTATTAGGGGTGTCCAGTGATGTTTATTTGGTTTTAACATGCTTGAGAGTGATTGTTGAGAAAACGAGTTTCGTGTGTTTTCAGATTTCATGCACAGCGTATTAGGTGGTGTCCAGTGATGTTTTTTTGGTTTTAACATGCGTGATAGTGATTGGCACGGAACCGAGTTTCGTGCGTTTTCAGATTTATGTACAGCGTGTTAGGGGTGTCCAGTGACGTTTTTTGGTTTTAGCATGCATGATAGTGATTGCCGTGGAACCGAGTTTCGTGCGTTTTCAGATTCATGCACAGCGAGGTAGGGGTGTCCAGTGATGTATTTGGTTTTGACATGCGTGATAGTGTTTACTTCGGAGCCGAGTTTCGTGTGTTCTGAGATTCATGCACAGCGTGGTAGGGCTGTCCAGTGATTTTTTTTCCATGTGCGTTATAGTGATTGCTGCGAAAATGACTTACGTGCGTTCTCTGATTCGACATTCATCCAATATTGACTTTTACTGTAATATTAACAGCTTCAACCGTTTCCAGAATATTCGAAGGATTAACATGTCTATTTGACTTTTTTCGAGAATATTCGTTTTAATAATAGTTTTGTAGCACATATTCGAGAAGGTCAAAAAATGTTTGATATTGTCAAAGAGATCCCATACTAAAACTGTGAAGAAAATAGTCAAATAGTCGCCAATCGAAATATATTTATGTAAACGTTTCACTTAAAAAGAAAACCTTTAAATATAGTGCCCAGCGAGGCCCGCTAGTTTTTAATTAAACGTGTCAATCTGATAGTCTTAGAATCTAATTAGGGGAAGGTGGGGTACCTCGAACCTATTTTGACTTTCCCAATTTTAATTTCGCAATTATTTGCCAAAACTAAATACAAATCGCTTTTTTAAATACTATATGATGTTATGTACAACATATATTTATTCCAAAATTTTATTAAAATTATATCAATTATATTTTTTTGAAAATAAAGTGCAATTAAGGTCCAAGGTACACCACTGGTAGTGTGTCTTAGACCACTTTTTAAAAGATATAGAAAAACTCAATTTTAAATAAGAAAATCTATTTATTAATCAATTCCACACATATGAATTCAAATAAACATAAACAATTTTCTTTATTTCAAAATCATTAATCTGTCACAATCGTATTATTAAGTCTAATTTGAGTCTAAAAAGTGGAAAATATTAAATATTAACTTAAAGTCTACATTATGTCATACTGTGATTATTGGTAAAAATCCTCACACTTATTTGTCAAGATTATAACTGGACAAGCCAATTCCAAATGTTGATTTTTGGAGCTGCATTTCTGATCCACCGCACAATATGACCAGTCCAAGGTACACTACTTGTATTGGGTTCAAGTTACACCACTCTGTCTCTAAAAACGAAATTGCTAATCATGATGTGCAGGTTGGACTTAACTTTATTACAAGCATATAGGTTTAGACAGCTACAGTCGGTAACAAAATTGTCCGAACACTAGCGAAAATTCCTATATAAAAAAGTACACTTCAAACGGTTTTGTTAAATAAATCCTTGTCGAATCATGTTCTTAGTCAGTCTAAGAACGTGATTCGATAAGGATTTATTTAAAAGAAGCGTATGAAGTGTACTTTTTTTACATAGGAATATTTGGTAGTGTTAGGGCACTTTTGTTACCGACTGTACTTCATACTGCATAACACTTATTTCAGAATATACAATGCATGTGTGGATGTAGAAATACGTAAAAGTATCTGAGAAAAATTTACTTTTGCAAAGTGAATTTAATTTTTCAAGAACACTTAAAAAAATGTTGAGCTTTCAAGCTAACATAGATTACTTCACTGAGACATCTAATAGTAAATGTTTTAATTGGATGTGATATTGTTTATATCTATATATATAAAATAGCAGAGTCTGTCGGTGTGTGTGTGTCCGCTATAGAATCCTAGGCCGTTTCACCGAGCTGGACCAAATTCGGCACGGTTAATGTTTACGACCCGAGAAACTCAACGCCGTAAAAATGAAAGTTGTAACTTAATTAGTTTTGGAGATATTAATTAAAATCTCCACTCATGTCTAATCTAAAAGCGATCTCAATGACTGAGAATTAACCGCCATTGCATCATAATGCCAGACGACCGTCTGCCTTGAAAAGGGAAATGATTGTAACCGATCAAGATGTCACGTGTTTTGTAGTGGGGGGGGGGGGAGAAGTTGCAATTTTCAAATTTTCATTCACGTTACATTTGAATTAATATTCGGCCTAGACAGCATATTATAAAGCTACTGATCAATTTTCATGAAAATATGTGGATAAACAATAGATTAAATTTTGTTTTATATTTTGCACTATTTTAAATTGAGATATGCCGTTGAAATTTCGTAATATTTGGTTTTAACGCCCGATTATTCGATTCTGAATATTTTTGAAAGTGTAGAATTATTAGGAAGGGCTTGATGGGGAGGGGGGGGGGGGCAAAGGAAAAAAAAAAAGAGTTACAGCGTTTGAAATTGCTATTAGATTTTAAAGAAAGATAAATCGATTGCGGATATTTTCAAGTGTAAAATTATTAGAAGGGACGGAAAGGGGGGGCAGGGGCAAAATCGTAGAAAAGGAACGGTTGTTTCGGAGAAAACAGCGGAAAACCCAGAACGCCTTTGCTTTGTAGAGTTGATACACATTTTAAAGTACTTTTAAACTATCGAAAATGGAATTTGAGATTTCACCCGATTTACACGTTTTTGAGGTCTCCTGATTAGGTTTTCATTATCGAAAGTTTTCACCCGATTTACACGTTTTGAGGTGTCCTGAATCAGTTTTCTTTTATATCTCAGTTATTAATTCAAAAAATTTCATAAGTAATACATCATTTGAAAGCTATTGTTGAGTTGATACACATTTTAAAGTACTTTTACATTATCGAAAATGGAATTCGAGATTTCACCCGATTTACATGTTTTCAGATGTCCTGATTAGGTTTTCTTTTGTATCTCAGCTACTAATTAAAATAATTACATAAGTAATACACCATTAGAAAGCTTTTTTGATTTGGAATCGAACAGTGGATTACAGAAATTTCTACCGCCAGATGGCGCTGCAATATTTTCAAATTTCAATTTCTAACTGTTGCAATATTTTCAACTTTCAATATTTCAATTTCTAACTATGATTAAATTATTTTTAATACATCCTTCGAAAGATATTTTAAAGTTCTTTTATATTATCGAAAGTGGAATTCGAGATTTCACCTGATTTACAATTTTAAGGTGTCCTGATCAGGTTTTCTTTTGCATCTCAGCTAATTGAGTAAGACTGTTCAAAATTGGTATATGTAAGTTAATTAGGAGGGGCTGGAAGGGTGGGGAAGGAATAGGCGCGCATGGGTTTGGGACCCGGTGCAAGTTGTTACCCGATGATAAAGATTTGTTTTTTAATTTTATTTTCTAAATAATAAAAGTTTGAGTTGAGAAGGAATATGCGTGTACAGCGCACGTATATCCTCAAACGTGTTTGCGCTGCCGAAGGCAGTGGGGTCCCGGTGTGAGTTTTTACCCGATGCTAAATGATATATTTTTTAATTCCTTTCTTAAGAATGAAAGTTTATGAGTAATAATATGGAATTTTGAGAAGTCATAAGGATGGTGTAGGAGTACGTGCGCACAGCGCACGGGTCTACGCTGCCGAAGGCAGTGGGGACCCGGTGCGACATTTTTCCCGATGAGAAATTTCTTTTCCCTTTTTTTAGCACATGATAAAAATTAATGCAATTTTGAGAATTCATTAATTATTGTGATTCATTTAAAAATAGTGACCAGCGAAGCGGGCGTAGCCTGGTAGTATCTAAATAAATAGAGCTAGAAATGGCATATGTTCAAGGTATACCACTTTCCCCTATGAAATTAATTTACAGCATGTTCAAAAACTGAACGAGTTATAAATTTTTTAATTTTAGGCATTAAAGCATTCATTTGAATAAGGCGACCTTCATTCCATGAGATTGTATAATGTGTTCGTTGCTGTTTGTCGTTACCATGGCATCCACTTCAAGGAAGAAAGATGTCTGTTCGGAAGCGAAAAAAAAACCCACCTGCCGTTGACAATCAGATGTATTTTAAGTAGGATAAAAAATTGCAAATATCTATTTTCTTAATTTTTCAAATTTGCACACGACACTTGGTATACAATCATAACACCACAAAACAAACTTGTAGTTCAAATTTCATCGATTTTGGTCAATAAACAAAAGATTTACATGTTAATTGCAAATTAAATTTTATCTTAACACGCCTGAAATTATGTCTGTCGAAAGAGGATACCAGTTTCTATAGCAACACAAATACACTTACGGTAAAAATATTTCTTTTTCTATTTACTTCCATTAACCGACTACCGTAGGTAATGGATTTCGAAATTTAACCTGACTTAAACGTTTCGAGGTTTCATGGCGCTGTAATATTTTAAAATTTAAATATTTCAGATTCTAATTATGTTTAATTTTTTTTAGTACGTCATTCGATACGCATTTTAATATACGGTTACATTATCTAAAGTGGAATTCGAGATTTCTCCCGATTTACACGTTTTGAGGTTTCCTGATTAGGTTTTCTTTTGCATTTCAATAGTGGAATTCGAGATTTCAGCTTATTTACACGTTTTGAGGTGTCCTGAATGGAGTTTCTTTTGTATCTTAGCTACTGATTAAAATATCGGAAGTAGAATGCGAGATTTCACCTAATTTGCACATTTTGAGGTCTCCTGAATGGGTTTTCTTTTGTGTCTCAGCTGCTAATTAAAATAATTTCATAAGTAATACATCATTTGGAAGCTTTTTGGATTTGGAATCGAACAGTGGATTACAGAAATTTCTACCGCCAGATGGCGCTGTTATATTTTCAAATTTCAATATTTCAATTTCTGATTATGATTAAATTATTTTTAATACATCATTTGAAAGATATTTTAAAGTTCTTTTAAATTATCGAAAGTTTTCACCAGATTTACACGTTTTGAGGTTTCCTGAATCAGTTTTCTTTTATGGCGCTGTAATATTTTCAAATTTCAATATTTCAATTTCTAATTATGATTAAATTAATTTTAATACATCCTTCGAAAGATATTTTAAAGCTCTTTTATGTTATCGAAAGTTTTCACCAGATTTACACGTTTTAAGGTGTCCTGATTACGTTTTCTTTTGCATCTCAGCGAATTGAGTTAGATCGTTCAAAATTGGTATACGTAGGTCAATTAAGAGGGCCTGAAAGACTGGGAAAGAAATAGGCGTGCACCGCGTGCGTATCCCCTAACTTGTGCGCGCGCAGCGCGCACGGGACTGCGCTAGCGAAGACAAGGGGGACCCGTGTCGACTTTTTAACCAGTGAAAATTGATTTTTGTTATTTTCTTCTCTTAAGAATAAAAAAATTATTTGAGGAGGGATATGTGCGCGCAGTGCGCGTATAACTTCACACGTGCGCGCGCATGAGTCTTCGCTGCCGAAGGCAGTGGGAACCCGGTGTGAGTTTTTACGCGATCAGAAATGATTTTTTTTTAGGGGGCACGAAGGGTCAGGAAAGGAAATACGCGTGCGCAGCGCGCTCGGGACTGCGCTGCCGAAGGCAGTGGGGACCCGGTCCGACTTTGTACCCGATGAGAAATGATTTTTTAAATTTTCTTTTCTTAAGAATAAAAATTTGACTTGAGAAGGAATATGAGCGCGCAGCTCGCATGGGTCTGCGCTGCCGAAGTCAGTGGGGACCCGGTATTAGTTTTTACCCGATCAGAAATGATTTTTCTGTAGGGGGCACGAAGGATCAGGGAAGGAATACGCGCGCGCAGCGCGTGTCTTTCTTAAGTTGTGCGTGCACGGGACTGCGCTGCCGAAGGCTGTGGGAACGCGGGCCGACTTTTTACAGAATCAGAAATGATTTTTTTTTCAATTTTTATCTTAACATTAAAAGTTACTGTTAGTGATTCATTAATTTTAGTAATTCATTTGAAAATACTAACCAATAGCGGGCGAAGCTCGCTTGTCTTTTTATATTATTAAAATCTGTACGCATGTCTTTCTGTCTGTCTGTCTGTGAGAAATGCATTGTTAGCGCTAAAGCTTAGGCGCTAATGGTCGCATCGCCTCGAAACCGGTGTCGACAGACGCAGAATTTCTTCATCTCGACATCGCGATAATTCGTTAAGCGATGCGACCCTAATTAGCGGAGATATTAATTAAAACGTTGAGCTATGTCGATCGAAAAATGACTGAGAATTTACTTCTATTTCCTTAAAAAAAGACATTCTTACGGAAAAAGTGGAAAATAAATTAGAAATATCAGTCGTATCGTTACAAATATGGTATCAAATGAAAGGGCCGGTTTTTCTCAATCCGATGGTTTAAACAGCTTATCCTTTCGGACAATTGGATTTTTTTAAATTAACTAAACTAAAAAAACAGTGGTGGCAATAAATCAAAACAATTTTAATATCGCAGACAATCGTGTGCAGTCTTGAACGGAAAGAAACACATCTGGTATTTAATGAGGTCACGTGTTTTAGTACTGCGATTAAAAATTGCAATTTTGAAATGACTTCAGTTTTTCAAGGTCGCACACTAAAATTGGTATACAGACCTAACATCACAAGACAGACTTGCAGTTCAAATTTCATCGATTTTGGAAAAAAATTACATTTTAATTGGAAATTAAATTTTATTCTAATACGCGTATTTTAAATTCGAATTATGATTAAATTATTTTTAATACATCATCCGAAAGATGTTTTAAAGTTCTTTTATATTATCGAAAGTTTTCACCAGATTTACCCGTTTTGAGGTGTCCTGAATCAGTTTTCTTTTGTATCGCAGCTACTAATTAAAATAATTTCATAAGTAATACATCATTAGAAAGCTTTTTTGATTTGGAATCGAACAGTGGAATACAGAAACTACCGCCAGATGGCGCTGTAATATTTTCAAATTTCAATATTTCAATTTCTAATTATGATTAAATTATTTTTAATACATTATTCGAAAGATATTTTAAAGTTCTTTTTAAATTATCGAAAGTTTTCACCAGATTTACACGTTTTGATGTGTCCTGAATCAGTTTTCTTTTATGGCGCTGTAATATTTTCAAATTTCAATATTTCAATTTCTAATTATGATTAAATTATTTTTAATACATTATTCGAAAGATATTTTAAAGTTCTTTTTAAATTATCGAAAGTTTTCACCAGATTTGCACGTTTTAAGGTGTCCTGATTACGTTTTCTTTTGCATCTCAGCGAATTGAGTTAGATCGTTCAAAATTGGTACACGTAGGTTAATTAAGAGGGCCTGAAAAACTGGGAAAGAAATAGGCGTGCACCGCGTGCGTATCCCTAATTTGTGCGCGCGCAGCGCGCACGGGACTGCGCTAGCGAAGGCAGTGGGGACCCGTGTCGACTTTTTAACCAGTGAAAATTGATTTTTTTTATTTTCTTCTCTTAAGAATAAAAAAATGATTTGAGGAGGGATATGTGCGCGCAGCGCGCGTATACCTTCACACGTGCGCGCGCATGGGTCTTCGCTGCCGAAGGCAGTGGGAACCCGGTGTGAGTTTTTACGCGATCAGAAATGATTTTTTTTAGGGGGCACGAAGGGTCAGGGAAGGAAATACGCGTGCGCAGCGCGCACGGGACTGCGCTGCCGAAGGCAGTGGGGACCCGGTCCGACTTTGTACCCGATGAGAAATGATTTTTTAAATTTTCTTTTCTTAAGAATAAAAATTTGACTTGAGAAGGAATATGTGCGCGCAGCTCGCATGGGTCTGCGCTGCCGAAGTCAGTGGGGACCCGGTATTAGTTTTTACCCGATCAGAAATGATTTTTCTGTAGGGGGCACGAAGGGTCAGGGAAGGAATACGCGCGCGCAGCGCGTGTCTTTCTTAAGTTGTGCGTGCACGGGACTGCGCTGCCGAAGGCTGTGGGAACGCGGGCCGACTTTTTACAGAATCAGAAATGATTTTTTTTTCAATTCTTTTCTTAACATTAAAAGTTACTGTTAGTGATTCATTAATTTTAGTGATTCATTTGAAAATACTAACCAATAGCGGGCGAAGCTCGCTTGTCTTTTTATATTATTAAAATCTGTACGCATGTCTTTCTGTCTGTCTGTCTGTCTGTGAGAAATGCATTGTTAGCGCTAAAGCTTAGGCGCTAATGGTCGCATCGCCTCGAAACCGGTGTCGACAGACGCAGAATTTCTTCATCTCGACATCGCGTTTTGAGGTGTCCTGAATCTGTTTTCTTTTGTATCGCAGCTACTAATTAAAATAATTTCATAAGTAATACATCATTAGAAAGCTTTTTTGATTTTGAATCGAACAGTGGAATACAGAAACTACCGCCAGATAGCGCTGTAATATTTTCAAATTTCAATATTTCAATTTCTAATTATGATTAAATTATTTTTAATACATTATTCGAAAGAAATTTTAAAGTTCTTTTTAAATTATCGAAAGTTTTCACCAGATTTACACGTTTTGATGTGTCCTGAATCAGTTTTCTTTTATGGCGCTGTAATATTTTCAAATTTCAATATTTCAATTTCTAATTATGATTAAATTATTTTTAATACATCATTCGAAAGATATTATAAAGTTCTTTTACATTATTGAAAGTTTTCACCAGATTTACACGTTTTGAGGTCTCCTGATTTGGTTTTTATTGCATCTCAGCTAATTGAGTTAGACCGTTCAAAATTGGTATATGTAGGTTAATTAGAAGGGTCTGAAAGGGTGGGGAAGAACGAGGCGTGCACCGTGCGCGTATCCCCTAACTTGTGCGCGCGCAGCACGCACGGGACTGCACTGCCAAAGGCAGTGGCGACCCGGTCCGACTTTGTACCCGATGAGAAAGGATTTTTTAAATTTTCTTTTTTAAGAATAAAAATTTGACTTGAGAAGGAATATGTGCGCGCAGCGCACGTATACTTTCACACGTGCGCGCGCAGCGCGCATGGGCCTGCGCTGCCGAAAGCAGTAGGGACCCGGTATGAGTTTTTACTCGATCAGAATATTTTTTTTTTTTTTAGGGGGCACGAAGGGTGAGGGAAGGAATATGCGCTCGCAGCGCGCACGGGCCTGCGCTGCCGAAAGCAGTGGATACCCGGGGCGACTTTTTACCCGATCAGCAATGATTTTTTTTTTAATTTCCTTTCTTAAGACTAAAAGTTACTGTTAGTGATTCATTTATTATAGTGATTCATTTGAAAATACTGACCCGCTAGTTCTGTATAAAAGTCTGAAATGCACTGCAGCAACTATAACATATAATTAGCACGCTTTTCAATTACCTCAATAATACACACATTCGTTAAAATCAAAGTAATTTCAACAAAATCGGCATATTTCCGTATGGTTATTCTTTTTAACATGCAACATAGGTGCCGATAGGAAAAAAAAATCCAGGGTAAAGCAAGCAGTTTTTTTTATAATGGTCTTTAAAGAATATTCCTTTAGACAGGCCGGGTGAGACAGTACTGTACGCACATAAAACAGAATGTTTTTCTCGTAATATTTTGTTAGTAAGGTAATTTAGTATTTTTTTTCAAAATAATTAAAAAATAAGGACAATGTAAATGATTTTTGAAAATCTGGTGCAGGCCCATGTCCCCCCTCTTTTTTTTCTATGCCTACTGGTGGTCATGACATACAGAGTTTTCAAAACCATGCAATATCATTTTCAGAAAACTTGATATACTAAAATAAAGACTACGTATTGCAATCGAAACATAAAAATATTATAAAAGAGAATATACTGCAATTAGAATACAAATGTATTATAAAAACCTGACTATATGTACGAGCTTCGTAAAAAAAAAGATTAATTGGGCGAGTACAAGTGTTAACAAAATTTCTTTTATATAAAACAGATGTATAGAGCTCATGTGTATAAAACTACTTTTGTGAAAAAAAAAAAAAAAAAAAAAAAAAAAAAAAAAAGTGGAATGAATAGGGCTTAACATTTTAGCAAAATGAAGTCAAAAGAATGAGTTTTATCGAAATTTTTATTTTGAACCAATTAATTAAAATATTAGTGTACAGGGTGATTGTAGTTAAACTTGGCCTATTTAGGGTACCCTGTAGCTGTACCTAGAGTTACCCTGTAGCTGTAACGAAAATGTGGATTAAGTCGAAACTTTGTAGGTAGACATTTTAAAGTATGTGCTGAAAGATTCTGGAGAAAAAAGAAAAAAATCCGTTAGGTGGCACAGTACAGCGAAAACTCTTGAAGCGATATGTAATAAATAACTGGGGTCTATTTTAATATTTTCAAAAATTACGACATTTAAAGTTGTTATTTTCACATTTTGAAACATTATGACAGTAATAAGAATGATACTTGTAGCACTGCTAGAAAAAAAACAATCTGGTTTGTATAAGCGAATGCATTCAGCGTAAGTTTTGAAAATAAAAGGAACGGGTCGAGTGACTAGCCTTCTTTCAGTTACGATGGCTTTAGTTTAGTAGTAGTGTAGTAATTTTGAAACTGTTTTTACGAAAACATGGCTGATGTAAAGAACAATTGGCGACAGATGACAAGCGGTCAGATCTGGTTGGCTGATGATTTGCCACTGTTCATAGCTTGCACACAAATAAATGATGGGGCCGAACAATAAACAATATGCCTTACATCAGTAAACAGTCTCTAACAAATAACAAAAATGTCTATAATAAATAAAAATATTTGTACTGAAATTTAATGTTTCATTGTATTTTGAATGTACGTCCCGCCCTAGCGGAAATTTATTTATTTATTTATTTATTATTATTATTATTATTATTGCAGAATCTTTAAACACATCCTTTGTATAAATAAATTTTCCACTCAAATACGCATTTTAGTTACAGCTACAGAGAGCGCTGAATAGTTTAATTACAATCACTCTGTATATTCATTTATTATTAAATTTGGATAAAGCTGAATTTTACTGAGAATTTTATTCTATAAAATTTTATTTTTTACCGAATTTTACTGAGAGAAGTATTTACTGTTGGGCTTATTATGTAACTAAACTTCCACTGTAAATGGCTCCCTATAGCCAAAACGGGGGAATGAATTTCCATTAAAGTTGGTATTTAAAAATTTCATTACATGTTTTTAAAACAATTTTGATGGAAATCCATCCCTTTGCTTTAGCTGCTGTATGATGTTTACAGCTAAAATTCAGTTTTAAAGATACTGTATTAACGAATATTTTGCGCAGCAGTTATAACACTTATTTCATTAAAAGTCGATAAAATTATTAAAGATTCTCAGTAAAACTAGCTTTTACCGAAATTTCACGTTGATTCAACGTACACTATATTGTAATTATAAACAGCTTGCATTTGAAAATACTCTGTTCTGTCCTGGTTCTGTCTGAACACAGTTTTAATTAAAGAAAATTTCTGAATAACTGCTGCGCATCTATTGTTGCTGTACTGGTATGAAGCTTACTTGTTCTGAAATGATTTAATTTTATGCTTCCTGTATGTTTCTTTTTTTCTTTTTTTTAATTAAGTATCTGAATCCAATGTCTTAAAATTTTTAATTGTTTAATAGAACAGAGTTGTGTTAAAATATTTTTAATATATATTTTTATAAAAATTACAGGCTTTTTAGATAAACCTCATATAGAAGCTTTTACATTTCCAAGCCATGTAGTAATAGGCAAAAGTATTTCAGCATTTTGTTCTGCCAGTAAGTCTACTTTCGCTTGGCTTAAAGATGGTCAAAAACTAACAAGTTCTCCAAATGTAACAATTAGAACGGAAGAAGACTTTTCAGTAATTATTTTAAAAGCAACATCTGCCCAGTCTGCTGGAAATTACACGTGTGTAGCTATTAACAACTTCGGAATGTCTAATAAAAGTGCAACGTTAACTGTAATAAGTAAGTATTCTAAATATGTATTGATCTAGTCAACATGTATCATAACACAAAAGAAAAGTTATGGCACATGAATTGCCTTTTATAACTTTTTTTCACGCTACGAAATACAGTTGCGGTAAAATGAACCATGTAGAAAAATGTTAGACTAATCAACTTTTTCAATACATGTTAATGCCGCGACACACTACCAAAATTTGTATGTGAATACACTCCCTTTCCATAAATGATCAGACACTTTCGATTTCGGATGTTTTTAAAAATATCTCAAAGTACTAAACAAATCATTTTGAAACTTCAGGAATGTGAAGAAAATATGATTCCTCATATATTTCAGTTATAGGTTTGTGCCGAAAGTTATAGGGTAACCAGTAAAAAATTAAATAAAAATGAAAGTGTTTGGCATCACCCTGAAAAAATGCTTGAAATGCGATCTGGCTGTAACATGTCATTATGGGACTCTTTTTCATTATCTGTTTAAATTTTTAAAGTTTCTCTATATATTAAAAAAAGTAACTGTCGCTGGCGTCAATTTTTTTTGTCTGGAACAGCTACTTCTTGCGGAGGGTAGGGTTCCCCGCGTCATAAGATATATCAGTGTATTCCGACTGCTTTAAGGAAGGCATTTCAGCTGCTTAGAAATTTCTATTATTTTAATTAGGTAAGGTATTAAGTAAAAACGCGGGTTTATGAAGGTACTCTATTTGCCACCGTAGGGAAAAGTTTCTCTTATGACGTTTTTTCTGTGTCTATGACGTCACTTTCCTCAGGAAAATTAAAATGTGATCAATGGTATAAATAAGAAAAATTGAATAATTGGCATCTTTGAGATGCTCGAGAGAAGAAAAAAATATTTAGAATAGCGAAACATTTAAAAATAACCAATATTTTTAAAATATTACGTAAGAATTTAATAAAGATGAAACGAAAATTAGTTTATATTTTTATTTTAGTTTATATTATGGTATAACTTCAGTATATCCCCACAGCTGAATTTGGCGATATTTCTTTGGCGTCGTTCTGGACTGTTTGCTTATATGTTGTTTATTTTGGATTTATGATTTTATGTTTTATGATTTAGATTATGATTTTATCATTTACGATTTTATGATTTAGATTATGATTTTATGATTTATGATTTTTAGATTTATGATTTAGCCATAATCGTCAACAAAAAATCGCCAAATATCGTTGTGAGAATATACTGAAGTTGTTCCTTTATTTTAACGTTAGGCGAAAAAGATTTAGTAATGAATACCATGATTATGTTAAACAATTATTGGTATAGAGTTAGAGGTTAAGTGCAGACATTTTTAAAATTGAATTTATGAGATAAAAATTTATTTTGGTTTATGTAAAGATTTAGTTTTTTAACTCAAAACATATTTAAAAGGATAGATCTTTACTATGACCAATTTAGCGATTTTTAAAATTTAGAAATGAAGCTCGTACGTTTTTCGCCAAGGAATTCATTTACACAACCACAATAGCCATTTTAACTCTAGCCATGCCTTCCTATAGAGATAAATTATAAAATGGTGCAATAATAATGATAATAATAATAAAATCCGCAACCTATTTTTGTTTTTTAAGCATTGATATAAAACTTTGCAGAAAACAGATTTCAATACAACAGGACATTTTTTTTTATATATAAAGAAATGTAGTTACTGTATTGCTAAAATATTATAGTTACAGCTAATATAGGACCTCATTGGCTGATTTTAAATTTTTCATTTATTTTGACGATGACTTAAATTGTCTATCGCAATTATGCATGTCAAGATTTTCGCGAGAAACGACTAAGCTACTTCGGTGCCAAATTTAAAATTTCGCCAAGAGGTTAAACTGTACCATTGCTTTAGAACGATTTTTTGCAATTTTATTTTAAATATTTTTCAACTTAATTCACGAGGGAAAAAAAGAATTTTTTTTATTTGGTCTAAATGTACAAAATATCTCCAGGTAAAATATCCGTTTTTCGTTCTGTTCATTATTAGAAAGAAAAAGGCTGAAGTAGTTTTTCCTGTACCATTGATGTCTTTATAAATTAAATTAAATTAAATTATCCAATGTCATTAAATTTCATTCTCCACGCTCATTTTTTATTTTCTAAATTTAATATTACATAACATATATGTAAAAATAATCAAGGTGTAATCAGTACATATCCAGAAGATGTAGCCAACAAATATTCAGACCAAAATCAACACAAGTTCAGGAGACATCGCCAACAACTATTAAGATGTCATGATCAATATATATCCAGTAGATATCGCCAACAATAATAATTATTCAGCAGATATCGCCAACAAGTATTCAGGAGCCATCATCAACACTTATTCAGAAAATATTGTCACCAAATATTCAAAAGCCATCCAATTTATGAATGGTGATGGTCTATCTCGAATACTTCGAACCGGCAATTCATTTTTACAATACAATCAAGGATTAATTTTTCACTTATCAGTAGATTTCAAAAAAAGTAATTTTTTTTTTCGATTTAACTTAGTATTGATATAACTTTAGTATATTCCTACAGATGAATTCGGCGATTTTTCTTTGGCGTCGTTTTGAACGATAACGATGTCGTTCTGGACTGTTTGCGATATAATATGGCAGCCTATATGTTGTTTATTTTGGATTTATGATTTTATGTTTTATAATTTATAATCTATGATTTAGATTATGATTTTATCATTTATGATTTAGCCATAATCGCCAACAAAAAATCGCCAAATATCGTTGTGGGGATATACTAAAGTTGTTCCTTAGTATTTAATACAGTTTAAGAAATTAAATGGTAAAATCAGATATTGACAGGCATCTTGGCCAATTCATGGTGTATTACAATAAGTGTCGACAATGCAAAATCACTATCTGAAATAAATTGTCCTGTCGTACTACTACTACTAATGAAATTTTTAAAATAATTGCAATAATCGCATAAAATATTTATCTTCAACCTGACTAAATCATATTCTAGAAAACATGCACTTTAAAAAGTTGCATCTTTAGTGTTGAAGGAGCATTTTAAACCTTGCTGTACGCTGGAAATAAGTGCAGAGTATTACATATTGTCCTAAATTAACTAAAAAAATTCAATAGTAAAAAAAAATATAGGCATTAGAAAAAATAAGTTCATAATTTCTTTAATCAAGCAATAACACCCCAAAAATTCATCGTCAAACAGTGACAAAAATTTAACAAGTCGATCATATACTAAAGTTGTAACGCTAAATGATTTAGATGTCAAGAATTTCTCTCTGTTCTAAATAATTAGTGCTATAGTTGTTTATTTTATGTTCTCTCTCAAAATAATGTCAAACTGTTATTAAATTGTCGAACGTTATAACAGATTTTTGACATATTATAAATGATATAATATTAAATATTGTGTTTTTCAATGCGATACCAAATATGGTGGATATCTATAATATTGTTCAACTCTCTTGTGGATGTATTATTAATATTCCAATTCAATGAAAGGCAAAGTTGTGAACAATCGGGTAGAATCCCGCAGGGATTAATGAGCGAAGCGAGTCGGGGGTTGGTGAGCGGAGCGAGCAGGGGGCAGAGCCTCCTAGTTCTTTAAAAAATTGCAAAAAACATTTTCACTTTTTTAGCTATAACACGCAAGGTATTAAACCCAGTGCAAAGCTATTTTCAGGAAACTCCACATACAATATTTGACACAGCATACTACAATCATGATGAAAAAATATTAAATATCTAATGAAATAAGAGTATTTTTACTAAATTTCTAACTGCGCATGCGTAAGATTTATCGAAATTTCATTTGCATAATTTAATAGCCAAATGTATTAAGCTACTTATATAAAAACCTCAAACAAGTATTGTGTAAACTCCAAAAAGCTCTACGCCATAGAATGAACTGAATTTCAGCTGTTCCCAAAAATAAGGAATTTGTAAGGGGGTTTTCACAATATTTATTTACAATCGCAGAAAACTGTATTACCATTCATTGAATCAAAATAAAAATATGAGTAAAATGCCGTATAGTTTATCTTTTTTTTCGAGAGAAACTGAGTAGCAGTTCGTTCTATGGCGTAGAACTCTTTGAGTTTACACGATACTTGTTTGGGGTTTTTATATAAGTAGCTCAACACATTTGGCTATTAAATCATGCAAATAAGATTTCGCTAAATCTTATGCATGCGCAGTTAAAAATATACTTAGTAAAAATGCTCACAGTTCATCCGAGATATTTAATAATTTTTCATTCTGACTGCAGTCTGCTGTGTCATGTTGTATGTCGGGTTTCCCGAAAATAGCCTTGCACTGTCTAATTCTAACACCTTGCGTGTTATAGCTAAAAAAGTGATTTTTTTTTGGGGGGGGGGAGGGCAATTCTTTAAAGAAATCTTTATCTTCCTGATCGCATGCGGTAGAGACTTTAAAATTTATACAAAAAATGAGAAAAAACCCCACAATCACATGCTACAGCTAGATTGTATTTCAAGCATCACTTTTTGGCAAGGTGATGCCAAATATTTTAATTTTTCATTAATTTTTTACTGGTCCCTCTTTCAATTTTGACGCAAAACTTTAACTGAAGTACATGAGCTATAACATTTTTCTTTTCTGATTCAATTCGAACAAAAGTTAGACAGTGATCTTATATCTTGAATGAGTTCCCTCGGCAACTTGTTCCGACATTTTGTTTCCAAGTTGCGGCCACTTGAAATCACGCTGCCACCTGAAAATGCGTCATCACGATAACTTTTAAAATACTAAACTGATTGAAACAAAATTTGTATAGTGAGCTTATGGTTCAAATATCTTGGATATATTCGCTTGGTAACTTGATCTTAAATTTTATTTCCATGTGGCGGCCACTTGAAAATTTGGCATTATGATAACTTTTGTAATACTGAATCAATTCGTATCAAGTTTGGGTAGTGAATTTATCATTCAAATATCTCAGATAAGTTCGCTGGGCATTTCACTCCACTTTTTTGTTTCAAAGTGGTGGCCACTTGAAATCAAGGTGCCACTTCAAATTTCTTATCACGATAATTTTTGTAATACTGAATTAGTTTTAACTAAAGTTGGACAGTGAACTTATATCCTAGGTGATTTAGCTGGGTAAGTTACTTTGCAATTTTATTTACAAGTTGCAGCCACTTAACTGCCACTTGAAAATCTATCATAACAATAACTTTTGAAACACTACACTGATTCGAACTAAAGTTGGACAGTGAACTTATGCTTCAAATATCTTGGATGAATTTGCTGGGTAACTTGCTCCTACATATTGTTTCCAAGTGGCGGCCGCTTGGCTTTTGAAATACTTAATCAATTACTTTTAAAATATTTAATCAATTCAAACCAAAGTTTAAAAATGCATTTATCATTCAAATATCTATAATTTCGGTGGACAAGTTTCCCTGCAATTTTGTTTGCAAGTTGCGTCCACTTGAACGCTGCCACTTGAGATTTTGTTATCTCTATAACTTTTGAAAAACTGAATTTATTCGAAACAAACTTGAACAGTGGGCTTACCTTACAAATATCTTCGTTCACTGAGCAACTTGCTCCGCCATTTTGATCCAAGTGGTGACCACTTAATTTTTCAACACTAACTTTTGAGATTCTGAATTAATTCGAACTACTAAACTTGTACAGAATAATTATCTCACAAATGCATTTGATATATTTGTTTGCCAACTTGGCCCGCCATCTTGTTTCTAAATGCCGGCCACTTGAAAATTTTAATTTCACATAAAGTATTTATGAACCGATTTGCTTAAAACTCCATAGGTACATACCCTACATCAATATTTCTACCAAGTCCATTAAGAATTTGTAGCCAAAAGATTTTGTTTCAAAATCGCGGCTTCCTGATAAAGAAAAAGAAATCAAACTACCCTTCCGAAAGATCCGGAAGGACTTGTTTTTGTTTGTAAATAATAAAATAACCCTTTTCCACCCCCCAAATCAAATTCTTGGCCGTAAATTTAACAAACAGTGATAAAAACTTGGGATGGGGGGTGGCGACCCAAGAGAATGGTAGGTGATTGGCCAAAATGGTGGTCATATTTGGATTTAGGTCATTTTACATAAGAATCAGCAGGATTCTAATCAGGATTCGAATTTTTTTTTTTCTTTTAGCAATACAGTGTAATAAGCCGCCATATTTTTCAATAGACTGGTTGTCAAGATTACATGGCCTTAAAATTTGTGACTTCTGATTGTGGGGTCTTCTGAAAAATGTTGTGTTCGATGGTCAGATTGCAAACTTAGCTGAATTTGAGACACGAATTTCGCAACACATTTACAGTGGGATCCTTGATATACGCCCCGAATGGTTGTGGAACAAGCTTTTGCTCGGTTTCATCTTGTGACCTAAAACCGTGGAGAGCATATTAATTATACATACCGTAGAGCATACATTAATTCAAAATTGCCATTGTTTGATTTGTGTCTTTTTTTTTTTTTTTGTCGGGTTGCGATAAATTATTATTGTACTTTTATAGTGTTTTTGCTAAATAATTATATCTATGATAAATTAACATAGGGTATTATATGAAATACGATAATGAAAACAAATGCAGAATAAAATTTAATTTATTTCGATATAAAAATAACATACCTACCTGCCATTTCTTCTCTTTTTTAACATCGCCATTGCAAAAGAAAAAAATTTACTTTATTTAAAAATAAAATTCTGCATTTATGACAAAAATAGCTATAATAAAATAGTGCATTCGTAAAGTGGAAGAACTGGGAACCCTTAATTAATTTAAAAATGAATGATCTCTACAAATTATTTAAGCCATGTTTAGATATGTAAAATGATTAGGGAAAACTAGTATGTTGCTGCCATCACAAAACTTTCTTCTATGTTTTTCTATACAAATTCACGCAGTACAAATTATTCATTATATTTTTATTCTTTATGAATGCAGACGATTTCCATTTTAGAGAAGTATTACATTAATGTCTAACGAAAGTGAATTTTTACCCCGCATGTGACATCCTTTCGTTCTAAGGGAAAATTGATATCGGCCAGTATGTACAGAAATCGAATCAGCACGCTGTCTCAAAATGGCTTTTTCATATAACAAGTTTTGTTCGATTATACGCAATAGAATATGAGATATTACTTTCTCTTAAATTGCGGAAATAGCTTTATAGCAGCGTCACTTGTTGAGTGATTGGCACAAAATGTTGACAAACTAATTTATCTTATGGTGCATGCATACATTAATTTTTAAGCTACTCTGTACAGTAATTACTGACATATAACCTTCTTTGAAATTGCGAAAATCGCTGTATAACAGAGCCACCTACTAAGCAATTGACACCAAATGTTGGCAGGTTCTAATTTAAGTCAAGATGCATATACATATAAATTTATATTAAATTCTGTCTAATAGTTTCTGAGATATAGCCTTTATTTAAGAACCGGATCTATGTAAAGCAGCGCCATCTGTTGAGGGATTGACATCAATAGTTGATAAGCAGTAATTTGTCAAGGTGCATTTAAATATACATTTATATAAAATTCTGTGCAGTAGTTCCTGATATATAGCTTTCTTCCCTTAAATTACGGAAATTGCTGTATAACAGCGCCATCTTTTGAGCGATTGGTACCAAAAGTTGATAGGTTCTCATTCATATCAAGGTGCATCTACACATAACTATATATATATAATTATGTGCCGTAGTTCCCGAGATATAGTCGCCACAATATTTTTTGTCACACATAGATAGATATTTGAAAAAATAGTTAAATCGTGTTCTAGTCCTCCTAAAACGTGTAAATCCATTGAAAACCAGACGTCAAAATTTTTAAAAAGCCAATATTTTCTTCTATTGAATATAAAAAAAGTAAAATTGCTTTTGTTCTTGTTCATCTAGGAGTAACGACTTCTGATTACCAAATTACTTCAAATCTTTTCTAATCAAAATCCACGCGAGATTGTTCACTTTCATGAGTGTCGCAGTTTTAGATTTGTTTCTTTTTACCAAAGACATTTGCTATTTAAATGCTCAAACTAATTCCCCCTTTGCCGATCACAGAAAAACAATTTAATAACACATGTACACATTTGATATAAATCTATATGCGTGAGCATTAGGAAATGATATAAATACACAAAATTTCCCATCTGTAGTTACAAATGGAAAAGTTAAGAAAACTGTATTTATCTTAGATATGTCAGAATTCAAAAAGTATCAGAATAAAAAAAAAAAAATTAACTTAGAACAGTTTGATTGTTTTAGACGTAAGTTTTACCTATGAATTTTCCCTGAAAAATGAAAAGATAAATAATACAAATATGTCATGTTTATATTAAGTAGCTTATGCATATTTGTCAAATAATTTGTAAAAGCATCTAAAGAGAATACTTTGAAGACGGAGCACGAATGGAAATAATATTGCAAGCGTGATGAAAGAAAAATGCAATATATTGGGAATACAATTCTAGCCAATCAAGTTTACAGAACATCAAAATTCCAACTGAATTTTTTTTTTTTTTTTTTTCTGTTTCTTTCAAAATTACACTAAAGATATCTACTGTTGCGCCACAGAAGCGATTTTCGATATAATTTCAGCTTATATTTTTAAATACTTTCACAAACTAAACGATAATATCAAGAAAAATCTTGTCTTGCATAGCCGTCAGCAGTTTTTCTTTTCATTTTTTTTTTTTTTTTTTTTTTTTTTTTTCGTACGATTTTTTGAAAGGAGATCAAGAATACACTTTTTTGAGGTTTGGTATTTTTTCTGATAATTTCTTATAGTTAAATAAGACGTAGATTACTCTTCGAAAATAGTAGTTCTTCCATAAAGAAATATGTGATCCTTTCACTCTGAATTTTATGGGGAAAATTAGGAACACTTAAAGATTAAGTATTTGATACTAATTTTTTTCAAGCTGTGTGATAGAAGAGGTTGGTAGAATCTTAGAGCTCATTCCGCTGTCATCGATACAAAAATAAACTTGCAAAATTAAATGAAAACAATTCTTTTAAAGCCTGGTTAGGATTTTATATAATAAATTTTGTAATTTTATTTCTTTATGAGACGGGGTTATGATTATTAATGTGTTGAAGTCAGTCATTTACTTTTCTATTTTTCTGCTTTCGATTTATTTGTCACTGCTTATTTTCAACGATATTTTATATCATTTAATTACATCCAATTAGCTAATCTAATTTAACAGCTTATAGCTTTGTAATAAAGTTTCAGAATACTATATTGACAATAGTCTTTTATTTGTAAAACAACTATTGTTAATAATAATAATTTTTATAGTAAATTCTTCTTTATAATTGAAAAAGTTTAAGATACAAATTATGTTTGTTTATTGTTTGAATTAATTATATTCTTTTTTTTTTTTTTTTTTTTTTTTACTTTTTTTAAAGCGAGCACAATTACATCGATGGATTGCAACGTAATACATATAATATAGTGGTAACATAAAAATGCTAAAATAATTTTAGTTATTTTCTTACTAAATAATCCATGACATGAAAGATATTATAAAACATGTTAATATACATATAGCTTTTTAAAGTATCGTTTTAACTTTAATGTTATAAAAATATGAATTTTATTACAGCTCCACCAAAATGGCTAATTGAACCGTTAGACATAGTAGCAGTTATCGGAGAAAAGGTTACATTGGAATGTTTAGCTGAAGGATTACCAGAACCTATGGTTACCTGGAGAAGAGCCGATCTAAGTAAGCATTAAAACTTTAAATATTTTAAGCTAAAACTTATTTTATAAAGTAATAAGTAACAAAAAATATATATATGGTATTAATTAACTAGAATTTTTATATATTGTGTAATGTAAGAATAATAAATATACAAGTAGTTCTCATTAATAAAAGTATTAGTAATTCTAGTAATAGTGTATTAATAAATTTAAAAAATATGCTACTAGGGGGACCAGAAATTAATGTTGTTTTTGCGCATGTAGTTATTACATTGTCATTTAACAGCTCGTTGTGTACTTGAAATCGATTCAAAGATATTTCGAGATTGTTTAGTGACTTTTGTAGTGAAATTTTCAGCCAAATACTAGAAGACGTACATATCTGACATTGTATGCTTTTAAACACTTGTCAACAAGGTTAAAAAGTGTTGATATAGGTCTTTACGTTTTATGAGAGGTAATTCTAAAAACCATATTTTATGACCTTCACTTTACAGAAATCTTAATGAAATAGAAATATGTTATTCAAGTTCATTATCAGATGTTTTCTATTTAAAATGGAGTAAATACAACCAACGGCTTGTGTACAGGGACACCCAAAAGTATTCCATAGCATTGCGTTTTAAGAAAGTTATTTCTATAAATCATATTTTAATAGCTTTACTTTACACAAATTTTAATGAAATTGAAGTATGTTATTCATATGCATACAAGAATGCTTACTAAAGAATATGGTTAATATGTAATTAGATTTAAAACTTAGAAAGCCACACAAAAATATCCAGTTACACTAATTGTTATTATTGGAAATTTGCTGAGTTGCATTTTGGATTACAATAAGCGTTTTTAACACTTTTTAACATTTTGTAAGTGTGAATATGATTTAAATTAATATATCTCTGTCCGACAGCCCGTCTCCATCGTCCGTAAATATTTTCAAAACTTTTGAAAAATGATATATGATATTTAAGTTCACTACGGAATGTTCCCTATTTAAAATGATATTAATACGCCATGTACAACAAGTTTGTGTACTTGGACACCGAAAAATGCCAATGTATTGTGTTGTAAGAGAGGAAGTTTTATAAATCCCTTTTAAATAACTTTCTACTGCAAAAATCATAAAGAAAATGACATTTATAGTTAATAGGGTAAAATAATGTTATGTATAGAATATGATATGCTTAACTTTCAGATTTTCAGGGCTGCAGTAAAATGTTCAGATAAATTAAAGGCTGCACTTCCGTTTGTGTTAAGCATTTCTAAGACTTTCGAACACTGTTCAAGAGTGATTATGAATTCAATTAGTCTATATGTCTGTATTTCTGTCATTCTGTCTGTGCTTTGTGGTATGATGCAGGCAAAGCACATTGAAAGTTATACAATGCTACGAATAAGTACATTTCGAAAGTGTTAATAATCAATACGTACCGCACGATTTTTTGTTCTTGTTCAGTTTCAAGAGGGTAGTAAAGCAACTGTTACTGCAAAAAAAAAATTGCGATGTTTTTTCAAGTGTATTAAACATTCATAAATGCCAAAAAAGTGGTTTCTTCAGTTCAAATTCGGTAATTTTGTTTTCTCTGACTCATATCTATCAGGAGGACAAACAACTTTAGACAATGACATGTTAAGGGCGGAAGTGGAAGAAAATCTGTGTGAGACAATCGATAAATTGTCAAACCTTCTTAACCAACCTTAGTCTACCGTCCAAGACCATTTTCAGCAGATTGGTAAAAGTAAGCAGAGCAGGTGTTTATTCTCGCATAATCTGTCGGAAGGAAGGAAAGTTAACCGATCAAGCACATGCAACTTATTACTTCAGCGGATAAATAATACAAAAAGAGGTTACAAGTATTTGAATACTTACAGTGATTCCAATACAAAAACGATTTGTATCACTTGATCACTGGAGATAAAAAAATGAGTCCTTTATGATAATTCAAAACGCAAAAGGCAGTGGATTTCTCCGAATGAATTGGACAAAATATAGATAAGACAGATTAACACCACGAACAGGTGCTTTTGCGTGTTTGGTGCAGTATTCGGGAGGTCGTTCATTTTGAAGTGCTGCAACCTGGAAAAACTAGGCATTCAGACCTTTACTGTGAACAATTTGATCGAAAAAATCAATCTTTAATTGAAAAGTGCTCAGAGCGATTGCCAACAGAAAAGGCAATATTCTACAAAACGGTAATGCAAGACCGTACTGCGCAGACGAACTCTGGGAAAATTAGTGAACTGGTGTGGGAGGTATTGCCGCACCTACCATACTCGCCTAATATTGCGCTATCAATTTTCCATTCATTCCGACCGCTTCAACATATTCTAAGAGGCAGAAAATTTCAGTATTTAGATGTTCAAAATGCGATCTCTAGCCTATTTGCTGTGAATACATAATTGACTAAAAATAAAAATTATCTATTTGAATTTATTGTTAAAAAAAAAAAAAAAAAATTTTTTTTTCGGTCCCTCTATGTATTTTACCATAATATTAACCTTCAATAATATATACACTTAACAAAAATATAAAATGAAAGTGTCTAAATTGAGTGCAGATTCATATTGATGGGATAAAAACAAAATCTCTTTCTGCTGCATTATATCATTCAATCTATTTTTTATAAATACTTTAAATATTATAATACAGTAAAAAAAATCTGGTGTGAAACAACCACACGACTTCCATTATCCACTATTACACGTATTATATGCACTTTTTGGATATAATGTTATCAGAAGACATAGAATTGACCTATTGAAATAAACAACAAAAACTTTTTCGGTAAGAGAAAGTTATTACATGTGTAAAAACGTATAAAACCGAGTTAACAGATTTTTTTTTTTTTTTTTTTTTTTTTTTTTTTTTTTTTAAGAAAAATAAATGAAAAGAAAATTGGTTTGAAACACTTATTTCTGAGATTTAAAAATGATCTATTTGATCAGGATGACTATTAATTTGCGTGTGATAACCAAGTAAAGCATGATAAAGGATATCTAAAATGGGTTTATGTAACAATTTTCAAGAAAATCGTTAGATCCGTTTTTGAGATAACGACTTTAACCAAAGCTTGGCAAAATTAATTGTTGACCAAAAAACAACAATTACACGCAAAAGGATATTTAAAAGAGGTTTAATATGGCAAGTTAAAAAAAATCATACAACCGTTTTCAAAGGAACGCACTTGCAGGACCTGAATTTCATCTATTTATACAGGACTCCTAGTCTCCTATCAATTTTCCTGAACTAACCAACTATATGATTCGAAATGAGATCTAATAAAGTGTTTACACAGCAATTTTGAAAAAAAAATCGTTAGAGACGTTTTTGAGATACGGAGTTACAGCTCTACTTCCGGTTTCGGATGTCCCACTTCCTATTTTCTAATGTTCACTAAAATTTGAAAAACGCATCTGTACACGGTAGCTCTGGTATCTGTACACGGTAGCTTTTTGGTAGCTCTGTATATTGTCTATAACCAATATGAACTGTAAAGAATATAGTGTACTTAAATTTAGTCTTACCTGAAAAACATCTAACACAAAAAGGAATTACAATTCCAGCAATTTTTAAGTATAGCCGGAATATATCCAAATTCTTTGGGTAGCCCTGTAAGGGATTTCGATACAATAATCTACACAAAACATGTTTTAATGCATATAATATATTTTGTAATTTCCGTTTTGTTTAAGTCATTCTACGTATGCTACACTGTATTTGCCAGCAATAATGTATTTGAATTCTCTTGGACGTCCCTCTACACAAACAATTTGCTTGATCTCAACGAAAAGTTAAGTGTCGCATTCCTATATGATAGATATTTACATTACTAAGTTTGGACTTTCTGATATAATTAGTTTTTGAGTTATGCTGATAAGACACACACACATACACAGAAACCGCTAAAAACATGATTTTCGTATTCAGGGAACTTTAAAATGTGTAAATATACCAAAAACCAAATTTCAGAAATTTGATCCAAAAACAAAACTTATCTCTATTTAATTCTAAATTTATCTCTATTTTCTTAAGGGCTAAATAATTGAAGCAATCGTATATATTAAATTTTCAGAGAACAATAATAATGACATAGCTGCCAATATTAATAATTTTTAAATCAGATCTAACACCAGTATTTTAAAAAAGAAATCTGTCACATTTTCGACGAATGAATAAGAATGAACTCAAAACTTTTATAAAAACTTCCCTGTATAAAGTCTCCGTTGACAATAACGGAGACTTGGCACATATGTAATGATAATATAAAATTTTTATTTAAAAAAAATGCAAAATATATTTTTTAAATATGTTACAAACTGGTTCTTTGTAGTGTTTGGAATTATTTCAATCCCCCCCCCCCCCCCGACAAAAAAAGGAAAGGAAACGTCAAAATATTCACTGTATATATAAACCGAGAAAGAAAACAGGAAATATTCCAATTATTCAAAATTGTCTCTGACACCATTTCAGCATATTCTTATGTAAAATGACCTCCTGAATCCGAATATGACCACCATTTTACCCAATCACCCACCGTTTTCTAGATACACTCCCTCCCTCATTTTTATCATTGTTTGGTAATTTTATACCCATCAGTCTGATATGAAGAGGAACAATGATTATTTTAACAGTTAAATGTCTTCTGACCTGAAGAGCTACAGAGGTAGAAAGTTCTAAAACACGAACATTTGTAGTAAGGAGGAAATTCGAGGGGATTTGTGCCCAGAAAACAAATGAAAATCAATAAAAACAATCAGTTTGTTTCTTTTTTTTCCCGCAATATTTCTCTTATTTTTTTAATATATATTCCAGCTGCAAGTTTGCCATTTTTTTACCAAAACACCCCGAATAATAAAAATTATACAGTCAAAATTCTTTTCAAAATGTTGGTGAGTGGAGTAAAAAGTCTCAAAGCCCACGCAAGAAAGTTTGAGTGATTCGCTGTACGACGTTTGCTTTCAATAACTCCCACGTTAAATGTTTTGGGCAGTAAAACATGAACAGTAAAATCCCCTGCTTTGACACGTGTTAAAGGTCATTGCTCTTATCATTGTAGTCGTCAGTCGTTATGTACCTTTAGTGCACGTTTTGCGATAAGAGAGTAAACTTTATGGTGTTCTTAACGGTGGTGATCTTTAACACGTGTCAAAGGAGGTTATTTTACTGTTCATGTTTTACTACCTAAAACACTAAATTCAAAGCAAACATCGCACAGTGAATCAGTTAAACTTTCTTGCAGAGGGCTTTAGACTTTACTCTACTCACCAACATTTTGAAAAAAATTCACTGTATAATTTTTATTATTCGGGGTGTTTTGGTAATAAAATGGCAAACTGGAAGCTGGAATATGTAAAAAATAAGAGAAATATTGCGAGGGAAAAAAAAACAGAAACCGATTGTTTTTATTGATTTTCTGGACATAAATCCCCTCAAATTTTTCTGCCTTACTACAAATATTCGTATTTTAGTATTTTCTACCTCTGTAGCTCCTCAGGTGAGAAGTTTGGTATAATAAAATTACCAAAAATGATGAAAATGAGGGAGGGGGTGTATCTAGAAAACGGTGGGTGATTGGGAAAAATGGTGGTCATATTCGGATTTAGGAGGACATTTTACATAAGAATCTGCAAGGATGGTATCAGATCTCGATTTTTTTTTTTGCAAAGCTGTTATTGATGGAACAGCTACATTAAAATTAAAATAAAATGTAAACTAACTTTTTTCTAATGAGAAATTTTGAATATTATATAAATATAGTCTTTTATATCTTTAAAATAATAATACAAACTTAAAATAAAAGCATTATCCTTTCGCAAAATCTTTTTTTATACATTATTTTATTCTGGGAAATATAATTTTAATAAAGTTATTTTTGGACGATTTTAAAATGTTCCTGATATTAAAATATAGCTTTAGTTGGTTTTATCGAAAAATAGTTTCAATATATTTTGTTTTAAAAACGATCTATGTATATATGTACAATATTTTAGTTAAAATTGCAGTTAATAATTTTTATGACTATTTTTAATAAAGTGCTAGAAAGTTCTCTACATCTTTAAGATCTTAAGGAAAAAACATAAGGATAATACTGATAGTGTGGAAAAATTACTTAACATTTGTTTGTAATGATAAAGTACTTCTTATTTCTGAAAACTGCTAAATTTTATTAGTTTGTTTATAATGAATTTACGCCTGTAATAATAGAAATTTTTAATTTCAAAATTATGTAATTTCAGATGAATCCGAAGCATATAACGTTCATTTCAAAATACTGAATGGTTCTCTAATTCTGAATGCAGTGAAAACTGAAGATGACGGCGTGTACGAATGCATTGCAGATAATGTGATGGCTCCAGCAATTAGAAAAAAAGTTCACATCAAAGTGAAGGGTAATTATAGATATATAACAATCTGTTTAGAATTCGTAATAATGAAAGTAACAGAATGGTTATTTGCACGGTATTTTTAAAGTTTGTAAATATCTTTTTATTTATATTAAAAGAAAAAAAATATCATGCAACGTGTAATTTGCAGTATAACTTATAGTGAAGTTATATTTAAGAATCGTGAATTTTTATGAATCTTTATATAAAAACTAATGAACATAAATAATTAAACAAATAAAAACAGATCAAATTTATAAAATTTCAAATTATTGAAATTTGTCTATCTAAAAATGTAACAAGATATTATTTAATCGAAAGTTATATATTTCAGATTCTGCTTTGTAATTATTTTTAATATATTTTTAATGCAGAAAACTTACTTTATATTTGTGTTTCGCAGAAATACATTTCATGCAAAATGTTATTTTTTCTGTCAATAAAATTGCGAGTTTTTGTGTTTTGTTTATTTAAAATATTCAGAGTTAATTTTTGTAATCACGGTGTTTGTAAAGAAAAAATTGTTAAAAGAATTACCCAAGTATTTTTCTAATTTTAAAAAAAATAATGTAGATTTTCCCAAACACTACGGAATTCTAATGTATATATAATATTTAAAACTTTTTTTTAATTTATGAGTATTTGTAAATTAAACAGATAATGTTTTGCACATGTTTTCGCATGTAAGCAGTTAAATTTTTAATTTCTTACATCACTGCAAAAAATAACTTAAAAAAATTACTGGCATTAGTTCAAAATATTTCCAATATGTGGCGCTGCTTTTCTATAACGTGAAACAAAATGAAAGACTCTTAAAAAGTAAAACTTCGAAAACGCCATGTTAGGGAACACGATAAATGAGTGTTTACAATTTTCTAAGCAGTTTAATATAGTAATAAAATGAAAAGTGATCCTTAACAAAAATTTTTCTAAGCATTAAGAAGATACATATTTGAAAACATTTATTCTGGAAGTTTAGGATGCTAGTATTATGGAGCGTGTGTGTCTTATTGAATCTCCAGATCGGAATCATTTCAGCAGGTAAGCAGTTCTGTAATTTTATTTCATTCTTTATCAGTGTTTTAAAAATTTATATTGCATCACTATATAATTTTTTTTAATTTGCCAGTATAATCACAGTTATTCCTTTAAACTTGCTCACAATAATGTAGAAAAACTTTTATAACTTGAGAATTTACATCGTATATTTTTGTACGATAATTTAATGTAACTGAAGATAAACTAGTATTTTAAAGTATACTTTATTGTTCATATAAAAAGAGTACAATAATTATTTCTAAAAGTTTGTTTTATAATATTTTAGATTTATTTTGTACAGTAAAATTTGTGTTAAAATACTTTTAGTCAGCATCATTGTAAAAAGTTTTAAAATGATGGGTAAATTTCCTATTAATAAAAATAGTCGACGAGGGTCGGTTTTTTTTAAAAGAAAACTTTGAAAAATTGTGAATGATAAAAATATGAACTTTTTAAATTTATCATGTTTTCTATAAAATATATTCAAAAATAAATAAATAAAATAAGATTTTAATTCAATATAAGTTTGTTTTTTATATACATTAAAACAGCTTTGTCTATAAAATTATCTATAAAATTATTAAAACAGCTTTATCTATAAAATTTTTAGTATTCAAGTTTAAAATAAAAAAAAGTGAAACGTATATTTTAAGTTTAATGTTAGTTTAATAGTTCATATTTTTGTGAACTGAATATTCCAAATTTCAGTTTTAATTTATGACTGCATGATGCTACAAACAAAATTTAAATGTTATCTCAAATTAATATCAAGTGAAATTTTGTAATATCAGAAGTTTTTATTGTATTTTCTTGATTAACTACGAATGAAATTGTTTGCGTAGAAATTACTCATATTCAGATGAAATATGAATAGTTGTGTAAACTATTAAAATTTGTATTATATATAATTAAGAAATTTTTTGCATACTATTCATTAGTGACATTAATAAATTTGTAATACCATTTTAATAATACTACTTTCTTAATTTTTATTTAAATACAGAAGCTCCCAAAATAAAGAAATTTAGCTTTGATGATAATGTTAAAGAAGGTGATGCCACGTCTGTCATGTGCTTTGCAACTTCAGAAATTAAACCTCTGCGTTTCCAGTGGATGAAAAATGGAAATCTATTAGGAGATGAAAAACATATTAAAGCTGAAGTTAGTGCCAGCTACTCAGTTTTGGTATTTGATTCTGTACAGTTATCAGATACAGGAAATTATTCCTGTCTTGTATCGACTTCTTCTGGTCAGGACACCTTCAGTGCTGAGCTTAATGTTAAAGGTATTTGCTTTTTTAATATTTTTTTTATTGGGGGGGGGGGGAGGAAATATCTATACAAATGACAAGTAAGTTCATTACTTTAAAAAGTTGTTGAACACACCTTTTTGTTACACAATTAAAATTAATTAATATATCAAAGTTTTTTTTCCATTAAAATCTTACTGTATCAAAAATTTCCAGTGGAAAGCATTTAATGATAGTAATTATAGTTTATAATTGTTCGTTATAAAGTTAGTCCATCACTAAACCACATGATTTTATATACTTTTATTTTCTGTCTTTCAAAAAGGATAAAATAATCATGCTATTTAAGTAGCTTTTTACAGAAATCAGTTGCAATTGTATATTTCCTTATGATATTTTAAGTAAGAAAATTTTGATTTGCGTTTAAATCAAAATTATCGTGATATCATATAACGTATTATACATTATCATATAAACATACAATATAATATAAACCTTATAGTATTTCTTAATAAAAAAAAATGCATGTCAATTATAACGTGCATTGCGTGTTAAAGTTGTTATTCTTATATTATAACAATATGTGTGATTTCTGCCTTTCAAATATTCCAATTTCTCGGCATGACTTACGTATTCAGTATCTAGTTGAAATAAAAATATCGTATTTTTACTTACCAAAACAGCTTTTTTTTCTATATTAAATAGAAGAAAATATTAGTTTTGTAAAATTTTTCAATTTCAGGTTTTCGATGAACGTTGTTGCAAAGGACACCAACTTCGTTTTGAGAGCTCTAGAATACAATTTGAGCATTTTTAGAAAATGTTTGTGTGTGTGAGAAAACAATTTATGGCAACTGTATCTCGGGAACTTACTGCACAAAATTTTATACTAATTTATATATAGTTGCCCAATTTTTGGTAAAAATCATCCGACAAATGATGTTACCATCCCGTTTTTTCTAAATTTTTAACATTGCGTTTCAGGTCAAATTTTCCTATAATGTGTACGATGAGAATTGTTATTAACTAATTATTATTAAATGAAAAAGAATTATTTATATTAGTAGATATCAACTAGGAAAAAATACTCGGTGTAGTAGTAACATGTTGGAAGTTTATTAGGTATAAGCATTCTGGAGGGGGTGGGGAGGGAGAGAACACGCAGGAAGAGCAGGGGGGGAGGGAAATTTTCAAAATAGGGATCTTTTGAAAATAATCCGTTAACACCTTTAAAACAAATGATCGAACTTTTGATCTGTGATAATTCAAAGCAAAGTTATCTTAAAAAAAATAAAAAATAAACTGCATTTTTAAGCCATTGTTGGTAAAGCATAAAATAGGTTTTCTTTGGATATTTATGTTATACTTCTATGAGAAAAAGTTGTCTGCATTCCCAATTGAAAATAATTTTAATAAATTATTTCTACTGAGAGAAGCTCTGATTGAATATATTAAAGTTTTGTGATGCCCACAACATACTAGTATAAAAATAAACTTCCTTTCTGTTATGCAAAATATTACTAATATCACATCCAAAGTGTATCATATTTTCACTTTCCTGTCTTATTCTCATTTAGCGAATGTATACGGTAATAAATAAATAAAATTGTTAGGCTTCAGCCAATCTATATCGAACAAAACTGAAGGATTATTTAAAAATGTGTTAAATTTAAAATTGGTCGAGTACTTTCAATTATATAATTTACATTGGATCAAGAAAGTCATTTTATTGCTTTTTGAATGAAAAATTTAAAATAGTTTATGGTTTGTAACAGCTATCTTACTATATTTACTATAATTCATTAATGAAAAGAAAATTACTAAATTCTAATATATGCTTCATATTATTCATACTATATACCAAAGCACTGATTTCAGAAAACATGAATCGCAATATTTTCTAAGCATATTTGAAAGAAATACTATTTTATAGATTGTTCAAAAAATATTTAAACATAGTTACTATTTTTTTTTTAAATTATTAATACATCGCTTATAAAAGTTAGATGTTTTATAAAATATTAAAATGAGACTTGGAACTTCATAAATATACCAATCACCTTTCCATAAATGCACTCATGATGAATTTGCTCAATGCTACAAAAACAGTTTTCTGCATTTTCACTTTTCTTGGAGTTATATATGTTAATCTTTTGCTTTTCGTTTAAACGTCTTATACGTTAATTTGATTGCAGCTTCTCCAAAATGGATTGAAGAACCAAAAAGTATAACCACAACAGTTGGAGAAATGGTTGAAGTAAGATGTATTGCGTCTGGATCACCTAAGCCTAAAATAACTTTTACAAAACTTCCAAGTGAGTAAATTTTAATATCTGTCAAAGTTTATTATCATTAAACCGCAGTAATTTATATTCAAGTTATTCATAATTTTGCTTAAAATAAGTTTTCAACGACTTAAAAAAAAATTTCTTTGTGTAGTTTTTTAAAACAGACGGGAAGTAGTTTCTCGATTCATGCAAACAGTTACTATTATGCTTACATTAAAATGGAAGTTTATGGTAAAAGTTTTAGAAAAAATAAGCTGCTTCATTTGCAGATTTTATTTAAAGTTAAAATTAAATATTTAATTTTAAAATTAACCACTACATCTATTTATAATTTAACATGTTTTAAATAATTTCAAACATACAAATATCCTTTGAAGCACCGTATAAACTGAATTTGATGTAAGAAATAGCAAAGAAAGAGAAAGGCCATCATATCGTGCAATATTTACCGAAATATTTATATAGATACACAGCTTCCAATTCTCCTTATTTTCTAACACCACTTCTTTAAATTAGTTATTCTAATCAAATTTAATTTCAGATTTTTCGTTACTAATTAAAGAATAAGTATATTAAAATGGTAATGTTAGAAAATTGAGAGGCGTAGCTGCCATGTAGATACGTTTAATCTACTAAAAATTTTTATTCATAAATTTAAAATTGAATAAAGTGTAAAAAATATTTTGTAAACTTATCGAAATTATCCCTTAATAATTAAACTATTTTTCTTTTATAGAAACTATACATTTTTTGTTATTGTATACATAAGAGAAATAGTATTGAAAGTGTATATGCGTTCATCACACAACCTTTCGTAATTTTCTAAGCAATTGAAAAAAATATAATTAAAATAAATGTATTGGGTTATACATTGGATATACATATTTTTGATAATTTTCACTTTCATCTAATTAAAAAGATTTCGAACTTTTCAAAAACTTTTAAGACTTTAAAAAAAAAATTGCCTTTCATTTACATGCTATTTATGCTTACAGAGCGTGTATATGCTTGTAAATGAGAGATATAGTGAGAACACTAATCAATGTTTGTCATAAAATCGTTTTAGACAATAAAAAATTAATATTTCTTACTTATAAACATGAAAAGGCTTTTGAATTCTTGAGACTAAACTCAAAATTTATACCGATTTCAGACTTCTCTCTCTACAAAATACAAATTAATCTACTAATATACCTTACGTAATGCACGATTTTTTTAATATTCGTATTCTAATGATTTTTCACATTTATAATCTAAAGATTTTTCACAAAATTATGTTAAAAATATAAAACTTATTTTGCAATGATTTTTTTTTTTTGAGTTTAATATTATGTAAATATATAATAATGCGCCATTTGTCATTAATTTTCGATAATCAGTTTCAGAAAAAGATATCAACAGGATAAATATTGAATCGGCTGATGAATTGAAAGGAATTCTAAGGATACAGTCTGTTTCATCAACAGATTCTGGGGCCTATGAATGTACAGCTAGTAATGGCATAGACACCATAAAGAACAATTTTACAATTACAATACGTGGTAAAAAATTATAATGTAATGATTTTTAAAGTACATTTCGCATGTAAAATTATCTAAAAAGAATTTCTTGTTGATAATTTGATTTGACAAACTATTGTGCATTTAAGAACTTTCCGGAAAATTGAGCTGATTATCAATTTTCTAGAATATACTGTTTTAATAGACGTTTACTTATTTTCTCTGTACATGTATACAATTTTACATATGCACACAAAAAAGCAATGAATAAAATAATGCCATGTTTATCTAAAGAATTACCTTTTCTATTAAAATTTCTTCATATATTTTACCTTTTTAAATGTAGTTTACCAAACTTTTATTGGAAATTATTTTCTTCAACAACTTTAAACTTATGTGTTGAGTTTTTATTTTATACTTTTATATTCTTTTGTAACTTTAGTATATTTTGCTTGAAAAATATTCGTTTTTTATTTTCATAATTTTGAAAATTCAAAATAGAAAATTGAATAGTTCATTTTATTGATTACTTTATTAATTTATTTCTATGATATTGAATGCAAATTATATCACATGTATCATTTTATAATTAAATCTTTTAAATAATGAGTCTATATTTTTTTATATTGTGCTTATTTATTAAGTATACTCCTATTCTTTTTATATATTGTAAATACAACTATATGTGTATGTAAAATCTTTGAAATAGATTAATTTTAGTTTATTATGCTTAAAACTTAATTCTATACCCATTTAGTTGGAAATAAGACCAAAGTGTGGCGCTGTATGCTGCAATATATGAGTATCAAAAATAAAACAACTCAAAATAAGACTCGCCATGTTAGGTTCTAACATTAGTTGCACATAACTCTGAAGCTACAGATTAAATTTTATTTAATTTGAAAAATTTTGTTAATATTTATACAATAATTTGTGCTTGATTTGTGTGTTTTATACTCTTTTCATATATATTAAGAACAGTGATGTGGATAATCATACGGATTTTTAGTCTACATCTTCTCTTGTACGTACACATGTGTAACGCAGGTAAGTGTTCGGTTATATAAATGTTTAAATGTAATTTTAAGATTTATGGTGTATGTCGTTTTAATGACCAAAAAAGTAACAATTTCTTAAAATATTAAAGATTACTTTTTTTTTTTTTTTTTTTTTTTTTTTTTTGTATAACATTTAAGTATCCATCGACCTACTATGCTTTAATAATTGACGACATTATTTCTCCTATCATTTAAATATCATTATAGATAGTTACAAAATATGCATGTTTTAATATTTAAATAAAAATATCAGAATAGATTTATAAGTTATTATTATTATTATTACCATTTTTTAAGTTTGGACTTATCTTAATGAACTTATTTACTGAAAACTGCATTTTAATAAATTTTGAGCTTTCACGTAGAGTAACTTCTTGAAAGTGTTAGAGATTTACGCATTTTTAAATATTTTACGATTTAAGACCCAATAGTTTGAATGGAAATAAAGTGCGTTTTCAAAATATTATATAGATATTATTTATTCTCTCGAGCAAGATTTTTATACATGTCATGTATCACATATTAAACTGATCCAGGATTTAATTTTGTAGCATTTTCTAATTTATTATTTTCAAATTTATTATTTTATAAATTATTTTAAAATTACTATACATATTAATACAAATTACTTATAATTTAAAATTAATTTTATAATAGTTACAATTTAAAATAAATCTTATAATTTAAAATAAATATTTTTTGTTCTTATGGTCTTATCAATGTGCGTTAGCATATGCGAGATTTTTTATTTATTTATTTATTTTATTTTTTTACTGAACAACTGTTACTTTTATGAGTTATGAACTATTATCTATTATTACAGATGCACCCAAAATAAAAAAGTTTAAATTTGATGAAAATATTAGAGAAGGAGAAGTAGCATCCGTTACTTGTATAGCAACATCAGCTACAAAACCTATTAATTTCAAATGGGAAAAAAATGGTTTGATGATTTCCCAGTCTTCAGAAAATCCTAGGATTGAAGATGGAACTATTCATTCAGTTTTAGTATTTGATTCAGTAAAAAGCTCAGATGATGGAAATTACACTTGTATTGTTACAAGCCCATCTGGCCAAGACAGACACAGTGCCCAGTTACTAGTAAAAGGTAAGAATTATTTATATATGTATTTGTGCAGATATATTTCAATAACATAGCATTTTCTGATTTTTTAAAAAAAGTAAGCAGAAGAAATAGTTACCAAATCTCTATTCTTTTAGTTTTTTTAGTCATTTTCTTATTTTAAAAACTTTCTTTATATGCTATAAAAGAAAATGAAATTTTAACTTTATAAGGTTTTATAAAATTATTTGAAACTTCAGGAAAGTATTATATTATGTTTTGAAAAAAACAAAAAGTAAAAAAGGAATTTACGAAACGAGGAAAAAAATATTATGTACTGATAATATTGCAGTAAAATTTTTAAATTGCAGTATTGCTCTGTGTCTTTATTTCTGGAATAATCAAACTAATTTTTTTTTTTTTTTTAAGATATGAACTAATGCATTTTCCGTAGTATTTTATGTTAAAAAAAATCTTTGATTAAATATAAATGTCTAGTTTGTAGTCAAAAAACAATGCATGTGTATATAAATGTAGAGTGCTTTACTATTTCGTTTAAAAAAAATAGTTTTAGATTTACTTTCAGATTTCAATGTCAAAACAGCCAATAAAAGCATGACCTAATATCCTTGTAAGAAAATTCAGTAATGTAATAAAGTGTAAGACAATCCTCTCTTTTCCTTTTTGAAAGTAGAGATATCTATGTAAAGCGTAATTATTATTAAAATGGCATTCATGGTAAAATTAATGGGCAAAAATAGTATAGCAAAAATATTAAACAAGGAAATTTACAATCATATTTCGAAAATACACAAAAAAGTAAATCGTTAATGATTACAAAACTATTATTTAAAAAAGATACAAAAATATGATTGATAGAATAACATCTGATGCCACTATAACTACGCTCTTATTAGAACTATACTACTTTTGAAATAAGTATATTCATTTTAAACTTACAGTATTTAACTTTATAAGCTTCATTATTTTAAACTTTATAACAATTTTATAAAAAATAAATTAACTTCAAAATTTTATTTTAAATTGCTTATAAGAAGGTAACAAATTTTAATAACTATTTTCCTTTGCAACCATTATCAATAACATGGAATAGAAAGGATAAAAGTTTTTCTTTTGCATGTTTCAGAAGTTTTTTTCTGAGATCCTGATGTGAATGTCAAGCGCTGAATGCTTTTTCGCTTTAGATATAATGTTAAAAAAAACTTCCTTTTAAAAATTTCAGTTTTTTAAGTGATCTCAAATGTTTTTAGATTGTAGTTTTTCTTTCATATCAATAAATTTTCTTTAAATGTCAAGGTAATTATCATAAATTTTAATAAGTCTTTTTAGAATTTGTTTAGAAATTATCAAAAATTTTACTTTTTGTAGATCAGGAACAGTTGTATTTAAATTATTAATTATTATTTTGGTAATTTTAATTATTAACAAAATAATGCATCGGTGCATATATCAACTTAAATTGTTTTATAAAGTAACTATATAAGTAAGATATCATCTACCCTAGCAAATCTTTAATTTGGAAATTTACTTGTAACATTATTTATTATCATTTACTAATTATATAAGTGATATCAATAATTATTAATTTATATAAATTTTATATTATATTACTTATTTTTCATATAATACTATATTTATACTTATACTATATTATTTATATTTATATGAATTATATTTTATTTATATAAATTATGTACTCATATAAATTATAGTAATTCAATAAATATTGACATCACTTATATTTAAAAAAAAATGTACATTTTTGTGGACATTACTTTAAGCATTTGTTTTCATTAAAATCTATTTTTCAATCAAATTTCAGTTATGTCACTTATAGGTGTATATTGCAATTTTTTTTTCCATTTATAAATAAGGAAGATAAATTTGAAGACACCATATAAGTAAAATACCTTTTAATATTGTAATACTTATGGGTGTTTTGGTGCTTTTAATTTGGGAAAATATTTAAATTTAGATCAATTTTCAATAAATTGATAAATTTCACGGAAAATAATATTTTATGTAATTTTACAGTTTATTTTATAAACAATTTTATGTTTTAAAAGACAGAAATGTAAATTAAATAAACATTACGTTAACACTCAATGAAATTGTACAATTTTCCTTTTTTATTTTCTCCAATAAGTTTAATTATTACCAAAATAATGCATCTGTGCATATATCAACTTAAATTGTTTAATTTTTATTATATGAGATAGTTTTAATTAATGAAGAAATTTATGAAATTTAGTTGTATAAAAAAAAATTGTATTGAAATTTGTAATGTCATTAATGATTTTTTAAAAACTATATTTGAATGTTTTGAGAAGCCATATTAGCAATGAAAATTAAGTAAAAAATTACACGACGTCATTCCGGAGCTGATAATATTCTCCTGATACAGTACTAGAAGAATATTTTATCTTTATAAATTAAACACTAAGCAACTTAACTTTTTTTTTTTTTTTTTTTTTTAAGATATTTAACTTTTAAAATGCTTTAAACTGCCGTTAATCAATATCTATCCACCATAAAAAAAAAGTCATCATATTCTTTTAAATTTTAACGAGAAATTTTACCGTATATATATTTCTATTATTAATTTTCCTTAACAAATAACGAATTTTTCATAATTGAAAATTAATATCTTTAATATTATCTTGAATTAATATCTTGAATATTATCATTGCATTATTACAGAATTTTGATTTCTTACAAATATACTATGTTTACTTCAACTTACATTTAAACATGTTATCGGATACAAAAAAAAAAAAAAAAAAAAAAAAAAAAAAAAATCAGATTTACATGCAATGTAATATTTATGTATAAAATTTTGTAATTACGTGTATGTTAAAAACTGAATAGCATATTTTATATAAGCTTATATTGTTTTGCATACTCTGTCGAAAGAATAGTCGATAAGACAAAATGTTCAAGAAGTATTAAGAAAATATAGAATTTTATGTCAGTTAAATAAATAAATTAAAAATAAATAAAAAAAATAAATACATAAATACATAAATAAATAAATAAATAAATAAAAAAAAAAAAAAAAAACACGAGTAAAAAGTACCTTAGAATAACAGTTTTAAAAAATACAGTTTGTAGGCAAAATAACGTTTAGTTAAAACTATCCTAAAAAGCTGAAGTGTGTTAAATTTTTTTTGTTTTATCAATGGGGCCTGGTAAAAAATATTTATATGCGTGATTGTGCTACAGTATTTAACAGATAAAGAAATTGCATGTTATATATAGATTTTAAAACTTCTTAACGCAATATAAATTTTAAGCCAGCACAACCGGTTTCAAAAGGACGTAGCTTTTCTTCATCAGGTGCAATAAAACACGTGCCTTGGAGGCAAAAGGAAGATTGAAAGCAGGGCTAAATCCAGAGGGAGAGGAGCAACACAAACAACCAATAGGAAGCATCATTCAGGACCAATCAGAGAGGTACACACACAGAGACAAAAAAAAAAAAAAAAAAAAAAAAAAAAGAGGGAGAGAAGGAATAATCAATTAAATTTTTTGTTTTAGGATTTCTCCTGCATGATGCTTTCTATTGGTTGTTTGTTTTGCTCCCCCCCCCTCTGGATTTTGCCCTGCTTTCAGTCTTGCTTTTGTCTCCAAGGCAGTAACACGTGTTTTTTTGCACCTGATGAAGAAAGGCTACGTCCTTTCGAAACCGGTTGTGTGCTGGCTTAAAATTTATTATGTGTTAAGAAGTTTTAAAATCTATATATTGATTGTATACCAGTTTTGAATTTAGTTTGGAAATTGCATGTTACAAGAGGGCTTCTCGTAAATACTTAGAGCTCCATACCATGTACAATCATTTTATGAAGGTTTGATTGGAAATAAGTGTGAAGCATTTAATAATCTTTGAATTCAGATTTGCTTAGAAAGAAAATTAAATGAAGCGTTCATAAACTATCTAAAAATCTAATATATTTTCACATAATTATTCCATGTAATTACAAACTTTAAATGAAATATAAACGTAAGCATGTTTAATTATCATTTACGGCAGTTCTTTTTAAATATAAAACAATTCCAATACGAGAAATTTTCATTAATGTACATTTTTTTTGTACAGATGTTTGCATATTATGATTTTACTTAAAATGTTAAGATTGTTTCAGAAATATTGTAATAGTTTAATTTTTCATTTCAAAATAAAAATTAAAGTCATTTGGTCAGTTAATTCAATGTTATGTAGATAAATATTAATTCGATTTTGAATTGTTCGATGCTAAAAAGTTTTACTTCTGAAAAGTACAGTTACTATTGATTTTTTTTTTCAATATAATAAAGGTAGTTTAATTATATATTTTCAAAATTACTGTTGAATTACAGCACACCCAAAATGGATTGAAGAGCCAAAAAGTGTAACGACGAAAGTTGGTGAATCTATAGAGATTAAATGCAAAGCAACAGGTTCCCCAAATCCTGTTATTACTTGGAAGAAAAAATCTGGTGAGTTTCTTTAATTTCAAATTATATATATATATATATATATATATATATATATATATATAAACTGTTTGATTGTTAGCAATCTTTTTTAAATAGCATGAACAAAAAGTTTTGTGCACAAAATCCATATTTTGTTTCAACTAAGCAGTTTTTATTCAGTGCATCGCTACAGAGAGACTTATGAAATACCTTTTCGAAATATTCAGCAATAATTCTTTAAAGCGTATTCTTTTGTTTAATCGAAACAACTTTATTCGGTTAACTTCCAGAAAAAGATACCTCTAAACTACGTTGTTTTAGCAATACACGCATTTAATCGAAATTGAAGCAAGGTAAAGTTTCATACTAAACGTATGCGCATTCCCCTTCCCCCGAATTTATATGAAAAATGTAAAATTTTGTATAAAACTGATATTTCAATTAAAAATGACTCAGTGTATTTAAATATGTAGATTAAATATAAGTAGCATAAAAGTTATGCAATTTTTTACCTCTAGTGTATGTTTTGATAATTTCTATTCTATATTTAAAAAAAATTTTACAAAGACATATTACTGACTTTAAAGCTAAACAGTAAAAACGTGACAGTAAAAACGTTAAAACAGTAAAAACCTTAAATATAAAACATATTATTTCAAAGTTTAAATATTAGTTGCAAACTCCATTTTTATTTATTTTTTAAGATTAATGGATTGAAAATTGTGTTTTTATGTAACCTTTATTGAAGTAGACTATTTGAATGCTTAACTTTTGACAGATAGATTTTGAGAGTCTAGAGTTTGGCTTCTTAGTCACATATTAATCTGTTATTTACAATTGTCCCTTTTTTGATACATTACCGTTTTTAAGTTTTAGACAATACTTTAGGCAATGCATTCTTTCACTGTGCCAAAAATGGATGATCTCTAGTAGTACACTTAATTACTTGAAATATGGTGTAATCATTTTAATATGCTTTACTGAAACATATAAATTTCAATACTTAATTTGAAAATTATATATAAGTTTTTGGCAAATAATGGGTTAATATATACAGCAGCTTGAGATTTCATTCTATTTTTGTTTTTAATATATAAAGTAACTTTATTAAAAAATAAATAAAAAAGAGAAACAATTACAAAGAAAAAAAAATGGGCACCAGAAAGCGAAATAAAACTTAACAAAGTGGGGGATTGAGTATAGATATCAAATAGAATACGGCATCGAGCTTACTCTTTGGTGTCAGGAATACTAAATGTTAATTCGAAACAAAACAAAAATTAAAATGACTGAAAACTAAAAATTTTCCTTTTAATTCCGCTATAAATTGCTTAACATTGCATTTTTTTTTTTTTTTTTTTTTTTTTTTTTTTCATAATAAAATAAAAAATTGTCTTGTGATAATTTCTGAAGCATTCCAAAACGTTTACATTTTTATTTATTTACTTTATAATTTTTTTTATTATAGATACAAAATGCATCTTATTTAATCACAAATTTTTGATATGCCTAGAATTTAGAAAAATGCATAAATATACTGGTATGGAACGATTAAAAAAAGCAATAAGCAGACAACTTAAATAGCAAAAAAGTGTAAACATTTTTTTTTTTGGATCGAAATAAATAAGCGCGATCTTTTACCAAGCGTAAAACAAAAATAGGCATGAATGCAGCATCAAAGCAAGAGTGTAGGTATTTTCGTGTTTTGCTCGTATTTATTTATATATTGAAAAATCGTATCTAATTATTTTGATACGAAAGAAACGTTAAACAATTAAAAAAAAAAGCTCATTTTTGGTTAAATAATAATAATAAGCTTAATTTTAATAGTCATGTTTTTGTTTTATTAAACTATTTTCGGTTAGTGATAGTTATCTCCAGAGTTAATGAAGAATATTTTTTTTCTAGAAAGAAATGAATACGAAATAATAAAAAGAGAATTTAAAGATGAATCTGCTTTGTCTGGAGTATTTAAAATAGCTGTTGTATCAACGATAGATTCAGGAGATTATGAATGTATAGCTGATAATGGAATAATGCCAAGTATTTCAAGTAATTTTACGATAACTATAAATGGTATGGATTTTACTTGCAGAAAAATATCCACAGTAATTTTTTATCTAGTTCTTGTGTAACATTAAATTATCTTAAGTATATAACATATTATTTAAGTGTTTTGTTTTGTTCTTTTATAGTTAATTTTACATAGGAAAACTATCATGACTAATGAAATAAGAAATCTAAAGTATTATACTTTATGTGCTTATTTTTTTTTTAATTATGTTATTCGTATTAAGTTATCTGTTAATTGTATTAAAGTTTACATTAATGAAAGCCTCTTACTAAAATTGAAAAAAGTTAGTGTGAATTGTTCTTAACTAATTCACATGTTTATAAATGTTTTGACTGTTATTGGCTTTAAGATCTGTTGCTGTGAAACCTGTAATTTTCTAATTATTATAGGTTTTCGAAAATCATTCTCCCCATTTAGAAGTATTTTCTTTCGAAGTGAAGGGCATAAAACATTACTTGGAATAGAGATTTGTCTTTTAACGGACTATTTTTATTTGCGCTTAAGGAATCTCTGAAAGACAATAATATTTTTGTGAAAATGAAATATGTGTACACTTTGTAAATTATATCAATTTATAATAATACAAATTTGTTTATTATTATTATTATTACATTTTTTAGGGGGGGGGGGACGCAACTTTTACAATAAAAAAATAAATAAATCTTCAATGAATTTTCAATTAGTTTTGTTCTAATTATACTTTCGAAAACTTAATAAATACTATGTATTTATTTAACTGAATATCAGTGCTTTAGCATAATTTCAGTTCAGCATTTAAAAAATATAAATCAGGTGTATACAGTTTTTTAAACACTTTTAGTTAACATGGTATGTTTGAATGTTTTAAGATTTAAAATTCCTATCACTTTCCATCGTCTAATTGAGCTGAAATTTTGTATGCATGTATATCTCCTATGAAAATACATGCTCAAGTAGCAAGAAAATTAGTGGTTTTGTCTGGAGGCCCTGGGTCTCTAACTCTAGTTCAAAATTTCTTTTCGAATTTTAACTCACATGCTTTGTCCGATTGAGTTGAAACTTTTATACATGTCTAATTCAGACGACAATACATGCTCATTTAATAACGGGCTTAGATGGGACCTGAGCATTCATCTCCTGTTTAAAATTCGTTTTTCGAATTTGTAACCCACTTTCTATCATCCGAGTTTTGAATACATGTATATTATCCACATCTACTGAATTGAAGATTTCAGTCCATTTTGAAATGATAGCATGTATTTAAATTTTAAGTTTATGTATTTATTAAAGTATTGGTAATATCTATTTGTATGGAGCTGTAAGAATACAAATATGAATGTTATATGATGTTAGAAATATCATTGAATACAATTTATTATTTTCTTCTTAAATGAAAATTTTAATTACCTGAGCACTTTATAATTGAAATCCTTCTCGTATAAAGTTAAAGTAAATCAGTGTTAACAATTTGTAATATTATTTAAGTGATATAATTCTATAATTGAATTCCTTAAATGGAATTTTACAATTTAATTATGTTTATATATAATAAAAAAGCTTGTGATGTGATGAAATACTATATTTGTTTAATTAATAATACTTCTATGATTTCCAAAGAATATTTTTTTTCATATCTTTTCATCATATGTCATCTTTTGAAAAATACTATAACAATAAGTATTTTATTCTATTTCAAACAATTATCACTAGCATATTTTGTAAATGTAAAGAATAACCATAACTAGAAGCGAAAGATAAAGCATTATCAATTGCGTAGAAAAAAAAAAAAAAAATCAGTATTTGAATTATATTTCTAAATATTAAAGTATTATTTCCACTGTCAATGAAAAAAATGTAATTTTATTTAAACTTTGCAAAGAGTGAATAAAAATATCGAAAAAGTTAAGGCACATTGAAAGCATTTTTTAAAACTATATTCTTATTTGAGGTCTGTTTATTATAGTATCAGTTTCTATTCTGTGTTAAATATATTATATACGTACGCAAAGCTATTTTCCATGCAATTCTGAAATGCGGTGGTTACATAATATGAAAATAAATCTTTGTAAAATATAACACTTTTTTTTTCCAGGAATCATTCCTTGTATGTGCGGATTAAAATTTGTACTATATAGTTGTGCATATAAGTACTATGTATGTGTGTGTGTGCATCTATCTATAATATATTACTTTTATAAAATGTGATGGAAAAGAATGCTTTTTATATTTTTGAAAAAATATTAAGTAATTTACATATTACAACTACTATCTCTGATTCCTCTAATGGTAACTATTTCTACATAATTTTGTATACATTATAAAAGATTTTCTAAAGTAACCAGTATTAAATTATATTGTTTTAACAATAAATTTTTATTTTTAGTTGTATTATTAATTATAAAAATATTTTATATTTTAATTAAAAGAATGGTTTCATTAATAAAAGGAGAACTTTGTCAGAATACTTCTTTTGATATTTCTTTGCAAGAATTTTTAACTATTTTTTAAAAATAAAATAATGTTTAATATTTCAAATTAGTTGCATTTTCTTTGTGTTTATGTGATTCTTGTATATTTAAAACGGTTTTAGAGCACATTTATATAGTGTTTTAAAAGTTGCTGGAACTGTACGTACTTCTTATTATGTAAGACCATTGCGATTCTATCGTATTACGGTTTCTCATAGCATGAAGCTTTTATAAATATATCTTTTTTCTTAAATATTGATATTTATAAACAAATAACAAAACAAACGTTACATAATTCATAAAAACCAGTTAAATAACTTTTATATTTGTTTTAATTTATAAAAATAAGCTAAAAAAAAATTTCTGTAACACTTAAAACTCACTTTTAAGAAAGTGTACTTTTATTTATATTCTTGGTTTCCGGGTTCTGTAGTTATGAAATTAAATATATTACGCATTATTTATTAGATGTTACTTTATAAATTATTTGTGAAATTTATGTAAAACATCTCTTTATATATGCTATGTCTTGTTTATATATATATATATATATATATATATATATATATATATATATATATATATATATATATATATATAAAGAATATAAAAAGAATCTTATCATAATGCATTGATCCATATTAAAATTCTGATGCTTCTTTTAAGAACATAGAAATTAATGTTAAATATAAATTTATTCTTTTTGTGAGTATTAAAATGATTCATATATATTGTGTTGTCTACTGAAAAGAAAGTTTTTTTTAACATATATTTTTGTATAAATACATAAAGTGTTACTTTATTTTGAGTTAAAGTAAAAAAAAAAATCTACGCATGATTCTTATTTTATTTATTTATTTTTTTTTCTGACTAAAATTTTTGATTTTATATTCCTTAATTTATTCAATACATGAAGTTCTTGTTTTCAGTAGTGAATATAACTGAAAGAGAAACGTTTAAAAAATAATAATCAAAAGTAATTAAAGTAAATGTTTTTTTTTTCTATTATTTTCACTTACTTATTTATAAATAACATTTTCAAAGAGATTCACAAACCTATTCACAATATTATTAACAAAGAAGTATAATATTTTATAATTAGTAAATTTTTTGAATGATTTTCTATATTCGCAATTTCGTACACGCAATATAAATATATTAAATATTTGGTTTGTACACAATTTTTATTATTACTAATATTAAATCATAAGAAATATTAAAATCATTGACAAAATTCGTATTTTTGTTTATGAATTATGTTTGACATAATACTTTTAAACTGATATAAGATTTTTTAAATAATAAAATGATACACAGTTTAATTCCAAATAATTCCAAAGTGTGGCGCTGCCTTTCTGCGAGTTATGTATATTGTGCTTAGTTTTTTTATTTAACGCCATGTCATCATGATGTATTTTTGCAAGGTTTAGTTATTGTTACCATTCTCATCAGGTTTTTAAAGTTTATATGTAATTATCTGTAAAGCAACTATGTTTCTTAAAGCAAAGTTTTGCAGAAATATCAAGCGGTTACATGTGTTTCAATTTTTCAAAATACAGAAGATAGTTTGCCTACTTATACTTCAAGCAACGTATTCAATAACTGAAGGTAAGTACCAAGTTTATTTAGTTTTTTTGTAAATAGGAATAGTGTTGATGGATATTGTTATAAGTTTTCCTTTTATAAAATTATCATCTGTAAACTGAAATAAAACTATGAGATATGTGTATTATTTATTTTTGTCGAAAAAGTTTTAAGAGTAAACTGTTATTCTCTCTCTTATGAACATATGATTTTTGTGTCCATATATATGAAAAGGGAGAAAACTACATATATAGCTTTAACGGTATGTAAACAGAAACAAAACAGCAAACATTTTAAACATGTTTTTGAAAATTAAAATGACTTTTATCACGTTAATACTAAAGAAGATACACATATGTTTTCCCCCCTTTATTTCCGTAAAAATTAATTTATATATTGAAATGTTTTTATTAAATGTTTAAAATGATCCATGTGTTTTTATTCTGAGAATTTATATCGTTTAAATTAACTTAGAGTTTTGCTTCAAAATTATTTTTATTACATCCTCTTTTTAAATAATTAAAAATATCTTTTGTAACAGCGACAGAAACGATTCAACATTTGTTATTCTGTATTTCGTTGAATTGTTCTCCTAAAATAAAAGAATAAAAATATTACTTAATGAATAGACCTTCAATGCTCGGACAGTAAATTCAAAGTTTATTTATATCTATTAAAGGCTTCATATGTTATGCTATTAAAGATTTTTATATTTTATGTAAATTTATTTAAATACATGCAACTATGAAAAGTTAAATCATTTATACTCGTTCTATCTGTTCTAGATATAGACATACCAAGAATACAGAAATTTGATTTTCCTGATAATATAATAGAGGGAAGCTTAGCATCAGTAACTTGTTTAGCAATTACAAAATCTAAACCAATTGAATTTATGTGGCTAAAAAATGGAATCAAAATTGAAGCAAAGAATAATGTTCGAATTCATACGACAGAAGAAGTTTCAACTTTAATTGTTGACCCTGTGAAAATTAGTGATAGTGGAAATTATACATGTTCAGCGAAAAATTATCACGGAAGTGATAAATTTACTGCGATGTTACATGTCAAAGGTAAGTAAGTTTTATTTTTTAAAAATCAGATTTTTTAAATATTTTTTAAATAACATACAATTATTTTTTATCGTATTTTTAAAAATATTTACTTTTGTCGTATTCGTGATTCATTAAAAATGAAAAAAAAAAAATTGGCAGTATTTGGAGTTTACCTAACGCTATATTCTTATTTTTATTATATTTATATACATAATATAAAAGTTAACATGAAAAACACACATTACATAAATGTATTAATCTTTTTGTAAAACATAGCTTTACTCTTTAAATAATTCCTATTTCAAATATTATTTTTAGTTATCAATCTTTGTTCATTTAAATTCTATTTAAATACTAGCGTAACTTTAAGTAAATGCTAATTTCGAAAAATGATATACATATAAGCAATAATTTAAAAAGTGTACGAATAGATTTTATAAATGCAAAATTAGCTTACCTTTTGAAAATTAAAATTCGTTTGCATAATTTATTTTTATAATTTATTTTATTTAAGAATAAACCTGTTTAAACTACGATTATTTTTTTTAACTATTAATGTTCAAAGTAATAACATAAGCAGAAAATATTGCTGCATGGCAATTTGAATAATGTATTTTATAATATATTTAACATATCTTGAAAAAAATTTTCTGACATAGAAATTTTTTACTTCAATATTTAAAAAATCTATTATGTCAAATGATGTAGTGTAAATTGAAATATACCTAATTTATATGGACTGTACAAATTATTGCTGTTCTTAAAGGGAAAAATTTTTTTTTATTGCTTTTAGAGAGTAAAGACTGTTAGATATGCAAGAAAAGCGCTATAAGTAAAATATAATTATCGAATTAGAAAACAAAACTAAAATATTATTTTACAGCAATTTAAAAATTTTTATAAATAGAAAATTTATAAATTATCTTTAACTAAATATATATTTCATAAATTATTATCGTTAATTCATCTTTATTTAAATGCTGACTAACTTCTTTTATGTGGGTTATTGTTCTCAAAAACGGAGATTTTTAGCAAAATATACTTTGATTTCCACTGTAAAAAAAATTTCAGAACTTTTCCGCATCATTCAAATATGATTTTAGTTATTTATTTGATATTTAGTAGATTTTTGTTCTAATTATATATACATTTATATTTTATGTTTGTTTTCCTTTTTTGGAAAATAAATAAGATTCTATGTTTTAAAATGTTTTGTTTAATTGTTAACACCATAAAAATATATTATATTTGATATGTATTTATAGAAAATAAGTACATTTGTTTAAACCTTATTTTTAATAAGTATTAGAACTTGGCTAAACATTCATACTTCTTTTTATGAAACAAAATGATCAAATGTTTTAATAGTGATAGAATTTCTGCACCAAATTATCATTCCTGTACAAACTGATACATTAGAATCGGAAATTATTTATGATTTTTAATATTGTTCTTTAATTCTGACAATTAAATCATGTGTTAGAATTTTTGTTATTTTGTTCATGGAAAAGTATCATAATATACAATTAATATGAAAGCACGTTTATGTAATTTAGGGAAAAGCTACTTTTATTTATTAAAATGATTGTTTCATTTATTTTAAATTAAATCCTCTTTTAATTAAAATAACGCGTGGAGGGGATTATTTTCTCTATTACTTACCCCTTATTTGTGTTTTCATTTACGAAATTTCGCAGTAAAAGGTAAATATTTAGCGTCTGAAAAATTACAATAAAAATGATAGAGTATGTTTAATTCAATCAATCCACCCCCCTCCTTTTTTTTTTTTTTTTTTTTTTTTTTTTTTGACTTATTTCAATAAATTGCAGTTTGCGTTAATTACCTTGTGGGGAGCTTATACTTTTTAATGTCATATGCTAAAAATAAACATTTTTTTTTATTATTTTAGCAAGTCCAAAATGGATATCTGAACCAACTGATATAGTAACCACAGTAGGAGGAAGTGTTGTTTCAGTTTGTGCTGCTTCCGGATCACCTGAACCAGAAGTTAGATGGTATAGGAAAACTGGTGAGATTTAAATTCTTTATTTTAAAACAATATCTTATTTGAAACAAATTAATATACATATATATATATATTAATTTTCATAAAAAATATTTTTAAAATCCATGTTTTTTTACCGTAAGTTCCATTATTTGGCTTGGGAACAAAAATTGGAGACTGAATAAAAAAAAACTTTCATTTTAAAAAGTTTTTATTTTCCTCTGTTACTATTTCTTTTGAAGTTTTATTAAATTATCGTATTAAAAAAATGTTTTTTATAGTTTTAAAGATATTTATATCATTGCAAATTATCCAGGAAAGTTTTTTATCGTAAATTTTATGTATATACTAAAAGTTTACGATCATTTTGTGACAAAAAAAGCTCTGTAAAGTTTTGTTTTCGGTTTTTTTAAAAGATTATAATGGGTTTAAAAGGATATGAACTAAAGAAGTCAATGCATAGTAAAATGATAATTATTGTAGAAAATTATTTAAAAGAAACATTACACTAATCTGATAATATTTATGATGCAGATAGTGCTAATAAATAAAATTCCAATAAAAAAATTAGTTTCCATTAGTATTCCCATACCTTTTTGGATACGAGGAACTTTATATAAAATTTTCTAAACATTTAATATAACTAATGTTTTCAGGAATAATGTTTATAAAGATTGATTGTGTTGTGATTTAATAATGAAATATTAGAGAGAAAATTGCATTTAAACATTAAAAAATCAAAAGTTTATACATCTATTTTTTATTTGACTAAACAGGAATTTTTATAATGCTACTTAAAAATTAAATTCAAAAAATTGGAAATTGAAGGTTTTATGAAAGTGCCATCTATAAATATATGTTTTTAAATATCAAAATGTTAAATTGTACGCATTAAATACTAGGTGCAGCTTTATTTGAAATATATAGAATTTTAATCTTGTAACACACATAAAAACAATATTGAATCTTTATGCCTGGCATTGCTAATGTGATATACATAAACTGTGTTATTAAATATTTTTTTTTCAATTTATGAATAGTATCATTTATTTAACTGTGGCGGAGGTAAAAGAAAAGGGGAAAGGATAACTTATTTTTTCACATTTAAAAAAATAAAAAATTAGACAATTAATGGTTGAATTAAAAAAAAATCTATTTCGTGTATATATATTTTAATATGAATTTTCCTTTATAATATTTACTAAATATTAATAATAAAAAAAAAATTAAACTAAATTTTTTAATCTATTCTCTTAATTATTTCTTTAAATCTTAAGTCATTAAAACGATATGATTTAGTATATAGAAAGATAGTCATGGCGTCTTAAAAACTGTATTTTGTTAAAATTGTAAAATCATGCATTGTATTTGAATAAAATAAATGATTTTGTGTTGTACATAATAGACAATATAACTAAGAATGTTTTTAGATTATTTTCATACTCAGCAGAATTTTCATTTTTACGTTGCTTAATATAGTAATGCATTTTATGCAATTTTAGGTCTGAATGAACAAGATAAACAGTTATTAAATCCAGATGATGCAAAGAATTCAAGTGTACTTAAAATTTTGTCGGTGACATATGACGACGCGGGAATCTATGAGTGTGTTGCTGATAATGGTATACATCCAAGCGTTCGAGCTTCTTTCACTCTAACTATACATGGTAAAGTTTTCCAAAGTTTTTGAAAACATTTACCTCACACGATAATCATATTGTTATTATGAAACTAATTTCTTATATGAAATTATATGCATGATTTATGATGTTGACTATTTTAGATTTCTTTTCTTATACATTTTACAATTTTCCTAAGTCCTATGTATGGAATAGAATTTCTTCCTTTACATGCGTTTTATTATTTTTCATAAAATTTGTCTGTTGTCTGATAATGCAATATGTTTATACTTTATTCTACATGTGACTGCTCTTTATTATGGCTAGTAGAAAATTAAGAATATTTGAATAGTTTTTTCAATTGAAACGAATAAAATACTTAAATACTGTCTTTGTATTCTTATCATCTATAAATAAAAATGATAGAAAGTACCAGCTGATAATAAAAGTGCCTATAAATTGTTTAATGATATTTAAAAAACTTTGTTTTCAATTATTAATATTGTATATTTTCAGGATCCCTATAAACTATTTTGAATACTTATTGTACCTTTTTATTACGTGTAATTTTTTACACTACAATCGTAAAATGAACAGAATAAAGTATGTTTCTGAAACTTGTATATAAAGAAATTACGCTGATATACAATAAAATCGATTATCATTTTGATTATTTTCTTCACAGCTCGATACGCTTTAGTGAATTTTTATATTGAAACGCTATATGACTTTGTGTAAAGTTTGCAATTAGTTCTAGTTATATTTACTTATGTAAAATATATCACGAATTTTTCTTATATTTTTAAAAGTATTTTATCTGTTGCGAAATATTTCTACCATTTTTAAGAAAGTACTTGCATGTTCTATGCAAGTACTATGTTATTATGTTCTATGCATCAATCATTTGCTGTAAAAGGACTGATTTTTCGATGTTAATTTTAATACGAGGTTTTTTTTTTTTTTTTTTTTTTTTTTTTTAATCTCAATATTATAGTAATATTGATTATCAAAATAAAGTAAACTTCGAGTATAATAGTATTTACGAAACATGCAATTAATTTATTTACTTTATAAGCCATAAAACAATTTTCAAACAAAGAAAAAAAATGTGAACACTTCATTTTATTATAAAATAATATATTTTAAATAATATCTAATATTTAGTTTTATTTAATGCCAAAGTGTGGCGCTGCCAATCTTGTAAGCTTTCATTCGTTTACTAAGTTATCTACATCGCCATGATTTTTAGTGTTTATTTTAAATAGCATGAAGGAAATGGATGGTGATTTTCTTGTAATTCTTGTTACCAACTAATGTGACTTTAATCAAATGTTCATGAAATTATTTTTTTATTCTGTTCTTCAAAGATGATGTTTCAACAGTCAGTCAGCTTACAAACTCTGCGTTCATACGAAATTTTTCATCTGATAGTCTTGTTTATAATACAACAACTTGGAGTGTACTGTAAAGGTAAGTTATCTATTATGATTTTTAGAATTGATCTAATGTTAACTGTAAATATATTATAAATGATTTGATATATTATATTAATTAGTTATATTAAAAAAATATATAGCCTTTGATGATTACTAAAATTAATTTACTGTAAGCAACAAAATATCGTCATACGTAGAAAAGTATATTTCTGAAGGGTTTTATAAAGTATTCCAAATTTTTATTTATATTTTTTTGAGTTTTTAAATCTGAAGTTTTAATTGATAATAATTTTTTTTTCTGAAATAAAACTAACGCATTTATTGAATTTTAGATATTTACACTAAAATGTATATTGTTAGAAAATATCGTTCTGTTTAGAAATTACAATTTTGGTTATTTTAATTTTTAACTCTTAGATTGTAATCCGACGTATTAATAAAAATTGTGCAATTATTATATGTATGTGTGTATTATATATATGTTCTGTATTTATTTAAGGCATGATATTTTCTCTTTCATTTTTCTGCATAAATTTTTCCTACAATTTTTACAATATTTTTCGAGCTAAATATGATATGTGTTATTTTAAAATTATATTAGTAGAATTAAAAAGCAGAAATAGCATGTTTTTGATACAGATATACCAACATACATGCATATTACACCCATTATTTCTTAATATAAAAACCTTTAATTTATAATAGTCTTAGATTTAACAAAAAATGGCTGAAAAATTACTATTATTATTATTTTGTTAAAAGTTAAGTATATGTTTATTGTTTATTTAAAATTACACAAATACAGTTGACCACGTTTCATCAATATATCTTATGTTTAGGCATATCTGGTATTTTAAAACTATTTAAAAACGTCTTTTAAAGTTATTTATTTCTAAAATTCCAGATGTAGATTCTCCAAAAATACAAAGGTTTAGCTTTCAAGATAATATCATTGATGGAAAGGTTATCTCTGTTACATGTTTTGCTATTACAAAATCAAAACCTGTATCTTTTGAGTGGTTGAAGAATGGCAGAAGAATAACTGGACAAGAAGAGAACGTACGAATAAATTCAGCAAATGAAGCATCTGTTTTAGTATTGGATCCAGTGACTATGGATGATGGGGGAAATTACACTTGTTCTGCAACAAATATCCATGGAACAGACAAGTTTACTGCAGTATTAGAAGTTAAAGGTATCTTTTCTACTATTATAGTGGCAATATCTTTTTTGATCACATATAACGTAATTCTGTTTATTTATTTATTTTTTACAATTATTTGATCAAGAGCATCACAAATGAAATTTGTTTTTAAGGAATTTTCAATCGTGTTAGTATTGTCGATTTAAAGTGTGTTGTTTAAAACGTATTTGCATTATATTATAAATTATTAAATATAAATTCTGAAAACGTCTGTTCTTCAAAATTGGCACGTTATTAAGTAATTCTAGAACAAACTCGTTTCTGGACTTTAATTTCTCACCATAATAGCATATTTAAGAATTTTTAATAAACATATGAGAAATAAATTGCAAATTGTGTATGTTAAAATAATTCGTTCTTGGATTTAAAAAAAAGTGCAAAAGTGTAATATTCGATTTTTACTGAATATTCATAATTTTTTGGATGAAAAATAAAATATTCATCAATCAATATAAAATAAACATATTTAAAAAATAAACTTAAAAGAAATATAATTGATTTATATGATTAACAGTATTTCCTATGATGATGATAATAATAATAGTAAAAAGAAGGAAATGTTTATTTTATTTATACTTGAATGTTTTAACAATACATATTCATTTTTACAATAAAATTTCAGAGAATTTTATATTCAGCTTTTACGATAACTATTTTAGATATTGTGATCTAAATTGTATTTAAATATATTTATAATTAAATTTATTTGTTATAAAATTGAGAACAATTAGTTTTAGTGAATCGTTTCCTTAAAGTTCTTTCGCACGTTTTCTCACTATATCGCCAAGAATTTATTTCCGTTTCCCTTTCTTTACACATATATATAACATAGTCTTAATAAAGAAAAAACTGAATTTCTGTCAGTTAACTTTTTCTAATTAGAGTTAAATTATAAATGAAAATGTTTGAAGTGTCTAAATTTTTTGTAACAGTTTTATTAATATGCAATAAAATATTTAGATGTTTTCCTTCTCCATATGGATTCTAAAAAGAAGATTTTGACTTTAATTGCTTAATTAGAGTTAGATGAATTGACATAAAAATTTACGCGCGCGCACACACGCACACACACACACACACACAAAAAAAAAAAAAAAAAAAAAAAATCGATTTGTTGTATAATATAAGAAATATATCAAAGTTGCTATAGTGGTTAAAATAGTGAAGTTTTTTTTTTTTTTTTTTAAACAATAACACTGCATTTTAAAATGTTTAGCTTACATTTTTATGCTGAATTAAATAATATTATTTTTAAAGTTGTAATAGCTTAAAATTTACTAGATGAAGAAGAAAAATATATTTAATTTTTTTCTCCTGAATGAGAAATTTTTTACATTCCAGACAGAGAGAAAAATCGTGCATCTACTTTTAGTTCCTATATTTACAACCGAAGCATTTATGCAATATTGATTTTTGGTAATATATACGTTCTACTAGAGAATAATTTGCAATAAATTATTAAAAATGAATTTGATATTAAATCAGCTTAGTAAGATGAAAACACATTTATTGATGTTTTTTCAAAAAGTTATTTTAATAACATTCAGTATAGTCTATAGTCTCACGTAATGTAATTTATTTGCTTTTTGCGTTCTTGACTTTTGAAATTTTAATTACTAATTCAAATTTCCGAAACCATTGCTAAATATTGAGATCCTTGTTATGCTGTCAATACTGCCAATAAGTTAAACATAAACTATAAAACCAAATTTTAAATCAATTGGTTACAAGATTACATTATTAAATTTTTATTATTTTATGATAGTTTAAGTAGCACTTTATTTTATATACTAGATTTGCAAGTAAAAATTAGGATTTACGACAGGTGGATCTGCTAGTATTTAAGAACTAAAATTTCAAAGATGGCTGTACCTCAGCGTCTATTAAATATTTCAGTTTTTGAACCATGTATTTTATAGCCCTCACTCTTTACACTGCATTACCATTTCATTTCGGCCGATGTAATAAATAAAGTAAAAAGATTTTTTTTAAGGAATTAAATAAATTAAAAAAACAAATTTTAATTAAACTGTAATCATACAAAGTTGTACTATAAAAATTATACATAAAAAAACTGTTATAAATAAGTTTTTAAATTTAAAATTTAGTATATTTAATTTTTTCTACAGCATTACCTTTTGATTTTTAATAAATATAATAATAATAAAAGATTTCGTGTTCAAATAAATGAATTAAATAAATAAAAAATAAATAGCATAAGAGCCATTGCTAACATACGCAGACGATTGAAACGAAAGCATAAAATTTAGAAAAATGAAACACTGACGCGATTATTTAAAATGAAAAAAAAAATAATTTAAAAAATTCAAATCACAAATTTGAAAAAATCTCAATGAGGTACACATCTAAAGGGTCTCAGGTACCCATCTCCTAAGTTTTGTAGCTGTGTGATCAGTAGTGTGGGCACCAGAGCGCAGACAGTCACACATACATACAGACACTTCTCATTATTTATATAGATTAGCACAATATTTTATACGACGAAAGAATTATTTCAATGTTATATTTTATTATTTATACAATTCAAAAAAGTTAAATAAATAAAAGCAACTCACCTCTGTTCTTTCTCTCTCTCTGTTTAAAATTTTAGAAATGACAATTCTTTTTTTGAAGACTTCTAGAAACTTTTTAATATGTAAAAAGATAATTAACTAATTTTTACAATTGTAATATTTTTAAGATGCCCAATGTAAAATCAACATTGCTGAAACACGGTGATTATTCAAAATTAAAAATAAGACTTGATAAATTAATGTTAATAAGCTTGATCTTTTTGTTTTCTAGAATACTAATGTTGTCTATTTAAAATAGTTATCTAAAGTTTTCCAAATCAAAGTTGGCTATCGAACTACATTTTTGAGGTCATTAAATATCTGCTCTTGTTAAGAGACCTTATCTGAAAAAGTAAATTCATTTTATTACAGAGAAATCAATGCTATTTTTATATAATGCATTGTTATTTTTATTATTTATTTTTACAGTTTAATCGTCATTTCAAGTCTTAAATGTATGTGAAAAAAATTTTCAAAAAAAAAAAAAAAAATCTTGATACATTTTTTTTATTGTGTGTTTCACATTCTTTTCCCCATATACTCGTATGTAATCGTTTGAACAATTGTTATAAAGATATTTTCTGACTTTAACATTCTTATAATCCTATAAAAACAAAACAAGAAAATACGTGTAGCATCAAATGCAAAAGGAATATTTAGAATATATTCGCTGCTATGCAGAAATAAGTAATTCGAATTTGAATCATAAATTACATATAAATGTAATGAAAGATTTGTCTAATCTAAATAAAGTTTTATATATTGCTGCAACAGACATTTTTTTAGAAAACATAAGATAGTTAACAGAACTTCTATTTTCACTATAGGAAGAAATAGTGTATGTTCCAAATTTAAAATGTATGTATCTTTAAGTGTGTTTAATAGTATTTGTGCACTTCATTTTTTTTCCTTGTGTGTGCGTTTGTGTGTTTTAATGGTATCTGGGTAATGTATATATTTTGTATCTGTTTAAACAGTATGTGTGTATTATGTATAGTGTGTGTGTAACTTTAAATAGTATGTGTATATTACATATTTCCTACTGTATATGAGAACTCCATATTTGTGTATTAATGTTAAAATGCATATTCCTGTAACATGATAATGCCTGCAATGTGGCAATTATCTTTCATTTTAATAGCATTCTGCAGTTCAACGACTAACAAATTGCCACCAAATTTCGTATGTGGTCAATTTATGACATGTGCACAAATAATTAAAAAATACTTTAAATATGTCTACTGTGCGGCGTTAAATAGAGAAAAAAAAGAGTAAATTCAACAAATAGAATAAACCACGTAGAAATAAATATAATAATTGTTGAAAGTATTCATGAATTTCGTATGAATCATTTACATTGTTTTAATGTTAGATTTCTCATGCAAGGAACAACCTAAAGTATATTTTTAAAAATAAATTTTGTTCTTCTTTTTAATTCCTTGACCACATATCCTTAATCTTCCACATAACAATTTTGGTGGCAATCTGCTTGCTTATTTTAGTTTCAAGATACTGTGTTTAAAGCTTGTTTTAATTTATAACTATCCAGTTTATAAAAATCAGATTTTGTTTCTTACAAATATAAAAGTTTCATTTGCAATGGCTATTTTACATAGATTAGTGCGAGTCTGAATTTTTTCAATATCTATGCAAATGCAGGATTTCATTTTTGGTGACATCATTACTTTTATTTTACCTTCTTTTAAATAAAAAAGTTTCCCTTAATCATTCTAATTCACTCTGTCTCTTACTATAACTATATTCCATCATACAGGAAAATGTTTATAATTTATGAGTGATTTTAGTTTCCGATTTCTACTATAATAAAGATTTGTCCTATACATGTGTAAATTCTTCAATTTTATTTTCACTAACCAAAAATTACGAATGAAAAACTTGAATAATATCTTTTTCCTTCGTTGTGTTCATTTTTTTCATCACATTTTTAATAGCAATTTGTATGTAGAGTGAAAGAAAAAAATAGTCATTGTGAGCTAAAATTGACAGAATTATTATTTCTGTTTTACAGCCAGTCCACGATGGATCCAGACGCCAACTGATATCATAAGTACTTCAGGAGGATCCGTCACAGTAATGTGCCTTGCCTCTGGGTTCCCAGAGCCCAAAATTACATGGATGAAAATATCGGGTAATTTTTTTTTTTTAATAATAATTATAATTGAGAAATTAAGCATTGTTTTTGGCTCATTATAGGGAAAAATTTGCTTTTATTTTGATCTGTAAAAGAAGAGCAGTTATGTGTAGGCATTGTTTTTGTTTAATACTTGAAATTGATATTTATTTCAAATTATAATTGTTTTCTCCTCTTTTAATTTCATATAAATTAACAAATTAACAATTTCTATGCATCTTAAAATATATTTATTTCCTGAAAATTATCTAATTTACATACATAATACATAGAATTACATACTTATTGACTTAAAGTAATTTACAGTTCTTACAACACAAATTAATATCGAATCATTAATGTAGCTACTGTCTAAATCAAATAGCACTTTACTAGTAGTGAACGTGCATTTAAAAGGAAGAGCATAAGTATAGATGTATTGTGTATGATCTTTCATTAGTCGTTTATAAATATGGTTTGATTTAAACTACAGCATAATAAACAGTTTTGATTTAAATTACCTTAACTACCTATATCTCAAAATATATACGTGTCGTTATATTTTTATTTACTTAAATAGTACATTATTTTTCAGGCTCTAAAAATAAGGATTTTAAACAAATACATTCTACTGATGAAAGAAACTCAAGTATTTTTAAAATTTCATCGGTCTCTTATGAAGATGCTGGAGTTTATGAATGTCATGCTGATAACGGTATTCCTCCAGATATAAGGACGAATTTTACAATGACAATTCGTGGTAGGGATATGAGAAATTTCTATAGTAATATTATTTAGGGAATTATTATTATTATTTTTTTTTTAATAAATTAATAAAATATGTTCTTGTTTTATAAAATAATATGTTCTTATTGATCTAAAGAATAAAAAAATTATGTTATTAGATGTTTCATAATTTCTAAATGTTTTACTAGAATCTGGTATGTATAAAAATGTAAATAAAAAAAAAAAAACCTGCGTAAAGTTTATGGGTAATCGATATTTTATGGAACTTTGTAATATTTTTAATTTAATATTTCCTAATATATATATGTGTGTGTGTATGTATTTGTAATTACAGATCCTATATTTATAAAATTATTTATGTATATATGTAAATGAATATATATTTTAAAATTAGTTTTTCAATAAATAATAATAGTCCTAATAAAAGATTGTTCTACAAGGAAAGTAAACAAATAATACAGTATTTGTGTTACTAATACTCTGATTATTTTAATACAATGGCAAAAATTAATAAAATTTGTAATTTCAAAGTATAGTTCATATCAAAGTCAATGTTTCTTCATATATAGATTTTATTTATATATACGAATTTATATCAAATAATTTATTTATAGTTTATTCAACTACTTAGTAACAATAATACTAACTAATAATTTATTTATATTTTTCTGAATGAAGCAATAAATCCTTTTATAATATGTACCAACATACAATATAAACCTGAAAAGTAAAGTTTTCATTTACTCGACAACAGCCGGTAGATTCTTTTAGTTTGCTCACCACTTCTTGCCAAAATTTTTATTTGAAAACTGATTAGATGCTAATGCTATTAGCCAAATTGAAAGGTGGTTTTGGGAGTAAGTCATTATTTAACAACAAATGAACAGAATTGTTTTTTTTTTTTTTTCTTTTTTTCTTTTTTTTTTTCATTGTATTGAAGTTCAAAAACATGCCATATGTTAATGCGAAATCGCTTCGGCACTATTTGACTTAATTTACATTGTAGTTGCGGAAAAAAAGAATTTTGACAGAGTCGATTAATGAAATTGATACATATATGAAGATCATCTAAGAAGAAAAAAGTGTTTAATTATTTGTCAAATTGTTTAATTATTTTAAATCATCAATTGACTTTGTTTAGTCACCATGTGGATAGTAGATAGTTTCAGGTCTACTTCGGTAGTTATATATTCTAGAATACTTTCATGCGTAAAGTATTCAATTATTTGTTGTGCCTTTTTTTCTTGTTGGTACATTACGTTTGTAAAATGAACTTTCAAATCTTTAAAGCTAGTAGCAAACTAATGAAAATAATTTTGATCCCTCACAACCCCCAAAAGAACCGAGTTATATCTATGTATGTATGGTACGTACGTAGTATTTATTTATTTATTTCATTTGAATTATCAAGTATAAAACATAAAATCTTTGTTGTTTCTAGACAATAAAAAAATAAAATAATAAAATAATAAAAAAAGACATGTTTATGAAAATAAGACATCTATAACCCCTTTTTAAGACAAAAGTTCAAGACCCACATGACGACATAATCTTTCTTCTGTTTAACATTTCTGTTATAAGTTTTGATATGTTTTCTGAAAAACATTTTCTATATATTTTTCGAAAACTTTTTTATTTAAATGAAAATAAACAATTCAAAATTTGTAATCTTATTTTTGTTGACGAAGATGTTGGATTTCGATTGATTATATTACTTTGCATTTTTTTTTTATTAAACGTCTTAAGAAGGCATTATATTTACTATAGAAGTGAATTGTACAATTTATTTTTATATTTTAATATTTAGAAAATGTTAAGAAGTGGTAATTTAAATATTTTGTATAGATTTTTTTTTTAAGTTACATAAGATTCTGCGTGAGAGAAAAGATTTTATATTAATTAAAGTGTTTATTTCTGCTACTTTATTTCTCAAAAATATTCGAAATGAGTTATTTTCAACACAAATTTTATTTCCACTAATTTTTATTAGGTGACTTAAATAGTACCAATAGTTCAGTGTTGCATACCATATATACCATTCAGTGTTGTATTTTTGACTGATGTAAAATACGCAAGTGTTAAAGAAATATTTCGATTAAATATTGCATTAAAATCTATGGGAAAGAAACGATTTCAAGAAAATTTTGTTGTATGCACAGATTCTGCATTTTATAATAATTATCCGGTGAAAGATTTCACATTAAAATTTTTCACTGTGGAATACTTTAAGAATGTTATTTGCCTAATCTAATAAGTACATATACTCTTATTTAATGAACATATACTTATTTATTATAAACAAACTGGCGCATTTTACATATATATATATTTTCTTCTGACAAATGAGTTTGGTCTTTCATCTTTTATTCTTTGATGGCATACTTAATTTTATGAAATAATTATGTTAAACTAATACTATTCATCAAAACTATACAAAAACATACATATACTTTATTTTTCCCCCCATCATATTTTTATATATAAAACCAACAATTTGTGCACGTTTTATATGAGGAAAAAAAAATTTCGTTTAAAATGAATGCAGTAGTCATGGAGTTAATTTAAACAATGGAGACAATTTAAACATTTTGTCCGATATACATACATTGGACAAAATGTTTAAATTGACTCCATTTTTAATCTTTTTAATATCTATTTATCGGTTTTTTAAAGTAAATTATTTAAGTTCTATCACAAAATCTTTTCTAAAAATTAACATTAAAATCACATATAATCTAATGAACTTTTGCTTAAAATTTCCTGCCCTGTGTATGTTATTTATTAGAATTATTGAAAGTTTTTTAAAGCTAATTCACATTATAAATTTTGTTTATATTTAAGAAAATACTTATATAAATTAAAATATGTGTATTATGAATAATACATTTTTAATGATTGGACATAAAATATTTTATATTATGTCATTTTTATATTATAACTGTACATATATTTCATATTAAGCAATTTCAAAGTCTATTTTTTTTTAACTTATAATAAAATATTTTATTTAGTTGAAAATATTCCCAAAGTGTGGCGCTATGTACCATTTAGAGCTTTATAATGTTTATCCTCAGCAGAACGCCATGGATGTTTATTAGAAGACTGTTGGTTTGACAAATGCATTACTTTTATTAAATACAAAATATCAGTGCATTTATTTAGAGAAAAAATTGTACCTAACTTGTGTCTTTTTAATGTTCTGTATACATCATAAAACAAAATGGACTTCATTGGAATAATTTTAGTGATAGCTTCGATCTGTTCATCAGCTTTATCCAGTAAGTACGTTTTAAATTATTTCTTCTTTAAAATTTACTTAGTAAAACATTTTTATTAGAACATGCAAACCTTGTTTTGCCTATTGGTTGGATATTATGTGCAATTAATGAAACTTTAGTAATATGTAAACTTTCACGCATTCATTTAGTATTACTTTGTACTAAATTATATAAAACCTTTTTCAAAGTAATATTTTAAACAAGTTTCTGGACAACATAATTTTTTATTTAATATTTTTATATGAAAAATTGGAATTTTAATACTTTTTAAAAATTAAATAAAACATTACTTGTATACATTTACATTTTAAAGTATTTAAATGAAAAGAAACTGCTACATTAGACAAGTAAATGAAATGTACATGATTCTAAAGTTTGTTACTCGAAAATACACGCAAGTTAAAAATTATTTTTAATAAAACTTTTGGATTTTTCGTTATAGAATATTTTAATTAAATTTCTTTTCATTCATAATTATCGTTGCATTAATTAAACCTAGTTTTCAATATAAAAATAATTTATTTATAATACGATAAATGTATTTAGTAATGATTTTATTACATTTCTAAGTAATAAACTACTTCATAATATTATCAAATATCAAACTTTGCTCTTCGACTTCTGAAAGCAATCGGAATAGTGCTGATGTGAATCATTTAGTGATGTATATTGTTAGAAATATTTTTATTTGCTAGGAATATTTTACTATTTTTTTAATGATTAATGAAGAAAGGAGATAAAGGTTATTCCATGGAAATTTAAACCTACTTTTAAAAAGTAACAATGCTATAAGAAATATTATAGAATGATACAATAATATGAAAAACCTCAGTTTATACAATTCTTATAAATATTATATAAGTAATTTTACGTCATATGATGAATTAAAAGTTCCTAAAATGAAATACAGGATTAAAGGAGGGGGGGGGGGTAATTATGGTAATATTATAATTGTTAAAAGAAATCTATTTTGTATGACCCTATATTGTTAAATGAAATATTATAAGTTCATCTAAATATGAGTTAAAAAATGAAATAACCATGAAGTATAAAAAACATATTTAAAAGACTACATGTTATTAAGATATTCCATCTCATATGAGAATTACTTTTAATTACGTTGATACTTGTATTATTATTATTTCAGTTAGTTTGAATTTGAAACGTAATTAATGTTTGACATATTAAAAATTAATCCCCAGTTTCTGGAATTTATATAAATATAAGATTGTAAGTACTTTGAAAATTAAGTTGCAATTTTCATGATGTCGAAAATTTTTACCTTTATCACAAATCTTTATATTTTCAAAAAGTATTAAAATTTCCCACTTAATATTACAGATACATTTTATGATTTTTTATCATTTTATTATAAAAGGGAAAAGACATTTCAATATGCAGATTCTGATGTAATTATAATAAATCAATTATATCTTAACTTGTGTTGTAAATATATTTGTCACCATGGAATGACCTATAATGATTTTAAAATGCTGTACTTTTTGTAGTATTTTTGAAAATTTAAACGATATATTTTAATCTTAATAATATTTATGTTAAAATTTAAATAAAATATTTATTTTTCTTAAAACATATTATAATTAGAATTTATAATAAAATTTCACTTTTTGTAGATATCCCTGAACTACAAAAGTTTTTCTTTCAAGAGGATATTGTAATTGGACAGAGAATATCTATAACATGCTCCGTAAAACAATACATGAATAATGTGTCTTTCCGATGGCTTAAAAATGGAAAAGACATTGACACATCAGATCATGTAAGAATTAAAAATGATCAAGAATTTTCCGTATTAATTATAGACTCATCCAATTTAGATGATGAAGGAAACTATACGTGTTTAGCGAGTAATTCTCATGGAACTGGTAAACACACTGCATATCTTAGTGTAAAAGGTTAGTTTCTTTTTCTAATATAACTGCATTGATAGTATACATTTCACATGATTTACAGACATATCTATTTCCTATATTACATAATATATCACATTAAGTGATACAGATTACATATTGACTAATGTAATGTGATTAGTTTTTAGGATAATTTTTATAAAATATTGTTCGGAACGAAGATTAAAGTATATTTTTATCCTTCTTTAAATATAAAAATTTAATTTTTTTAAAATTATTTTCAGTGCTTTTTTCCGTACATATACACACATACCAGAGAGAATATATGTATATTAGAAAATATGATTTATATGCAGAATATTTTATATTGCTTTAATTGACTGCATAGTCTATTTACATAAATTAAAATTTCATTTTTATCTATTTCTAATTAAAATATTGGACTCCAAATAAATTCCTAAATAACATTTCATATCATGCTTAATGCAGACTGAGATCTAATTCTAATTTCTAAGATTTATTGCTTTTCAAACTGTCAATTTAGAACTTAAAAAAATACGTACGCAATTTTTTTTAAATGTTTCAAATTGTAACGATTCCTGGATTTCCGGAAAACAGTTCTAAAATTTAATGTAATTGCCATTTTATATCAATAAATTCCTGATAATTTATGATATAACTTCTATGATATATTTTTAAGAGATCAAAAATTTTTAGTGCATTTCATAAAGTTTTTCTTAAAATGTTGCATAGTGAAACAAATTCAAAATGTTTATTCAGGATTCAGTTTCGAATTGCACATTATTTTCGATAGAAAATAACCAAATATCTGAATTCTTAATTTTTTTTCTCATTGTATTTTTCATTTATTTTTTCACTGGTGGCTTTTTGTCATTTTTTAAAGTTACAAAATTATATAAAACATTTTTATTTTAGAATGAAAAAAAAAGTTTGTGCGAGTAAAAATCGATTCTAAAATTAAAAATATTAACTTTACCCAAAGAAAAAAAATCAATAAAATGTATACTGTTATATTTTATATTAAAAGTAAAGAGAAAAACTAATCTATTTTATTAAAATTATGAATTGTTTTCTAAGAGTTTTATAAAATTTTCAATATTTCTGTCATATTTTATATCATATTAATTAAATGATTGTCAAATTTTATTTATAATTAATTATTCCTTAAAACTCAAACGTTTCAATAGAAAAAAACTTTTTAAAATTAAAATTTTCTATGTTAGAGAAAATGTTTAAATAAACAATATTAGATTGTGTACGTGTGTATGTAAAAGTAATGCACAAACAAAAATATTTTACTTATCTTATTTATAGCATCTCCAAAATGGGAAGTACAGCCTACAAATGTTACCACCACAATTGGAAACTCAATTTCTGTTTATTGCATTGCAAGTGGATCGCCTCTACCTACAATTACATGGAAGAAGTATTCAGGTATATATATACAATTAATAATAAATTTATCACATGAAATATGTTGTAATATGTATTTCTATTACAAATTACAAAAAAAAAAAAAAAAAAAATCTAAAAATATTCAGAAATCATAAAATTTTACTTAAGCATTGTTACGGAAATGTTTGTTTTCTCCTCTTAGATAAATGATCGCACGAGAAGTCATTTAATATTCTTTAATATTTCAATAACAGGATTTGATGCTAAATCTTAAATTTATAATCAGTTTATAAAATATTATCTATTGTTAAATTTTATACAAAATTTTCAGTAAAAAGACAACTTAAAACCATATGTTAAATTACAGTATCCCATTGAACTAATGTTATTTAATTTAGTGTCTATATTTTCAAGCTTAAATTATAAAAACTTTATGGTTTATTATTGGTATGATTTATATTACTACGCCATGGATATAATAAAAAAATATCAATGAAAGTTGGTTAAATAAAGGTTTTTATTAAGTACGTATTAGGCAAAATGTGATTGTTTGATTAAAATTTTTCTAATTATTTATCAGTGAAAAGAATTTTATATTTCTAGATAAATATATGAAATGCTGATTTTAAATAATAACTGAGTTTGTATTAATATAAATAATGTTGATTTTAAAAAATATTTTCTCTTGAAATTAATTTTAAACTCAATATAAAATCATTTCAAAGCCAAATTTTAGAATGTAATATTGCAAAACATATTACGATTTTATATTTTATTAAAAACTAAAACTGCATGAAAATAGTATTTGAAAGAATTTTCAAAATAATGAATTGATAGAATTTAGTCAGAAATTTGTTAAATACATGTGCATTTCTTGTTACTCATTTAAACAGGCAGTGTTCTTTACGATTACAAATTTTTAAAACTTCATTTAATGTAAAATATTGCTAAATACATAATATATACATCAGATTTTTGGAATCTACTATATAATTTCATAACTCATTAATTAAACATTTACATAAAAACTACACGATATGAAAATGTTGCAAATGTGTCCCGTTATAAAGGTTATGCTCCAATGTTCTAAGAAAAGTTCTAAAATTCTAAATGTTCTAAAATTCAATGTTCTAAAATTTATGAAAATTGTGTAAATCAAGTTTACGTTAGTAATTAAAATGAAAGAGAGAAATCAAAGCACTGTTTTTTAGTTTCTTTTTATTACCTCATATTTTTTACTTAATAAAAATATCATTGAAAAGTGTGGTATACGATAACGAAGACTTTTTTAAAAATAATTGTTATAAATACTTTCATTTCAGTTTTTAAATGTTTGTGTCATCAGTAAAATTATCCAGTATGTTTCAGCATTAATTGGAAAGGGAAAAATTCTAGACATGTGTCAAAATACTTAGATCCAATAGAAAATATGCCCAATAGGAAATAAGAATGGGCACTTTTGCATATTGATTGCTAAATTTTTGAAGGTTGTGAACTTTTTTTTTTTTTTTTTTAAGAATTAAGAGTTCTTTAGAGCTTTAAACTTATACGCTTTTTAACTAAAGCAGTAAAACATCTCATACTCAGAAATGACTGACAATTGAGATCTTTTTATTTTTATTTTTTTTTTTTGGCTATTATATATCGATAATAAAATTTCCGTTGTTTTTCAAAGTTAAAATTGATTCCGTAGAACAGCAATGGGATATTATACAAAGATGCATTGTACGCCTAGAATAATTATAGATGTTTAACCTTTTAATGCCCAATTTTATTTAAAGCATGAAAATAAGCAAAATCCTTTTAAATTATGTTTAAATCATCTTTATTAAGCTAACCTAGAGAAAATAAGTCGGAACTGGTTCTTGGTATAGAAATACATCAAGAGTTGACATGGAAGTGCAAAATTGAAAAATTGGAAACCGATTTGCTTACCTACGGGTGTAAAATAAAATTGTTACGTGTGTAAAATAAAATTGTCCTATAAAAAAAAACTCTGAGCGTTAACGGTTCAAATTGAATCTACAATTAAATTGCGATTGTTGTGTGATATTTGATGCCCAAGTCCACTGAAAAGTAGGAATCGTGCAACTGGATAATAATGAATACTAAATGTAGAGTGTTATTTGGACCACAATTTTTAGGAGAATGCAATAATCTGTATAATAAATCTGTGATTTCTTAGAAATTAATGCAACATAATATATAACTTTGTTAATTATCAACTTTATTTCTCTCAGCATTGTATAATTTAACTTTTCAAAATTGTTTCTTTTTTCTTTTTCTTTTTTTCTAATAAAGCCAGGGTAATTTATAAGAAAGCTGAAAGTAAACCTTTATTTTTTTTTTTTTTATCATAATTATAGATATAACTTATCCGCGACTGTGACGGTTACTTATAATATCGGTTTTTCCCATTAATCAAATTTTATATTACTCTGCTATTCATGCCATTTACATAGCTGCCAACATTTTTAAGTCAGATTTATCACCAATACTTTTATGAAGGAATCCGTCCCATACATTTTTGATGAACAAATAAGATTAAATAAGTTGAAAACATTTATAAAAACTTTCCGGTATGAAGTCTCCGTTGAAAATAACGGAGACCTGGTAATTATTCATTTCCTTATATCGTTTAAATTTGTTATATTTTTTACTAGCTGGCTACACCCGCTTCGCTTGACGCTGTATTTAAATTTATTTTTAAAAGAATTAAATCACTATTTATTTTTTATATCACATTATAAATAAAACCTAAAAAAAATATTACATTGAAATCATTCTAAACCTTGGTACGGGTTCCCGCTGCCTACGATTGCTTCTTTTCCGTCCGCACTGCATCAGGTCCAGGTTCCTGATAGCAGGTTTCCACTACCCAAGAAAGGTGTTTTTCGGACACCTCAATGTGGGTATGTATGAACGATAGGGGTTCTATTATTTATTGAGAACCACGATTTTAAAGATGACTGTATCTCAGCATCTTTAATATATTTTAGTTTTTGAAGCATGTATTTTATAGTCATTGCTCTTTATACTATATTAGCATATGATTCCGACCAGTATAATAAATAAAAGGAAAGTAGATTTTCTTTTAAAAAGAATTAAATAAACAAATAATTTTAATTAGATTTTAAATTTAAGATGTTTAATCATTTCTACTATATACAATCATTTTTTTTTCTCGATAAATATTATAAAAAAAAAAAAAAAAAAAAAAAATCTTTTCAAAGGAATTAATTTAAAAAAACGAAAAATAAAAATTGTTATACTATAAAAATTATGCATGAACATAACTGTTATAAGTTTTTAAATTTAAATTATAAAATACTTAATTTTCCTTTTGCATCACCATTTGATTTTCAATAAGTAAAATAAATTAAAGAAGTATTTAAAAAAAATTAAATGAATGAATGAATCAAATAAATAAAAAATAAATAGCTTAATAGATAGACACGCAGACGATTGAAATGAAAGAATACATTTTAGAAAAATGAAACAGAGAAGACAATGTTTAAAACTGAAGAAAAAAAAATCAAATATGAAATTCGAAAAAATCTTGATCAGGTGCACATCTGCAGGGTCCCAGCTATACATCTATCAAATTTTGTAGCTTTTCGAGCAGTAGTGTAGACACCAGAGGGCAGAAAGACACACAAACGCACGGATACTTTTGTTTATTTATATAAGATAAACAAATTTACTTATCTCATGTTCCAGTCTGTGCATAAATTTTAACACAATTATGCTTTCTTTTTCACTCTCTCTCCTCTCTCTTTTTTGTAAGATTCTTCTTAAAGAAAGAATTTTCAATAATGACTTTCTTTATTTTTATAATTATATTTTTATTAATTATAATTACTTATGTAATGTAAAATTTTTAAATTAACGAGTGAAATATTTTTATAAAAAAACTTAAATCTACTCGTTCTTTAAAGGATTGGTTTGCATGAAATATTTTATAATTTACGTAAGTTAATAATTTACATTTTGCTGTTTTTTATTATTTTCTAATTATGAAAATTCATGTATTTTTATTTCAGATAAAGACTTTTCAGAATTCATTTCAAACGTCAATGAGCTTGAAACTATACACAAAAATAACAGCTTGTTAGCAATACCATCAGTTTCATATACAGATTCTGGATATTATGAGTGTATAGCGAGTAATGGAATTCCGCCATCAATCAAAACAAATTTTTCTATTACTATTCGCGGTAAATATATTTCAAATATATTGATTTAAATAAATATATATTTCAAACTTCTGTATAATTTTTGCAGCATTGTAGCAAAAATATGTATCTACATTTTTACTTTCACATGATTATCTGTATTACTATTTAAAAGTATTAATGTTGAAGAATCACATATTAATGTATTATTAGCTTTGTTATTTATTTTCTTTTGTATATATTACATTTTTGAATTAAAATTAAAACATATATATATTTGTTAATGATAATAAAGTTACTGTATGTATAAATGTTAATTAAAATAATTAAAAAAGAATTTTATAATATTTAGAAATATCTCAATTTTTTTTTTTTTTTTTTTTAATTACATGTGAACTCTTTAGTTTTTGCCTTCTTAACAAAATTAAATTTATCAAGTAAATTGATTATTGCCAAGTGTATTATATAAGTGTTAAAATTATATATATAAACATAGTAGTATGTGCAAATGGAATTTAGTCACAAAAATATAAGGAAAATATAAAACTTATCTCCCCCCACCTAGTGAGTTATTATCAATGGTTGCGCCTTAATTTAAGTCATATATTTAAAAGTATACTGGTATTAAAAAAAATTTATAAAATTAAACTTGGTAAATTTTTATGTCTTTTTGTATGTTTGAGTTTTCTTAAACAGCGTTAAAATAGAATTGTTCACTTAGACAAAATTCTAAATTTCACAAAAATATTGAATTTCAAATGGATTTGTCACAGAAACTAACTCAATTTATCAATAAAAATTATTTACTGGGTGCAAATGAAAGCTTTGGGTTTAAACTTTCACAATAATTTCATTTATAATGAAGTATAACTTGTAAATAACTTCTTTCTTAATGAATTCAACAAAATAAAGTATTCTAAATTAATATTTTGTAACTATCCGCAAGTTAAATGATTCATCTTTGATGAATACCATTTAATATTTCTATAATTCTTTATCAATATGAAAATAATTCTTTTGACATTTTTTAACCAATTGAAAAATGTTTGATTTCGATTTATATTTGAGATTTTACTCTACTTCTCCATATATGCTTGGATTTCTAGAAAAACGAATTTAAACATAAAATATGCTTAACAAAATAAGTAACTATATGTACATCATTTAAAAACTATAACCACATCTATGTGTGACACTTTATTATAGATATGAAAGCCAAAAGTTTTCGGTTACATTATGGTGTAACAGTTACAGTGTAATGGAAATATTTATAATACCTAGGCCTTTTTTTTTATCAATACGAAATTAACGTATAAGAAAAGGGTTTAAAATAACATATTCCCTATTAATTACTTTTTCAGATTATTTTTCTAATGTTTATATATAATTACAAGCACATGCGAAAGAGTTTTGATACATTATGGTTTATAAAAACTTATTCTTTAAAATGTATTTAATCGGAGCTATCGTTTTATAAATAAAATAAAATTTATCGTTAGTTTTTTTTTTCAGGTAAATTATTGAAAACTGTGCTTACTTTGTTATGTGGATAAATAAAATGTTGCATCTTTATTGTCTTTTGCGTGTAAATATCGAAAAATATTAAAATAAATTAATTGCTGTACTACATCAGTTCATTAACAGTTCTAAGACTACTGAGTTGCATTTTTGAAGAAAGATATATACAAAGAACTACATAAACGTTTTCGATAAATATGATACTTATTTGCATTCAAAGTAAAAGAAGAACCATTTATACAATCTGGTAGGGAACTTTTACCCAACTATTTGGAAATATTTATTTTTTATGGATATTTGCAACGGCATGTTTTTTTTTTTTTTCAATATTTACATAGGCAGTTCCCCAGTTATATCACGTTTTTTAATATTGTAGAGGACATGTATCCTTAACACTCCAATTTAGGGATGTCATAAATTCTATTGCTGCTTCGCATGAAATAAAACCCGCAATTATAAATGTGTAAAAAACGAGAAAAACAACTAATATCAGTAAAATATGCCCGAAAAATACTCGAGTAAAATATCGAAGAGCGACCAGGGTAGGGCTCGATGCTCCGGATTAATCGAAAAGAACTTGCTGTCTCCCGTTTCTGATGCACTGCAGCTCGCTACGGTAAAACGAAAACGCGTTGTCAGAAACACTATATATATAAATATATGTATGTGTGAAAATTAACTGAACCGTTCAAAATATGCACGAAAAAGATTTAAGAAAAATAGATAAAAGAGAGTAAAGTTTCGGGGCGCTCTGGAATCGTTGGACAGAAGTTGCTGTTTTGCGAATTTGTAGCAGAGGAATAATTTTTAAATAAAATTTTATTGGAATTACAAAATAACTTTTTTTTTCACGTACAGCTGTTTTAAAAAGTATTATAAGAAAGAAATGTGTATAATATATACAGTTGACATACTTTGATCAAGCGATTTCAAAGAAATTTTCTCTAAAAGTTTGGTTTGTTTCATAATCCACGTATCCCACAATGGCATTTCTTTCTTTTTTCTTTCTTTCTTTTTTTTAATGAACAAACTTTAAAATTGAGTGTTTAAAATTTTTTCTTTCTTGATATTTAAATACAAAATATACTTGCACAAGATTTTGTATTGACTGTAATTTAATGGAACGCTTTTTTATCGATATTATAACAACCTAAATGTTTTACGTAAGTTTGTCATAAGTCGAACCCAACAAAAATACTGATATATTTTTGCAGAGAAATTATTTTTTTATAATGAGGTTTTTTACGTTTCTTACATACAACTTTTTATATCATTTGATATGAATGTGAGGTTTAAAATTTTATAATTATTTTATCGCTATGTTTGTTGATATTTAGTTTAAAAATAATACTAGTATACGCATTGACAAAATTTTGCTTAGTTTCTCTTCCAATTAATTATTTGTGACGAAAAGTAACTTAAAATCCGATTTGCTTTCCTTGAAATATAAAAGATGAACTTTAGAATACCGTCGATCTTTAGTAATATTTTTTCTTTCACTTTTCTTATACTATAATATTGTTTTAGAAAAATGTATGTGATATTACTCTTGTTTCTATTACCTAATATTTAAAATTTTTATGTACTGAAAAAATACACTTTTTCATTGAAGAAAATAGTATCAAATATTGTCAAAGTGTGGCGCTGCATGTATGCTATAAATTTTATTTAGTAAAAATGCTTAGGAAAAGCGCCATAACAATAATTTGGTTGTTCTCATTGTTTATTTAGTTTTCATATTAGTATCATGTGTATTTACTTACGTTCTTTAGAATTTTAAGCAAAGATTATGGACATAAGATTATCAACCCATTCTTTAAAGCTTTCATATTCTACAATTTTAAGTTATCCTATCAAAGTAATACTCATCGTCATTCTGCTACAGAACAACTTCATTCAGGCTAAAGGTACAGTAGTATTTTTTATTATATTATTCAATATTTATAACATATTTTAAATATTTTATTCATAGCTGCCTTTCTGATGCAACAGATAATGTTAATTCAATGTTAATATCTGTATAATATTGTTTTTAAATTTAAAGAATATTATTTTGAGCTATTTATAAATATTTTTCTTTACTTGTACATTAAAATTAAGAACATCTGAGTGTACACTGAAATTTAGTTCGGAGACGTAAAAAATATAATAAATAGTGCGTATTTTGCTATAAAAATGAGAATGTTTTTAATATAGAATATCAGTTTTTAAGCACATAAATTGTTAAAAAAAAAGAAAGTTTCGGACGAATTTTGTTTGATATGAGTAAAAGAAATATAATTACTATAAACAAACGAAGAAGTTGTAATTAATAACTTTTTGGATTTTAGAAACTTATTATTTTTTTTTTATTTAGGTGTTCTTTTAGAGATGTGAGTGTAAATTAAAATGTTTAAAAGCATATGCTTTCATTTGCTTCAAAGTCTTATTACAAAACCGTAATAGGAAAAAATAAATTAAGTTGGTTAGCACTCAGTAAATTTTCGTCATTTGAGACTAATTTTGAGTATATATATATCTGAATTTTCTAAACTTCAGTACCTTAAGAAAATATATTTTTATAAACACTCTTTCATAATTTAAAATACTTATTTCTAGAAAATATCTTTTAATCTCTTAAATAGGAATGTTTATGCAAGGTGATGCAAATTTGACTCATTTAGGAATATTCTTTTGCATTTCATAACGCATGATTCCTTTTCAACAAGCGCTATGTTTTTCTGTTTATTATCTTTAGGAAGAACAAAGTATCTGCCTTAATAATTTACAATTTAAATACAAATGTAATGATATTTATTGCAATATTTTTAAACGCATAGAACTAAGCTAATCCTTTAAACAATTATATAGTTATAATTTAAAATTTACTCATTAGAAAAATACATAAAAAAACAAATTTAAGTAATTAAAATATATACAGATATTATTTCACAAATTTAAAATATTTTTATTTGGCATATTTTCAGTAAATTCTTGGCTTTAAGATAAAAAAAAAAAATAAAAAAAAAATGAAAACACTTTTGTTTGCTTTTTTTTAATTATGCCCCTGTGAAATTTTTAGACAGACAAAGCTATTAATTTTTTTATTGTCAGTTCTATGTTTTTTATATTTTCGTAATGGATCTTATTTTTTAGCGTGGAATTTAATGTAATTTGCTTACTTTGAAAATATACATGTGTGTATTTTACTTTCCTATTTTTATTTATTTTTTAATATTATATCTGTAAGAGATTTTTTTTAATTATATGAAATACTGAACATAGATTTTTTTTTTTATTATATGAAGTACTAAACATATCTCAATTTTATTGCACAAAAATGTATTAAGCTTTTATACTATGTTTTATTGACTTCTATATTAAATTATTTTGCAGATACTCCAAGCATTCAAAAGTTCATTTTTCAAGATAATATTATTGAAGGAAATGTGGTTTCGGTAACTTGTTTTGCCGTTACAAAAACAAAACCAATAACATTTGAATGGCTAAAAAACGGAATAAAAATAAATAACAATGAAGAAAATATAAGAATAAATACCGCTGAAGAAATGTCAGGACTAATATTAGATCCAGTACGACTGGATGACAGTGGAAACTATACATGTTCTGCTAAAAATATTCATGGGAAAGATGAATATACTGCTACACTTACAGTAAAAGGTAAACCTGATGATAAACTTTCGTACTTACATATATTGCTTTGTTATTTATAATTATTATTTTGTTGAAATTTTAAAGTAATTTTATTTATAAATTTTAACTAAAAAAGGAAAGAATGATTTTTCCTATGAATGTATGCACAGAATATTTATTTAATAGCAGTTAATGATTTCAATTTGCGACTGTGAATTTTTTTGCCAGGATAATCTAATTATATATATTATTTTAACAGAATAATTTTACACGCGTTTATGCCTTTCAGATTATATCCATAAAGATTTTCTAAACCAAAATTATAGAAATGTATATTTATTCTATTCAGGCGTCTGTGTTTCTTTATCAATGAAAGTATAATATGAAGATATTGATGAGGAATTTATAAATTTTGTGTTAATATTTTTATTTATTTTTCATTTTTTAATCTTTATTATATAAAATATACTCATCTAAATTCAACAAAATAAAAACGAATAAACTATTACAAAAATCTGAAAAGAGAAAAAAATGTATTACTTACAAGTAATTATCTTATATTTGCATGATTTTCTTACTTTATCAGTTCTTTCTTATACATAGTTAAAAATATAGCACTACTTTGAAAAGAAGGGGGGGAAAATGCCAGTTTACAATAGCAATCGTAATATTCTGATACTTTTATGCAACTTACATTTTTTACGCTTTCTATAAATTAGAACTAAATAAACCCAAAACTTAATAAAGTGCTAATGCAGCTGCATCGCCGCTACTTTCGTGTTGCATTCGTGTCACTTTTCTATCTACTTGAATATTTTAGTTCACCCAGAAATAAAAACTGTAAAACGGACAACATCTGATGTCTTAATACTAATTCACAGGTACTATAAATATTTCAAATTGTTCTAAATGAAAATAAATATCTGGCGAGCCTTTTGATTAGTTATTCATTTGAAATTGTGCTTTTAGATCCATTCTACCGTTAGCTTTTTTGCCAGCGATTTTGCACCCCAATTGTAAACGGATTTTGAAAAAAGAGCCTGATCGCATTTTTCTGCAGACCTTGATTATAGTATTTCTCAGTAAACTGGCACTTTTTCTTTCCCATGTAAGTTGCTTATCTTGTAGCACTTCATCGTTGTTGCTTTCATATTATGCTCGTGTTCCCCCCCCCCTTTTTTTTTTATTAATCTGAATACTAGCATGCAGAAATAAAAAATCGTAAAAATTAAAGATCTGAGGATTTAATGCTAATTCAAATTCCACACACTTCTAATATTTCAAATTGTACTAAATAAAAATTGAATTATGTTTCTTTTATTTATAGCGAGTCCTAAATGGATATTACAGCCATCAGATGCAGTAAACACTATAGGAGGTTCCATTACAGTACAGTGTTCAGCCTCTGGGTCCCCAGAGCCACACATTGTGTGGTTTAAGAAATCTGGTATGTTAACATTTAATTTACTAGTTATCTAGGGCTTGAAATGCCAGATGTGGAAACAAATATTCGCCAAAAGCTGACTGAAAATGTAATAGTTTCATTTTCAACTTAAATCGCTAATTATTATAAGTTTATAAATGTAAGTAATGAGTTTCCTGATCATTTTAAATTGAGTAACAATAAATCTTTGTTCAAGATAAATCAAGCTACGTTAGACAAATTGTTTTGACAACAATTAAAAATACATTACAGAAATATTATTTACATCTGGCCATCACCAATCAACTTTAATATTTTTCTAATTTAAGAATCCTTCAACTCACAATAAAACATTAGTTTTTCAATAAAGTCATATTTAAAGTTTAAGTTGTACTATTTTTTTTCCCACAATTCATTTTTTAAATTAAAAATGAGTTAAGGGCTTTTTGCTACCAGTTTAATTATTCACAAATTCACCGTTTTAGAACTTTTTTTAGAAAAACATCTTTAGAAATATTCTTTTATTAGTTATTAAGTCTATTAAAATTATTTTCTAAAGACTCTAATTGAAGTATTAATATAAATAGGGGATGGATTTTTGCAAATAATTAAGCGATTTCTATTATTAGAAACGATTAGGTGCATGGCTTTCATAAAAAAAAAATCTGGAGTGACTCCACTCGACTTTCCAAACATTGAGTAATTAACGGTTTGTAGATAAAGTAAAGTAAGAGAAAATGTTAAATAAACAAAAGAAAAAATTATAATAGGGTGTTTGAGTATTTTTCTTTATACAGTACATGCTATTTTACCGAACACGTAGATCATAATGATAAAAAAATATTTCGTTGTGTCTCTGTAAAAACCTACAAATGCTAGATTCACCAAAATGCTTATAGTTAGTGCAACAGTGACTTATAATATTTATATAGATGTTCAGCTTCATCGGGTAAGGTATTTAGACGCTATCGCGCTTTAAAGTTTGAGCCCATATGCCACAATGATAAAGAAATTTGAATTTTGTCCCTGTAAAAAGAAACATAAGTGCTAGATTCTCTAAAATTCATAAAGTCCGTGTGATGGTGACGTATAACATGCATACAATTTTTCAGTTCATTTGAATGAGGCATTTAGTCGCTGTCGCACATTAAATAATTTGAGCCTATAGGTCTTAATGATAAACAATTTTTATTTGTGTCCCTGTAAAACTCGTTAAGTGCTAGTATCACCAAAATCTACACAGTTTGTGTGAGGGTGACCTATAACTCGTATATAAATTTTCCACTCAAACGGGATAAGGCATTTAAATGCTATAGCACTTTAAATAATTTCACCCCATAGGCCATAATGATACAGAATTATTTGTTGTGTCCCTGTAAAAAAACGAAGTTCTAGATTCACCAAAACCTATACAGATCGTGAAACTGTGACCTATAATATGTGTATAATTTTTTTGTTCAATTGAATAAGGCCTTTAGACGCTATCGCACTTTTTAAAATTTGGTCCTATAAGCCATAATGATAAAGAATTTTTCTTTGTGTGTCTGTAAAAAAACTATAAGTGCTATATTCACCAAAATCTATGCAGTTCATGAAATTATTACCTATAATGTGTGTATAAATTTTTTGCTCAGTTTAATAAGGCGTTTAGATGCTATCGCACTTTTTAAAATTTGGTCCCATAGGCCATAATAATAAAGAATTTTTCTTTGTGTCTGTAAAACAACTAAGTGCCAGATTCTCCAAAATCTATACAGATAGAGTAACTGTGACCTATAATATGTGTGTAATTTTTTTGCTCAATTGAATAAGGCATTTAGATGCTATCGCAGTTTTAAAATTTCGGTTCCATAGACCATAATGATAAAGAATTTTGCTTTGTGTCCCAGTAAAAAAACTATAAATGCCAGATTCACCAAAATCAATAGGATTCTTGCTATGGTGACTTTCAACATGCGTACTATCTTACAGCTCATTCGAACAAAGCGTTTAGACGCTAGCGTGTCCACTCACACACACACATACATACACTCGAGCATACACACATCATCGTAAAAATACTGAAAACGGACTCAGAGGGCCTCAAAACATATAGAAATACCAAAATCTCAAATTCGGATTTTTGACATGATTACAATACTTTCCTTATATATGTATGTTCGAAAAATAAAAATTGTCACTTAAATGCTACACGTGAAATAAATTAGAGCATTATTATACAGTTGTTTCTAAAATTTATGACACTACTATTTAAGAAAAATATAGAAAATTATAAAAATAAACTGAGCGAATTATTCGATATTATTTCTCTCAGAAATACATTTCATTGTAATAATTTTATGAAAACAAACTCAAACATTAAAGAAAAAAAAATGTTTATAAAAACACTTTTCTAATAAAAAATATTATTAGCAGTAATTTTGAAAAAAAAAATGTATTTAATAACTTTAAAATTCCTAGAATGGAAAATATTTTTTAAACTTGTAGGCGAATAACCTCAAACAAGTTGTAAAACTTACAAAAGAAGTAGTTTATGCATAAAACACTTAATGTTTATAGCCTCTATAATTTACGGTCATTCATACACCATGATATTAATTACATTTTCCTTATATCTAATGTGTAATATTTTTTTAAAAATAATTAGTGTCTATTTTCTAACATTTTTTTCGGATGTAGCTTAAAGGATTTTTTATGTAAATTATATTTTTAATATGTATTTGTACACATTGTAGATTTTTTGTTTCAATCAAAATGTTAACTATGAAGTTTTTAATAGCTATTATCAACTATTGTCTGGTGTTAATTTAACAATTTCTTTTTTTATGCATGCAAATATTTTATTACATTATTATGTTATTGATATGTCATATTTACAGAATACAGCCTGCTAAAAATATCTAAAGACAAAATGTTTTATTTATCCGCTATGCTTATTAATTTAAAATGAATGCTGCAGTTATTGTAGAAACTTTAAGAAAAATTTTCAGTATAGTTAATAAATTCTACAAGTTATGTGAAATATAGTGCATACGCTCTTTAGTTTGACCCATTTTTCTCTGGTCCATTTTTTAATTCTAAAACTGGTTGATAATAATTATCCATTTGCAATAATAAAACTAAGTTTTATATTTGTTTATTAAACGAATTTATTGTTACATGTCAATTTATTTTTTCGGGAAATCTTCTATAAAATAATAATTAATGATTATATGTGTAAATTTATTTTTATCTAGTGTTTAATTGAAATATTTTAATATTCATTATCCTAGGTAATGAAAATTATGAAATAAAGAGCATAAGACCACTTGCTGAAGGAAAAAGTTCCAGTTCTTTAACTATATCCCCTATAACATATGACGATGGCGGAATTTATGAATGTGTCGCTGACAATGGAATACAACCAACTATCAAAAGCAACTTTACTCTAACTATACGTGGTAGGAAAAAGTTCTTATTTTCAAAAATGAAAATAAAAATCCCTTTATATTAATTTTCTATCACTTAAAAACACAATTTTGGCATTTGGAGAAATCGTGCACTCAATTGTTTTATAATTTTTTCATTAGTAATATCATTTATGTTTAATAGCATGTAATCCACGTATTCCATATACGTTAATATATGTAAATTATATGTTTATTCATAATTTACTCTTCCTTATTTTTTTAACATTTTTATTTAAATTGTGTTGTATTAAATATTGAATTCTAACTGTATTTATATTATGGTATGACCTGAAATCTACAGTGGAAGGCATCGTCTAATTTTTACTTTTAAAAAAAGGGAATTTTTGGATTCAAAAGTCGCAGCATGTTTGATTCCACATAGCTATTTTTAATCAAATATACATATGTTATCTATTTACATGTGATTAATTTTTATGCTATCTTTTCATTTGTGGTATGTAATTCATTTTTATAACAATTAGTTCTTGGAACATGTCATTGTTAATTTATACTGTTAAAAGTATTTTAGATATGTAATTAAAGTTGTTTCAAGTTTTAATTGATTAGTTGATTGTCACAAACTATTTTAGAATCATTGTATTGTTTTCCTGTATTTAATTTTCTAATTGTTTGAATTTAATATGTTTAATTTCTATCAACCTATATAATCTAAAAAAGTTTGTATAAGTATCAAAATATGTTTATAGTAATTTTCCAGTTAAAAATATTTCATTTGTGAAATATCAGTTTAAATAACTATCAAATCAGTATTTCTGAAAATTTTTGCTTCGAAAAATATTTTGAATTTTAGTTCTGAACATTGTCAAAGTGTGGCGCTAGAGTACTACTTACATCCGCTAAACTATCAACTTTATGAACGCCATTCTTCTTATACATGTCTATTTTATGTTTATCGTTCTTTCACACAGAGTTCCATGTGCATAAATTTGTATCACTTTTCATTTATCCTCGATTAGAGATCCATATCATTTCTTTCATGTCGACATGAATAATCTTCCATGTGTTACATCTTCAGAGTTGTTTCTCTTAATTTTGATGAGCTCTTATTACATCATAGTTTTTGGAGGTAAGTAATTTTTCATATATTTATAATATTCGATTATAAATTTTACTTGTTTTTATTTTATTCTTATATGTATGGGGAAAAAAATCATTTCATTCATTTTTAAAACATTTAAATATTCACATACTCTTTGAAATATACTTTCTCCTACGTAATGGAAAACGCTACGTTTACAAATTTCTTATAAAATAAGCAAATATATTAAGTATATAGCTTATGTTCTGAAACATATCAAAATGAAAGTAATTAAATATTTTACTTTTAACGTTGCATATTAAACAGCAATTTGTTTATCGTCAAATATTTAACTTAACATTAATAAACATTTATGAGATAATTAAGTTATAGTTATATTTTCTAAAGTTATAATTATATTTTTCTAATAGTTCTATAACTTTTCCATAGTTATATTTTTCTATAAATATATTTTTCTAGTTTAATTTTAATCTTGTGTGCCTTAAATGATTATAACTGTGGTTTATTTTATTTACAGACCTTCCAGAAGTTCAAAAATTTTCCTTTCAAGAAGATATTATTGTGGGTAAAAGGGTATCAGCTACTTGTTTAGTATCTGCACAAACAGATCTGGTATCGTTTAGATGGTTAAAAAATAACAAAGAAGTTAGCTTATCAAAAAGTGTAAAAATAAAACATGATCAAGAGTTTTCTGTACTAATAATTGATCCTGTAAGTTTAGAAGACGAAGGAAATTATACCTGTATAGCTTCTAATTCTGAAGGTAGTGGGAAATATACTGCTCATTTAAGTGTTAAAGGTAATTTTTATTAAAAATACAATTTATATACTTTAATATTATATTTGCATATATATATATATATATATAAGTTTAATTCAAAATGTCTCTGGGTATAATATGATATTTTAAAATAAAGATACATATACTGTAATGAATGCACAAATTACAAAACTAAATTGATTTAAACAAATTAAATAAACTCTTTGTTTACGAGAAATACTGATTAGAAATTTCATTTTTTTTTTTTTTTTTTTTTTTAAGGATTTTAATTTTCAACTGTTTGGTCATTTGAACTTTTTGTAGATAAAAGTGTTTTGTTTTATTTAAATAGACAAAAAGAATAATACAGAATTTTATTAAAAAGGACTTGTTTAAATATAATAAACATAAATACTGTATGAGTAAACTATGATTTTTAAAATTTTATTTTATTTTTTAGTACTTTAAGCATCTTTTATTTTTCCAAGTTATAAAAATTAATTTTTAAATTTTCTATTTGAAAACAGTATATCTTCTGATATTATGCATTTGTAATCTTTGATTGCCTTTTGAAAAAATAAACTATAATATTGTTTATGTTTAAGAACTTTATAAGGCACTTTATATTTTAAAACTTTGTATTTACAAACTTTACTAAAATTTTTATTTCAACAGAAAATGCCAAATGTAATAATACATTCGCAGATAAACAAAATTATTATTCATGATTTTTATTGTTAAACAAAACAAAACAATAAATAAATAAATAAATAAATAAATAAAAATAAAATAAATAAATAAATTTTTTAATTATGTATATATTTTTTGTTTATAAGAATATTTAATATAAATCAGTACAGTGGACGGATATATCTAGTCGTTAACAAACTGGCTGCATAGTTGCTTATGTAAATATCTAATTTATACAATAAAGCGTAATTCTTTTTTTATTATAAAAATTCATACATATGTATTATAGAGAAGTAAATCCATTATAAACCGCTATAACAAAATGTTAATTCAAATTAGCTTGCTTTTAAGTTTTCTTTGTTATTCAACAAATGTTTTCACAAATATAAGGGGAAAAAATTCATACTATACATGCTGTAATTTACATATTCAAATATATTTCTAGTTTCAACAAATTTGTTCGGTAAATCAACATATTTTACAAATAATTCAACATCTGTTACATTTGTTGATTTTTGGTTGACACGTACACACACACACACACACAAAAAAAAAAACTTGTTGTTGCTTAGGAGGGGGGGGGGGAATCTGCTTTAATAATTCAAAAAAAAAAAAAAAAAGAAAGAAAGAAAGAAAACCTTCTTTAGTGTGAAAAATTTTCATTCAAAAATAACTGTTAATACCTTCTAAAATAATTGATTTGTTTTTCCATCATTTTTAGTTTTGTAACATAATTAATAATGAGGATAATAGAATAAAGTATATTAGAGTTTAACATACAACATAAAAACGACTTGATATAATTATATATATATATATATATATTAAAAATACTTACTGAGTTATATACATGTACCATATTTTAATTATTATAATCTAATTTAAAAAAAATAAATAGAGCTATAAATTAGGAAAAAAAAAAAAAAAGGGCCACTACAAAACTGACATTTAAAAATAATAAGTGTAAAACTTATTACTTTTAAGTGATATAAAAAGCATGAACACGCAACAGTTGTTTCGGTTCAAAAGAAAACACGATCCTTCGCCAGGCGAACAAAGTAGCAAGAGTACTCAATTTATAATCGCGAAAGTTATTGAAAGCTTAAAATTAGAATAAACAATTTTTATCTTTAAAAAACTCAATAATAATTAATGTATTAAAAATTCTATTTCACTCTCAACGTAAAATTATTTCACCAGAAAAATATAGAAAGGAAAAAAAAAATTATTGCAGTAGTTAAAGTAATATTGAATATAGTTAATATATTTAGGTGATTTTTATTTATGTTTTTAACAAGTTGAAAATTTCAACTTATTTTATATGAAATTTAAAAGCAAGGGAAAAAAAGTACTCCTATCTATACATATATATTTATATATACAGAGTGAGCGAATGTAAATTTTTACAACAAGTGAGAGCGAAAATTTTTAGCACGAGAGTATTAAAGCTAGCTTTTAATAATAAGAAATAATTTTCAGCTTTAAATCCTGATTGCAATTTTTGCAATAGAATTTTAAATGTATTGTTGTAAACATATCTTGGAATCAGACTATTCTAAGAAAAGATGATTAAAAAAAGAAACAAGCTTGCAGTAATTAAAAAAAATAATTATGCATTAACTCTGCGCAGCAAATTATGAATAATTGACCAAATTATGTAAATTTATAATAGAAAAACACAAATTTAATTTTAGATAAGATTTTTAATGTACTTGCATAAATTTAAAACATAATTAATTTTACTACTATTTGTATTTTCAGCATCTCCAAAATGGAAAGAACAACCTTTAGACATTATCACAACAATGGGTAATTCAGTTTCTGTTAAATGTTCTGCAACTGGCTCACCACTACCCAAGATTATTTGGAAAAAGTATTCTGGTGAGTTATTAAATTGTACATCTTCTAATAAACATAATTGTTGATATGTAAACACACGTAAATATGAGTAGCTTTTAATTTTAAAGTCCTAATTAATATACTAACTTAAGACGATCAAATGAACATTACTTTAAGATTAAACTTAAGATTAAAAATAAGTTGTTTAAACCGATCAATTAATTTGTATGCAATAAAAATTACAGGTAAATAGGTAAAACATAGATATACAGGTAGATAGGTAAATTTTCTGCGCGTGAAATTGAAAATTTGCATTTTGATTGCAACAGTGCGAAGTTTAGATTTATTAAAAACCTGATACTTTCGACTTGGTACCACTAAAATAGGTTTCACATAAAAGCTTACATTTCCAACTAATATTTATAAATTGTACTATATTAGGTTTGTTCAATAAAATACATATTCAGGCAATATTATTATTATTATTATTTTGTATTTTACAGATTTAAAATCTTTAAATTGCATTATGTCAGTTTGTGTTTTTTCATGAATTCACGATCTTCAAAATGCTAAATCTTCTGCAAATAATCTTTTTTTGTGTGTGTGTGCGTGTTTAACAGAATTTACTTAAAAATTAGTTTTTAAAACTTAAATATAATAATTAGATTTTGAGGAAAAAAATAAAAATAAAAATGTACATATCAGTGTAAAAATTAAAACAAAATTTTTGTTATATTTCTCTTTTAACGATATTCCAAAATTGATCCCCAATTATTAAGTAGATTTTATTAGACACCCAAAAAATATTACGTGTTTTCTTAAATATCAATACAGGTTTTAGCATTTTGGATATCATGAATTCATGAAAAGTTTAAACTGAGAAAACGCAATTTAAAAATTTCAAATTTGTAAAAAATAAATCGGAATTCATAAGAATTGTTGCCTGAATACATATTGTATTGGGCAAACCCAATATAGTTCAATTTATAAATAATAAATGGAAATATACTACCTAATACAATAGAAACCTACTTCAATAGTGTCTTGTTAAAGGTGCCAGGTCCCCTTGGACAAGATAAAAGAACTATTAAATAATAATATATATACTGGGTGATTATAATTAAAGTTACGATTTCAAAACGCTATAATTTTAAAACTACTCATCAGAACGATTTGATATTTTACCAGACCAATCGTGAGGCAATGAAATTTTGTTTGTCAAAAGAAAAAAAAAGTTCCAAAATGTTCCTATAGATGGCGCTTTCAGGGTAATGTCAGGGCAAACGCCTCAAGGAACTCATTAAACACAGGAATGTTGTTAGCAACGCAATCGTATAGCAAGAAATAATAGACTTCAAGGGTTTACTACAATTTTTTTAGCAAAAAGACAAGAATACGTGTTTACAGCGGAAACAGTCATAGTGAAAAGAGAAAAGGAGGAGCTCTTGAAACAAATACTTTACGGATAATTAACGCCACATTTTGGAACTATTGTTTTTTCTTTTGCCAAACAAAATTTCATTGCCTCACTGTTGCTCTGGTAAAATATCAAATTGCTCTGATGGGTAGTTTTAAAATTATAGCGTTTTTAAATCGTAACTTTAATTATAATCACCCTGTATATAAGAATATCCTTTAATTAATATAAATTCAAAAACTGAAGTGTTATTTTACAGCAGAAATAAGAGACAAATTAATTATTTACTGTTTAATAATAGTTAAATAATTAAACAAATAAAAATATCTTATTTGAATCAAAGATTCTTCTAGGTTTAAAATTGGATAGAATATTCATTAATAAATATTGATGGTAATTTTTGCAATTTGTATATATTTATATAAAAAGATAGAAAACTGGTGCCTGGCTTGCTTACGCAAGTAAGTAGAGCCAATAAGTTAGATTCTAATATGATATATTACGAAATCCTTAATTTTATGTAATAACCTTTTTTTATTATTATTATTATATATTGGATTTTATAATTGATTTATATGTTTTACTTTTCCAAGGACAAGTGATACAGTTTTCTTAAGATTTAATATTTATACTAAGTATGTTTGAGACACTGAAATTTATCCCTAATTTTAAGAAAAGACAATTTAAATCAAAATTTAGTGATAAAAATGCTGAATTAAATGTGAAAATTTTTAAAATATGGCGTTACAAGTTGATAGATTATATTTATTTAATTATTGTGAAAGAATACTTTATTTTTGGTCAGATATAAATGCCAATTTCAGACAAAGGAATTCACTCTTCTTTTTCTTTTTCTTACCTATATAGTAAAAAAAGAAAACGCTTGTAATTTTTTATTGAAAGGCTGCCACAGGTGATTTTTTATTATTATTTTCGTGCTATTTTCCTAACGAAAAGTTTTAATTATTAATGATGCAGGAAAACTGCAGATTTATCAGCGTAAATATATTTGTATTTAATTTTTTGGAAATAGCGATACGAAAAGAATAATTATAATAAAATTCTCCTGTGACAGTCCTGTCATTATCAAGTATTAGATATATGTTAAATAAACATACGTATATACATTTTATTTTATTTTTAGATAGTGTAATTGCAGAAAATTCAGGAAATCTTGAATTATTTGTGAAACAAGAAAACGACAATACAATACTTCAGTTTTCATCTGTATCTTATAAAGATTCTGGACTTTATGAATGCATTGCAGATAATGGAATACCACCCGTTTTAAGAACTAATTTTTCTATAACTATTCGTGGTAAAATTCTACTTTTAATTTTTTTTGCTGTTCGTATTGTATGTACAATTTGATATTTTTGCATTGTGTTCAGGTGATAATTAATACACATGTGTATGTATATATATTTTGTATGTATGTATATATTTTATCTTTGTACAATATGTATCATATCAATCAAATAACGTGCCTTATAATGGAAATTATACTATTTTCAAGCAAGTTACAAATAAAAATGCACTTAATTATGATTATAAAAAAAAATTATTTCATTATTTTTTTTTATTTATTTATTTATTTATTTTTTGCTTGTTTTACTTTACTATACGTAATATGGTAAAGTTCCAAATTTTTACTAAAATTATGTATTATAATATGAATTTTAAAAGCGTCTAGAATAAAAAAAAAAAAAAAAAAAAAAAAATGCATGAACAACATTGAATATGTGTAGAGATTAATTTTTGAAGTAAGCGATATTTGAAAATGTTGGAAAAGTAATTAGAAATAATAGTAAAATGCTTTAAATTTTTACTAAATTTTCACTCTTCATTTTTATTAATGTCATGATTTAGTTATGATTATACTTTATAAAATTAATAATGATACTTGATACTTTTATTACATACACGTTTCCTTGACATTTAAAAATATTTATTATGTTTCAGTGTTTTTATTTTAAATAAACTTCTACATATTTATTTGAAAGACGAATAATGTTGAAATTTTAAATTAATTTTGACTTAATTTTAAAGTTTCGAAAATTATTTTTTATATTACTTTTGGGAAATATTCTATACAAATTGTATTCTTATATAAAATTTAAAATTAATCGAAGTAAAAGTCAAGAAGAGAGGATCCTACTTCTGGGCTTCTTCATTATTCCTACTTCTTTAATCGGACACGTTTTCTCGAAAACTAATGGACCGACCCTATTGAAAGTCTGCGCACTTAAATAATAATAATAAACTAGTAATACGAAGTTCATTTTCTCCCGATTACGATTAATTATGCGACACTATATAAAGGTTACTACCACGAATACACTTTTTTTTTTTTTTTTTTTTTTTAATGTATATAGGTCTCCAGGAATCAGGTCCCACAGGCTGAATTTTCTAGAATTTTTAATGAAAAATTTTTTTAAATATTGTTTAAATGTTTTATATGCTAAAAACTTTTTTTAAAAATATTTATTATGGTTTAATTATTAATTATTTTATTAAAAATTCTCCGAGCATTTTCCAGTTTGCCTTATTGTATACGTCAGGAAGCTAAACATGAAATTTAAGTGACTGTAGTATATTCTATTTAGAATTTAAATAAAATGTGTTTCAATTTTCAAAATATTCATTAAAATATTTAACATAATCACAGACAATATTTACTCTATTTTGAAATATAAAATATTGTTGTATTTTATGAGTTATTTATTTATTTTTTAATTGTATAAAATGTTCTGTTTTACAAAAGTAATTTCTTTTGCAGAAAATATGTACAAGAGAAAAATTAGTTTTATTTTTTCTTAACAATATAATATTTTTATTAGTTTTATATATGACCAATATGTGGCGCTACTTTGCTGTATTCAGAGAATAGAGTTTATACGCCATAATAAAGCTAGCTTGTTTATATTTTAAAAGTAGCTCACTATTTGATGTTGTATGTATGTGATCTTACAATTCAAGGACCTATGATTTCAGAATATCCTTAATTTTTTAATGATAAATGTGAAATGAATATCCGACATCCAAGAACTAGAAACTTTCATAAAAATCATCAAAACTGTTTTTGGCTATTTTATGTGGTGATCAGTTTGTCCTGTGGATATATATCTTCTAAAGGTAAGTGACATTTCTAATAGTAATAATTTAAATAATTAAATGAGTGCTTTTTAAATGTATTAATTAAAAATATATCTATTTCTTTAAAACTTTCAAACAATATGTAAACTGTCAAACATAATGTTCGTAGTAATAGAAAATTAAATGATTTTAACTACGATAATTCTAAGTATATTATATTTCTTATAAAATAGATGCGTCAAATTCTTTTTTTTCTCTAAACTTTAAAAAGATGTATTAGATATCAAATTTCATTTATATTTTGTATGATAAATATCTCATTTCTGGATATTTCCAAAATAATTTTAGTGATGAATTCTGGCTGTTTATCAATATTGATAATGTATATCGTTTACTAGTATTTTGATATTTTACATATAAAAAGAAGAAAGATTTTTTATCATATTTTTGTGCAATTTTTAAAAGTATAATGCTAATTTTTGGTACTGAGGGGAGGGGGGGGGGGAAACTAACGTAAATGTTAATTCCGAAATTCAATAATACTTAGTTATTGTTTTCCGAAAAAACTCAATTTTAATAATATTTTACTGTATATTTTATTGAATGACATGAACCTTTTATAAAGTAACTTTATTTTATTTCCACGAGATAAATAATACAAATATATAATATAAATATACATAGTATTGAAAAAATTGCATCACTTTACACACACACACACACACACACATATATATATATATATATATCAAATTTAAAAGCATTAAATTTTTCTTTTTTTTTTGAAAACTTAAAGTTTAGAATTCATCATAAAGTTTACATTTAAATTAGTAGACAACAACAATTTTCTTTAAATGTAAATATGGTCATACATCAGTAAATTAAAAATTGTAGATTTCATTTACAAAAGAAAAAAAAATTCTTAAGATATAAATTAATATTTACAGAGTATTTAAGTATTTTCTCTTTAAAAAAATCTTCTCTGGAGTAATTCTTAACCTAATCAATAAATTTATATATGTATATTCAATTAAGACTTCTGGTTAGCATTAGTTATATTCCTTTAATTTAGAACAACATGCATAAAATGTAAATAAAAATAAATTCTTAATAAAGATATTTATAGTGAATTATATTAAGCGTTGTGTATATTTTACAATTTCAGATTCGCCTATTCTTAAGCCTTTTAACTTCGAAGACAACGTAAAAGAAGGAGATATTGTATCTGTTATGTGCTTGACAATAGGAGGAACACAACCAATAACATTTTCTTGGAAGAAAGATGATAAAGAATTGCTACCCTCCCAAACTACTCCTCAAATTAATATAGAAAATAGTCCGGTTGTTTCTGTTTTAATTTTAAATGGCGTTACAATAGATAGTGACGGAAACTATAGTTGTACAGCAAGAAATAGTTATGGAAGTACCACTTATTCATCTAATTTAAAAGTGAAGGGTAAGATATTGTTTTTTGTAATAACAAAAGTTTCTTTGAAAATATTAATCTTTATTAAACTTGAGGAAATAATTATATTTTCAATCTTTTCTTTAAAAAAAAATATTTATTTTGTATGTATAGTATTTACGCCAGCTATGAATATTTGGTGGTGCAAAATAAGAACTTTTAAATGTTTAAGTGTAGTTTTATGTTTTGCGGAAATAAAATAATTCTTCTAGGTTGAAATAATTAAGCGTTATATATATATATATATATATATATATATATATATATATATATATATATTTAAAAAAAAGGCACGAATTCAGTATGACAGAAACAATATTGCAAATTCAAAATAACATTTGCAGAGGGTCTTAAATATGGAATAATATAAAAATTGCCTATTGAGTTGTTAGCGATGTTTACCAAACAACGATAGTTTGAATTAGAGGTTTGTTTTAAGTAAACGGATTGATTTCTTAAAGGATAATTTATGGACATATTTTAAGAATAAAAAAAAAGTTTTTCCCATTTGTATGGATACAAATAATACTTGTGTGTGTAGATAATACTAGGTTCGCAAAAGCATTTAAGTGACAGAATTTTGCTAATTTCTGTACTTTTGATACTGTTTGTAGATGTTTTGGCGTCATTTATCGTAAACTTGTCATACTGGCGTGAACCTTATTGTGTATAAATAACCGATTTATTATTTCCATGTTCAAATATATAGATAATGTTTGTAATATGAATAAAATTAAAATATTTTTCTGAATTTATTTTTGATAATGTTATTTTTGTTGCATATTATTATTTTCTTTTCTTTTAATTGTAATTTTTATGTCAATTTTCATTTATGAATTGGAAAAAACTTACGTATCATTCTTAATAGAATTAATTATAAATTTTATTTATTTATAATTAAATAAACTTCATAAAGTTTAACATGTTCTGATACATTTAAAAAGAGTGCTATTTCCTTTATTGTAAAGAAAAAAGAATTAAAATCCGAAAAGATAAATATAGAATTTTCCTAAACTCCCCTCCCCCCCCCCCCACACACACACCCTCAAAGATAAAAATAAAAGGAGCATTTTTAGGACCGTCATATTAAACTTTTCAAAATATTTTGTTTATGATAAACGAAATTTACTAACGCTTTACTTTACCTTTTATTATTCTTCCATCATGGCATTCACACCTTGTTATTCTATGGAAAAATCATTTATGATAATTACACACTACCTAAGATTTTTTAATCCCTTTTCACATTCAAAAAATTACTAAGCGTTAAATTTATTCTTGCTTCCTAAAACTATTGTAAATTTAGAATGAAATATAAACAACTCAGTCCATTTTTCTCAAATCACAAAAACAAATTTAACGGTTGAGATTTTTTTTTTTTTTTTTTTTTTTTTTTTTTTTTTTAATATGTGAACAGGATTTTAAAGAAATACATCATCTGATGAATAAGTATCTTAGTACATTTCCCGTAGAGTAATATGGGGTTTGACAGTCAGCAACTGTCAGTGGAGAGTGCTTTTAAGTTTTCCCATTTAAAAATTAAGTTTTACAATTTTTATTTTTTAAATATGATTTTTCTCAAAATTTTCTGTAATTTTAGAATATGGTCTAAGAGAAATTTTAAATACATAACATAATTATCGTTTTTAATATCATTTTACATAATTATCGTTTGTTTACATAAAATTTTTAAATGGTACTTCCTAACAATATTTTTTTTTTTTTAGCTCCACCGAAATGGGAAATTACACCACAAGATATTATTACAATAGTTGGAGAATCTATTAGCGTAAGTTGCAAGGCAACAGGCTATCCCAAGCCTAAAATTATTTGGAGAAAGTATAAAAGTAAGATTATTATGTGTTTTTATTTTATTGAACTTCTAAAATTTTCGAAAATTAAAAATTTTACCATGTTTCATAGTTTTGTCTGATAAAATATTTTACCAGTTTATTATTTATTTTTATTTTATTTATTTTACTGCTTTAAGAAAATAATTTTACTGGCTAATTTAACAAAAATATAAAATTCGGAAGATTTTTGTAACCACCAATGTAAAAACTATTTTATAACATATCATCGCTAAATTTTAATGTGGTTCAATTCTAAGATGGATTTTTAAGCATATAACATCTTATGAAGATGTGCAAGTATTTTGCTTTTTTGAAAACAATTTTTCAAATAGTTATTCTATTTAAATTTAGAAAATCTTAAAATAAACCAAACATTTTTTTAAATATAAATAATGGAATAAAAATAGTCTTAGTAAAAAATATAACATCTCTGCAACTTCTAAACTCTTTAGATATCGGAGCACTTTACTTTAATTATAGATTTAAAAAATGCATTTAATTGTTATACATTTAACTTTGTTTTCATTTTAAATTGTGTAAAACACTCTTAAATTTTTGAAACTGGTGTTTATGAGAGTTTGAAAAAAATATATCGCTACCACCATTATTAAAATATCTTTATGCTTGTACATATTCAAACAACGTATTTAACGTATTTTTATTAAAAAAATGGGGGGGGGGGGAGGAACCTTAAATAGAATTGTGATACAATTAATAGAATCTACGTACATAACTTAAGTACCTAATGTGTTTTATTTTTGTAAAATATTCTTAAATGTTTTTAATGGTGCTGTAATTTTAGAATTGTAATTATTTGTATCATTTTACAGAGTCTCATGTCGGAGAACTGCTTTCTAATTCTTCAATACTGGATGTTATGGATAATTTAAAAATATCTTCTGTTTCATACGAAGATGCTGGGCTGTATGAATGTATAGCTGATAACGGAATATCTCCAAGCATTAAAACAAATTTCTCTGTAACTATTCGTGGTATGAAAAATATTTTTTTAACTAAATAAACGCAAATTGTTGTTATGTTCTAATTGCGATTTTATTCTCTATTCTTTCAAATGAACTTCTTGTAATGTACAGAAATATTTTTTAAGTATCATTTTAGTTTGTATGTATTAACATATAGTAAAATGTTTCATCTAAAAAATCACCATGTAGTTTAATGATAAAAATTTTGGAGAAACAAAATGTTAAATGGTATTCAATAAAAAAAGAAAATTATGTTGATTTTTTGTTTTCAAACATATTTGGGAAAATGTATTTGTAAGATGCATATTATGTGAAAGTAATATGTTTGGTGTTTTTATAAATTTCATAATCTACACATGCTATGGGCAATTACTTATTTTTTAATCATGTAAATACAATATTCTGACAACGAAATATTCCCCTATAATTCTTTGTATTTTATTTTTACAAAAGTAATGTTACTTATATGTAAGTACTTTGACATGTGTATGAATAACATGAAGTATACGTTTGTGTATATAATAATATATAAACATATATTATAAATGTACACTATTGTTCATTAAACACATTTCATGGTTATAATTTTTAAAATCCGTATTTTCTATAGTTGCCAATATGTGGCGCTACATGTCTGTTCTGAAATTGTAGCATTTGCGTTTATTTCACTAAACTGTGTAAGATTTTTGTTTTGATATAAAATTAGGTACTACGTTCACATTGAATTTCATATTAAATAAGTTATTTTTTCAGCAGACGTTTTTTATTATATATTCTTCGAATGAATATGAAAAAATCTTTCCACCAGTGTTGTTCAAGAAATCTATGGATTTTCATATTTATCAACTCAGTTATTTTCATAAATTCATGGGCGATTGCTGGTAAGTTATCTCTCAGTTTATACATATAATCTTATAAAATTTTGTTAAATATCTAAATTGATATGCTTATTAATTGTTTGAAAAATAAAATTTAAATTTGTTTTTTATTCTTTGATAGTGTTAAAATATACGTATTCACGCGAGTTTTTGTATTTTATTTCCTTCTATTTATGCAATTTCTAATATGAATTTCTTATAAAATTGAATGTTGTATAAAATAGTAGTATTGGAATTATCATGTTAATAAAAGTTTATTTTACATTCTCATAGATAATCGTGTATAACTTTTAAAATAATCTTAAATCGTTGAAGTATATTTAAATATATTTCACGTAAACATTTAACAATCTGAGAATCCATAAATACATTTAATGTAAAAAACAGTTATACGATTAAACAAGAAAGCAGTGTTTTTGCAGTGTTTTTGAATTTATAAAATAATTTCAGTAATCTTTTATGAAGTATAAATGCCAAATTATATTCTTTTATTTTTATTTTATTTTGTTGAACACATTTTTTTTTTCAATTGTTCGTTCGTAATATTTAATGATATTTTTATTATTTTTAAAATATTATTTTCTAATAACAAATATAATTTATTCAAATATTTACACTGAAAAATGTAATGTCTGTTTATAAGAGTTTTTTTTAATCCAAGATATTGAGTTATTCATCAAACAAAAAATAAAAATTTTAAATTCTTAATTTAACTTTTTATCTGTATTTTTTAAAATTAATATTTTGTAACCGATTAAATTTGAATAAATTAATTGAATATGCTGACGCTGAATATTATCTTGATAGATTCGAGCTGAAATTGCTTAGGTCAAAATAATTTTTAAATTGAAATATTCTATCTAGAGATTATGGAATTAATGTTATGGGTATTTATTTACTTCTGTACTTTAATTAAAATTTTTAACAAAGTTTAGCATACAGATAACATGTTAGCATTTTAAATAATCCCTGAAATGAAACATACTATATAAATTATTCATTCTTACTCTACTTTGTTTAAAAAAAAAAAAAAAAAATGCTACTTTGCTTCTACAGATATTTTATAAACATTGTACAATGGTGATAAATAATAATTAAAAAAAATGATCGTATTTTGTTAAAACAGTTAAAGAAGATTTCAGGCAAAAGCAGAAAGAGAAATAAACATAAGACTAGCTTTAAAATACTAATTCAGAAAATTGATCTAAGATTATTTGTAATTTAAATACCAAATAATGAAAGAAACAGATTCCTGTTTATATGAGGAAAAAATAAAAATAAAATCAATTTCTTCTTGATTTCGTAAAATTCGAAAATATTTTTGTTTGAAAGCATTTTAAATTTTATAATACTATTTTATGATAATGTCAATAAATAATTTTCTATGTTTTTGTTTCATAATATGTATTTTTTGTTATATATAGATTTGCCTAAAGTAAAAAAATTCCAATTTGAAGAAAATGTTCAAGAAGGAGATACTGTATCAGTTATTTGCCTCGCCGTTTCACAAAGTAAACCTTTGTCATTTAGATGGGATAAAAATGGTGAAGAAATTGATGAACGATTTCAAAACATCAGAATTGAAAATTCTGGTGATTACTCAGTTTTAATTTTGGACGATGTAAAGTTAGAAAATAGTGGAAATTACACTTGTAACGCGCAAAATCCATCTGGAATTGCTAAACAAACAGCAAATTTACTTGTAAAAGGTAAGAAACTTTCTAATATTTTTAAATAAGTAATGCATTATTATTTCAATCTTACATGTTATCGAAAAAAAAAAAAAGAAAGAAAGAAATATATATATATAATGATAATAAAAATAAAGATTGAAAATAAAAATATATAAAGAAAAAAATAGATGCATTTGATAATATCTCATGTATAATTTGGACGTAAATTTGCATTATTAAGTAATTAGTATGCACAGATTTTCAAATCACTGAGATCAGGCCCACAGAGGTTTTCAAATTTAAATCAAATTGTAAAATGTGTTTCTAAATGAATCCAAAATATTTATTCCACAAAAACATTTTTTTTTTTTTTTTTTTTTTATTTTTTAAACATAGTAAAATTGAGAATAACAGAAGATTAAATGCCACCAAAATCCACAATAGCCAAGAAAGAATTAACTTATAACTAACATAATCTGTGAAAACTTTAGTACAGATATGAAAAAAAAATAATAACAATTAATAGCTTTAATAAATTATGAAAAAAATACTTACAATGTTCCTTAAATATGAGAAATCAATATATATATATTCTGTATACATATATATATTCTGTATATAATTTTTCTTTCTCTTATATGTTTTTTTCGCTATAATGTATTAAGGGTAAATATGCATCATAAAATAAATGCTAACAAGTATGATTACATGAGTATATTTTTTTCTCTATGCTATAACATGCAATAATACTTCATATTTGTCCTTCAGAGATCATAAAACTACACTGAGTAATTAAAGATAAAAGTTTAACCTTTTAAAACTTTTAGAAATTTTTTCAATAAAAAAATGAAATGTACCATGTTTTATTTTATTTTTTATCAAAGCTTAATTTATAAATCATGACAGGTTAAAGTCATGATAAGTCATGACAATTTATAAATCATCACATGAATTAATAAATTTAAAAAAAAAAAAAAAAAAAAAAAAAAAAACGTACAATGTTCATTAAATATGAGAAATTAATATATATATATATATATATATATTCTGTATATAATTTTTCTTTCTCTTATGTTTTTTTCGCTATAATGTATTAAGGGTAAATATGCATCATAAAATAATTGCTAACAAGTATGATTACATGAGTATAATTTTTTCTCTATGCTATAACATGCAATAATACTTCATATTTGTCCTTCAGAGATCATAAAACTACACTGAGTAATTGAAGGTAAATTTTTAACTTTTTAAAACTTTTAGAAATTTTTTCAAAAAAAAAAAAAAAAACATTAGACCGTGGGCCATAAGCTAAAAATGTCATTTAAAAACGAGTTCGTTTCAACTTTTTGGGAGCAACCTGAAAATGTTGCTAATATATTCTTTTTAAGATAGGTAATGATAATACCAAATGTTCTGGAAGCAAACTTTGCACATAAATTAGGAAAATTGATTTCAATTTGAAGGAATTGAGTTTACATTTAGGATGCTGGTTTAAAGCAGTGTGTAATATATTTCTGATAATACTGTGATTCGTTGAATAAATTTTAAAATATCTTGCACACAAGTGCTAAAATCATACTCCTGAGAAAAAGTACTAAAAAAGGGAAAAATATTAATATTTAGTGGATCTGCAGATCAGGAGCCTCAACGTCCTATTTTCATCACTCATTAGATCATTGATAGTTTTTATTAATTCCATATTTATATCTATCATTATCATCATCAATTTCAACCTTTATCAATCCACTGCAGGATAAAGGACCCTTCTAGGTGATTCCAATCTGCCTTGTTTCCTGCAATTTTTCTCCATTCTCTCTTCCAAACTTCATAATTTTATCTCTTCAACAACACACTGGTCACTCGTTTTTGGAGTCAAGAGTTCACCTTTTTTGCTAGCTTCAGTAATAGAATACCATATTAAAAATGATGAAGAATACAACACAGAACTTAAGCAAAGATTGTTGAGAAGCTTCTATGTTGACAATGTTGTTACGAGTGTCCATACGGAGAAAGAGTTAAAAAGATTTATTACTTGCTCTAAAAACCTAATGTCTAAAGGCGGATTCGACCTAAGAGGATGGGAACATACAGAAGAGAGAAAGGACACGGAACATGGTAAAGAAGCTGTTGTACTTGCTGTTGTACACTGGAACAGATTTTCGGACATTTTAAAGGTCAATGTATCCTGGACGAAAGATGTAAATCTGGAGAAAATAACAAAACGTACTATGCTATCAGTGGCACATAAAATGTTTGATCCAATTGGTTTTACTTCACCAGTCATGATTTGCCCCAAGATGATGTTACAGAAAACCTGGAAAATTGCTATAACCGGGGATGAAGAAATTGCCGGGGATCTAAAAAACGAGTTTATCGGATGGTTTCGTGAATTAAATATATTGGAAGAAATCGAGATTCCGCGATACATTCAAGTCACTCCAGATAATTTAAAAAAATGTACTCTTCATATATTTTGTGATGCTATTATTCAGGCTTATGCTGCTGTTGTATTTTTGAGAATAGAAAAAGCTGATCAAGTGATATTATTCCTGCTGGCTGCTAAATATATTTTAAATACATACCATCTATAGACCATAATGGTACAATATTCTTTTGTGTGTTTCTCAAAAGGAGTCACCGTTAATATATACATCACTAAAAATGATAAACCTAATTATAACTCACTTATATTTCAACCTAATTTGACATCATTTGAATGATTACAGAATATCATCGGAATTCTTTTGTGTGGTCCTGTAAATAAATTTAGCTTATACATAACATTTTTTTTAGAGCGAGAAAACATGCTTTTAAATATGTTTATAATATATGTTAATTCCACTAAATGCAGCATAAACACGTTAAAATGCGCTTAGGTAAAAATTTGCCCATAGGTTCTAATGTTGTGAAATAATTTTGCGTTTCTCTGTAAAAGAACAGCAGTAAAAACATTTCAACTTATTCTATGTTTTTCAAAAATAATTGTTCGAAATTTAACAAAATTTGGATAATTACATGACATTGTCGGAATATTTTTGTAAGGTTCTGTACATTAATTATGAAGCCAAAGTACACATATTTTCTACAAAAATCATAAATTTAAGCATCTCAATAATGTACGCTAATTTAATTTCGTTGAATACAGATTAACGAAGATAAAATTCGCTTAAACGAAATTCACCCCATAGGCCATAATGATAAGAAAATCTCTGGTGTATCTCTCTACACGATCCATGAATAATCTGAACATAAAAAAATTACACAGCTATTTTTATACTGAGTCTGAACATTTATACCAATTTGCAAGCCAATCGGGGATTTTTGCGGCCGCTATCGCGGTACAAATTCTGTCCATAAGCCGTAATGATAAAAAAAAAAAAAAAACTTTGGTATGCCCCTGTACACGAACAATAAATGGAATACACACTTAAACTATACTCATTCCGCGTGGTTCATGAGCATGTGTACCAAATTGCAAGCCAATAGCGTGATTTTTGCGGCCGCTATCACGCAAGAAACAGACACACAAACAGAACCCACAATTTTTTTGAGTCTCTATACCCCTTTAAGACCGGGAACATTTTTACTTTAATGCATTACATTCTTGTTTTTTTGCAAACTGAAAGAATAATATGGACTATAACCAACATTTGTTGATTGAAAATTGTACTTTACACTTTCTGCTATTTAGCTCGATCGTTTTTTTCCTGATTTTATTACATATGACTGTTCCAGATGCAAAAATGTGAGTGGATGTCTAACCCGTACAAATGTACACTTTCGGTCGGAAAGGGATATGGAGGCCTCCACTGACGCTTCGGTAATAATTTAGCTACATGTCAGAGTAAAACTTACTGTGTAACACTTTCTATGGTAACCTATGTTGTTGTCTATAGACAGTTTGGACAGTTTATTAATTTGAAGAAGAAGCAAATCGGTAGATATTTTTCTTTCACGAACATTTAAAACTTTCCACTGATCAGCAAACAATCTCACTTCAGCCCAGCTTATTTGAGAAAAACGCGTCACCTTTGAGTGTATCTCATCTCCAATGTACAAACAATAAGTAATTTCTTCTGATATTATATTACCTCTAATAATTCTACTTAAAAATAAAGGGAAAAAAAGAGTAATAAAAGAATTCGATCAAAATGTTAATAATACGCAAGATAATGATGTCGAGAGAAACTTTACAGCTTATTTGAGAAAAATACTACATTTTTTAATTCACCTCATTCCCGATATATAAACAATATGTCATTTTTTTCTCACATTATATGAAATGTAAAGATTACTTAAAAATACACGAAAAGAAAGCAATAATAGAACTGGATGAAAATGTCAACAATACCCAAGATAATGTAAACATAAATAAACGTAAACAAAACATATCAAATGCTAGCGCGCGCCGTAACTGCACCTGTCATTGGGCTAAAAATAACAGCGAAAAGGAAATTACTGTTTTGATTGGAAGATAAACGAATGAATGAGTAGAGAATTTGACTATCTCTACGTGTAAGTAGAATAGCAGGACCGCAGAAATGTCAAATTTGTAGAATTAATTTAATTAATTTTAAAATAATGTGCACATCTTCAGACCAGAACATTGCGAATTCGTAGATAATAGAATATTCTTTTAATTTTAACATTAATTCGAAATTGCCCCTCGATGATTGAAACGGACTTGAACGATATCAACCTATGGCCCACGGCCTACATGTTTTATTTAATTTTTTTATCAAAGCTTAATTAAATTTATAAATCATGACAGGTTAAAGTCATGATAAGTCACGACAATTTATAAATCATGACATGAATTTATAAATCATGAAAGGTAATGTATTATCAATAAAATATAAACTTTATATATCCAAAGTAGGACTTCCATATTTTAACTTCCTACATTTATGCTTGCATTGTTAAGATATTACTGTAAATTGCTAAATGTGCAAAATATACAAGCGCTGTTTCTTTGTTTTATTCTGTTTACAATTTAATAAAATATTCTTTGAATGCACGATAGATGAATATAAGGTCATATTTAATTTATTTTATTTTATTTCGATAATTAAGAAAACATTTGATATTCTAATTTTTTCCCTTTCAAAATATATACATATTAATTTAATTGTATTTTTCACGTCCCGATTGTAACACTTTAGTACATTTCATTTTTATATGTATAACAACATCTATTGTTTTTCACATTATGTGCACGTGTACATAATTTATGATATAGAATAAATTATAATTTACAAATGAAAATCTTAACTTTTTACGCATGGAATATAATTGTATGTAACGTTTGTAATATTGCGTTACTGACTAGTAAATAGTAGTTCTTATAAATTTTTAACCTGAATTATTTTTTTGTTTAACAGCTCATCCTAAGTGGATTAAAGTACCAAATGATATTGTGACCATAACAGGACGTCAAATAGAAGTTCAATGTACAGCATCAGGATCTCCTTTACCAAGAATTTCTTGGAATAAAATTTCAGGTATTATGCCCAAAATTCATATTTTACAAAATAATCTGTTCTATTTTTTAAATATGTTAAAAATATTATTTTTCATTTTCACAAAGTAAATGTTTTATAAAATTTTTATTGGGTCTAAATGATAGATATTAGAATCTAATAGAGCTCTTTTGTTTCCTTTGTAGTTTAATAAGCGAAATTTAAAATTTCTATTATGGAACTCGATATATAATAATAAAACTCATGTTTTCAATAAATTTAGATCTTAAATTTTGAAAGCTTTGCTCTTCTTTCATTTTAAATTCAGTGTTTTACAGTATATAAAATATTTATAACGTTTGCACTTTTTTTTTAACCTTTTGTTTTGTAGACTTAATATTCACGTGGATAATTTTATGAATATGTATAAATAATTGATACCAGTATTATTAATTTAAAGTGACATCGTTAATAACATATTTGAAGTAATATCACTATGACAAATAAAGTCCATATATTAAAACAGTTTTATTTTAATTAAATTAAAATACATTTTTCCTCCGTATGAAGTTAATTTACTATGCTTTGAGTTTATAATGAAAAAGAAACACAACGAGGTAAAAAATTGCAAACAATCCATTTTATTGTAAAGTAAATAAACTTTCGATGCATTTAAAATATTTTACAAATTAATAGAAAATTATTACTGATTATATAGAAAATAAAAATGTTAAATATTTTAAGCTTGTGTCATATTCTAATGTAAGTATTGTATATATATTTAATTTTCAGATTCTAATAATACAGAATTCAGAGTCATTGCTGATAATCATGTCGGAAATTACAGTCAGAGTTCTGTAAAGTTTGATCATATAACTCCACCACATGCTGGAACTTATGAATGTGTGGCCGATAACGGAATTGGATCAGTTATTAGGACAAACTTTTCAATAAGAATACGTGGTATTATATCTGTTTTTATCCATACGGTATTCTAAATATATTTTTGTTCCTGCTCAGCAAATTTTGATCTTACTGTTCATTATGTAGTTATTTAGAATTACACGAAACTTTATTTTCTAAAATTATTATGTAATGACATATTTTAATTATTTTTATTTTTAATTATAATGCATTGCATGTAACATTTTAAACTATATATTTTTACATTTTGTATATAAAACTAGAGACACTGTTTTGTTTTAAAAAGGTGTTTTTGTTTATAAGCTTTTTTTTTTTTCTTTGTCAATTGTTTGAAATAATTCAGAAATGTTTGTGATTAATTGTTTACTTTATTCATACATTTTACTTATTCCTATATCTAATACCTAATACCCATTGTTAAAATATATTGTGTAAAAATAGTTTTAAAATGTGTCAAAGTGTGGCGCTACTGCTCTATGTACACGATATGTTGGCGTAGTCATTTATATCTGTTCTATAAGTATGCTTCAGCATTTATGTTTGTGAATTATTTTTCCATTGCAAATGTGTGATATTACCCAGTAATCAGTATTTCACAGTCAATATTTCAATTATATCTTTTGAAATGATATTGGAAGTTTTATATAATTACATATTTATTCTCTTGACTCACGGGATACTGACGAGTTTGTTTCTATTTCCCATTAAAAGAACTCTAGCATCAGGTAAGATTTCTTAATTTATTTTTATATTTTTAAGTATTGTTTCATACTCTAATATGGGAACATCAATTCATTTAAATAAATTGTTCAAATTAACTTGAACAATGTAAATTTTTGTTAAACGTAAAGCTTAAAACAATACATATATTTCATAACTTTGCTTATACTTTTATTTGTTTGTTATATTTTTATTGCAATAAACATTATGTAAGTGATTGAAATATAGTTCATGAAACCACATTTAGCATCAGAATTTAAAAAAATTAAATATTTATAAAAATTTTAGATTTTGAGGATAAAAATTCCTGTGATAAATTTTAAGTTTATAAATAGCCATTAAAATTTTTAATTTAATTTTAAAATTTCTTTCCTACTTATCTAGAATGGAAATTTTTAATAGAAAAAAATATGTAAAAAACAGATTTGATATTTTAAAAAGATACTAAATTAATTTTAAAATATCCATGATATAAATGCTACATTTTTTTCAGTAAACAGAAGCTAATTTAATCTTAAGATAATAAACAATTTAATAGATTCTTATGTTTTCTGCTTTATTATCCATATATCTATAGATAAATATGTTAATTATTTAAATTAAAGAAAAAGAAATTATTTAAATACGTAAATCTCACGAAATTTCAAACGCAAATTTTATTTTTTAGGTATCCCGGAGATTCAAAAATTCACTTTCCAAGAAAATGTTTTAGAAGGAAAAGTTGTCTCTGTAATTTGCCTTGCTGTATCTGAAGATAAACCAATTCATTTTCAATGGGATAAAAATGGCAAAGTTTTAGAAAATACAAAACATAACATTACAATTGAAGATAGTGAAAAGTACTCAGTTTTAATTTTGAACAACATTAGCATAGAAAATACCGGTAATTATACATGTACTGCTAAAAACAGATACGGTAGTTCAAGATATTCGGCTTACTTAAATGTAAAAGGTAAGATAAATCGTTATTAATATTTCTCAATTATTTAATGTCTAATGATTTTGTGCTTTTATAAAATAAGGTTTTTATTCCTGAATTTAATTTTACACCTTCATGTAAAAATATAAATAATTTTTAATATTTTTAATATTTATTGTGTAATAAATGTAATATTTTTTTATGCAAAAATGTAGATAATTTAATATTACATACCATACTTTTCAGTATTTAAATACCCTTTTTTATATATTTTTAATTAAAAAAGCAATGTGTATGTGTGTGTAAGGTTTTTTATTAAGATGAATTTTGGTTGTAAAAAGAGTTTCTTTAAATATATTAGCATTAAAAACATATAAAAGTGTAATTATTGCTCTATTATTACGTAGCAAAATTGAATGTTTGTTTATTTTTACTTTTTAATTATCATTATTATTTTACTAATATACAATTTCTTAATAAATTTCTTGTTTGTATCTATTAAATTTTACTTCGTTCACGACGGTATATATATATATATATAAATTTCCCCTACAAGAAAATTATTCTCTGTCTATATTAGCCTTAAAAAAAAAAAAAAAAAAAAAAAAAAAAAAACTATTTTATTCCTCTATAGCTGTACAATAACACCTATTAGATAACGAAATTAAATGTTTATTATTTTCTAATATACTACTTTGTCATACATTTCTTGTTGTATCAATTAAATTAAATTTATTTCACAACGGTATATGTAATACTAAAAATTTACCATTCTAGACTTCTGAATAAAGCTAATAACCGTTTTTATTTAAAATTATTCATTAACAATACTACATAATGTTAATCACAATGCCATATTAAAAAAAATTCTGTTTTATAATAGTTATAATATCTGTTTTATAACTTTTTATAATAGAGTAACCAAAATATGTTTTATGAGATATCTTTAGTGCTTTATAATTAATTATATATTTATTATCATGTTTTTTGATTTATTAAATCAAAAATTAAATTATTTTTTTCACGTAAAATAAAAATGTCTTTAGCCAAGTATTACATATATATATATATATATATATATATATATCGTTGTGTGTGTGTGTATATGTGTATGTCTGAGGGAGAGAGAGAATTATTAAGCATAGACTGTTTGTTTAATACAAAACTTATTTTCTGCAGCAATGCCAAGGTGGATACAAATGCCTGAGGATGTAGTAGCTTCAATTGGGGAAACAATTTCTGTTAAATGCAGTGCTTCTGGATCTCCTAAGCCTGATATTATCTGGAAGAAGTATTCTGGTAAGATATTCTTTTAAATAAATTTAATGCTTAAGATAAAAAGGTAATACAAATGTAATCTTTAATGTTCTAAATATTCGTAGTTTAATTTAGAAATTAATTTAGTTTTAAATTTGGAATTTTTTTTAAACTAAAATTACATTATGAATGCGAAGAGACTTGTTTTTCACGATATTTTGATCCAGGTCATTGACCTAGTCGTTCGAAGTTTTCCGCGGTTTTCCTCGAAACTTGTGTGAATACGTGTTAGGACTCTATAGAAAGAACATCACTTAGGGAATTCGCCCATAGTCCCAGGTCCTTAGTGTAGACAATTGATCTTAACCTGAACACAAAACAATATTTTGAAATTATACATATATATGTAAGGTTTATTTATTTTTGTAAGTTATTACAGTGGATTTTAAGATTACGTAGATTTTTTAAATTTTGACAAACCATTACACATTTTGTTACATTTTATATTACTAAATTTCACCTAAATGTTAAATTAAACTGTTTATACAGAAATATTTCCTCAGTTATTTTCTCAACTTTAGGTATGCAAATTGTTATGTAAGCACTTATACAAAGAATTTCATAAGATGCGCCACCAAATGTTTCGTACTTCTGTGTGCGTATTTAAAAAAAAAGTGTATTACAGTTTATTTATAAGTATAATGACATCCATATTAGATGTATTTTCTTAAATTTTCCTTTGTTCTCAATATGAAATATATTTGATATCATCTATACCCAAATCATGAATAAAAAGTTTACTCTCACAACTCATTCAAAAATGCTTCTAAAATTTAAATGGTTTGACATTTAATTTAATATTAAATTTAACTTTAAAGTTTGCAAAAGGGGATTTAAAAGATACCGCATTTGGTACAATTTTTAACCTTTAACATGCTGTACAATTCTGACAGACGTATAGTATTTTGGAGGTAGTTATGACTCCTAAATGCGCATTTAAAAAAATTCTTAATTCACTATTTAATGTAAATTTATATAAATTTGGATACGAAACTTATTAAAATTTTCAAGGAAATGGATCCAATTTACAATTATAAAATTGTTGATAATATATACTATTTTTCTACCTTTTTTTTTTTTCCCAAAAGTTATCCAGTAACTTATATAAAACTTTTTTCTTAATGAGACATACCTTATATTTAAAAAACTATGAAACTATATTATTGTGAATTCGATTACATAATTTACTGCTTAATGTATCCATGTAGAATTATGTTAAATTTTCTGTTTACATAAATTAATTAAATCTATTTATCTTTTTTTCAGAAAAAGATGGAAAATTTAACGATTTAGTTTTATTATTTAGTTATATTTATATGCGTGTAGTTTACAATTTCTAATATTTATTTTATTATTAACGAGGATGTATAATACTTTACAAAAATTTTTATGAAACTATATATTGTTGTGAATTGATTGCGTAATGTATCCATGTAGAATTATGTTAAATTTTTTGTTCACATAAATTAATTAAATCTATTTATCTTTTTTTCAGAAAAAGATGGAAAATTTAACGATTTAGTTTTATTATTTAGCTATATTTATATGCGTGTAGGTTAGAATTTCTAATATTTATTTTATTATTAACGAGGATGTATAATCCTTTACAAAATTTTTTAAGAAACTATATTATTGTTAATTCGATTACATAATTTACTGCTTAATGTATCCATGAAGAATTATGTTAAATTTTCTGTTTACATAAATTAATTAAATCTATTTATCTTTTTTTCAGAAAAAGATGGAAAATTTAACGATTTAGTTTTAGAGAATAGGAGTCTAGAACCACAGTCTATATTAAAGATTTTTTCAGTTTCATATGAGCATGCTGGTTTATACGAATGCAGAGCTGATAATCACGTTCTTCAAAGCATTTCATCTAATTTCACTATAACAATACGCGGTAGGAAAAATAATATGAATAAAAATGTCAAAATAATTGTCTATAAATTTTGTATGCATTATGTTTTTTTAATTGTATGTATGTGTATACAATATACGTGTGTATGTGTTTGTATCTTCTACTTGTATAACAAATATTTTAATGTAATATTTTAATATTTCTTTTAACATTTAATTGTGTGAGATAAATCATGAGAAAATGTTTTCAGTTTTTGTCATTGTGTGGCGCTGCTATCCTATTTTTGGGTTGTTTAGTACATCTTGTGTTCTGTATATCATCACTGAGCGTGAATGTAAAATATAAAATAGATCATATTTAAATTCCTCTCGTGTTAAAACACTGGCTAAAAGTTTTATTTACTGTTATTTGTCTTTTTGAAAATTTAGTTTTGATAATTTTTATTACATTTTGCGTCGTTCTTCATTAGAGAAATGCAATATTCAACGATCTTGTCTATATTTCAACTTGCTGTTTTGGGATATACATTAGCAAGTAAGTAATATATATTTTTTAATTTTACTTAAAAAAATTTTTAAGTGTTATTCTCAAAGTTTTACTAAATTAAGCTTATATTAAAAAATATAATGTTAAAATACTGAAAATATAATTTATAACAATCAGTATTTTATATATTCATCTGATCAAAATATTTATCAATAATTAAAATGTAAAAATGGTCATTTAATATCTACGTAGTAAATTTAATGTTTAAAAGCAATGAACGGTGTGCTGAAATAATCTAGAATTAAGTTACATAACATAAATATGTTTTTAACTTTTATCTGGAGCACTTATGTAACTTGAGTTTTAAATTATTTATTAATATCAAAACACTTACAATTGAGAATTCATTATATTAGAATGACATATAAATTAATACAATAAAATAAATGATACATTAAACCTGAAAGTTGTGTTTAGTTGTGCATTATTTCATTATTTATTAACCAATTTTATTAGATTGTGTATATACTTTATTTCTTAATATTATCTACATGCATTAGACTTTTATCATATCCATAAACATTAATCATTTACATAATTTATAAACAAACTATGGAATTAGACAAATTATAAATTAAACATTTTAGCTTCCATGTAATATTTTATGTAATTATTTTTTAAATATTAATAATATTTAACGATACAATTTTTTTTTTTATATTAATTTAAAAGCTAAACTTTATTGAATAAATGTTAAGCCAATGTTTATTTTTTTTTTTATCTAAATAACAATTTAATTTTAATACATAATATATAGAAGCATACTAATTATAACAGAAAATATTCATTATTAAATATATTTTTAATAACAGTAATCATTTTCAAAAGTATTAAATATTATTACACATTTACAAATGTAATTTTTATTTTTAGTAAAAATTGAACCATTCAGTTTTCCAAGAAGATTTAGTATAGGTGAAAAAGCACAAGTGACTTGTTTTGTAGCTTCAGTTATTGACGATTTAAAATTCCAGTGGTTTAAAGACGGCCATTTACTTGAAGACTCTGAAAATATCCGATTAAAAAATGGAAAGGATTTTTCCATTATAATCATAGATCCTGTTGGTTATAACAGTGAAGGTAATTTCACATGCAAAGCCATTACTGACAAAAGTTCCACGTCTCATTCTACTATGCTACAAATACAAGGTAATCACTGAATTTTATATATTTTATAGCGATGTATATAATGCCAATGTACTTAATGCCGCACTAAAATATCATACAATCATTGTTTTAAAATGAATAGTTTCAACAATAAGAAATCTAAAATTGCATAACTATTAGCATCTTCTAATTTAAAATTAATCAGAATATTTCTTAAATTCATAAATGTTACACCTTTCTGAATCAATAGGAAAAAATGAATAAATCAGATCTAAATTTAAAATTCGAAACGAATGATGATGTTCATGAAATACAAGTGGTTAAAGTATGATATTTTAAATCATTATTACTCAGTTTTATATATTATTTTTACTTCAAAATAGAAATGCTAGATACCCTGTTATCACTTTTGTAGTACTTATGTAATTTTTTCATAAATATATTTAAAATAGTTTGTTCTTATGTTTAATTTTTAAATGATAAATTTATTCTAATCTAAAACAAGGCAGATAAAGCATTGTAAATGAATATTACCGTTAAAAAATAAATAAAACCTTATTAAATATCATTCGATATTTTATGGGCTAAGAATTTAATATATATATATATATATATATATATATATATATATTTTTTTTTTTTTTTTCTCAAGCATAACATTTGTACTTGTGAAATGTGAATATCTAATTTTAATTTCCAAATTAGAAAATGAAATTATATCTATATATATTTTCAATAGTATAATTTAAAAATATCATAATGCAGGCGAAATCAGAATATATATATATATATAGCTTTAAAAAAGAATTAGTATAAGTACAATATGTGAGGAAAAAATTAAGTAAAATTCAAGTGATAATCAGGTTGTAACAATAAATGTATATATTGTAAAAATAAAAGAATCTAGATTTTAATTACATTTTAAATTATTAAACATTATTTTCATGTATAAAAAAAATTAATAATAATTCGGAATGGATAAATCATGCCTTTAATAATAGGAAAAAATTTTTGTAGTAAATTTTTAACTGAAAACAATGGCCTTTTTAAATATCAGTTTGTTTGCATTGTTTTAAGATAACCTTGTAAATTACTTTTCAAAGTAAAAAAATATTGATTTAAAGCCTATCCTCATTTGAGGCCGTTTAGTGATCTTGCGATAAAACTTCGAGATAAAAAAACTTTGAGATGAAATATTAATTTCATATTATTTGCTGACAAAGACCTCGAAAGTAAAATATTATAATGTATATCGTTATTCAACTTGACTTATGTTGGTATATCTCCGCAAAAAACAACTTTACATGCGATGAATGAAAAATCATAAAATAACTATCTAAGTTATGTAGTTATAATTAATAGCAGGCATATAAAAATTTGAGGAATCCTTTAGAGTGATACTATAAACTGTCATTAAAAAACAGAAATCATTCCAAAAACCACAAAAATTATACGTTTATTAGCTGTCCTCAAATGAAGACGCTGGGCGTTACTGTGTTAAAATTATTTCGAAACATTCAGATGATACTCATTCTAAATATATTTAGTATACTAATATATATTTTTTTTACTAATACAGGCCACTTAGTTAAGGATAAACTATCATCAGTTTCATCCGTATATTTAAAAGTAATTTATTTTTTCATAATTTTTACAAAAGATACAACTATATTGGATTATATTTTCCATTCTCTTTTAATGAAAATTTTAATTATCTATATATATGTACATTATGTTTAAAAAAAAATAATAATAAAATTTAAAGAATTCTAATACTTTGCAGTCACACAAAACCAGAAGTTTTTTATATACCAATGCAGATATTAAATTTCAAGGAATAATAAAACGATTTTAACTTGTCTTCATACGAATGTTTCTAGAAAAATACATTTTTATTATAGCTTAGTAAAGAATCTTTGGAAATTAATTCATGAGCATCCAATTATTAAAAACAATTCAAATATTACTTTACTTCCTTTATTTTATTAGATTTTAAAATGTGATTTAGAAAGCTGCTGATATATATACACTTTTTTATTATAGCTCCTCCTCAATGGATAGATGAAACAAAAAATATTACAACTTCTGTTGGATCGTCTGTTCATATATCATGTAAAGCATCTGGATTACCTAAGCCAGTAGTTAGACTTCAAAAGTTATCTGGTATAAGCATTTTCTAACTTATATAACTTTTTGCGTACGTAAATTATAACTCCATTTACTTTTTCTTAATTAAATAAGTTCATATTTGCATATACATTTGTTAAAAATTAATATTCATTTAAAATATCGGGAACGCATGTGCAACGAAAGTAAACTTTATACTTTAGTGATTATGGCAAACTCAAAACTATCCTATTAAAAATTCTTTTACCTAACAAATATAAAAGAAATTTTTAACTTATAACAATAAGATTAATTTATTGTTTGCGCAGATATGACAGGTTTGATTGTTTAAAAAATCGCAATACTATTTTATTTTGTTATTTACAAATAGAGAAATATGCTTTTATTTTACATTATTATAACTGAATTATAGTTTAAAAAATATCTTGAAATTTTAAGTGTATAACTCTTAAATAAAACCAGATTTTTATTTAAGGTTATAATATTGAACAAAAAATATTCGTGCACATAATTTAAATAATGCACATAATCTAAAAATTCGTGCACATAATCTAAAAATAGGTAAAGATTTGTGATTAAATTAAGAATTAATATCCAATTTTTTTCCTATTAGGAACTTTGTCAGATGGCTTTGAAAAGAAAGGACTTTTGTCAAATAATGGATCATTTGTTTTGTATGATATTAAAGCTGATGACGCTGGAACTTACGGTTGTGAAGCTAGTAACGATGTTGGAAATACTATTTTTAAGAACTTTTCTGTATCTGTTGAAGGTAAATCATGATGTTATGAGACAAATTTATGTTAAGTTTCAAGTAAGCATCTGTTATAATGAATATTAAAAAGAGATTTTAACGTAAAAATGCTTAGTTTCTCTGTATATAATTTATAAAATTATCCACTTACTTCCACCCATTTTATATGTTTTGTTATCGACTGTGCTGTTAATTCTTTTAATAGTCAGTATCATTTATTTTTATGCTTCCTCACAAAAATGAATGATATAATATGCAAGAAAGAAACACTAAATAAGTTTTAATTACATAATTTTTATTATTAATTTAAATCTGATTTCCTTTTATAAAAAAATTTATAGAAAATTTTACGTTATTTTTTTTTCTTATGATAATGTGTGGTAAAACCGTTGTCAATAAGAATTTACAGTATTCTGTACTTTATTATTATCGGAAATTAAATTTTGTATATATGTTATGATGACTAGTAATGTATTTTTTTTTTTTATTATTATAAATGAGTGTTATGTTGTTACACGGAGTTACCACTGATTTTTAGAACGTTTAAAGATTGTAATAACTGTAAAGAAACACGCGCTGTGTATGCCTATGTTATTTTTGTTTTCACTGTTGTAAAATAATTTCTTTTGTGGTGTGATGCTTAAAAAAAGCGGGTAATTTTATATATTATTAATGTTTTTAACTCTAAATAATGCCAATAAGGGGCGCTGTATGCCACTATGAAATGTAAAACTTTTAAAGACCGCCATAGTGTAGAAAAATATTTGTTTCCGATGACTATAAATAAAGAGTTTTACATTGCTATATCCACTAGAGATGCATAAACATTTAGTTATGTGTGATACTTTCCTGAGAAATTCTTCATGTTGGATATTATCGATAGGAGCCTATGTTGAAGTTTTCATCATCATGATTGTTTTTGCAAGCATATCTTATGGGGATGAAGGTAAGCTACTTTCATATAGTTCTTTTCTGTGTTTAAATTTTCATTTTTAAATAACATTTTCATGGCCAATATCACATTAATAAATTTGAACGAATTGTAGTATATGTATGTGTATTTTAAAACAGTTCTACAGTGTATTGTTTATAACTCTATACAATTCATTTCTAAAATTCATGCTTGGATAATTACATTAAAGCAACGTAATACTTCCAAATGAATAGTCATTTTTGATAATATCTATGTATACCTAGAGGTAAAAGTAAATATTTTGTATTTCATTAAGTAAACAAAAACATAAAGTTTCAATATTTAAAGCTTTATCAACCAAAAGAATATTTTAATTATTTTTCTTCAAAGGAATTGCTGTTAACCGACGTCATATTTTGTAGTTTTTATTATTTGAATCATAAGAAAAGTTTTATTTAAAAAATTTACTTTTAAAGACAAAAAAATACTTATTATAAAATTATATACATAACTGATTTTACTTCCAAATAATAGTTAAAGATTAAGAACCAGATTTAAAAGAAATATATTAGTATAAATTTCGCGTTATAGAAGTTTTAAATATTTTAAAAAGAAGATATGCTTAGATATAACTACATCCAACACAATAATTAAAAAATACATTAGCTATGTTTGAATTTATGATGCCTAGTTTATTTAAACTTTACTAGGTAAATAAATAAAGGTATATATACAGGTATAAATAAAGGTATTAGGTAAATAAAGTTTTTTCTCCACAAAAATAAGGATGTGAAAATCAATTTTTACTTCATATAAAAAACTAAGCTGATTATGCTAATTTTTATTTAATATTTTAATACCAGATTAATGTAAATTGTAATTGTAAAAAGAGTAAAAATTATATTTTTCTCACTTTTATTCTAATAGTCAAATTAGAAATGTGCACACAAATAGTTCTTCTGTTTCAATATCCTATATTTTTACAAGCTAAACAGAGTGTAACAAACTGTTTATGGAATATATCTTAAGATATTAATTTTGATTAATTTATTATTCATGAAAACTGTTGAAACTCAAAACATATCTTTTTTTTTCTTTTTTTTTTTCTTCCTTAATACGAAGGAATGGGATGTTACGTATGAAATATGTTTTTTTTTTTTTTTTTTTTTTTTCCCAATTATTTAAGTGATATTTTCAGCATAAATATTTAATCAAGAAATATTTACCAATGTAATAATGTAAATCAAAAAATGACTCTGATTTATCGTCATATAAGTTGTATTCTTCCTATGCCTTAACTGTCTGTATAAAGCAAATATTATATGCAATTTTATTCATATACCCGTACTTTACATAAAAGCATTCTGGAATGAAAAATTTGAAAGAAAATGTATCTTAGGTCTAATTTATAATATATATATATATATATATATATATATGTACAGTCTTTTTTTTTTTTTTTTTTTTTTTTTTTTTTTTTTTAAGAAAATGTAAAATATAAATAAATAAAAACTATTTTTTTATTTCATTTTCAAAGTTTAGATATGTAATGTAGAAAATTTAATTACGGAATATTTTATTTAGAAATAAAAATTTTCTATGAATTGTGCATTTATAAACAAACATGAATGTTATATAAAGAACTATATTTTTTTTTATAATTCTGGTAGTCGATCATAAGAACTAAATTATTAAAAATTGTCATTAAGTATTTTTAATTTTAATTAAATTAACTCAGAAGGTATATTTTAATTTTAAAGTCATAATATCTGCAAAAAATCTGTTAGCCTTTTGAATTGATTGTTTTTATTATTATTAAAATTGTATAAATTCCTGTGTAGTGTTTAAGGCTTATTTCAGATAAAATCGTAAAATGAATACTTTTAAGTAAAATAAAAATGTAAAAAATTATTAAAGGAACAAATATTTGCAGTGATCATGATCCTTTAAAATAACGTAATTTAAAATCTCCGTATTAACATACGACATGCATGAAATTGTTCCGAAGACTGCATTATACAGAATTGTTTAATTTTTAATTATTTTCATTAATTATTAGTTAATGATTTTTTTTTTTTTCGTTCTTTAAATTTTTATGCTATTTTTAAATGTTTTATCCGAATGGACTTCTATATATATATAATTCCTTTTATAGAATGCATCTCTGGAATATTTCAAAGAAAATTGAGTCAGTGTATAAATTTTAAATTAAACTGTCGTACGGATCCTGAAACAACTCTGAAATATTTTGCTACATTAATAATTTGCTTTTTTTTGCTTATTGAAATTGATGAAGAATATTAACTTTATATCTCTTAAACTTGCATTGAAACTTCATTTAATAATATTTAAAATTAATTTTATAGATTTCCGAAATTTGAAACAAATACAATGCCATACAAATATTTAAATAATTTTAATAATCTATATACTAGTGATTAATTGAAACAGATTGTTTTCACTTGTACTAAAAACAATTTAAAATATGTAAGACGCTTTAATGCTTTAATATGCTGTTATATAATACCTTTATTTTATTGTTTTTAGGACCCAAGATTCAACCATTTCAATTTCCTTCTCATGTCAGGGTTGGAGGAAAAGTCACAGTTATATGTTCCGTTTTGTCAACGTCTGATATTACTTTTCGATGGTTTAAAGACAAAGATGAAATTAGCAATACACAAGATATAAGAATAAAAAACGATTTAGATTTCTCGGTATTAGTAATTGAACCTGTAAATGTAAACTCAAGTGGAAATTACTCTTGTTTAGCCCGCGATAATTCAGGACAAGACATCCATTCATCTTATTTACAAGTAGAAGGTAAGTGTTATTATGTACGTTTGTTCAAACGCATCTAATTGTATACGAGTGTTTTTCATGAATGTTGTAAAAAATATCTTGAAATACCAAAAAAAAAATTGTTACTTAAAAATGAAAAGAAGATACAAATTTGATTATAATCCATGCTGACCTTATTTGGTAAAGGACCTTCCTCTTATTTGGACCTTCTAAAAATTTCTAGTGATGTCATTTAAAAGGACATTAGAGAATTTAGAATAATAATTTAGAAATTTATAATTAAGAATATTTCAGCTTAAAGCATGAAATATTAGAATTGTTCATCTTAAATTATTTTATAAATGATGTTTTTGTGTAAATATAAAAGCTTAAAATGGAATTAGAGAATGGTAAAATATTTAGATTGTATCCGTACGTTACTTTAAAAAATATTAATCTATAAATAGGCTTTAAATGTTGAATTTTTTAATTACTTTTATCATAATTTTTTAGTTAAAATAAAGTAAAACCTAATAATACACTTAATAATTTTTAATGTATACTTTTAAATTTTCATACACGTTACGTCTTTATTTTTATTCATTATTTAAGAGTATTTGAATTGTTTTAAGTGCTCAAAAAGAAAAACGAAAATTATTTTTATGTATTAATTTTAAAAAATTGTAAAAATGGGCTCTTTTATTTATTTATTTATTTATTTATTTATTTTATATAAAAAAAAAAGTTAAAATATTGCTCATTTAACAATTAATAATTTAACAAAATTTAGGTTGTGTTTTTCATATCTAATCATTTTAATAACTTATTTCTTAAATTTTAACTCTTACGTTTTTAACGTAATTATAGAATTCAAATAAACTTTTAAATGTTTTGCACAGAATAATTTAATTCAATTTTTTTTTCTGATACCTATTTGCATATTTTTTAACGCAAAACAAGTTTATAATAACTCTGCTGTATAACAGAAATACCAAAAGTTTATAGCACGTTTAGAAAAAATATTCTCTAATTCCTTCAAAAATATTTTAAAATACGACTGTATCAAAATTAAACAAATGCTAATACCTAACATATGCTATTCTTTTTACACTTTTTATGTTATTGCCCTATCGGTGGCTGAGAGGTTCTGCTCTCACAGCTGGAAGGTAGAAGGTGCCAGGTTCTATCCCAGGTTGTGCTTATTGGCATAGCCGTTTGAATTTTTTCGTCGCTTTCTCCTAAACTAGCAAAAATACGGGTTAGGAATCTCTAGAAAGATTCCCACGGAAGGCACTCTGAACTATAGGTTTAGGTCATTGTTTAGTCAATCGTTTTTATTCCCCATAACCATCTCCTTTTTTTAAGTTAGTATGTTAATGGCTCATTTCCTTGCAAACATTCAGAAATAAATGTTTTAAATGGTAAAATGTATACTTATTAACGTTTTATGTAAAAATAATAAATTTCATAAATCTCATCTAGTTATGAAAATCTAATACATGAAAATATATCAAGCTAAATAAATAATTTTCTTTACTTCAATCGATAAAAATGCATTAACAACTACATTACTAATTTATATGTGTTATTACTTTTAGGTCCTCCCAAGTGGATCAATGAACCATCAAATAAAACATTGAAAATTGGGGAAAAACTAGAAATGAAATGCGAAGTAGCAGGTTATCCCAAACCTCAAGTAACGTGGTATAAATTACCCAGTAAGTGTTTTATAAATTGCATTTTTTTTTTTTTTTTTTTTTTTTTTTTGATTGAGAGTAATTATAACAAAAAAACATTCATAGAATATAATCAAGTTTTGAATTCTAAAATTGATAGTTATTATTTTTATAATATACTTGTTCGATATTTAAATTTATTTTTACCATAACATTTTTGTCACCCAATTCCCTTTGAAAAACTACCCAAATTTATTAAGTAATAAGTGCGAAACTTGGAATGAACACCATAAAATGTAATAAACTCGCAACAATTGTTTTAGGTCAAAACAACACACATCCCTCCATTAGACGAACAAACTAGGCACGAGTGCTGCAATTAAAGCGGCAACGCACCGATTGATGCGCTTTGATTGCAGCACTCGTGTCTACTTTGTTCATCTGACGAAGGGTCGTGTGTTTTTTAGACACGAAATAATTGATGCGAGTTTATTGTATTTTATGGTGTTTTTTCAGAGTTTTGTACTTATTACTTTAAAACGCCAGTTGTGTGGTGCTTTCTTATTATTACCCAAATCATTATTATTACTCAAATCATTATTATTACTCAAATAATTCTTAAATAATAATAATAATATATATCACAAAAACTATACACTATTTTAGTATTTGAGGTATTTTTTCTTTTATTTACTAGCAAAAAGACATTTTTACATTTTTACATATTTCATTTTTAATTATAAAATAAAATACCTTATCACTTAAAAAAAAGGAGGGGGGACGAAAGAAAAGAGCAGAGATATAGTATAGTAAAAGGAAAAAGTTTTGCATTTTAAAATAACAACATAGAATGTGTTTTAAAATTAAGAACTTTTTTTTTAGGTGCTGTGGAGTCTTTAACAGATAACTCGGTGATTTTTGAAAAAAGTAATTGGAATGACACAATATTAACTATAAAGGAAGTTGAAGCTCATCATTCTGGAAATTATTTATGTGAAGCAGATAATGGAATATCACCAAAACTTCAAAAATTAATTTATTTTAAAGTAATTGGTAAGAGAAGGGCATTTAAATATTGAAAGGCTTTTTTTTTTTTTTTTTTCCCAATAAATAATAATATAGTGAGTTTTTCATTTCATAAATATCTTTGTAAATGTTCTTTTTCATACTTATTTGAAAGATATTTATTAATAAAATGTTTGCATCAAAACTAAAAAGCAAATATCTTCAATTTCTGTCACTATGTGGCGCCTTAATACCGTAAACTGAAAATTTGTTGGGGTTAGTATGTGTACTATATTCGATACTCTCGTCTGGATATATTTCGTATCAAAATATTTTATAATGTAAAACGCAAAAGTATTTATTCGATGTCGAACATATTAATTACTTATCGTCTAATGGTTTTTATAGGAAAATTTATTTTTGCCAACAGAAATTATGATAGTAAAAGAATTAGTTGTCATTTTTAGTGGAGTCCTAACATGGAGCATTGCGTTTACAGAAACAGGTAAGTTTACATTTTCTCTTTCTACCGTTATTTTCTTAATCTTTACTATTGTTTGAAAAATACAAATAGGAAAAGCATTGTTAAAGTCTAAATATTCTTTTGTGAAAAATAGTTGTTAAGAATGAATATTGTAATATCTTCGTTAGTTCTTGATGATAATTTTATAAATTTTGAAATATATCGTGAAAGTTTGCAAAGGAATTTTTCTTTTGAGAAAATCGCATCTCAGTTTTCAAATTTGTGCGAAAGTACACGATTTAAAATTCATGCATTAATCTGAAAAGTAGTAAGTAATAAGTAAGAGCTATTTTTTTTTTTTATATAGATATGTAAGTACTTTAAACAACTTCTTGTGTTGTATTAAATTTTAATGGTAACACTCTAAAGCATCTTTCCACAAAAAAACAAACAAATAAATAAAAATTTATATAAAATGCAAATATTTTCGTATGTAGCTAAGCGATATAATTTTTAAGAACAGTGTTGTCATGTTTAGAAATAAGAACATAAAATTTTCAAAATTTTCTTTCCTTTACAAACTTATTTCTTAAAATTTTCGCACTAAATTTCTTAATATATTAACTAATTAAAAGTTTTCTGCATTTGACAAACTATTTATTTATATGAATAGTATACGTAATGAAATATTAAACCTAATGTATTTTTGAAACTTTCAGCTCCTCCAAAGATTCAACCATTTTCATTCAAAAAAGGTGTGAAAGCTGGAGATAAAACTACAGTTCTATGTGTCGTTGAGTCAAAATTACCTTTAAATTTTTCTTGGAAGAAAGATGGGAATAAATTGCCAGAAAATGAAATTTTAAGATATAAAAGTGATGAAGAATTTTCAATTTTAATTATTGATCCTGTGAGAGTAGGCGATTCAGGAAATTATACATGTCATGTAAAGAATAATGTTGGTTCTGATGCTTTCACCGCAGAGCTTATTGTTGAAGGTAATGTTTTTATCTCATATTTAATTTTCAATACTGCCCTCGCCAATTATTGTAGTTCCCTTCCCTTTTCATTAATTATTCTTAATTTTAAAGTTGATATTCTCATAAACGCTGTAGTATACTTTGTCTTAATACTGGCATGTTTCAGCTTAATTACTAAATTAAGAATTTTTGATGTATTTGATGATTATATTCCAGACGTAATTTCTGCTATCTTAAATAATTTAAAAGAACTGAAATTATTGCCTTTTTATAGTTATTTGTGAAAATCTTATCTTAATAAGTAATATTTTAAAAATTATATTTTAAATTCTTATAGTTTGTCAATTTTTAATCATTTGAATTCATTTGCATGAATCAGGATATCCTGTAAAAGGTGTATTAAATGAAAAAAGTTTTATAAACTTTTAAAATAAGGATCAAGCATTAAATGTTTTATATATTCCTAATGTATTTCCTAAATACAATTGTATATCTGCATCTAAAAATTGTTTTGTTTTCTTTGTACAATATTTATTTTCATTTTTTTTTTCTTCATTAAAAAATGTTTTAAATATAAACTATTTAAAGTTAAGAATATTAATATAAATTTTCATAATTATATTAGCTTTTAGTTTAATAATAAAGACATAGGTTTCAATCTATTCATCTTAAAATCTAATTAAAATTATTTTTAATGTATTTTTAAAAAAGAAATATACTTAAAATCACTATGGAACTTATAATTATTTTTTCTTGATATAAAAGTAGAAAGAAACCTGGAAAAAAAATCATTATTTTGTTATTACAAATATATAATATTGAGATAGAATTTAAATAAATGCAAGTTTTCTTTAATATTATTTTAATTTTAAAATATAAAAGATATTTTATTTGCAATAAACGTTACTTGTATTGCAGAATAATTTGCACTATGCGTATTTTTAAAGCAAAGTGATATTGTAATATCTCATTTTAACTTAGTACTCAAAATTTTATTTATGCATTATATCTCGAATTTTAAAATATAGCTGGAATTTTCAGGCTTATAGCTGAATAAAAAAAAATTATCAAGGTAAATTTGTCTGAGCAATAGTAAATAAGCATATATATATATATATATATAATATTTTAAAAATTTCAGAAGATATTATGAATGAAAATATTCTTAGGCCCTGTGTAAACATCATTAACTATATTATAATTGAATATTAAATCAGCAATAAAAGTTCATAACATGTATGTATACTTTCAGAAAAATCGTACGTAAAAATAAATTTCACAATTTTTAGTTTTAATCCTAACTTTTCTTAATTTGTATATACTGCTTATGTATTTAATTTAAATACTTTTGTTAGCTGCACCTATTTGGAAAATACAACCTGAAAATGCGACAGTTTTGCCAGGTACAAGTCACACCTTTCACTGTTCGGCAGAAGGGTCACCAACACCTAAAATAACATGGAGAAAAATATCCGGTAATAAAAACTACAAATAACTAATTTACTTTTTCAAAATGTTTTTATATAATTTACTGTTGAAATCAAATTGAATTAGCGGTTTTGTGGTATTTTTAAAAGTACATTAAATGTCATTTGGTTTATTTCGAATTTTATTCCAAACAGAAAACTGTGTATAATATTTTTATATTTATATCTTCCTTGTTTTTTTTTTTTTTTTTTTTTTTTTTAACTTAGCAGCATTACTTAAAAGCAAATTCTTATTAAAATCTCTTGAAAAAAGAAAATTAATTCAAATTTTAATTTATATATATTTATTTATGTTAGCCCATGAAAAGTTTTCATTTAATAATTTTTTAATGTTTTGAAATATTTAAAATTAAATAACTATAGTTTTTAATTATAAAAATCCATATTCTTAATAAAAATATATATATAATTTGAGGTTATATATTTTTTAATTTTCTTTTATACAATTATAAAAAGTTACTTGATTCCCAATAGTTAAATATTGTGCCATATTAAAATTATTTAAAATTTATCAAATAAAAATAAATAAGTAAAACACACTTTTTTGAAAGTTAAAAAGAAGTAGCTTTTTCTTTTTACCATTTTATATTTACTACTTCATATGAAATACATTTAAAAGCCTGGTTCAATAAATAAAGCTTAGCTAAGTAAAACTAATTTGTCCAGATTTAAAAAACCAATTTCATAAAATGTATGTTAAATATTTATTATTAAAATTCATTTATAAATTTTTATTTATTTTTATGTATTTAATATACTATTAAAATATCATTTTTCAGTTATCAATATAAAAAAATCCCAGTAATTTTAACTCAAACTCCTATATTTGATCTTTTTCAGTTTAAATCATTATCTTTAAACCAAGTTTGTTCAGTGCACAAATTTTTTAGAATGATATTATGTGCATTACATAGTAATAGTTTAAATTTAATTCGATAAAATTTTCCTTTTTTAAAATTTATGTGTTAGAAACACATTTTCAGAAAAAAATCCTAATGTTATTAATATAGAAATTTAAATTAAATTCTACACTGATTTGCTAAATTAATATCTAAATTGTACGCAATAGTTTAAACTTTTTATACATAATATAGCAATACAATAAGTAATAATTTATTAGTACATTATTTATAATTGTTTGACATCTCTCAAACAAATTATCAATTACCCCCATTTTCATTTATGGCAATTTTAACTTCAGAATTTTCTGGATCTTACCAATTTTTATTAAATAAAATTTTTCTAGAGAATTAGTATTTTTTATTATTTCTAAACTTCGCATATAACGGGGTAGTCATAATTATCAAAAGAGATAAATTATGCATTTTTCTCAACTCAAACAAATTACTAATAAAAAAGACCGCCTATCTGATGCATTATTCGATAGCAATTTTAATGCTAAACTCTATCTCGAGATGTTATAGATAGAAAAATAACAATGAAAAACCTTACTCAGTTTTCAAGAGTAATTTAAGGAACATTTCTTGCATTACAAAAATTCGTATTAAATGGGTTTAATTCATTTTTATAAAATCTGAGTTATATGATCATTATTTCTACTGATATGTTTGTATTTTTTAACAAATATTGTTTGTGGTCCGGGAGATTTTCTAATTATTTTCTGGTCCTCTAGTTATTAGGAATTAGATCATTAGAGTCGAAAAGCTCGGAAATCTGATTTTAGATATTATAATCAGAATTAAATTTATTATTAAAAGATAATAAGTAATTAAAATGACACTCAACTTTCTTTTTAATAAATAAATATAGTATAAAACTTGCTAATTACTTTTTTTAATCTATCGTATAGCAAAGAAAATTTGTATGTTTTGATTACATGAATCTTAAAAATTAAATAAATTTATTAGGTTATTATCGAGAAATGGTTGGACAAACAGTCATATTTTTATTCTTGTTTATTATGAAGGATAGTAGCGACATATCTATTAATATATCAAAATAAAAATAATATATATATATATATTTCATGGATATTAGAATATTTTTAGTATATATTTCGTATGGATATATTTTATATCAGTTTTTTTTTTTTTTTTTAAGTAGAAATTAATTGCGTACAAGAGAACTTTTTATCGTGTATATTTATTGTGAATTATGCTATTCGTTCATACAGAAAATAAAATACTGTTGATAAAAAATAACTAATTAAAGTTAAAATAGTTAAGAAATCTATATACTTAGCAAAAATATCATAGATAGCATGAAACGAAATTTCTTTTGCAGTAATCAAAAAATTCTTTTTCTTTTTTTCTTTTTTTTTTTTTTTTACAATTTACAAGAAATGACAGTTCTTAAACGCTCCACCTATGAACGAGCGGTTTTGCACTTAAAGCTGGTAGATGAGAAATCCCAGATTCGATCTCCGGTCACACTCATCGAGTTTTTTCTGGTTTTCTCCGAAATTTGCGTAAATATGTACTAGGACCCCTTAAAAGGATTTATACGGAGTGCATTCCACCTACAGATATTGGACCCTAGTGTAACCAATCAATCTTAAACCACAAAAGTAACCAAATAACCAGTTCTTTAAAACTTTTTTAAAAACGTTTCTTTACTCCCTTTTTTTAGATTTTTTTTTTTTTTTTTTTTTTTTTTTTACTTTCAAATTTATATTTTACATTCAGTTTAAATTTAACTCTAATCATTTTATGTCTGCAATGCACAAAGCAATGGAAATAATTATTTCTAAGTCCACTGAAAAAAAAACATTTTGTTCATTTGTCATTTAAAAGCATATTTTGTAGCTAAAAAATTTAGAAGACAGATAAATATTTGAAAATATTTCACAGAAGGCAGTGATTGTATATTATTACAATGATTGTATCAGAATTTCTTATTGCCAAAAATATAATCCCCCCTCCCCCCGTCCGGAGCAGGGCGAGGAGGTTTCTGTTTTTCAAGTTTCGATACTTTTTTATTTTTTATTTTTAATGATGTTTGTTTTTCAAAAGAAATATCTCATTTCTTTTTCTTTTTTACATAACTAGATTGACTTAACTTTACTATAGCTTATTAAATAAATCTAGGTATAGTAAAAAGTAGTTTAATAGAAAGAGTATATATATATATATATATTTTGCAAGTATTTATAGTTTGCTATTTAATTATAAATATTACAGATATAAACTAAGCAATATTTAAGTCATAAATGTAAATATTCTATTAAAAAAATGCCTTGTTTATTTCATTTTGTGTAACATAAAAATGCATTGTTAAACTTTATTATTTATAGGTTAATGTAATAGAAATTTTATTCATTCTACACAAATATTTAAAAATAATGATGATATTAATACTTAAAGCTGAATATTTTCAGCTGTTGAAAACGTTATTATAAATATTTTGATTGGTGTTTTTAAATTGTGAAATAACTTTTTTTTAATAGTCATGCCCAAACAATTAGACTTTAATTTGCGGTTATTAATTAGTGTTTCTTTGTAATTTCAGGATATTTTATATATAATTTATAACATTATTATTATTATTTTCAGATATGAACAGCGAAAATAGTAAATGGAAAATTATACTTGAAAATGCATCATCTTTAACAATTGCTTCAATAAAAATATCTGACGGCGGTATGTATGAATGTGAAGCCAACAATAACGTTGAGCCGTCTTTAAAGAAGTTTGTTTTTCTGAACATTCGTGGTAAGATAACTTCGTATAAAAACAATATTTTTGAAATTCGGAAAAGAAAAATGTTTGTCTTTCTATTTCTTGTATATTGTGTTTTATTAATAAAAAATTATTCTTATAATTTATTTGAACCAGAATTTTTATGTTTCAAGAATTTGAATTTGTTCATTTAAAAATATTTATGCACCACACGAATTTTAAATAATTTTATTTACATGCAATTACTTAATCCGTTATAAAATTGTATAAATTTGTCATGGTACATATTTTCATCATCAGAAAATGTTTCTAGCACACAGATTCAAATTAATCTCTTTTCTTTTAAACATGTCTTTAAGTTTTTTATTTTGTACTGGTGTAAAATGCTTTTTTATACTTATAATTTTCACTTTCTGTCACTGTGTGGCGCTACCTTACTGTATCGGTGAAATTTAGGCAAGGTTTATGCACTTGAATTTATATATTTTGTCAAAGAATCATGGCGTTTTGTTGTCATGACGTTTCTTTTTTATTGGAATATTTACTATACAGAAACCAAAGAAATCTGCATTGAAATATAATAAAATAACTCCCGTACATGGAAATTATGAACAGAATCAAAGGCGTTCTTTTCATCATATTTTTATGGAGCACTACAGATGCATCAGATATAATAAAAGGTAAGTTAGCACATTTTAAAACTCTTTTTAAATTAAATTTTATCATTTTACTGCATTTTTAAATGTTTTTCTTATCTCACTTATTTACATTTCTTCATTTTTCATAGAGTTTTATTAATAAGAAATCATAAGATATTCAAATCCATATAATTATTGTACAGCGTTTCTTATTTTAACATAAAGTTTCATATTACAATTAAATTATATATTTTACCATTTTTTTATGTATGTGATACATTTAAAAGAAGAAATGTTTCCTAAAATGTTCTTAGTTATAATTTTTATACATAAAATAAAAATGCTGAATGGTTATTAGTAATTTTGCTTAAAAATAAAAAAGAAGTATTTTATTTATTACTCTACATAAATTGTACCTAATAATTGATTCTCAGTGTATTTTTACTTAAATGGCATAATACTTAAAAAAAAAAAAAGTAACTGTTTTTAGATTAGTTTGATACAGAAAGTATTATTTATTTATTTTTTTTTTCTTGAACATGCTCTTAATGTACTTTGTTTTGTTACTATGATAAATATATATATATATATATATATTTACATTAATTGTTCTGTTATTTCTAAACTAAGTAATGCATAAAATGTGCTGAACAAAAGAATAGATAATATTTGCATAACACCTAAATTATACAAAGGACAATAATAAATGTTAACTAAAAGAAAACTGTGAATTAACTTTGCAAATGTTATAAGTAAACTTACAAGTATATGTTATAACTTTGCATAAATTACTTGAAACAAATATAATTCTAGGGAAAAAGCATACAGAGTAATTTTAAAAAGAAATTTTTTTTTGCTTAATATTTCGAAACCTTGTTTTGAAGTTCTGTAGAAAATCTTTTAACAATTCATAATTGCATTTTAGATACTCCAAAAATTCCTCCTATGTCTTTTCCACCGAATGTCAGAAGTGGCCTTAGCACGAAAGTTCTATGCACAGTTGAAAAAGGGAGCAAACCACTGCATTTTCAATGGAAATTTAATGGCAGAGATATACAAGAATCTGATAAAAGTGTTGTGATTACAACGTACGATGATTTTTCTGTCTTAAATGTGGATCCAGTTTCCTCTAAACACAACGGAAATTACACATGTGTTGTTAAAAATCAAGAAGGGGAAGACAGCTACACAGTGCCACTTACTGTTCAAGGTATAATATATATGATTTTAGAAACTTTACTCGGTGATAGTTTCATATCTAATTTTTTGTAATTTTTTTTATCGTTCTTTTACGTTACTTTGATTTATGTAGCTGATTTACATTTGAGCCCGTTAATTTATATTCTGTGTTATATTAATTATTTACTTGTTACATTATTTATTTTTATTAAATTTGTTGAAGAAATAAAAAATAGTCAATATATTTTTTATTATGTGATCATTTTTGTTTTCTAAGAACTTTTATTTCCAACAAAAGTTTGTCTAATAAAAATTAAAAACTTGCTTATTTGTTTGAATGCACGTATTATGCTAATCATGCTAGAATAATAGATAATTTTTCAGTCATGTGTTCAATGCTTTATGCTAATATTTATCATAAGATTAATTTGTTGTTGTTTACATTTTGCATTACTCATTGAACTATATATTACTTCATAAGTATTGTTTGAATAAAGACAGTTTTAATTGCAGCTAATAAATGTAATACACATGAGTTAATTTAATGCTGTTAAACAATAAATGCTCGATATTATATTTTATTTATCCATAGTAAAAATATTTTCTGAATGTCAGATTGTTTTCATAGGGCATACATTTTTGTTAATATTTTAATGCGAAGTGTCCTCGCAATGGGTACGCAATTACTAAGTTCCAAATGAAAAATATTAACCCAGATATATATATTTTTATTTTTTTAAACAAAATTTTACTTTTACAATTTAGTGAGGAAAAATTTATTTTAATACAGATAATAAATTCTGGTAGCTGTCAAAATTACCTTGCTCTTCAAAGGAATAAATCATTGTCATATATTCCTTTAAAATTTGAGATAATTTGTCCGGTTTTAGAATATTCAACTTTAAATAAAAGTGTATGCAACATTTTAGTACTACAGTATTTTTTCTACACATTTTAAAAATATCCGAATGTTTCTGTAAAATTTTTATTTATTTATTTATTTTTTTTTTTTTTTTTGGAAAAAATTCTGTTTTAATGTTGCTAAGAGGATTTTAAAATATAAAAAAAAAAAAGTTTTTTATCATCTATAGTTCTTCAATTATGGTTTTTGCAAAATTTACTTTGTAACCATGAATTGAGTATTTTATTAAATTTCACTACCCCAAATCATTTTATTTCACATACTAGAGGTAATTATTTAGTGATATTATAATATTATGTCCTCTTGTAATGAAATATATGTTTAAAAAAAAGTATTTACAAAACATGTATTAACATATTTCCTATTGAAAATAGTTTAAATAGCACAAATGGTTTGTGTACAGGGACACATAAAAAAATTTCATGCGTTTTATTAAAGCATATTTATTTATTTTACTTCGCAAAATATAATGAAGTTTAGAGTTATTATTCATATGCACAATAACATATTTTCTGTAGAATATGGTGTAATTAATTTGAAAATTTACAGGGCTACACAAAAGTATTCAGATACATTAGAGGCGCTATAGAAATTCCTTAAATAGCATTTTTAATTTTGTTAAGTGTTTTTTAACATTATCTGTCAATGTTTAAGCCTGGTTAAAACATTTATTGTTTGGTATGTTTGATTATGCTCTAATTTTCGCTGATATATATAGAATTTTATAAAAGTAATATATCTATTTCAAGTTCATTATAGCATGTTCTCTATAGAATAGCGCAACTGGTGTGAATGCAAGGATTCACAAAAAATTTCCTATGTATTACGGTCTAATTTTCGAAGCATATTTTATTGTCTTTAACACACGATGACAAAATTAATATGTATTATTAAAATAGATAAAGATACGTTTTTCATGCAAAAGAAGGTGTGATTAATATAATTTATTAACTTACAAGACCCCACTATTTTTTCCATTACATTATGGAGATATAAGAAGAAATTGGTCAAATTAAATTTTCAGTTATAAAGTCTTTTCTTTCTTCTTTCTTTTTTCTTTTAAGTACAATATACATTGTATCTTGTACTAAAGACAGCATGCAAAATTTAGAAAATATGCAGAGTAACATAAATACAAAATTTTTAATACTATCTTATCAGTAATAAAACTATAAAGATGTTCTTTCGAGATTTTTTTATTGTTTTAATTAAAAACAAAATATATTTTCTTACATTGCTGTTTTTAGACAATAAACTGCATAAGCGATGACCAGTGAGCTCTACATAAACTCAATCTATCGTATGCGTTTTTTCTTTAAAAATAAATAAAAATAATAAATTTTTTAAAGCGTATATGTGTACGATATAAAATGATAAAAATTAAAGATCATTATAATATAACGTAAAACAGAGAAAGCTAGCGCTGAAATCTGTCTTCATCAGGGAAGGTCCTCCCTGATGAAGACTTCTGTGTGTTTTTGGGTTTTATTTCATTTCATTTGTTAAATTATTCCTATATATATCTATATATATATATATATATATATATATATATATATATATATATATATATTTATAGAGTTCCTTCTTATAGGCAATTTAAACAATATAATGTGTATGTACAGTTTTAAAGTGTTTCTAATCTGCGTAAATCGCATGGCTTTTATTTTTTGTTTATGTGTATTTTTAAGGCTTTACAGACTTTAAAAATCATTTACCATATATTTTACAATTTAAATTTAACCGATATATCTATATGTATATATTTAAGTGTCTTTATTTCTCATGCATTAATATTAACTTTGCGTATAAACATTCTTTAAACTTTTAAGAAAATAAAATCTTACTCAAAATAATAATAATAATAAATTATCAAATTGTATTAATCATTTTTAAATTTGATAATAAAAAAACAAATATTTGTTTTTACAACTACTTTGAATCAGAATTTGTTATACAAATATGACAAGTTTTAAGAAATAATGATGTAAAATTTCAACATATTTTTTTTTAATAGGATCTATAAAACTACAATCCAAATTTAGTCAGAAATAGAGGATGCCTTATTCGAAATATATTAATGATTTTGATCACTATTTTAACAATTATTTTTTTCCCATGAGATTCGCTTTTCTTTATATAAAACATTATAACTGCAAGATAAATTTTGGACGATGCTGTCCTTTATAACCCGAAATATGCCAGTTATATATCGGAATATTTTGACAAGATGTCATTAAACAATCATATAAATTTTATGTTTCTGAAGGTGTAATTTTAAACCTTGTAACTATATTAACCAACACTTCAATAAATATTAATGCTGGGTTATTTAGTTTCACCGTGGTTTATGATCCTTGTTTTCTTTGACAAGGTTTATTATATTGTCTCCCTTTTTGATTGTGCTTCATTGCAGTTTGATTTCGTGCTTCAATACTACATTGTATCTAAACTATATTTATCAATACTTATAGAATAATTTTTTGTATTACAGAACCTGTTTCTTGGATAAAAGAACCTGAAAATAAAGAAGTTTTAGAAGGTGAAACTGTGATGCTTCTCTGCCAAGCGACTGGTTTACCATTACCTAATATTGTCTGGACTAAACCAAATAGTAAGATTTTATTATAGATTTATTTATTAGAAAGTTTTGTTTTTGATTAATTTATATATATATATATATATATATATATATATATACATAATAAATTTTGTGAGAACTAATACCTTTAGAAAATGTAACCTACTGATGATAAAAAGAAAAAAAAACTTTATTTAAACAAATTGTAAATATTAATCCATGTAACATATTATGCTTAAAATTTTGATATGTCTACCTTCTAAAATGAATTCCATAATAAAAAATGCACAATCATATAAAAAAAAAACAGTTTTTGACTGTACATTTGTATATAATCAGACAGATAAATTAATTATATTTGTCTGAATTTATTAATTATTAAATAACTTATAAATAAGGTATAATGCTAAATATATTTTCTGTTAATTGGACAATGTAAAAATTGTATTACATATAATTGACAAAATAGCAATATTCCGAACTATTATACTAATATTTTTCTCAATTTATAAATTTTTACTAAAGTATAAATTGAATTAAAATGAATAAGGAAATTTGTACTATAAATTATGATTTTTTTAAGAAATTTACTGTACGATAAAATATTTGCATTGAAAAAAAAGGTAAATACACTAATACTTTTTCATTAACAACAACATTTAAATAAATATTGCTCGAATTTATATTTTTAAACTACTTTTTACGTAAGTATTCTCAGACGATATATTGTAATAATTGTATAGTGTATATCCGCATTCTGTATGTATATGGCATTGTTAAATTTATGTGGTGAAAAATATATCAAAAAAGGAAAGCGACAAAAAAATCTTTTTTTCTAATATCACTGCTCTGCAAAAAATAAATAAATAAATAAATAAATAAAAATAAAATAAAATAAATAATAAAATAAAATAAAAATTCCGAGATCTGATACCATTCTTGCTGATTCTTATGAAAAATGACCTTCTGAATCCGAATATAACTCCCATTTTGCCCAGTCATCCACCGTTTTCTAGATACACCGCCCCCTAAATCAATTTCTTTGCCTGTTCGATAATTTTACGACCATGAATTTGATTTGAAGAGTGAAAATGATAAAAACAAAAAGTATAAAGTTTAAAAAGTAACATTAATAGCAGATTAAAAATATATAAGATATGTAATGCATAATTTCAGTGGCAAAATCTCCCCCAAAATTTTTTCCTTGTCGCAAATGTCTATGATTTTGAATTTTTCAACTCTCTAGCTCCTCAGAAGATATTTAACGGTTAAAATAATCCTCTCTCCTCCTAAAAATCAAATTTATAGCCATAAAATCTCCGAAAAATAATAAAAATAAAGGGCAGTTCCTAAAAAAAACGGTGGGCGATAGGGCAAAATGGGCGTCCTATTCGGATTCAGGAGGTCATTTTACATAAAAATATGCTGAAATGGTGTCAGAGGCAATTTTTATGCCGAGCAGTGTATTTAATAGATGTAGCATCTTCTAAAACTGCAATTAAGAATTACTACAATACTTTCGAAAAATAAAATAAAGTTATTCTGAACCGATTTTAAAAAATCTCTTGAAATATTTTTGTAATGCATAATTGCAAATTGTAACCAAACCCTACACATTGCCTGTTATTCGGGCAACACTTAATTTCAATAAATAATAAAACTTTACATTATATATATATATATATATATATATATATATGTATTTAAAAATAAATAAATAAAAAACCATACAGTTGCTGCATAACTGAACAAATTATATAGTTATACAGTAAAATATTAAAAATAATTTCAGAAATATAAATAAATAAATAAATAAATAGTTATTTAACGAATATATATGTTCAATATTTTTCTTAAAAATCTCAATACAAAAATAAATCCGGTGTTTTCATGCATATTCATATTAAAAATATCTATGAGATTAATTATAGATTTTTTTATTATATAAAATGATAAATAGTTATAGGGTATCAGTAGGGCTGTAAAAGGATAATATTCTTTGCTGCAAGAAATTTATTTTAGTCCCAGAAGCAAGTAAGATTTATTTTTCAAATAAGTACATTTATTTTTTAATTAATCATGATAAATACTTTGCATTCTTAACTAGTATTAAAACAGGCATATAACTTGGAAGAAAACTTTTATTTTAGTTTTGTTTTCATAAAAAGAGAACAAGACTTTAGTTCGCTGTTTTTCTATATTATGCAGCATTATGTCTAGATTTCGGAATAAGGAAGAATATATATACTTTATTGCCAGTTTCTTTTATTTTTAATCAGTTCCTTATTAGCAAATAAGGGTATTTATAGTTCATTATAAAATGGGTATTGTGGATTTTTTCATATTTTTAATAAAACTATTCCTGTTTATCTAATTTTGCTTCTTGTGGATAATTTTAGCATGGATTATCTGTTTTCTTTTTGCATTCTACAATCTTGTATTATTATTTATATATATTATATGAAAAACCTTTTCAAGCATTGTACAGAAGGAAACGAAAAATATCACATAAAGAAAATCACATAAATATCACATTTCACTAAAAAAAAAATAATCTTCAAAATCCAAGTAATTTTCATTACTTATGCTTTTATAAATAACGAATATTAAATATAGTTAGATTTATAACTAAAAATTAATAAATAGGAAAAATTAATGAACAGAAAAACTTAGTTTCCTTAATGAATAAAGTATAAATTAAGTAAAAAGTATTTATTTTCATCTGATGTTTGCTTACATTTTTTTTATTCAATTATTTTTATCTAGATTATTAAATTTAAAAGAATATTTCTTTATATAAAATGATTGATATTTAAATTCTTTGTAATATCATAAAATTAAACTGGTGTACAATAAATATTAAATATATATATATATATATATATATATATATATATTCTGTGTAATATGTCTGATTGTTAATAAGTCATACCTGCCAACATTCTACTTAATACTATTCCGTAGTACTGTTAGTACCCCATTTTTCACACCAGTGTTTATTTTAGAGTATTTTTCTTCTTTATTTAATCGCAGTTACATTTTAAGAAAATTTCTCTAAAAATAATGTGGTGTAGAAAAAGCAGTGGGTCCTAACAATGCTACGAAATATTAATTAGAATGTTGGTAACTGTGGCAAGTTTAAACATCATTCATGTAATTAGGCGTTATATTTTAATCTTAGAAAAATCTATAAATGATTTTCCAAAATTTTTTTTAAATCGTGGTTTTATTGGATTGCATAATTAAAGTTATAAAAAACAGGTAAATATTTTACACTCGTAAATAATATAATGTGATGATATTTTTAAAAATCTTGAGATAACTAAACGGAAAGCAATAAGACGACTTAACTTTAAAATGATCTACTAATATCAAGTAAAATTTGCAATATTATAAATTATTTAAATATATATATATATTGCATAATCAAGCTAGTTATTATTATTCAGACTTAAACTAAGAACTGACATATGCTTTTATATATAATGAGAAAATGAGATTGTTTATCATGTTCTTTTTTTTTTTTTTTTATATGTATAAAAAAAAAAAAAAAAAAAAAAAAAAAATCTTATTTTCTTATATCTTACATAATTTATACTATTCATTAAAATTTAATTTTCGATTCATTTAAATTTAATTTATAAAAGAATTTTTGTTTTTGATACTAAGTTGGCTCTAAATAAACAAAATATGCAGATTTCTTTACGTGAATCTTCAATACTTATTCTTCAAAGTATGTTTTTGTATTCTACGTTTCTCGAATTAAATTTTTGTTTTATTAATCTTGTGGCCGCCGCTGCTGTTGAATATATTCGCTCTCTGAACAGTTTCTCTCTCTCTCTCTCTATTTTCTTTCTTTAATTTTTTATTTTTTGTGTAATGCATTTTAATTTTATAATTAAAAATTTAAGCTAGTGTTTAAGTATGAAGGACATATAAAGATAGTGTATAACGTTTATCTTCACGTGCCTTCATTTTTAATTTCTGGGTGTACTAGCTTTCATTTTTGGTGCATTATACAGAAAACTGTACCATGTATTTAAATTCGTGATAGTTACGTTTCCTTTCTAAACTGTCAGTTTATTAAATGCATTATTATTTCTGAACTACAATTATTTTATTATTTCCTTTACTATTTTATACAAGGTTAATGGAAATCCTTGGGTCGTTTGTATTTCCATCTTACCATGCCATAGAATGTTATCTGTGAAAATATCCGAACAAAATTGTTCAGTAATCTGTAGTTGAATAAATTACTGCTCGAATTCACCAGAGTGTTTTCAATAAATATGTTAAATTAAATTAGACACTAATAATTATTATTAGAATTTGATCCCATTGTAAAACAATAATTATTTTTAAATATAAATGTTATTATTAAAGACTGGTTTTTCTTTCTTTTCTTTTCAGATAACGAAAATGAATTATCGGATGAAAAAAAATCAATGAAATCGCACAATAATGGGACTTTGACATTAATAAATATTAAGGCTCATGATGGAGGCCAGTATGAATGCGAAGCAAATAATGGTCTGGGTAAACCACTGAAAAAGTCAATTACTGTAACGGTTCATGGTAAGGTAGTAAGAAATAATCGCTCAGATCAAGAATATAAAAATTAGTTTTTATTTTTTCTTTCTGAGATGTAATTGTTATGCTAATAAAGAATTTTCAGCAAAAGGGTCAACTGGTAGTTTTATTTATTCTTGTGATCTTATTCCTTTGCGAGGAAAGTTATTGTTTTATACATGTGTTTATACCATTCTTGTAAATAAATTAAATTAACAGAACAATTCAAATCGTTTATTTGTGCCTACTCAACACAATATTTTTTTAATGAACGTTATGGTGAAAGTTACCATATATGTTCTTATTATATGGTGTCGCACAGTGAAGGAATTTACTACATTGTAATGTATGCCAATATATACTTATTTGTTATAAATAAATGGTTTTTCTTTTTCAGCAACGCCCAATGTATCCTTTTTCTTGTATTAAGTGTATGTAGTCTTGGTCTTATCCTTTTTCTTGTATAAAGTGTATGTAGTCTTGGTCTTATCCTTTTTCTTGTATTAAGTGTATGTAGTCTTGTTCTTGCATAAAAATGAGTTTCTTATAAAATTCACTTTACTTTTCAGTGGTACTATGTCAAAACCTTATGTTTATATAAAAATTCTAAAATGTTTTGCTTTCTATGTGTGCATATTTAATTGTATACATGTACAAAATAATGTATATGCTTAACCTTTTTCATATAAGTTACATAAAATACGCTTACTACTATTAGTATTCAACACCATAATTTGTGCAAATAACTATTCTTAATATTTCTTAATGGATGTTTTATATCGTTTATTTATTTTTTGCATAAATGTATGTAGATATTAAAATAAATGTTATGCATGAATGTATCTTTTTACTATTTTAAAAACTACGTTTAGTACAGTGTTTTTTCAATTTTTTCTGTAACAATAGATAAATTTAAAAAAAATCAAATGAATACTTATATTTTAAGTGTATAAGTGTATTAAGCTTCTGAAAAAATAACTGTTTAAAAAGTTGACAGTATTTAAATTTTAGAGGTTTTTTTTTTTTTTTTTTTTTTTTCAAAATACTGTGCATGCAAAACAATTTTAATATATAGTGGAATAATTAAAATGTATATAATAAGGATTATTTATGCGTAATGCTCATTGTATAACTTTACTAAAATTGTGTTATTCATAATTTCTTTTGTTTCTATTTTTCAGTTCCTGCCCGTTTTGAAGAAACATTTGCTGTAGTAAATGCTAAAAAGGGTGACAGTGCTCGAATGAAGTGTGAGGCACTAGGTGATCAACCACTTGCTGTCACATGGAGAAGAGATGAAACAATTATTAGTAAAAGTGGGGATGAAAGGTGCGGAATTTTTTTTAATAGTGTATTGTTGTTATTTAGAAGTACCTTGGGTCAGTGCAAACATTCTCATTGGTATGAGCTATGTTATTACATATTTTTAATTGATAAATGCTGAGAATAAATGTAATTGTTGAAAAATTTGGCATAGAAATCGGTACAAAAGTAAAAATTGGAAATTCCATATTTTTAACATGACTATTTAAAAAGAAAAAAAAAATGTAAAATTTACAAGGCTCTATACTTCTTCAGAAATAATTATTTAGATTTAGTATAACTATATTTTATATTGGTATACATATGTATACAAAAGTCTATTCTGTAGTTTAAAAAAAAATAAATAAATAAAAATTAACTTCTAATTTTGAAAGCCAACATATAATTTATTATTATTATGTTTTATTTTTTATTTTTTTCATATTTTAAATTTTTAAGTAAATTATAAAATGAGTGATATTTAAATTTCAAACAATGTATTTTTTTTTTAATATATATATATATTGTTTTACAAGACTTATATTAATTATTTTGATTTTTTGTTTAATATTTAATTCATCTGTGTGGAATTTTCTTACTCATACAGTTTATAGAAATATTTTAACAAAATAAATAAATTAATAAAATAATTATTTTGAAAATTTTCACAATATTTGCCGAAAGTACATTTTATGAGAATTTGTAAAAATTAATATACTATAAAAAGATAGTGTTTTTTTTTTTTTTTTTTTTTTTTTTTTTCAAAATATCAAAATAAGAGAAAAAAAAGTTTAAAAAAGCTATCATCTATATAAGCACTTGATTTATTTAAATTCAATCTGATATATGCCATTGTTTATGAACTTCAAATAATTTTTAAAATAATGAAATATGATTAAAAATTTTATCTGTCTTTTTATACAAGTGTATAGAATTTAAATTTATATATATATAAATTATCTATTAACATAAGCTTTATCGATTTTCATAATTCACTTTTATGTTTCTGGGATTAATGACAAGCAAGTGTAAGCTTTTGAAAAAAAAAATGTACAAAGAAATTTTTAAAAATATCTATTATTGTTTGTTATTAAAAAGAACTTTTCAAATTATAATATCAAATTATGCTTATATAATTAAAGGTTATTCTTATATTTTGTTTTGCAAACCGTGATGTTTTCATTATTTAATCTTTTTTTATCCCTTAACACTGAAGGTGTCTAATTTTCTAAGTGCAAAATACTATATAATTAACGTATTAATAAAAAATAAAGACTTTAACTAAAATTTGTTATGTAAAGAGGGATGGGAGTAATATTTTCATGATAAAATGCCTTTTGTTTATATGACTGTCTGTAAACAATTTTTTTTCTACTTTCCATACATAGTTCTTATGATATATATATATATATATGTATGTGTGTGTGTGTGTGTGTATAAAACATTTATGTAAACATAATTTTCCTCCCTCTAAAAGTTGTTAAATCCATTTCCTTAAAAACTTTCCTGGCTATACAAGTGATAACAATTAAATTAAGTCATTTAGTAATAAATTTGACTATTTCCAGGATTAACGTAAAATTTATAATTTATTGTGCAGGTAGAATGTTTAACTTTTAAATAAATATTTAAAGGATTTTATAAGTAAGGATTTATAAGTATCATATTAATTTTATTATTTATATACATTAAAAGAAAAAAAAATGATATGCGGTGTAGTAAACTTCTAGCAGGATTATCTCAAATTTCACATGTATAATATATAGAACTGATAGCCTAGTAACTAGTTAACTAATAGTATATAACTAGCCAAATAGATGTTCATAAGCTTTTATTTAAATTATTTTTATGGTCATTTTTATTGCATTTTTGAAAATGCACATCGATTTAACATGTAGATTTTTTTAGGTATGAAATTTTTGAAACCCTTGTTCCCAAAGGTGTTATGTCAGAACTGATTATAAGAACAACAGATCGAGATGATGGTGCTCTGTATACATGTCTAGCAGAAAATGAGTTTGGAAATGATGAGAGAAAAATAAGACTACTTGTCATGGGTAACTATTTAAAATAACAAACCAATTTCAAATACGGCTTAATTTCTACTTGTTTCATTATTTTACAGTTAAACGTCCAAATAGTATATTTTTAATTTGCATGCCCATTGAAAAATTGAAAATTTCAGTTTTATTACATATTTGTGGCGCATATAGATTGTTAAAAAAAAAAGAAAAAACTAGATTTTTTTTTAACGTTAATTATTATATTTACTATTATTATTATTATTTTCTAGCATTATAGATTCTTTTTAAAAAATATATCTTCAATTAAGTTATATATGTAGCCAGCGTCATTGGTTTTTACATACCCCTAAACAAAGTTTCCATTAAAGAATACCTAAACTAATTATTAATTCTAAAACTCATCGTACTGATTTACAATTTTCTTATAATTTTACACTTGTATAAAAGTATATAAATCTCACTTACTTAATTACGAAGAATTTATGACGGTAATATTTTTTATATTTTGAATTATTTAAATTCTATACTTATGTTAACAGAAATACATTAAAAAGGTTAGTTTAAAATAAATATTTTGCATTGATAAGGAAAAAAAAATGGTTATTTCAATATTTGCTTAATATATTTTTTCTAATTATTAAAGACTTTTATTATAAATTTACCTTCTCGATTAAAGGTATTAAAAATTGCATTTCAATTATATTAAGAATTTATTTATGTATCAGTTTTTGTATGAATAAGGCCTTATTTATAAATTCTTTTAATCGTATATTTATATCAGAGATATTTTACTTTTCAGAAATTTGATAAACTATGTTAAACAGTAATGGAGTTTTCGTTTAGTGTATAATTAAAATTGTCAATCAGTAAAATGTCATTGTTAATAAATATTAGATAAATAAACAAAAAATATTAAATCACACAAGTTCTTTTAAATAACTAAAATTAACTTTATACAGACATACTTCTTAATTTAATGAATATTTTTTTTAGTATATAAATTGAACTATCACACGTGTAATCGGCTTATTTAAATAGAAGTTCAATAAAAAGAATTTGGTTTTTTAATGCTTTTTTATTGTTTGTCTTATTTTTAAAAATGCTTTGTTAATTATACTTTTGTAAAATTTTGATGTTTCTGTATTTTTTTTTTTTTTTTTTTTTTTTTTTTAAGGGATTATGTTAAGAATATTTCTTTAAAAAAATTGTTAACAATACGAATACCTAATTTAATATTACGTTAAAGTGAAAATAATCTTTCTTACTTCACTGCATTTTGAAGTTTTTAGTGAATTTGAATAAACCCACACCAGTCTTTTTTTACAATCTTAGAAAAGATTACTAAATAAAACTACAATGTTATTATAATTACAGATAAGTTTAGTTTAATGTGTCACAAACGTTAAAATATACTGATTATTTGATATTTTTGTTTGAAAATATTTTATTTACCGGAGAAAGTTTGTTAAATGAATAGACATATTGTAGATTTTCTGTGAGCTGCTCGTCATAAAAATTGCCCCCAACACCATTTTGGCAAATTTTTCTGTAAAATTACCTCCGGATTCCAAGTATGGGGCTCATTTTGCCCTATCACCCACCGTTTCTTAGAGACAGTCCCCTATTTTTATAACTTTTCGTTGATTTTATGGCTATAAATTTGACTTTTAGAGAAGGAAAGGATTATTTTTACTGTTAAATGTATTCTGAGGGACTACAGGGTTAGAAAATTCTAAAACATCAACATTTGCGGCAAGGAGAAAATTTACGGGGAGGGGGAAGATTTGCCACTGAAATTATGTATTTACGTTTCTTATATTTTTTTAATCTATTACTAATGTTATTTATTAAACATTATTATTATTTTTTGTGTCTGTTTAAGTGTTAATTTTTTTTTTCTCAAAATCAAATTCATACCCATAAAATTATCGATCAGTGATAAAATTTGGGGGAGGGGGTGGTGTCCCGTTAAAACGGTGCATAACTGGACGAAATGTTAGTCATATTTGGATTCTGGAGATCACTTTACATAGGAATTAAAGGCCGGAAAATTTTTTTTTTGCAACGCAGTGTTATCATTACTTGATGGAAATTAGCCTCAGTAAAGGCAAAATTGGAAGAACTATGTAACAATGTGTATGAAGGTATCAAGAAAAAAAGTGCCGTATTCACCTATCTAAACATAGCACGTAATTGAAAGCATACCCATGTTTGAATGACAGAACTTTTAAAAATTATTTAATAACTTTCTAAAAAATAATTCATGCACAATTACTAAATTAATTGCTTCTAAAATTTTAAAAATAAATACTTTTAGAAATGTCGTTTAAGATAAGTTTAAAATAAGTATATTTTTAGACTTCTCTTTCATAACATCATTTAGGACACTTTTAAATTTTATTATTCATAATAATTACATTGTACATAATAATTAAATTCATATTAAAAAGGTCTGTATTCCACAAGGAGGATGTAACTCGAGTTTGTTAACTGACTTATATCTTTACCATTATGAACAGGAATTGTGTACAGAAAATGTCTATTTTTACCAGTACATTGATGACATTATAATGTTTATGACAATAATTTTTCCTCTAATTTAATCAAATTATAATATCCTCCTCACCTTACCTTAACTCATAATCTCCTTAACAACAGCTGTATTAGTTTCTTAGATTTAATACTTAATTTGAAGGAAGTAAAATTTATACTGATCTATATGACAAAAGACAAGATTTTTGATTCAAAGTAAATTTATTTATACATTTTCATTCTTGTCTTCATATCTCAGTTTAAAGAAATATCATTCTCAATCACCTCTTTCGCATACATAATCTTTGTTCATTTAGGTATAAATAGAAAAATATCACACAGCTAATTAATGCTGCTACAAAAATGGGTTATCCTAAAAAAATTATTTATTCAATAGTATATCATTAAATGTCTCTGCATAAAAAAAAAAAAAAAAACTATTTTGGTATTACAAAAAAATATATGTGCGGTGGATGGGTGGGCAGATGTTTGATTAAAGAGGATAGATGGTGTTGTTTGGCTCGGTGGTTGGGAGGGTTTGTTGTTGATTTAAATTATATTAAAAAAATGGAAGGGATTATTGCTATTGTATGTTACACTATTATTTTTTTCTGGATGATATTGTGAATTATGAACTCTTTATTCGTTATATTTAATTGAGTGCATTTGGCTATTAATGGCTTCCTATGTTTTATTTGTACAAAAAATGAGTCTTTTTACAACTTAACATTCAATTCTTGTTAATAACTTTCAGCTTAAGATTAATTATTTTAGGTTTAACATTATTAAGATCAACTAATTAATTAAAATCAAAACTAATTAATTAAATGATGCCACATGTCCACTTAAATCATTATTTAAAACATCTTCTACAAACAATACACCTAATAGCAATTGCTTGTTTAAACTTGTATTAATTTAACTGACTTATTATTGTTCATCTAGCTGCACAACAGATGGCGCTTGCTCACTGCTGTATTAATCTTTGCTGTCTTTAATTTCCTTTCCTTGAAGGTTTTTAAAGTTCCTTGATAAATGTAAATTTTAAAAATTTAACTAATTTAATAAACAATTACACAGGGAATTTTATCGTCCATGAAATTGCTCAGTTGTTAACTATTTATCGATTAATCGAAGTTTGTTACAAGTAATTAATACATGTCTATCAGTTCTATGGAATATATATATTTATATATATAAGTATATATATAACTTATTTTTAATTTCATTAATTTGATGGCAACTTCCTATTCTCTATGTTGTGTTGAAAGCTTTACATGTGGTTACTCTGATTTTTTCTATTTTTCTCTCTGGTTTTCTTGATGATGTGATTCAATATTTTATTTCATTTGTCCTTCAAAATGGTTTTGCTGCTCGATCGGGGCATGAACAATATATATTTGCTATTGTTAACTATATTGTTTTACGAAATCGTTGCAACTTTCACAGCTTTATGAAATACATGCTCTCTGGTGAGATTTTACTTCTTTTTTTAAGCATCTTTTATTACAATTATTGATCCATTTTTTATTCTAATTATTATTTCTGATGTCCTTTATTTTCTCTGTCATTGTGTTTAATGGTCCTTTTTTACTCAAGTGGGCGTAAGTAATTTAAATTGTTTTTGTCTCCTATTGGATCTTAACATGTGTGCAATGTGTTACAATCAGTTTTATTTTGTTGTGTTTGTATTGACATGTAGCTATTAAATGCTAAATAATTAAGGTTAAATTTTTATTAAGATATCTATCATTTATATATATATCTTGCAATTATAGTTCATAAATTGTTAAGTATGTTCAAACATTAATAAATATTTAGTTTTTGTATTTAAGGGAACCTGGCACCCCTCAAGGTTTCTTTTAAAAGCTTATATTTCAATTTAATATTTATAAATTGAACTATATATACATATTATTTTTTTAAATAAAATGTATATTCAGACAACAATTCTTATAGTTTTTACACATTTTTTGCATATTCAAAATCTTTAAATTGAGTTTTCTCAGTTAGAATTTTTTTCTTTTTCCGTGAATTCATAATCTTCAAAATGCTAGAATTTTGATTTAAAATAAGACTTTATATATATATAATTTGCTTAACAGAACCTACGTAAAAGAATTAGGGATGTATTTTAAAATTTATTAAATAATTTTTTGAGGAAAAACTAAGAAGTGCATGCCTATGTAAAAATTTACAAAAAATCATAATCTTTGTTATATTTTTACTTTTAATATGTTTTCTTTTAAAGATATTGCAAAATTCATCCCCTAATACTTTTAACTAGGTTCTAATAAACACCCAAAAAATAGTAGAGGAGAATAGTAGGGACGGATATGACACCTAAAATTATTCTTAAAATAGATACTATTTTTAATTTCTGACTCTTCCACTAGGTGAAGTAACTATTGCCCCATATTTGTTTGTATGTATCAATTTAATTGGGGAATTCTGTGAGTATATGTAAAAAAACTATTTTATAACACCGGAAGTAAATAATTACTTAATTTTCAAGGCACGTTTTCAATGTTACTCACTGATGTTAGCATAATTACTTTTATATGTTATATACCTAATAATATAACTTTTATGAATTAGTAGCTAAATTAAGCCTAAAAGTAGCATGCGTCTAATAAGTTATTTTCTGAAAAACTATGAAAAGGGAGGGATGGGACAGAGCAGCTCAGGGAGGGATGGAACATGTAAGAAAAGGAGGAAGAATGAGGATTCTGATACGCCTTAAACAGAGAATATGAAGAGGCAAATGAATGAATAAATATAAGAGGAAATACCGAAAACAAATTCAAAATCAAGGAAAACAATTGGTGTGGCACTCACATGGCTTTTGCTTACCCTTTTAACTTTTAAAAATACTTTTTTTACCATACATGTATGAGGACTTATATTTCATTCCTGAGCGGTTTTCCTAGACGTGGTAAAATATGCAAAAGGCATTACATTCTCTAATTACAGTTTCTTGGTAATATTTTTCTTGAGATATGCTGATAACACACACAGATTAGCCACTAAAAACCTTATTATTATACAGGGAATCACAATACATGTAAATATAACAAAAACTTAATTTTGAATATTTGAACTAAAAAACAATACTTTATCTATTAGAGTAATATATATATATATATATATATATATATATATATATATATACTAATCGAGCATTGGAAAATTTTTATTTAAGTAGTACATTATATTGTAATGTTGGATAAAACAAATGTCATTAGTAATTAATTAACCTTACACACATAAGTGATCAACTGTTTTTGTCATTTTTCATAGTATGTCTGCATATTATGTAAATATTTTAATTTTAAAAACCTGTCCCATCCCTCCTTCATATAAGGGAGGGATGAGACATTTTTGTAACTATGTTAATTGGCTTATAAAACTAATATTTTAAGAATTACCATCATATTTATATTTTTAAAAGATGTTAAATGTTTCAATTTGTTTTTCTGAAACTTACAGTGTTGTACCTGTAAAATCAAATTTGTAAGAAATATTTTTGTCAAAACTGTCCCATCCCTCCCTACTCTCCCCTATTAAGTCTTTTCTTAAGTATCTCTTAAAATTTTTATAATTTTGAAGATCATGAATTCATGAAAGAATTCAGTCTGTGCCCCATAAGTCTGTAGACATTTTAAAAAATTCATAACTGTTGAATGAATTGATAGAATTGAACTTAGTTTGCGAAAACATAATTCTCGTAAAGGCTTTTTATTTATTTATTTTTTTTTTTTTTAAGAAAAAATAATAATAAAGCTATTTGTCGATAGAGGGATCAGGCATTTTCATGAAAAACTGTACTTATTCGCATGCAAATGTTTACAGGCATATAAATCCTATACTATGTGTCCGTCGCCACCACAAATTACCGTTTGGAAACGATTTATAACACTGTTAACTGCGGCTTCAGTCGGCGGTTCTTACCTGAGGGAAAACATCTTCACCAATAACTCTTTATCCACCAATACAGCATTGCAAGTAAAACTTCATATATGCACAAGTAGGAGGCAAAATATGAAAATAAACTGTTCTAATCGCAAAATTGCGTAATTCATAGGACTTCCATTTGCATATTTTCCTTTCACATCCGTGCGAAAAATGCAACTATTTTTTTTTTTTTTACTATCGTCTAAAAAAAATTAACTATATTTTTTCTTTATCAAAACAAATCCCCCTTCACGAGAATGATTTTTTTCGTAAACCGCGTTCAATTCTATCAATTCATTCAAATATTATGAATTTTTAAAATGTCTGCAGACTTATGGAGACACCCTGTGTATATGTGTGTGTATATATTATAAATAAGAATTGTTGCCTGAATAAATAGTTTATAAAACAGATCTAATATATTTCAATTTATAAATATTAAATTTAAACATAAGTTTTTAGGAGAAAGTTGTGTACCTCGGACCTAAGCCATTGCTAGCTTTATTTATTTAGATATAAAAACAATATGACATGCAGTTAAAATATTTACTATTAGGGGGTCTCAATAAAGTAATCTTGCTTGGAAGCTCAACTTTTTGAAGAGTTCTTGAAAAAGTAAATCCACCTTGCAAAAATAAACATTTTCAGATACTTTTATGTATTTCTATATCCACACATACATTGTATATTCAGAAATGAGTGCTATGCATCATAAAGTAGCTTTCTAGATATAACCCCATATACTTGTAACCAAGTTAATTCCAACCTGAACATCACGATTAGCAATTTCGTTTTTAGTAACAGAGTAGTGTATCTTGAACCCAATACAAGTAGTGTACCTTGGACTGGTCATAGTGTGTGGCGGATCAGAAATGCAGCTCCAAATGTTAACATTTGGAATTGACCTATCCAGTTACAATCTTGATTACAAATAAGTGTGAGGATTTTTACCAATAATCGCAATATGACTTAATGTAGACTTTTTAAAGTTAATATTTAATATTTTCAACTTTTCAGACTCAAATTAGACTTATTAGCAATACGATTGTGACAGATTAATGATTTTGAAATTTAAAAAAATATTTATTTGAATTCATATGCGTGTAATTGATCAATAAATATATTTTCTTACTTAAAATTGAGTTTTTCTGTATCTTTTAATAAATGGTCCAAGGTACACTACCAGTGGTGTACCTTGGACCTAATTGCACTTTTTTTATTTTTAAAAAATGTAATTTTAATAAAAAATTTTAATAAATATATGTTGTATATAACACCATGCAGTATTTAAAAAAGCTATTTGTATTTAGTTTTGGCGAATAATTACAAAATTAAAATTGGAAAATTCAAAATAGATCAGAGGTACCCCACCTTTTCGTATATGAAACCATTTGTTATAGTTTTAACTCAAAGGTGACAAGTTTCTTTAAATTTTATATTTCTTTTTCCTTTAAGAATGTAATGAAATGACATAGAAAAAAAATTGCTATGTATATTATTAGTATATTTGTTATTCATATATATTTTTTGCAATTCAGAGGTTCCTGCATCACCATTAGATGTAAAAATTCGTGAAATTTGGAGTCGAAGTGCAAGTGTTTCTTGGGCTCCTCCATACAGTGGGAATTCTCCTATTACAAAATACATAGTACAATACTGGAGAGATTTGGGTAAAGACATTTTATATTTTTTAATTTTATGTAATTAAAGTTTTCGCAATTTTTTTGATTGGGAGAACATGATTTTATAATTATTATTTTTATGGCTTTGAATTATCACTTACATTTTTAGATAAATGTACGTCAACATCTTTTTTTTTTTTTTTTTTTTTTTTTATAAGTATTAATTTCAATGAAATACTTAGTTTTACTTCCTAATTATTTTTAAAGGTCATAATTAATAAGTTTATTTAAAAAATATAGATGAGAATGAGACAAAATTTGTTGTCTTTATTCAAATATCTTCAAAGTGATTGTCCGAAATGTTTTTTGTGTAAAATATATTTTTAAATGTGAACTTTGAATATCAAGTCACACATTAAATTTTGATTTCAAAATTCAGCAAAATGGCATTCATTATTGTTTATATGATGGAATAGATATTTGATATAGGGCGTTCTAAACTATAATAAAACATTTGTAGAATATTATCATTATGAAATAAGTTATTAACAAAAAGTTTTAAAATTACTTTACTAAATTTAGTCTAAATGTCATATATTCCAAGCATCTGCTTAAGCTTGAGGACACTAATAGAAAAGTTATCTTATGAAATAACGTAATAGCTTTATTTCATAATGTTTGAGAACTAATTTTTCCTGGATGCTATTTTGAAAAAAAAAACGACACACAAATTTCGTATAACATTTGAATTAGCGATATTGTATTATTAATTAAAAATCTAACTCCATCGTCAATCAAACCACATGTAAATCTACGGGGAAGTTGGTTCAGAGAATTACAAATTATCTATTTTATATTATTAGATTTTTATTCCGTTCTTACCTTCATAAAATTCCCAACTGATTAATTTGTTGTTTTTCAAAAATTAATTTATCCGTATTTAAAAATTTAATTTTAATGCTATAAAGAGTGAAAAAGCTTTGTTCTTTTTTTAGACCCAACATGAAATATATATGCAACCATTTTTCAAAAAGAACTAATTTTACTGTTGTAAATTTTTTGAATGTGAAAGCGTAAATAATAATAATAATAATAATAATAATAATAATAATTCTATTAAAAAAAATTCCATAGATAATATCATAGGGTTTAGCTGACTAGAATGATGGATTCTGTTTCCTCTTAATCTCAGCTATGTGCAACACATTTATCTATAACACAATGTTAATCAAAGAGAAGAATGTTGCAGCTGTTGTAAAACTACTTAATGAGAAGGCGTGACACATGAATATTGTATGTAAATTAATTTTAAATAATCACTTCTGTATAATTTTTTTTTTCCATCTGAAATAAATTTATTTTACGTTAGCAAAACTTTTATTGTGATAGCTTTAGTAGTAATAATATAACTAATTTTCACAATCCTAGATGCATTACTGAAAATTTATCTTTAGACTGTTTTCCAGTAATTTGTAAGGGATCAGAGACTTTAAGTGCAGCGTATAACAAAATTATTGATATATTTCTATATAAATTTGTCTTAAAATAATAAATCATACACGGTATATTTAAAGCAATTAGTTTCATTCTTTGTCACTTGCCTGTGTAATTTAGGTAATCTTCTTTCATACAACATTTTCAATATTAATTGTAATATATTTTCAAAACTATTCTATACTATTTTATTATAAATTCAATCTTTTAAATTAAGAAGTAATTTCCAAAATTATTATTTTTTAAACAATCTAAATTAACATGATTTAATTTTATATAAAATGGGTTTCAAAAAATATATATTTAATCAAGTCCACAAATATATAATATTTTCTAACCATATTTTTGTTTTACTATTTATTTTCTTATTAACACACCCAGAGGATGAATAAAAATTACATATATTTTTAATCTTGAAATGAATAATTCTTTTATTAAAGATAATTTGTATGTATAATATTATTTTCTTATTCATATGTCAGTACAATGACTGCTGTTCCCATGGTTAGGTCATAAACTAAATTAAGTTTACAAATATATTAATTTAAATACAATAAATTGAATATATATACATTAATTTATATTTCTTGTATTATACTTTTCGCATTATTAGATTTTCTTTTCTTTCTTTCTTTTTCTTTTGAAACTCATGTAGTTGAATCATATATATAATTTAGTAATTTTTATGGAATTGTCTATTTGTACTTCAAAAAAGATTTTTTCCATTAAATAAAGTTTTTGTGTGGAAAATAAAAGAAAACTTGTGTGTGTAATACCTTTCAGATTTTCAAAATAACATCACTTTATTTTAATTTAAATAGCTTAAAGAATGTATCTGCAAATTTTTTACTTATTAAAATTTGATTTTCAGTAATATATATTATTTGTTATCAATTTATGATTTGCCACTCAATTTGTTATTTAATTGATTTCTTACATATTATGAGATTTTGGAAGTAATAATCAAGAAATATTATGAACTTTTTCATACACCTCATAAGACTATTACTGGTTATATCTCTATTTTTTGTTCTTACGGTATGAAGACATTTCATCATCTGTTTTCTTGTATTCTACAGTCATTGTAACAATGCGCACCAACGCATAGATAGATAGATAGATAGATAGAGCTAATTCTATAGTGCAAAGTTTTATATTTTTCGCTACATAATTGTAACTGTATTTGCTGATGATCTAAATTCAACATAAATGTTTTGTTTTACGTTTGTCACAAGGTTAACTGTTTAAATTATTTATTTTTGTCTCTTACATCAACGTTGTATCGGCAATGACAGTTGTTTTATATATCACTGTCTTTGAAACAATATATTTTTTATTACACTGTTGCTGTAATTGCCCATAATAAAGACATAGCAATTTTTTATAAAGTTTCAAAGTTATTTTTCTACATTTATGAAAACTTTTTAAATAAATTTTGCTTTCTATAAATTTTCTTTCGATATGTAATTGTTTATTAATTCAAGTTTTCCTTCCTAGTGTTTTATCATTTTAATGATGAATTATATATATAGAGAGAGATAGATAGATCTGTATATGTACTGTATTATGGTTATGCTTAAATTTCAATAACAAATTATGTAAGAAATTTTCTGAAAATTAAATAAATGTTTCTGTTTTGAAATAATTAGATTTTTGCATCTACAGCTAATACAGATTAATTCTGTTCATTCATTATAATATATCCCTAGAAAGATTCTGAAATATTTCAAATAAATGGATAATTAGGAAGATGAGGTATTTGAGAAAGTTATAAAATATTTTTTTTAAATAAAAAAGCAAAGATATAGATAATACATACAAAATTTAACCTGCTTTTTTAATCCAATATATTTATGTAGATTTCATTTTAAGAATTTTTTAATTCAATTATACTAAATTAAAAGCTTTAATTATTTTTTTAGACTAAAGTTAATATATTAGGCATTAAATTTACTTTAAATTCTCTAAAATGTAAAATAATGCCCATTGTAATTTTCATAACTTTTGTAACAAAACAGTTCTGTTCTTTCAGTTTTTACTAAGAAAAGTGTCTAAAAGCCTATTTAACTTTTATGTCTGTTTTTGTTTATCATACAAGGTGACAATACTTTGAATAAATTATAAATTTAAAACTTAAATTAAAAAGGAAATATTTTTGATTATTTTTTCTTTTATTTCATCTCTAATAAAAACTTCAGATTTGAATAAAGCTCCAATCTTTTAACCAATTTCTTCCTGAAAAATATGTAATAAAGTACTTAAGAACATCGCTACGGTTTTTCTCTGCGTTATTGGCCAAAATAAAAACTAAACAGAGCAGTGAAATAGAAAAAAAAATTATAGACGTTTTCTTGCAAATCTAGCAGATACAATTTCTGGCAATTTGCCAGAATAATGCTCTGATGTCAGAAACCTGACGTCATCGACAGTAGGAAGGAGTTGAATTGTCTTCAGCACGTGCGTCACGGTTGGTCTAGTAGTGAGTAGAAATAAGGAGAAAAAGGGTTTAATGGATAAAATTCAGTCTTTTCTTTTGTTCAGTTTCTTTCTTTCAAGAAAGGGAGCAATTTTTCAGTTTAGAAAAATGAATAAGTGCAAAAGATTTTATTATACGAATTGTTACTTACACTAGATTTAACAGATATATCGAAATAAAGTCATTTTTGCGCCGTTCAACATTTTAAAAAATTTTCAAATACGTCTATCCAAATTATTTTTCGGTATTGGCAAGAAAAGTGTGTGTAACTTTACATTCTTGTATTTTTGAAAGTGCAAAATAAGATACAATTTCCAAGAGCAATATCCGTCTTTATTTATTCATTTATTATTATTTTTTTTAATTATTATTATATACATATTTTTTAGTAACGCAATTTGATAAGTCATAATATCCATTAGATACCTTAAATTATAATTAGACTTTGAAACCTGTTATAAATAATCTTTACGAAAGCAACTTTTAAATATGCTGTTAAAAAAACCCTCTACTAAAATCTTCATGCAATTCCCTCTTCCTCCACTCTTTTTAGTTATGTATGTTTATTACAAAGAGAAAAAAAAAAAAAAAAATCCCCACGGAGGGCAATCCCCTTAAGGCCCGACCCTAGTGTAGACAACTGGCCTAATCACAACTTCATGCCATTAGTGAAAATCTGAAATATCTTATCCCCCCGTAATATGTCTGAAGTTATTCCAATAATACCAAATGTAGTTGTGCTCAATTTATTAACTCTGGTACAACGAGTCACGTATACAAATTTGTGATGTAAAGTTAATAAGACAGGAAGGCAAATAAAAAAACAAATAGATTATTTCGCTCTATGTTAAGCATATTATTTTAATTATTACCTACAAAATCCATGTAATAGCTTTAAAAAATATTATCTCTTCTTAAGATGAAAAAGCGGATTAATGAGTCAATTTTTGGTGATGTGTTTAAACACTTTATTTTGTGCGAGAGTGCGTGGGGGGAACGGGGGGGGGGGGTAGATCGTGTTACAGATTAAGTGGATTGCAGTTAATAAAGAAAATTTAAATAATGTTTAATGTTAGGTTATCTTCATTACAAACACTTAATTTTACTGATTTTCATTAAAACAGTTAAATTTATTAAGACAATAAGAAATAATCTTAAAACTTTTTTATTTTAATTTAAAATACTAATTAGAAAATAAATTGCAGATATAGACTTATCTCATTGAACTGTTATTCAGTAAACTTAAATAATTTTCAAAAAACCAAAATAGTAATGCTAATTGTTTTTCTTTCAAAATTATTGTTATAAGTAATAAATAAAACTTAAAATTATCTTCAAGATAATATTAACAAGAGACAAATAATTATTAAAAATTATTTGAATATTTGCAAAATTTAAAATTAGTTTTTGAGCATAAAGAGAAATTTAATGTAGATTGATAAAACAATTAGTTTCTCAGAAAAAAAAAAAAAAATCAGATTAAAAAAACATTTAGTTCAAAGCCTCTTCTATCTCAGTTTTTAATTCCAATAACACCTTAAATGAGAAAAAAAAAAAAGAATTGCTAATTTATTACTTAGATATTTTTAACTAACCATTTCCATAAAAATATTTTTGAAAAATGCAGGACAGGAAAAGCGATGAAAAGCCTTTAAAATAAAAAGGGAAAGCTTTTAAAATATCAACATTTCCATTAATATTTAAAAATAAAATCTGTTTTTAAAATTGGTGTTATGTTTTGTTTAACATTTATTAGATTTTGAATGGAAAATAATACGCAATATTCTTTTCTTAAATTATGTAATTTTAGATAAATTTCTTTAGAATAAACTGTTAACCTATTTAAAAGTAAAAAAAAACTTTAAATCAATAAAAACTATTTATTTATATAAATTTGATAAACATTAATAATTTTCCCATCCATTTTTTAGTTGTGTATAATTACATAATTCCATGAATTATTAATTAGTGCATGTTATCTAAAACTAACTAAATTTCGAAACAAAATTGAAATACGATTTTTCATAAAATTTGCAAAAAAGCACATGGTGTAAGATTAACTTTTCCTTTGCCTAACACTTGTTAATCAATAATACAATATTTCCCATATGAAAATATATTGATTCATATTTTTCAAAGTAATGCACAGTGTTCTACTAGGGTACTTTTTTTTCAATACTAGTAACATTGTTTATGGATGAATATGTATTTCTTACGAAATTGCAGTTATGATTTCAGTGTTAACAAAGTATATGCATTTATTTTTACGATATCAAAATCAAATCAATCTATCTTTAGGCGGAGCACCCCATCGTTTGCTGGAAATATCAGCTCCCAGCTCTCAGTCCTCTGCAATCATGAAAGATTTACACCCAGGAACAGCTTATGTCCTCAGAGTGGTCGCAGAAAATGCAGTTGGAAGAGGAGAACCGTCAGATTCAGCTTATTTTAAAACAGGAGAAGAAGGTAATCGAAGTGACCCAGGATAGATAAACATACCTTTATTATTATCTTTTATCTATTCACTATGCATATTAGAACAGAGCCCAATCAATAAATCTCAATGTGAAAAACTATTTATGTACGTAATAAAGATTGCAGTTTTGCAATTACTACTTAACTGTATTTACATCGCTCTTAAATTAATGAAATCAAAGTTTAAAATTTCAGTAAAGTCTGTGAGCAAACAGTAGTATATCATCAATTATTTTACATATTTCAAATAATTCTTTTCGCAAAATAAACTATTTAACTGCGAATATTTTCTAATGATTAGTTGTATTATTAAAATGAAATGGATAGAAATCATGATGTAGTTTTATGTAAATTATGGTTTTATTGATTATGCACTATATGCATCACTAGCATAGTTTAGTAATGATGTATATGCAAATCATCCTGTTTTATTTACAAAATAATTTTAGCAAGGCAGTGATAAGATTTGATGATCACATACCTTAAGCAAAATTTTAAAATACAATGAAGCGTGGAAAATTGGCATTGCCAGATTGCGAATTTTTCTGTATTATAGATGTTCCGAAAATGTACATAGAAATCATGTATCAGTCACAGCATCTAAAGAAATATTTTTAAAAATTAGCTTTAAAAAATGTATGCAAACCTTTATCAAAAATGAAAATAATTAAAATAACGTGTGAAATAAATTAAAATAATTTTGAAATAACAACTTACAAAACAGTAATACAGATCGTTTATTTTTGTACAAATACTAATAATAAATTGATATTAAAGCTGGCTTAAAAACGAATAAGATCAGGAATTTGACATTGCTTCATTCTATTAAATATGTCAGTCAATTTCATCTGTTTCATTCTTTTTACTTTCTTCTATCTTCAATAGAAGAAAGTATTAGATTCGTAAAAATTTTCGATTTCGGGTTTTTGATGGATTTACACGTTTTGAGAGCTGTAGAACACGATTTTACCATTTTTAGAAAATGTCTGTCTGTGTGTGTGTGTGTGTGTGTGTGTGTGTGACAAAATTTTGTGGCAACTGTATCTCTGGAACTACTGAACAGAATTTCATACAAATTGGTATGTAGTTGCACCTTGACATAAATTAGTGCCTATCAACTTTTGGTAAAAATCGTCTTACAGGTTGCGTTGCCATCCCGCTTTTTCTAAATTTTTAACAGGGTGATATAGGGCAAAAATTTTCAAGATGGGTATCTTTCGAAAGGTCTCGTCAGTACCTTTAAAACGAATGGTTGAACTATAAATCTGTGATAATTTAAAACAAAGTTGATTTTTTTTACTTTTTACGAAAAAAAACTTAGAAAAAAAATCTTTTTTTTTTTTTTTTCTCTCCCCTTAATTTTATCAAACTCCCACGGTTTCCGTGTTCTGACAAATTTAACTAATTTTTGCTTTTTTCCCCTAATTTTGTCAGTGTCCTACGGTTTCCGTGTCTTGACAAACTTTAACAAATTTTCACATTTTACCCAAAATTTTGTCAAAGTCCCACTTTTTTTTTTCTTTTTCTCTCCCCTTAATTCTATCAAACGCCCACGGTTGTCGTGTTCTGACAAACTTAAACAAATTTTTGCATTTTTACCCCAATTTTGTCAAAGTCCCACGGTTTCCGTGTTTTGACAAACTTAGAATAATTTTCACATTTTACCCAAAATTTTGTCAAAGTCCCACTTTTTTTTTTAATTATTATTATTGTTACTGAGTGAATTTTTATAGGAAAATATAGAAGAAAGTCTCGTGGTGGCCACAACATACTAGTTTGTTTTTCAGTTTGCCGTTGACTTATCAACGTATGCACGTTCATTAGTTGGTTACCGCTGATAAAATCATATTTTCAAGTCCTTCTAAAAGCTGTTACCGAGATTTCGGATGGTCGTGTTTAATTTTGACTTTTGGTATCAGGGATAGGAACGATCTCTTTTATTAATAAATTTTGGATTTGCTATAGCGAGACAAACATTTCGTTGTTCTTTTTCGGAATTTTTGCCATCATCCTGATTAATCTGTAAAAAATTCACGCTAGCCCCTAAATCAATAAAATTAAATGAAAATCCGTAAACTTTACTAAAGATTCATAAAATTTGGCAAAAATGCTGCGAATAAGAAGTTGAGTACTACTACGTTTTACGGGCGGAGGTAAAAAAAAAAAAAAAAGAAAAGAAAGAAAAAGAAAAAGAAAAGTCATTAGTGCCGGTTTATGGGTGTTGCCGGATTATAGAATTCGCGATTATGGATGCTTCACTGTAATAAATTTATATATTAACAGGCAAACATAAAATTTTTCTACGTTTTTAGCCTATTTTTATCGAGAGATGGTGCTCAAAAGAGTACCATTCGAAAGATACAGTTATTATCGGCAGCAGAAAAAAAAAATATATTCGTATATATGGCTAAAAAAAGAGACAAAAATACCTTTTTATCTTTTAAATTTTTTCATTTTATGTACATGATCTTAGGTATTCTAAATTCCCAAAGAGAAGAAAGTTGTGAATTTTGCATGTACATTTTTTTAATTAATATATTATTTTTTTTTTAATGGCTCGTGTTTTAGTTTATTTTCTGCATTTATTTATTTATTATTACTGTTGTTATTATTATTATTATTTTTTTTTTGTCTAACAGCTAAAATGAGATTTTTTTTATTTCATATTGATAAGATACTGTTTCGGTATAGACAGTGTTCTTTGCTTCTGAAATAAAAATGAGACCGGATTGAGAGAAATATTGGGATATGCATCATCATGTAAACAGAAACGTTAAAAGTTGTTTTCGAGGATATATTATTTAATAAAAATGTTGTTTATATGGAAGTTTTGGATTTATATATTTATTATTTATATGCTTGCTTTAATATGTATATATATAATGATTTTCGGCCAATGGGCGGTACTAGTTTTAATAAAAATCAAAACTTTTCTATAATGTTTAAAAAAAAAAAAAAAAGATTTTAAATAGTATTGAAGATAGTTTTATGTAAAGAATGTCTTTAAATAAATCAACTTTAATTACATCTTGAAATATACCTAAAAAGACTTAAATTTTAACCAAATAGTTGATATTATTTGTACTACAAATCCTTAATTTATTTTCAGATATGTAATTAGCACATAGTATTAAAATTTTCCTACTTTTAGAGCCAAGTTCTCCTCCTGCAGATATAATTGCAGAACCGCGAGGATCTTCGACTATTAGAGTATCGTGGAAGGTAATTATTATTATAACATTTAAAAAAATTCCATTCTCGTTATGTAATAGAATTAGTAAAATATTACAATTTTATTAATTTGCCTCTCTGTTTATATTTTCTAATTTAATCGTTTCAACTATATAGATTGTAAGAAAAATTGTTTTTGTTACTATATTAAAACTACACAAATATTTCATACATACAATTTCACTATTTAATTTAAAATATTTTTGTACATGTGTACATTTTTAAATTTACTTATGCAGTTAATAAATCATATTCAAAACATGTATGTGATATTATTTGTAAAAATTGAGTCTAAGATTATGTATTAGAATTTTTTTAATGGAATGTATTTAAAATAATAACACATTAAAGATTTATAAAATAAAATTTTAAACTATAAGGGTAATGTATTCATATAAGTATAGTACACACCAGAACTATGAAGCTTTCAAATTCTGAATTCGGAAAATTAGAATGTGCAGTTCATAATATATCTAGACTTTTTTATGTATCATGTAATTAAATTTCCTATGAATTTATTAGATATGAAGAATTAAGACTATTATAAATCTTGCTAATTAGTTGAAAACTTCAAAATAGTTTCCCATCACTTTTTTATATTGTAAAAAATAAATTTTATCTGCTACATATATTTTTATCTATCCAAACAGTTAGGCGAAACTACTGTGAAGCATTTCAATGAATTTTAAATATTTAATGTTCAGAAAACTGATTTAAAAATTTTATTAATACTACTAAAAATTGTATCACTAATAAAAACGTATATTAAAAATACACGTCTCCATTAATGTATGTATTTATATAGGAATGAATTTTTGATAAAATATAATAAAGCTATGCGCATTTCATAATTTTCTATATAAAAAAAATATTCCTTGAAGCACAGTCAATATTAATAGCAAATATTTTTACTATTTTGATTTTTAAAAGTATATATATTAATGTTACATTTAGATATAAATTAAAAATCTTTATAATATTACAGCCACCTCCAAAAGACAGTTGGAATGGAGAACTCAAAGGATATTACATTGGATTTAAATCAAGAGATTCAACCCAGCCGTATTCTTATAAGACTATGGATTATGTACCAGAAGTCCAACAGGAATTTTTCTTGACTAATTTGCTTAAGGCTTCAGATTACAGTGTTGTCGTTAAAGCTTTTAATGCCGCTGGAAGTGGCCCTCCTTCTCACGAACTTTATGTTAGAACACTTGATGGAGGTAGATGTTATTGTTAAGATCTCGCAGTAAAAAATGTCAATTTATTGCAAATTGTTTGCTATATTTATACCACTATTTTTTAATAGTATTCATTTAAAATACTCATCTGCAATTAAATAAGACGAAGATTATTTGCAAATGTTGATGTAAAAATTATTTACAATCGGTGTTATCAATGGATGGGCAGATCTAATTAAAAATTTAATTTTAAGTCAAATGATTTTATTATTAAATTAAAATTAAAGAATTTAAAATTTTGACTTTTTAAGATCCAGTAACATCAATGTGACTGAAAACTTATTTTCGAAGAATCTGCTACTTAACACTATGTGAAATATCGTCAAAATATTTCATTATATTTCATAGAATGTATTAGAAATATAATTAAAAGTATACTGATTTATTTTTAATTAATTTTTCTAGAAAAATTGTTAAATTTTATGTTTGTACGTATTATCAAAATACTAAATTTTTACGTGTATAAAACACTCCTGTTCAAAAGTTTAGCAAGATTTAAAAACGATAAGTTAAAAAAATTATCTCTCCATGAAATGTTTTCAAACATTGGGTATTTAAAAATCTAGGTCTTCTTCATGTTTTTCAGTGACGATTGGTTTAAGACAACATTTAGGGGGCTGATAACAAATTAAGCAAAATCAATAATATTTGTGATCAACCTCCACAGTTAAGTCAAAGAAATGAAATGTAACTTTAGGATATGTTAATAGAGACCTAATTCAGTTTGTGAATAAGCATTTATTTTAAAACTCCCAAAAACATGAGCATGTTTATTATTTATAATATGCAGAGTTTTTCACTAAAAGAATTCCCACTTTCAGATAAATTGAAAAAAACAATTTTGAAGCAATATACTGCAATCAAGATATAAATATCTCATGAAATATGAGGAAATATGAGCATTTTTATGAAAAACGTTTTCTCTGCACATGTGTAAAAGATAGAAAATATTTTATTACATAACTTAAAAACTAGATGTATCAGGGAAATTTTATCTAAAGTTCAATTGAATACAGCAGAAATTAAGCAAATTATCCACAAAAGAGCGGGCTAGATTTTAGATATTTTCCAGAAGTTGGAATTTCATAAGAAATTTTTTACATGCCGTGTAATTCATTTGAAGATCCAATTATTTTAACCACTTTGAAAAAGTTCTTTTTTATGAAAAACCCCTTATCTCGCAAATTTTAGTAAATAAACAAACATATTTTAGATTACAAGCTTATAACGGATTTTCCACACACACACAAAAAAAAAAAAAAAAAAAAAAAAAATAGAATCTTTAAATTAATTAAGCGGCATGTCAAAAACCCTTTATGAAATTTCATCTCTTGGAAAATATCTAAAATATAGCTCGTTCTTTTGCCGACAATTTGCTTAATTTTTATTCTATTCAAAGGAACTTTTGACAAAAGTTGCTCAATATATCTGGCTTTCAACCTATGTAATACAAAAATTTCTATCTTTCGCACAGTCACAGTGAAAACGTTTTTCATAAAAATGCTCATATTCCATGAGATATTTAAGATATTTGTATTCCTATTGCAGTATATTGTTTCAAAAGTGTTTTTTCAATTTATCTGAAAGTGAGGATAATTTTCATTTAAAACTCTTATACACTCCTTCTCATATTTATAAGGACACTTTATATTTTGAAATAACTTATGTAAAAATTATTGTAAACAAGATTATACTAAGTGCACTTAATATATCTAGTATTCTAAAAAGCAAAACTTCTATAATTTTTTTAATATAAAACAAAATTAATAAAAAATAATGCAAAATGTGTTTTTCTCCACGTTTTTAGATGTTCATAATTATATTGACTATCCAGATTTTTTCGTTTTATTTAACTTACTAGCGTATAAATTACAGCTGACAAGCGAATTTGTTAACTACTGGGCTAGATTAATTCATATATAAACCTTCAATTTTTCTTGGACGGACATTACTGATAATTCCTCGAAAAAAAGAACGTTCATGTAGTGAAGTATGATAAATGGGGTTTTTTAAGTGGAAGGATAATTTCAATCCGCCGAATTTCTAATGAAATTCGAAGATCTACAATTGCTGAAGGAAAAGTGATCAAACGTTGAACTGCTGGTTCGATAGGAGAGAGAGATCTGATGCAAAATCATAGTTGTTTTACAGAGATCGAAGACTCATAATTCCTCTTACTGTTCTACTCATAATGACTGCTGCTGAATTTGCTCGTAATTTTTAACGAAAGGTTGGGGTCCACATTTATGCATGTTTAAAATAATTAATAATATGTTAAAATGAATAAAAAACCTGTAATAATCAATCAGCATTTAATGGGGGAAAGAACGTCTGTGTTAAATTTGAATAAAGACAATATTAAATGGTAAAATGGTGCATTTTCGGATGAAAAACAGTTTATCCTTGGTTAACCAAGTGGTTTTAACAGTTACTGGCACGATCTCAAGATAGCGAAAGACAGAGCAGATTTTTTAAAGGCAGATATGAATCTGGCATTTTAAAGGTGGATCTAGGGTGTTCTGGGGAGCTGCTTCTACTGAAGGCAGAATGAATTTAGTAATTTTTTCTATTATTATGAACATCAAGAGAATATCCGCAAATTTTAAACGCGGAATTATCAGATTTTTGTTAGATTTTGGGGGGTAATATTATTTTTTTCAACAAGACTTACATTTTTGCTCTACTTTTAGAGCAATAGGAAATAGTTTGAAGAAAGAAACTTCTGTATTATTGCCTTTCCCATGGCCTAAAAGTTGAAAAAACCTTAACTTATGATATTAGAAAAGTGCATGCAAGTGGAAAGCAATTTTAAATAGTTTAAATATATTAAGAATATCATATATGCTATATGAAATGGTATTGAAACTGAATATTAAAAAAAAATGTATATATATATACCAGAGAGAATGTCTGACTGTTTAACCCTAAAAAGAGACCCCATAAAATATTAATTTAAAAAATAACTACAAAAAATTACTAAAATTCGAGCTGTCCTTATAATTGTGAACACCTGAAAAATCATCTTTTTACTATATTTAAAGTTTTTTAAGATAGAAAAACGATAAAACTTTTTAAATATAGTCTATTAATGAAATTCAAATTAATTAAAAATATATTTGTTTAAATAATAGTATTCAGTGTTTAGTTAATATAGAAAAAGGGTGTCCTTATAATTATGAGAAGGAGTGTATATTATAAATAAAAAAAACATGCTGATTTTTTTTTCGAGTTTTAAAATAAATGATTATATATCTTCATTATTTAACATGCTATCTTCTCTCAAATTTATCAACAAATCGTATGGAGTCTATGTTAACATATCCTAAAGTTACTCTTTATTTCGCTCAATTAAAGATACAGGGTGATCACAAACATTATTGATTTTCTTCAATTTGTCACCGGCCCCTAAAGGTTGTTTTAAACCCATCTTCACTGAAAAAACATGACGAAGACACAGTTTTTTAAATAACCAATGTTTGAAAACATTTCATCGAGAAATAAGTTTTTAAATTGAAAATAACTGACCGTTTGCAAATCTTGCTGAACTTTTGAGCAGGAGTGTAATAAAATGAAATGTGGACAAAATTTTTAATTATCTTTCAATAATTAAAAAATATATATACTAATATATTAATTTCTTCATAAGTAATCCAATAAATTATTAATATTCCTTGTTATTATTATCAGTAACAGATATTGAAATTGTATATTTTTTGTTTTAATGAAAGAATATCGAATGGAGTTCTCTAAGATCTTATCAAGTTTTTTACAATAAAATGCGAATTAAATATGAATTTCAACTTGATTAATATATATATATTTGGATTTTATTTTATGAAAGTTGTTAATCTTACAGACTGTTTAACTTTCTAAATGCATATGTATCTCAAACTTTCCTGTCTAAAAATTATATTAATAGCAAAACTACGTTACATTAAAAACATGGAAATTTTATGAAAGACATTTACATAAAACATTCGAATTTATAGGAAAGACTTCAAAATTAAGTTTTATTCATGACAATCTAGTAACTTAAATATAAATACACCTAATTAAAAACTGCATATTTAAAATTATTTTTTTTATTATTATTAATCTTATTAGAATCTAACTAGCAGAAAAAATCTACATCCTCATGAAGTTAATTTACAGAAAGATTTCTTAGAAAATATTTTTGTCTGAAAATTTGTTTCATGATTTGTAAAGTTTTCTAGTATTGGCCCTTATCAAACTTTGGCAAATATGGCAGAATGTTTTTTATATTCATGTTATATTTCATTAAACAGTGTATCGTTATGAATTCAGTTTAGTTATAATATATTCCTTTAAATTTTTTTAATTATAATTCATATATTATTTTAAATTCTAGTTGTATAAGTAGAACTTTTATTAATAAAATATTACATTTATGTATTATATGTATGAAGAAATGTATGAAAGATTTCATAGTAATAAGTTTTTTGAACTTCATTATTTTTTCAATGAAAACCAACTATATATTTTCGGTTTAACATCTTCATGTCTAACAAAATTTAAAAAAAGAAAGAAAAAGTAAGAAAATAAAAAAAGGAAAGAAAGATAAAAAACATCTGTAGTTTCGTTTCAGCATTTCAATGTCTAAAAAAATCTGAAGAAAAGTAAAGTGAAGTAGTTTATGTGCAACTATGTTTTAGCATAGATTCATTTTGCTATATTTTTGCTCAATTGCTATTACACTTCTCAAAACTTTCCGGTATAAACAATAACCAATTCACTTTAGAGAGAAATATGAAATTTTTATAATTTAACAATGTGTCACTTAAGATTGCATCTTTGTGTTTTGTTGTTCCACTTGCTCATTGTTTTGGGGCAAATGTAACCTCAGTATACTCTATAGATATACAAACAAGTTTCCAAATAGTGAAAATGTTCGTGATTATTTCTTTCTAATTTTTAAAATATCTCAACTCGTTAGAGATAGTTGCGAGATTTTCCGTACGCCTCCCACTAGCATTTCATATCTTAAACTTTTTTTAACAAGCCCAAGAAAAAAAAAAAAAAAAAAAAAATATATATATATATATATATATATATATATATATTAGGTTCCATTGGAAACTTAAAGACAAAACTGAAAAAGCAAAATAAAATGTTTATAAATTATACGGATTAGGTCATTGGTACAAGTATAAACGCTCCGATTACACTTGACTGAAATACAAAATTCACAGGGTAAGTGTAATCAAGCGACACAAACCAAAAAGATTAAGAAGTAGAACAAATCTGTAATTATATTCAAAATCTACATAAAAACTTAGCTTTTTTTTTAAAGCACTCTGGAATTTACTTCACAAATATAGCGAGGGAAATACTTCGATCTTTTGAGAAGAAAAATACTGTGTCGTAAAGGGATATATTATGTAAGCCATTTTTCAGTCTTAAAAAACTATTACAATTTCATATTTGATTTTGTTTCCTAAGGCTTAAAGGATGACAAAGGTTCAAACGAACACATATGATAACTATTATATTCAAATCCAGCTTATCAATTGAGTAATAAGGCGAGGTTACACTTATCCCACATCGCCCTAACTGAAATAACTTTTTTTTTTTTTTGTAAATATTATTTCATAACATTCTGAGCAAAGTCTTATACGTATATTTTTTTCTTTTTCAAAAGATCTACCTCCTGCGCCGTCTTTGTATGTATTAGCAACAACCCCAACATCAGTTAGTCTTAGGTGGAATACAAGAAAACTAGATAATCCCCTGTCCGGTAAGGAATGACCACTTTAATTTTTATTTATTCATTTATTTATTTATTTATTTATTTATTTTTGATTTTATGATGTATTAGAAAGTTTTAAGCTTTTCTTTTCAAGTTACTTTGATATGCAAAAATATATTGCGAAAACTGTATTCTCTTTAGTTGTATTCTCTGATTATCTGTAATGGTGTCTGTATATAAAAACTTAAAGTAAAGTTACTTTAATAAGTTTAAAAATCTATTATAGGGTTCCTAATAACGGAGAAATATGTCAGTAGAAAGCTCAAACAGAAACAGGAAATTTAAAAAAAAGATAGGCCGTACTTTTATTTCGACTCAAAACAATTGTAGATTTTTTTTTTTTTTTAATCCATGGCTTTTACATACAAAATTTTTATTTATTATGTATTATTTTATAAATTATTTTTCATTAAGTCATCAGTAAATATATTTTGAATGTAACAAACCTGTTATAACTTAATATATGGAAATAAATGTATATTACTCCAAATTAATTAGTTTAATTTTTCCGTTAAAATTATAATACTTTTTCAATGCATTTTATAACAATAAATGTGATTAAAACATATTTATACAAATAAAATGCATGTATTATGTAAAAATGTATATATTTATAAAAAAAATATTTATGCGAAATATCTAAATAAAAACGGTAATATTTTACTTTAAAATTAAAATTCATTACTTTTTTTCATTATTATTATTTATATATTTTTTTTTTTTTTTAACAAACATTGATACCTGTCCTAACAAATTTCATGATTGTAAATTAATTTCTTTGGGAAACATTGTAAAAAAATGTTCTGCTCTTATTACATTTTTTTTTTTTTTTTTTTTTTGAGATAAAAATGGAATTTTGAATTGTTTAATATATGCTGATACATTGCATAAAAGAATATTTTTATGAAATGCATACATATTTAATTTTCCTCAGGCTATACAGTACATTACAGGGAAGAACAAGGGCAGTGGCAAGAAGTAGCAGTTGTTGCCCCTGAGGACAATACCTACACATTAAGTAATTTGCATCCACAGAGACTTTACCAAATATACGTCACGGCTACTAATCAGTATGGTAAAGGCGATCCAAGTGAAATCGTTGCAATTAAAACAGATGAAGGCGGTAAGATATTTTTTAATGCATAATTTGCAATTATCAAACTTTACCTTATTTTTGGAAGTATAATATTATGTTAGTTTAACGTAGATTTGCAGAAATTACTTTTTTTATATTTCAATATAAAAACCATTAGCGCATTAAAATTTTAGAATTTTTCCTGCGCAAAACAATTATTCTTATTTAATGATAGGGGAAAATATTTTTAGATTCTCATCTATAAAAATTTTCTTAATATTAAACAAATTTTATTTTCTTATTTAACAAATACATTTTCTTATTTAACAAATATTGAATTAGCAGAAATATATAAGCATGAAAAATTAAAATTTTAAATAATTTAAACTAATAACATTTTTAAAATAGTTATTACATTAATTTCTTAATATGAAGAGCAAAACATTCAAACCGTGTTTTCTCCTTTTGATACAATTTTTCCCGCAACACAAAAACTAATAAATTAAAAAATAACCAAACCTAATTATCGTTTGTTTAGATTTTTAACTAGATACTAGAAAAATATGTAGACATACTATTTTTATGTTAAGTAAAAAGAAAAATCACTACCTGAATTTTTTTTTTCTTTTTGAGAAAACACTATTTGAATGTTTGCTCTTCATATATGGAAGTACTACTAATGTACTACTAGTACTACACCCTTTATAACTTCAAGAAACAAACTGTATAACACTTAATATTGCTTCCAAACATATAAGTGATACTTAACCTTAAACATACTTTTCCCAAGCAAATAAGAGTAACAATAATAATTCAGTTCAAATATACTGGCTCAACACAATGAAATCAAAATGTGAATAACAGATTTAATTTGTCGTAATTGTTAACAGAAAGTTCATTCTAAATAAATGAATAGTTGTTTACAATTTTTTTTAAATGTCTATTCCACATTCAGATTTCAGTTTAGAGATGAATTTAAATGACATGAATGTTCAATATTTATGAGAAAAAACTTTTTTATTACATTAACCATTCTTAAAAAAAAAAAAAAAAAAAAAAAAAAAAAAAAATGGAAAAATATAATAAACACATGTACGTTCTGTTTTCTCGAATTCAATAAAAGAAGTTACATTTCTAAATTTATTTTATTAAGTTTTTTTTTTTCTTTTAATATCATCGAATGAAATACTATAAATCTTAGCTTATTTTATTTTCCCGCATTCGATCTTAAGTTGTATTTAAAGAAATTTTGAGTTTTAAAACAAAGTTTTTTAATAAATTACTCAAACGTTTAATTTAGTTTAATTTAGCAGACTCGGTGATTTTGCCAACGAATGTTATGTGAGAAATGCCTAGCTGGTAATCAGCCAGGGTAGTTCAATGGTTTGAGCATCCGCAGTAAAGCGGAAGGCCCGGGTTCGATTCCCGGCTCTGGTGTTTTTCACATAATTGGTTTAAAAAAAAAAAAAAAACCGCCTTCTACTCCAAAATTTTCTGAAATATACTCGAAAGTTTTTAAAAAAGCAATCTAAGATATTTCATTTCCAATAAAAGCATTAATTTCATCATTATTTCAAATATTCGAAAATAATTGTGTTACGCACACTATCACGCATATTAAATTAACAAATATGTTTATATGCATACGCATTTCAGGATAGTCTGAATTTCGAAAATATGTTTTAAATGTTGCCTTGTAGAAAATAAAGAATTTAAATATTTTTGTTGTCACACCTTATCATTTTGAATAAATGTCATGTTGCCTTGCATATTTTTAAAACTGAATTTAAGTGAAAACGTAAATAATTACATCGTTATGAAGTCGAAATTCTAAGAAAATTCCATGTTGTGTACGCACGAAATAAAATGTAAAATAATAATAATAATAATAATAATAACTGAAAAAAAATTTCAGAATTCTTTATTTTTTCTTTTTCTTTCTTTATATATATATATATATATATATATATATATATATATAATTAGGATTAATCAGAGTAACTGCAGAGATAAAATATATTATTTAAAATTATATTATATATATTATTCACAACAGGATTCATCTTTTTTAATGTCAGTAACCTGTTGTATCCCATAAAACTCATGAAACCACTGTAAATATTATCATTTAGAAAGATCATTCGTGGAAGGCATTCTCCTAGGCGCAAGTCCGTCAGATAGGCAATAACATAGGAGCCAAGTCTCCGTTATTTTCAATGGAAACTTTATAAAGAAAATTTTTATATTTTTTTTCAGTTTATCTATTCGTCGGAAAAATATATGTCATAGATTTCTTTTTAAAAATACTGGTGTTAAAATCTTATTTGAAAATTAGTAATGTTGGCAGCTATGAGTCAGAGCTTAATCTATACAGTAATACATCCCTATAACTCATATTTAATTAAATGCTAAATAATATCACGGTTAAGACAAATCCTTTATTTCTTTCGCTGTCGTATTTTAAAACTCAATCGATATGTGCTTTTTTGTAACTATTTAAATAATGCATTAAATATAAAGATAATTTAATATTTTTGCTTCCGAATTTTTAATTGAAAAGCATTAATAAAATGTTTATAATAATAGTAACACTAATATAAATAGTTCACTGAATTAAGCATTTTAATTAAATTAAAATGAATAATCCTTTGCACATCTTAAAAATCGATTTTTCAAAAAATCGTAAAGTTTAAACTTTTAGCGTTTACTGTTTACTTCCTTTTGAAAACGGCTAAACTAATTTCAAACATAGTCGAGCATAAATATGTAAAAGGAAAAATTAACATTTTTAATTTTCGAAAAATGTTTGACTCAAAACATCCATTTTATTCAAATTTCATTCAACTAGTAATTAATTTAATAACTATCACTGTAAATTATGAAAATTTGCAACAGTTGCTACAACGCTACAAGTCAAAATAACAGCACGGCTCTTCTTGAGAGGGAAAAAAAGGCACGAGTGCATCATTAAAAACAGTATAAGGTGCACTTACGCTTTCTAAGAAACTTAGTGACTTCTGCATATATCTTTTTTCTGACATTCCTTTGTTAAATTTCAGATTAATGCTATTATTTAACGATTTGAAAAAAAGAATTAAAAATTAATTGAAACAAAGGGAAAATATTGCAGATTTTTAGCATAAAAATTGTTAAATGTTTGGTTTCAGTTGGAAACTAGTGAACATTAAAAAGTTGAAATCTCCTATAAAAAAGACTCTTAGATTTACTCGTTTTATGCAGACTCTTGTCATAATTTGGTGATAAAAATTCTGTTAAAGAATATACAAATAAATGTATAAAAATAAATCGGACTCCACTTCTTTCTTTCAAGCATGCTGTCGATTTCTACAATGCTTAAAAATTATCAATAAAATTTTAATTTTTTTTTTTTTTTTTTTTTTTTTTTTTTTTTTATAAAGCAAACAGATTTTAAAAATTAAAATAAGTGGCATAAATATTTTCCACGTGTATATAAAAATTTTAATGTCTTTTGTCAGAACCTTTCTCATGTTTATATGCATATATGTATACATATATATTAGAAGTATTTACTAAAAAACTGCAAAAAAAAAAAAAAAAAAACAGTTCTATAAAATAAAATTTCATAAACTCTCTCTCTCTTTTTATATACATGTTATGTCCTTGGGAAAAAAATAAGTAAATAAAAATAAAATCGCTTTTTGCATATTTAATCACAATTCATGAAAATATTTTTCATATATTTATCAGCATTATGTGATTGCCTGTAAAGTTTGTTTTTCAGATGAAACTTTGTTCATGAAACCCAAACCTTTCCCTTTAATGTTGTTTCTACTGTCATACACTTAGAAACTCCCAACGCAACAAAGACGTCCACGTGAGTAACGAGGCGTTCGCGCGCGCGGGAATGTGTAGCAGCATGTTTTTTTTCTTTCTTCTGATGGGGATGTGAACAAAGAAGTTTCGCCTTTCCCTGTAAAGTTGTCTCCCAATATAAACCAAAAACAGCTCGTGCGGAAACGGTCTTATAAACGTTATTCCTACCGATAGCCGAAAGTCAATCGTTCATGCATAAGCTCCTGAAATGTGTTTTTTTATTTATACTCAAGCACAGAAAAAAAGTAATGTTACAGGCAAAGAAAAAAACATTAAAGGAGTTGTAATGAGAAAAATAAATGAGACGCGGGAAATCTATTAAAACTCGTTATTAATACTTTATTAATTCTGATAATTAAAAAAGCGATATTTTATAATAGATTGATAGATATTTGGGGGGGGGGGGGTATTCTAAAAATAAATGAAAATTAATTTTAAAACACTAAATGCTATACAAGAGTAATTTTAATTGATAAATATTATGCGAGATTATGTTTTTATGCGAGCAATTAATAATCTTGTTTTGAGGAAATAATAACATAGTTGATAAGTTTCTTTTAGTTTACTTGAAAGCATCAGTTGACAAAAGGACAATTTAGAGAAGTAAATTGTAAAATAGTAAATAGTTAATACAAAATAGTAAAATAGTAAAATAACACAAATTCCTAATTTTTTTTTTTTTTTTTTAACAAATCTAAATGTTTATTTGAGTACAGTACATTGCATTAAATTTTAAAGGAATAATTTTCGAAGAGCCTCGTATATATTTGACGATAATATTTTAACAATCACAAAAATTAAAGAAACACAAATTGTGATATACGTATATTTAAATTTTTTAGACACTATTGCAAACATTTGAAAATTGTAAATGCCTACATTTGAAGTGCGGTAAAAAGAAAATTATAGTTTCACTGAAGTGTATTTCAAAATGCGCGAATTGTATCTACCTTAAAATTTTAAATCAATATATTCAACTTTACTTTCTGAGATAACACGTCCCCTTAAATAATTTGTGAAATTGGAATTAAAATAATTAAGTAGTACTAAAACAAATAACAAAATATAATAGTTTACAAAAATAATAATAATAATAATAATAATAATAATAATCCGCTTTTATTGTATTTTTACTGTAAGCAAATAACAAATATATGCAAAACTGATTGATAAATTCAAACGTGCAAGAAAGAAACGTGTGATACTCTGCATGAGTAAAATTTTATTTATTATATGTTATATTTTTATTTATAAATAACAAGAAAAAAAAATCCTATTTATAAAAATCTAGCTAAATCGAAGTTTATTTACTTAATTTCAACAAAAAACAATTGATTTTAAATGTAAAACTTTTCAATTTAAATGACATTTGTCTATTCGACATAAAAATATAAAGTTTTATTTAAAAATATTAAATACAGATATTTACCTTTTTTAAATAAATAAAAAGTAGATTTTTAGATCATTTTATAACGTGGCATTTAAAAAAAAAATGATATACTTTTTCTTTTTAAATGATAACCAAAAAATAGTTGAAGTAGTAAAATAAAATTAAGCTAAATTAGTAAAATAAAGAAAGTTTACTTTCATGGCTTTTTCAATAAGTTTGATTTTTTTTTTCCTGATAAATGAAATTTATGTAGAAAAATGAAATATAAGTACAATTCGTAAATGAATCGGAAATTGCGCTGTTATCAAAATTATCGCTATCTGCTTACCTTTCTTCCACAATCAGTCGTTGTTTTTCTATTACACTACATTTACTTTCCTGTATCCTGCCTCGCTTTAAATAAATATTCGAATGGGTTGTTTTTTACATACGAGTATTTTTTTTTTAATTTATTTATTTTTATTAGCTTTTAAAGTTAATTCTAATTAATAAACGCTTTGATCGTTCAATCCGATCATTGGAAGACGATTGTCACTTTTGTATATGTTATGCATACTTAGTACAATTCTGCCTTTTTCTCTTTCTCTTCCACCAGTATATTTATTTAAAAATTGTCAACTTAAATGATAGTGGAAACAAACTATACAAGATTGCAATATCTACCTTATTATATATTATAATATCTACGACATTAGTGGTAGAGTCGGAAAAAAAACAAACAAAAAAAAAAAAAAAACCTCTACCATGGTTATGTCACTATGGTACAGTTCCGCATGTATGGTTATGTCACTTTTTCTCAGAAATAACTTTTAATATAAATAAAAGAATTTTATTTGTATTATTTGTTAAATAAGTTCTCTAAAACCATATGAACGTGACTTGATTTTCGCTTACATGTATGATAGAAAATTTTGAATCCATATATTCAAATGAAATTGCTTATTTTTTTGTTTAATATCAGAAAAAATTCGTCTAAATGTATTGGATTATACAAAATATTTTGCCTTTTACAGTATCAAAACTTAAAAACTGTTCTAATATGATATTACATAAAATATTTATTAGAATTTTAAATCTAAAATAATAATAATAATAAAATAACAGCCACCAGAGCCCTTACAACTACATAACGCTGCTTTTATTTTAGAAATAAGGACAAAGTACTTACTTAAGCAATATACTAAGTAAGTACTTGCAAGTACTTTTTTTCTATAGGTTTTATATATCGTAAAACTTATTATGTAAATGTTCTTATATAAATTCACGCAGTGCAAATTATTATTTGTTTGAAGTTATTAATTATTAAAATTATTTTCCAAGTTGAAAGCAGGCGATTTTCATATCAGTATAATACTGAATGTCGTAAGAAAGTCGATCTTTATGCTCCACAAATAACATCTTAGAAAATACGTTTATTCATGAAAAAATTCAATAAATTTATTTTAAATTACTAGAAATACAGAGTTCAACAATTCATTTTAAAGTTTCTTAAAATCGAAAATTTACAACCTCTATGAGATGGAGAAGCAAAATACCTCCTGCATATACAAGAACATTTTTTCTAATTGACAGCTACTGTTATAAATAATTCTTTTTAATTTCACAATGGTTTGTCAAAAATAATTCTAATTGTACTCATTTACACGAGATATTAAGCATTATTAAAAAAAAAAAAAAAACCACGATGACAATGCTACTGTTAGGCGATTTTACCAAAAGTTAACAGGCATTAATTTATATCAAAGTAAAAAAATTATATCAAATTCTGTGAATTTCCTAAGACTCAGTTGCTATAAAATGTTTGTTACTCACACACAGAGACAGACAGACATAAAATGGTTAAATAATGTTCTATAATTCTCAAAATGCGGAAACATCGACAACTGGAAGTAAATATACTTTCTTCCATTGAATATAGTAGAAAATAAAAACTTTTTTAACATTGCTAAAAATCTTCTAAGCAAAAAATAGCCAAAAAAAAGTTCAGAATAAAAAGATGTTTGTATGTCGGAATTACTTTCTACGGATTTAAATTTTTAACTCCTTTGCTTTAATTGCTTTGTTTTGACTTCCTGCATGCTCATTTTCGTTTACATTTTGAAAATTTCTGTACTTTATTACTATTATTTTTTTCTTTAATCAAATTAACTCTGTTCTATTTCCTCTAAATGACATTAGCCTAACTCAAAAAATAGATGAAATGAAATTAAAGCATTGTTTGTAAGTGTGTGTAATATATTTTAAAATTATCGAAATAACTATTATGAAAGTTGTGTTTATTTATTTTTTTTTATGCTGTGTAAAAATTTCTTCCTTTTTTTTTTTTTTTAAATCTATCATTAGAACCAATGTTAGCTAATAGTTAATATACCTAAATTAATACGAATTGTTTTTTAAAATTTAATATAATTTACAAATATTTAGTGACTTTTTTCTAATAAATTTCTCATAACATGGCAACCAAGAGCAACAATAAAAAATCTTTTTTTTTTTTTTTTTTTTTTACTATAAAGGGATATAGACCATAATTACTTGATTTAAAACTAAAATCATACTTTATGATTTTATTATTATTATTAATTAAAATTTTTAGAAATTGCCCAAAGAAATGCATATGTTTCATGTTTTGGCTCTCATTAGGTATTTAAAACAAAAAGTAATAATGTATGTGAAAGATTCATAGATTTCTGTGGATGTAAAAGATCTTTATAAGAAATTTTTTTTTTTTTTTTTTTTTTTTTTTTAACAATAATTGATGCAATTTCTAGTTGTATGTTTTAATAACCGTCCAATAAATACTTAAAAGAAAAAAATAATAATAATTACACTTAGCATTGAAAAATATAATTTATTAGTTCTGAATATTCAATATATTTTTTCACAAGTAATCATAACTCATTATGAAGAAATAACTAAATTCATTTATAAATTTCGTTTTGGGAAAATTTTTTGAGGAATTTTTCTTTCTGCTTTAAATAATAAAAATAATTAGGAACCATTTCATTTTACTTCATTTTATAAGTAATTATACTTTGCTTGATGCACATTTTTAACAACATATAAATTTAACAAAATATGTATCTTTCAAGATTTTAAAGTAGAAGCTACTTATCGAATAAATCCATCAATTAATGTCTTTTTACAAAAATATCAATATACATGGAATATATACCTATATATTTATACATAGAATAATTTATTCAATTTATATTATTGTAACTTTTTTATTATTGTTTCGAGTATAATTTTATTTTTTAAAAATTTTCTTATGTAAAATACTGTTGCAAGAAATTTTATATTTGATTAATTACTGTATTTCGAACCAATAATTATTTATTACAGTATCTGACAAATCAAATTTTGTATGTTTCTTTTCTTCCTTCTTTTAATAAACAAATTTATTTACATATTGCAGTTGCAGTACTTGTTTTTTAATATGAAGTTAATAGACATGCTTATTTGAAAGTTCGTTTTTACAACTTAGTAAGGAAACATATTTATTATGATTCAAAATTAATGAGGTATTTGTAAATGATTACCTAGAGTAAGTTTTGTAAATTTCTTCATTTTTTATATATTCCATATCATACTATAAAAATTTTTAAAATCTTTTATTACTTAAAAGTTTTTTTTTCTATTTTAATTTATCTGACATTAGAAAGGTATAATTTAGATCAGATATTTCAGACATGAATATTTTTAACAGATTGATAGTAGGCGAGATGTAGCTAAGACTCGTCGACAGTTTCAGGGTCCCGAGCCCATCTTTTCTGCTGTTTGATATCTTTTTCTCTTTTTTTTTTTTTTTTTTTTTGCATTTTCTGAGTTGTGTTAATTGTTTTTTCACACACTGTGATTGTGCTTCTTTTTCTTGTGTAATTTATCTTTTTCTTCGTTCTTTCCATATTCTAAAGTACGGTGGTCAACCTTTAAATATATAAAGAACAAAAGTACTGAAATATGATGACTTAGGTTGAAAATTAAAATTTATTATATATATACATATATCCCTTGCACTGTGGTTGTTTTCCTAACTTGATCTCAACCAAATCCAATTTAATTTTTCTGGGTTTGATATTACATATTAGGTAAGAAGTATGATACTTTTTTAATTTTCTTACTTCTAAAGATGTTCAGATTTCTGGTCGCAAATTTCAGTTTATGTCTATAGAAGTGATTTTTTTTTCAAACAATCTGTTATGTTTGTAAACGTTTTCTGAAAAATTTAATGCAATTGATTTTGAACATTTCATAAGGAATATAAATATAACTGTGCTGTATAATGCAAAATTTTTATGTATATGCACATAAATTCAAAGCAGTTTTTAAATAAAAATGCTTCCCACTAATCTGTTTGATTATCTGTACGAAGTGTCACGCCGCAGGTGACTTAGGAGTTTTAGGGAAAAACAGTCTTGTTACGTCAGATGTGGCGTTATACTGCAAAGGATTAAAAAACATTTAGTTATCTTGAAGTTTATTTAAGATATCTGATCAGATTTCTCAATCATTTAGAGCATTAATTATTTTTAATGATCGTTGTTCATTCTGAATTAATATATATATATATATAAGCATGGGAAAACAAAAATGTTTGAATATCCTACATGAATATATATTTTTATTATTTTTTTAAGTATTTTGCTCCTAAAACAGAATTATTTTTTAAACTAAAAATAATCTTGTTTGCTAGCTTCTTTTATTATCTTAATACATTTATTAAAAATGACTTATTTATAAAATTCAAATCAGTATTGAAGATATATGTTAATGGTGCGTTCTATCTGAATAAATTCTTTTTATTTTTTTAAATATGTTATTGTTATTTTATTATTATTTTATTTTATTTTATTCTACATTGCACTCATAATTACTTCTTCTGAGGAATAGTAATTGCATATTTTGTCTTTATGAATAAATTCATTTAGTTCCCTTATTTACTGTTATTAACACCTGCCTCCATATCATTGTCTTACTTTTTTCAGATGGTCATTCATTACTGTCTGTGGCGACCTTGGGACAAAATGCCAATTACACTGACATGGCAGTCATCATACCGGTTACTGCGTCTCTCCTAACTATCGGCGTCGTTCTAATAGTGGCCTGCATATGCGTAAAAAAAATAAGAAGCAGACACAACCTTGAAAGAGGTAAATTTATCTAAATTGGATAATTACAATTACAGCCTTTAATAACATATGATTATGCATTAATTCACATAAAATGTTAGGTGATATTCAAAAAGGAATATATTTATATTGCTTTTATTATATCCGGCAAACTAAAAACACATTCAGAAATCAATATGTTTGTTATTGTGCTTCATAATTAAAGGCAAATACTTATTACGTATTTCTCTTCTGTAATTTTGTTAATGCAATTTTGTTTAAATATAAATAAAATTTATTTTATATATTAAATATGGTTTTTCTTGTAACTGCTTTTAAATATTAAATATGGTTTACCATCACGTATTATTGAAATTATGTTGATTGTTTGTAAATTCGTTTAACATATTTACCTGTAACATGTTTTCTTTTGTTCATGAATAATTTTAAATTTCCGAGCTGTAATGTTTAATTGGATGGTTTTTGAAGCTAAATTTGATGAAATAAAATTTTTTTTACACTTACAAAACTTTGTCAGAAATCTTCATTTAAGAATTATATGATAATTTTTTCTAAAAAAAATTTTTCTATTTTTTACGTACACACACACGGTTTCGCATTTTTTTTTTTTTTTCTGTTCCACTGTTACAGTTATATATGTCTTCTATTGTATGTTTCCATGAAAAGTTAAGATGAAAACTGCTATATAAGCATAGTGGTGGAATAATCAGAGAAAAAATCGGAGCCGTAATGTGGGCGATTCATTATTAAAGTGGTGTAACTCCATATTTTTTAAATATGTATATTTTTGCTTAATTGTATCACATTCAGTCCTATCTTTCCTTATAAAAGGGAAGAAACTCCTATAATTGCATTAAAATCCCATAAATAACATTTTTTGTTATTTTCAGAAAACTGTAACTTCTATATATTCATTATAAAAATGAAGTTATTTTAAATTATATTAAATATAATTTACAAATAAATTCTTATAATTCTAAGTTGTATTAAACACAAAAAAATCGATAACATTTACTGGAACTTGCCTTTTTTCTATACGCATAAATTTACAAAAGGCTCATTATTTAAAAATACTTTTACAAGGAGATAATTCACTTTTACAATGAACGACCCATATGTATGTGTATATAGCAAACTATAGTTTTATTTATTATTTTTACATTTTCAAATATTGTTGTGAAATTGTAACCTGAACTTTCTCAATAGGAACTGTATTCCAACTCATCTGCTGCATTGGGGAAAAAAAAAAAAAAAAAAAAAAACTAGAAATTGTCTTCTAATAATTAGGAAAAAAATGCCAACTAACCCTGGACGATAGGTCTAATATATCGTATCATATTATATATCGTATTTATCGCAATATAACTCAATACTTATTTCGCTTCCTTCTTCGACTCGTTTTAATGCGCAAACATTAAATCATTAAATTCATTTTTTTTTACTTATTTTTATTTCATATTATTTCACGCGCACTTTTTATTTCCTAATTCAAAATTATTAAAAAAAAACTTTTTCGATATCGCTTGTAACGATACTGATTATTGTTAATTTAATTTTCTTTTTCTTTCAAAAAAAAAAAAAAAAAAAAATATATATATATATATATATATATATATATATATATATAGTGATGAAATTCTGGCAAAAGCAGAATTTAGTTTCGGACGGGGGACTATTAGTTTTTTTTTTCTCTTCTCAATTATAACATCGCTTTCAAATTATTCAATTATATTTTCGATAAATTTTAGATTTCGATAAATGTCCAACTATCGAAAAATGATTTCGGCAAATGTCCAACTATCGAAAACGACAACGCAAAAATCCCAGATTGAGACTAATAGGCCCTCAGTCCTAAAAAAAAACTTTCTCAATGGCAATTTGATATTTCTAATTCTGGAAAGAAACAATTTATTCAATCAAAACTGAAGAGTACTTATTAGCAGTCAAATTTTTATGATTCAAATAATAATCTAATACTAAGTAAATTTCAAATTAAGAAAAAAATTATTTGTGTTATGCGATAAATACCAAAGAATTATAATATAGTGTGCCGTATAGAAAGTTATTTTATTATTATTTTTTTTTAGAATTATAGAGTAGAAAATAAAAGAATAAAATAAAAACAATGTAAGAGACTGGGCATTATATTTAAATTATTTTACTTTTTTTTTTTTTTTTTTTTTTGTGTGTGTGTGTGTGTGCGTAAGCAAAGATACAAGATTTATCTCAAATGTATCCAAATGCAAAAATGTGTAAAATAATAATAATAATAACGTTTTGAAGTTTAAAATTATATATATCGTGTATTTTTTCAACTTATATCTATATTTTTTATGTAATACGTAAGACTGATGTTTAAGGAAATAAATGAGTACGTTTTGCAAAACCAATTTACTTAAAATTTGGAATATGTTTTACAAATTAATTTATTTAGAATTAAAAATACGTTTTATAGAACAGATTTATTCAAATTTAGGAATATATTATAAAAATTAACTTAGAATATTGTAAAGATGACGTTATAAATAACATTTTGAAATTTTTTTGTATTTTCTATTACTTCAGAATTATATAAAAAGAGCAGTATTATTTTTTGAACATTCACTATCTATTTTTTAATTGAACTAGTTTGTGAATTAAATTTAGATTCTTAAAATTATTGAAATATTTACATAAATTTGTATTCATTTACTCGTTAGCACTGGCTGCAGAAAAGCATTTGGCCATGGTAGGAACATTGCAGCGCTATGTCGATATCGACAAAACACGGTCTCTCATGGATGCAAGCAGAGCCGGCCATTACCCTCTGCCCTATGAGACTATCCAAATGACGCATGATGAGCAAGATCCTGCAAAAGCTAATCAAGAAATGAGGGCGTTTCTTCCAAAAGTGAGCACAGTTATTATATTTGTTAAAAAAATTAAGCACCCTTTTTTATATATCCGTATTGTTTTTAATTTATTGTTGAATGTTAAAATTTTTATCACGTTTTATTCATTATTTTTCAATTTTGTATAATTTTTTAAGCTAAAATAAACCATTTTTTTTTTCTTCTTATAAATATTATTGCGCGTGATTAAACTACGATTATAGTTATCGAATCAAAACCAACAAATAATATTAGTGAAAATTCCCGCTGTAACCTTTTTAATAGCGGGTGTGGTTTGAAAATATAAAGCATACTTATTAATTTATATATGGTTTAAAATTCTGCTCAGGAGATTTAACGAATAAAGTAATTTCAGCAAATGAAAATTAAAAATCGAAAGAATCATATGAGTATCTTTGAGAAATGTACTGATATTTTATTTTGCATAAAAATAGATTTTAATCATTTTGAATGTCGATTTTTTTAACGGGTTATTGAATTGGATTAAATAACGTTTGATTCAATAGCTGATTAATATTAATTTCATAAATAACACCGTTTATTAATTAATGATTGCTTTTCAATTTTTTTTTTCAATTGAAAGTTTATAGCAATGTTTTTAAAATCAATCACTGTTCAGTGTTAAAGAAAATTTACTGCTATTTCTCATATGAACTCTTTAAATTTAATAACAAACATTTTATAATAGATATATTTCAATTTATTTACGATTATTCTGTCACTAATTAGTATTTAAAGTCCGCAATGCTGTTTTATTTTGGCAGGAGAGCATAAATAAGAAGTATCTATTTATGTCATATTAAAATTAATATAACTATAGACTGTTTTTCTTTTCGTTGAACCATGGGGAGGGGGGGGGGAGAAAAAAAAAACTTCTCTCACGGGATGCAATAGTGTCAACTCAAAAAATACGATTTTTGGACTAAGCACAGGGACAGGTCCTGAAAATTATGTTCTTATGTTCTTTTTAGCAATAATAGTGGTAGATCTCAAAATTTAATATTTATACCTTCATGTTTAAATTAAGACATGTTCTATATATTTCCATAACAAAGATAACTCTAAACCCATTTATCCCAAAACATGGACCCTATTGCATTTCATGAATGATAAGTTGAATATACGATTTTCCTTTTAACGTAACAAATATCCTGTTAACGCAACTTCTGCCGACAATGACATCAGTTAGTATGTTATAATTTTTAAGCTATTGTATAGCTTTTATCGCGGGCTTTGAGCGCGGCGACCGAATCAGAAAATTCCGTAACGAAAAAAAAACCTAACACAGTTCGGCAGACTTCGGTAGACTTCGGCTGTACGAAGCTCGCACGAATCGAGACGAGCTGCTCCGAAATCGGACGAATACGTAAGCAGCTGTTTGTGAGAAAGTATATAGGTGTATAGGTATCTATCATTTATGTGCAACAGTGAATAGCTGTACGCGTACAATTTGTGTATAAAGTGTCTTTAATATGAATAAACAAAGTGCATTTATTTGTGTATAAAGTGTTTTTAATATGAATAAACAAAGTGCATTTATTAATGAAGAAAGTGATGAAAAAATAGTGAAAGAAAATGAGTGAGTACTCTATATACATACATTTTATTATTATCACAAATGCAGTATTTTTTAACACGCTTTTATTAGCTTCACCTGTATGTATGTATGTATGTATGTTTGTTTGTTTGTTTGTTTGTAACTTCTCTGGGAGCAAACAAAAAAATTATATTGTGAAATAAAATCTTTTTGTAAAGAAATAGAACCGACTCCAAAAAGCAACTACTATTAAAAAAAATTGTATGAAATGAAACTAAATTGCGCCAAAAAGTATAAAATAATTTCCTTCGCCAAACAACCTATAACACTACAATTAATCATAACTTTTGAAGTCGGCGCAAAATTAAATAAAATTTAATTAGTTTTTAAAGGTTTGTTTTTAGATCGGTAGCAACAAATGCTGTCGTCTCGAATGATCCATTTTCATGTTTCCTTTATTATTGTATTCACTGTATACAATTGGTCCATTGGTAGCATCTACACAGAACAGTGGACATTTTTCACAATGCAGAATTTATGTTTCTACGAAGTTAGAGTTTTCTTTGCAAATTTGGTATAACTTTGATAACTATCATCCTTGGTGGCTTTTGGATTTGGCGTTGAAAACGTATTGCAAAAATATACACGCAAGATGTATATTTTCATAATACATTTTGTACGAAGTATTGTTTCATATTCTTGATTACTCTCTTAATATACCTTATCAAATTAATCATGATATCCCAAAGAAATTAAATATGTTTGCCAGATAATTTTGCGATTTTTCTTTCACCAAGGACGTCAGATACCAGCATCTTCGCCAACTTTTGCTGCTTACGAAATCTTATTTGTTTTCTTGAATCAAAATAGTTTTCGGCTGCGTTTTGCAGGTGACAATGTGAGATGTGTAGTTTGAATAGGATTCGATTTTTGTATTGAATAAAGGTATCAATTTTTATTTAATTTTGCGCCGACTTCAAAAGTTATGATTAATTGTAGTGTTATAGGTTGTTTGGCGAAGGAAATTATTTTATACTTTTTGGCGCAATTTAGTTTCATTTCATACAATTTTTAAGCTATTGCATAGCTTTTATCGCGGGCTTTGAGCGCGGCGACCGAATCAAGAAATTCCGTAACGAAAATAAACCTAACACAGTTCGGCAGACTTCGGCAGACAGTCAGTTCGGCAGACTTCGGCACGGTGTTTGTGTGCGTGCGACTAGACGTATGCGTGTAGACTAGCTGCTAACTGCTCATAACTGATTCTATCTCTTTTAGACACAATGCTAGGTGAGACAGCGTGCTTTTTGGCTGTACGAAGCTCGCATGGATCGAGACGAGCTGCTCCGAAATCGGACGAATACGTAAGCAGCTGTTTGTGAGAAAGTATATAGGTCTATAGGTATCTATCATCTATGTACAACAGTGAATAGTACAGCAGTGCGTAAAATTTGTGCATAAAGTGTTTTAAATATGAATAAACAAAGTGCATTTATTAAAATCCCCCCAAGGCACAATTTTGACATGAGTCCCCTCCCCAAGGCACAACTTTGACATGAGTCCCCCCCAAGGCACAACTTTGACATGAGTCCCCACCAAGGAACAACTTTGACAAGAGTCCCCTCCCCAAGGCACAACTTTGACATGAATCCCCCCCAAGGCACAACTTTGACATGAATCCCCCCCAAGGCACAACTTTGACATGAGTCCCCTCCCCAAGGCACAACTTTGACATGAGTCCCCCCCAAGGCACAACTTTGACGTGAGTCCCCCCTCCCCCAGAACTTGAATTATTATCAAAGAAAAAAAATACTGCATAAATAAAATAAATAAATAATTATAATTGCATAAGTTGATAAAAAATGCTATGCAATAGCTTTACCGCGGCAGTCCCCGAGTGCCACACGTATTTTTTTTTTTTTTTTTTTTTTTTTTACAGTTTAACTTTTTTTATCAGCTTATATTTAACTACTTTTTAAATGTTACATCTTAATTATAAATGTCTCCTTATTCAAAATACATGACAGCTAAAAAAATGTATATGTGATAAGTTTTAGAATGTTTTTTTTGTTTAACAATACTACAAAAAATTACTCTAGGAAAGACCGAATAAACTAGAAATGTTAGCATGTCTAGACTTACTTTTTTTTTTTTAGAGAAAGGGGGATATGTAAATGAAATTACAAGAAAGAATTCGCGAATACACATGAAAAGAAACTTTTGATCCATTTTTAAAACAAAATGCTTTATTCAGTCATTTAAAAAGTCGTGCTCAGTAAATATATAGTAAAGCAATCTATAGTACAAATATATAACACGTTTATTCGAGTTATGTACAGTGCGCATAGAAGCAATGAATTCTGCATTAGAATGCTTATTAAATTATTTTATTACATTTGTAATTTATATTAAAATTAGTTATTTATGTTAAAAGGAATATTTCAAAATTTTTTATATTTCATAATCAGATGCGAAGTTCATTTATTTAATTTTCTGAATGCACTATTACTTATATGATATTTCATTGACTAATTTCAAAAGATCTTGTGAAAATACTTACTATATTTATTTAATAATATATACCACATTCATTTAGAAAAATCTCTAATTTCGCTATTTCATTCTTTATTGCAGTTAAAATGTCTGTCAATATATAAAACTTCGTTATTTATTTTCTAAAATTATTTATCAATTCTCTGAAAGTGACAATATATCTTATTTATTTATTTATTTATTCTTATGCTGATTTAAATGAAAATCAATTATTTAATATTTTAAATGAAAATAGAAAGATATTTTTAAAGTACTTTAGAAATAATAATCGAAAGATTAAAGGTGTTTTTTATATAGCTAATGTAGGATTCAATACAGATTTTCTAACAATGTTCATTATTTGAGATAGATAAAAAATATTTCTAGCTTAGTACTCAAAATTTTGGTTAATATTTCTTTCACATTAATTATTATATTCCTCAGATAAAATTAAATTTCGAATTTGTTATCACAGCAGCTTATTATCCTTAGTAAAAAGCTGTTAAAAAGATAAAATTTTAGGGGAGAGGAACAATAACTGTTTTTTTTTCTCTTACACCAATTTTAAAAAAAGAATTACCTATTACAAACTATAAATTATTTCATAAGTTTTTTTTTTTTTTTTTTTTTTTTTAAATCAGAGCAAATTTACTTAACATATCAACAATCATATCACGCTATTACTTAATGCATCTTTTTTTTCTCTCTTTATAAACGTATTATTTGCATGAAAAATTGAATATAAAATGTTTTGACTTACTAAAATAAAATATATGATTTATATTTTTGACTTTTTTCCCCCCCACAAAATGTGTAGATAATTCACACAGTTAATGTATATATGTTTCGTTTTCTTAGAGTGTTCATTGTTATTATCTAAAATGAAAATATAAAAAGCCTTTTACACTGAAGGGAAAAAAATGTATATATATTTTTTTTTTCTGTTTCAGGATGGAACACAAACTTTGTATAACAAACCTGCAACGCTAAAGCGAAAAGACGAAAATATATACGATAGTCCTCAATAAATTGTCACATCTAGGCATTTTTCTGTGCTGCTGGTGGGACTTCATGCATTTTTGCAATCAAATCAGTTGCTTTGTGCTACTCAGTTTTGTAAAAGATAATCCGTCAAAAAAAAAAAAAAAAAAAAAGCTACGCAGAACTACGAGACTTCTTTTTTTAGAATGTGTTGAACAGGAAACGCGTGCACAAAACAGTTGCATGGTACCACTTAGCGAAAACTTAGAATTGACTTTTAAGGAAGTGAAGGATTATCAGGGCTGAATTGGATCAAGCGTACTCAGATACCGTCACTTAATAATAATAAAAAAAATGATTGTGGTGAAGTTTCAGAGGAATTCAATGCACTGTTCAGCTTTGACAAAACTCTAGAAGATACAAAATACTATATAAAAGAGGGGAAAAGATCTTAAATGCCCCAAAATTTTAAGTACAATTTTTAAACATTTTTAGAAATAGATTGATAAATGGAATATATGATTAATGGGCAGTAGTGGAGATTCTTTGAAATTTAGTAATTCATTTTCTGAATGTTATAATTTAAAACATGGAATTTAACTTTGATTAGAATTTTATAACTAAAATTAAATTCTGTAAAAAAATAATTAAACTGTATAAGGATTTTAATGCTCAATTTCAAATGCGAGTTACTTTAGGATATTATATGTAGACATTACAAGAATTTAAATCAATATTTAAGAACAACATTTAATTATTTTCAATGTATTTTATGTAATACAAATCGCCTAAATGAATGTTAAATTCCCAAACTTGACATCTATATATAATTTGTTTTTCAAGATATGAATTTCTAAATTGTTCTTTCTCATTAGAGTAATTTTACTGTAAATTCTTGAAAATTTCATGCACATGTATCAAAAATCAAATAAGTTTTTGATACTTATTTATATTTATTTCAATTATATGCAAAGTAATTCTTTTAAATTTTTTTAAAGAAAAACACAGAAATTATTATAAAAATAAAGTATAAATCACGTGAAACATATTGATATTGATATTTGCTCATTATAATACGATTTCTAAAGGATAATCTTAATGTACGATATTTCATATAACGTTGTACCAAGTAAAGATAGTTTTGCATCGGAACTTGTATTGTCATATAAGAAAAAGATTACCTTTATTTAATGAATCTAGTTTTGTTAAGCCTACATTAAAATTATAATATCATTTAGTATACAAAATAATTTTTATGTATTTATGACTAATTAGATCATTTTTTAATATAATTAATTTTATAATGCATTAACATAGTACTAAATAAATAAAAAAACAGTAAGTTTATTATAAAAAAAACTAAGTAAAACACTGCCATTTTTCTACTTTTACATGATATAAATTCATAATAATGTAAGGTTATTCATACTATAATTTTCTTGTGAAGTAAAATGTATTAATACGTCAGGCATATATTGATCCTTCAGAATGATAATTGCTAAGTGGTACCGAATTTTTCGTTACAAACTTTCAAGTGGAACCAGAATGTGTCACCTGAGTGCCAATAACAAGTGCATGATTCTGCTGCATGCAATCAGGTGCATGCTACCGCTGCATGTTAAATCGCTCTGAATTTTTTTACTACAGCAATTTTTATATAGATTTTCCAGAAATCAAGAAAATTGCTTACAAGTATTTGTGATGAAAAGACTGTGAATGTTTTTTAAAAGAATTTTTGTTTTTTCATAGACACTTTACAGTGAATGTTTATAAGACTTATTTTTCACCTTCTAGAATTGTCTCAATTCATTATAAGTGTTTGGAGAAGAAATCTATGCAACCTCGTTGTTTTAAGAAAATATTTAAGCCACTATATTTGAAATGTAGAATTGATAATATAGAAATATCAGATTTTTAAAAACACATTTTTACATGGTAAAAAAAAAAAAAATATAGAACAAAAATTCCGAAATTTTTTAATCATTTGTTACAAATACACCAGTACCTTTTTCTAGAAAAAGTACTAGATGTTAACAAATCACAAGTTTTAAATACAAATTCATTAAAAATATATATATTAGTGGCTTAAGTATTAGTATATTTATTATATTGTAATCTACTATTATATGTGTTTGTTTTATTTAAATGCGTTATTAGATGAACTTTCCATTTTTTATGGTATTAGATTGATTCCTGTATATTTCACTGTAATATCCTTTTATATGCAATAGACTAAAATTCCTCATAAATCTTAATACATTTTGCTCAAACTGTTGTTGTACTAATTTAGATTAATTGTTACTGCTTGAATCTGTACTATCTTTTTATAGACTAATGTATTTGTAACTCTGACATAACATTTTTGCATAAAATAACAAAAAAAGAAATAATCTAATAATATTTTAGAGCTGAACCATTTATAAGATTAGAAATATATTTTTGAGTTATTACATATGTTAAATTTGAAATGTTGATTTTCTATACTAAGCAACAGACTTAAGTCCTTTTTGCTTAAAACTTAAATTCTTTCTCTTATTGAATGCACATTTATATAAATACAAGTATGAAGAAAGTATCTAGTCATTAGAGAGATATTAAGGTTTGAGAGAAAAATAAAAGGTTAAACTGTTAGTACAATAAAATTATAATTTAAAAGAATATTTAAATAATATAACAATAAAAAAAAATATCAGTATGTCTGTAGGTGAAACCTTACATAAATCTTTAAATTTAATTTCGTAGAATTTCGTTGTGTTAGACTATTTGAAAAGATCAAATAAACTGTTATTTCTCATTAAAGCTTTAAATTTCAGTTACTATTTAAATCCAATATTATATGCAGTTATGAATTTAAGTAAATAAAAAAACCATATTTTTTAATGAAATATTGAAGAAAAGATTTACTTCACCTATTAGACATACTTTCTACTTGAACCTCAAATTAAAATAACAAATTTTTCTTAGAGCAGAAATTTTAGGCTGAATAAGAAGATACAATGCCAAGTACTATAATTTTAGACTATAGAGAATCTCATTTGCGCTTTATTAAAATGATGCTGCTATTAATTTTCAACAGTTAACCATAACACATGAATCATTCTATCATAAAATTCTATCTTATGTGTTCATGAGAATTTATTTTTATTTATTTATTTAATTTTTTATATGAAACTGCAGGTCAGTTTCATTTTTTTTAATCAATTGTTTACTAGCTACTTTAATGCATGCGAGTCTTTCGATACAGTAATTAAATGATACGATTTTAATAACATATTGATTATGTCGCATTTTTAATCTGAAATTTTTTTAATATTAAAAGTATTTAATTTTTAGTAAAAATAGTTTTCCGCGCTTTTTTTCCAATTAAGTATAAATATTTTAACAGATATTTCCTGCTTTTCTTTAGCTGAACATTTCACAAAAATTTATTAAACTTTCATTTTTATTTTTCATTTTATACGTTTTATCATAATATATCAAAACCAGGCCTATTACCAGCCATTAATCTTTTCAGAAAATTTTCTTTCACAGTGTAATTTATTCTTATTATTATTATCGTCAAAAAATATTTTTCCTCCTGATGCAAATTTCTATTATTTAAAGTCGTATTTCATTAGTTACTGACACTGATTTTACAACATATTTATTAGGATTTTATCTTTTTATTTATATATATGTTTCACTAAAAGCTGATTAACTTAAAATTTTACTTAAAAGTTATAATGTATAATTTTAAAAATTAAATTTTTATTGACAACAGTATTATTTACGTGGTATTTTTAATATTATTTTAACTGTTTTGTTAACTTTTAAAAACCTTCTTATTTTTGTTTAATTTTCAAAATTGCCCCACGTTCAAACTATCGAGACTGTTAAAATATATGAAAAAATATTCCTGTATCAATACTTATTGGCGCAAATATAGTTTCTAAGAATATGCAAATATTTCGTATTTCATTGACCTGTTATCTTAAATTTAGTAGAATAATTTGCATTTAATTTTAAATGGCAGAAATAGTATATTCTTTTTATATATATTACACAGAACATCTCTTCTTTAAAGGAAAAGAAAATTAATAACAATCATTTTTTGAAGTATAAAGGATGCAATAAGCTTTAAGAAGATATATTTGAATGTGACCACATTGTTAATTACACCCTTTGTTATATAAGGCTTATGACCCATTTACGCACCTTGGCACAAGAATATTGTTGATCTGAATAATTAAAGAAAAATATTTTTGGTAATTAATTCTTGTATAGTTTGCTTTAGTTACGCACATTTGTTGTTTCATTGCAAACTTAGGCATTTGTGAATCTCATCGTAAAAGTTAACAATAACTTTAGTAATTAAGACTTTTATACTAAGACAGTCTTGAATCTATTAAGTTCGCTTCATATGATAAAAAAAATGAACTGTTGTTATCAAAAACACTTTAAAATTATTTACAAATAAAAAAAAAGTTTAAAAAAATATTTTTATTTTATAAATTGATACTTTATTTATTCATTTAATGATATATTGTTGTGATCTTTATTGAAATTATAATTTCATTCTATATTGTTATCATCAAAGATATTGCATTTTATTTTTGTGCTTAAAGAAAAACTAAAATTATATTAAATGCTTACTATAACTTGAATGTAAAATTGTAAAAAGAAAAAAAAAATTCTCATTATTTTTATCAAAATATTAAACTTCAGTTACATAATTTATTATAATTTGAATGTCATTTCGATAGAAATAAAAGTTTTCTTTACAAATGATTTTCAAGAGTCCTGTATTGATAAAAATCTAAGCCGAAATCCATTGATTACTTTTTACATGAAAATTACATACTCCAGAGTAGTTAGTTTTATTTTATTTATTTTTTATGCTAACGTATTTTAGTAATCTATATCTATTAATTCAGTATTTTAAAATGATCAAAGTGATACATTTTATTTTAAAAAAATAAGCTAGTTGAAACAATTAATCCCCAGATAATAAGACAATTTTTAACTTCTTCACAATACGTCTGTAGGTTTTTTTTTTTTTTTTTTTTTTTTTTTAAACCTTATAGTACAGTCAAATTAGGAAAAATAAGGGGAAAAATTTATAAAGTTTTAGAACTTTGGGATTATAATTATGAAGAGTCTAATAATTCAAAACAAAAAAGTTCCCCACTCCAGGGGAGAGCTTCCTCCTCTACCCCCCCCCCCCCCAAAAAAAAAAAAAAAAAAAAAAAAACGCATTATTCGTTGAAATGAAGAAAAAAATAGGGAATTAATTTATCTAAGATCCCTCAGGAAAGGGAGCTTTTCTGTTTCCATTTTCAGAACCCTGAAGAGTATTAATTCAGAATTTTATAACTTTATAACTATTTATTCCTAGAATATAATCCTTTAAAGTCCTTAATTAAAAAAAAAAGAAGCTAAACAATTTTTGGGGGAAACATACAGGGAGGATTTTTTTTTTCCCTTGTCCATTACTAGACTTTTTATGAATGTTATCCTAAAACTTCAAGCGTTTATAAATTATATCTGTTTTGCCTAATCTGAAAGAGCTATATGGTCTAGAGGGGAAGACGGGTGGGGGTGGGGGGAAGCTCTCCCCTAGGAAGGGAGAACTTTTTTGTTTTGCATTACTAGAGCCCTGAGGAGTATTATTCCAAAGTTTCAAAACTTTATAAATTTTTTCCCTTATTTGGTATTTTTTGGTCTAATTTGACTGTACTATTAAATAGGGCGACACAGCTAAAGAAAAAATTTGCAGAAAAACTATTTTAAAAAAGGCAGATAATCTAAAGGTATCTAGAACGTGAATCTGTAGAAAAACTGCAATTTGTATACAAAATCTGCTGAATAACAATACAAAATTTACAAAAAATCTGCAGATAAAAGTATTTTATTTTCTAAAACTTTTTATTGTTCCAAATACCTTCAAATTATCTGCAGTTTTGTGTAGTTCTCTTTTTTATAGTTTTTCTGCAGATTTTTTTTTAGCTGGGAATTGACAAGTAAATAACCATTTAGTGGAAACTTCTTAGTTTAACTTTAATTTCAAATATAATCATAGGCAGTATTTTTGAAAAATGTCCCGAGTATTAATTTATATATGAAGATTAATAACTGAGAACCATTTCTTTTTAATTTTCTGAAATTTTTTAGCTTCCAAAATAACTTTAAATTGAAATTTTAGTAGTCATTGACCACTTACATCTAGCAAATTAACGTAGTCGTATTTCTCACTAGCCATTTCAATATTTTAATATTTGAATTCAATAATAATCTAGTATTCTACTATTATTTCAATTGCATGAATGTAATGGTATTCCATAATAATTATCTTTTAAAATATTATCTTTACTTTATTATTATCGTATTTTCAGAAATCTGTACAAGAAAAGTTTTTTTTTTTTAAACATTTAAACATATTTTTTACATATTTTGAGAAGTTTTAATTTTAATAACATAATATAGGTTGTCTTGATAAAATACTAAAATTCTGCAAATTCTCTCTCAAAAAATTTTTTTTTAGAAATCCTGTGTAAATATTGTTGATAATCTGCACTGCAGGAAACAAGGTACTGTCCGTTTTCGTAAACCATGTCTACCTCTCGCGGAACGATCCTACTCGGAAAAGGGGTGATGCGTTGAATGAGATGGGCACTTAGCCAAATGCGCTTTTCGTTCTACACGTGTTCGTTTTCTTTTTATGAGTCTTCAATATTTATTTTACCTTTTTACGCGAATTTAAAGTTTAATTTTTAATTTTAATTAACAATATTTTATTTAATGTAATTTATATGACAATATGCGCGAAAAATAAAAGGTGTAAAATAATCATGATAAAAAAATCTAATGATTTGGTTTAAATACGATTTTCTGTAAATTTCTGTAAAATAGAGATCCAAAAATATGGTATTTTTATTTTAGCAGTATAATTTAAAAGAAAAAAATATATTACTTTTACTACAGGTAAAGTCTACTGTAAACGTTGTTCTTTTTCTCTTCTTTTATTAATGAATTATGTAAATTTTACCTAATTTAAGTCATTTTTAATTAATTTACTACTATAATCAGTGCATGAAACAAGTGTTCAGGTATGACAGATATAGTACGAATTTAGAGATCAAGTAAGCAAATAAAAATAATTTTAACTGAAAAAAAAAAAAAGAAGAAGAAGAAAGAAAACAGGCATTTACTTTTAAGTTTACGGATTTTATTTTGCATCGAAGAATAAAACTGATCTTCTACACTTATTTAAAAATTACAAGGGGGAAAAATCAGCATTTTGCCTTTATACGAATATAACGAAGAAGTATCGCCTCAAAATTCAATAATGTCCTGAAAAGAAAAAAAAAGAAAAAAGAAACCGCAACTTATCTCTCACTCGTAAAATGTAAACATTCTCTCATCTTCTACGCTTCTACCCTATTTTAACAAAATCAATGCAGACCTCACGCATGCGCATAGGTGAGCAGGGTCACAGCTAACGAAAACAAACAATATAATTCATTATTAATAAAAATCATCCAGAATTTGTTATGGAAACAGAAGTTAAAAAAAAACAAAACAAAAAAAAAAAAAACGGTAGTTTCATAAATGACGTTTCTATTCATGTAATTGATAGAAAAATGATGTACTCAGTTGAATACTAGAAATAAAAATCCGCTAGGATTTCGGCCCCACATTGGCAGAGAGGTTTTGCTTTCTAAGTTAGTAAGAAATAAAGTGTCAGGTTCATATTTACTTCATTATCGTCAGCCTCGGTGCTGAGAGGTTCCCTGGTCTTCTCCAAAACTAGCGGGAATACGGAATATAACCCCTTAGAAAAACGCTATTCACCAAGGTAGAATATACAGTAAGAGCTTATGATACTGCTTAAAGTATTGCTAAAAAATTAAGCTTCCCAGATGGTGCTGCGATCGATTTTTTTGCTCAAATCGAAGAGCTGATTGGCTTTTCCCAGTTTTGTCTGCTCAGTCACGTGATCTAAGCACATAATTAACCAATAGCGACTTTTTCAAGCAATAAACTCGATCGCACTGACCTCTGGTGGAAGGCTTAATTTTTAAGGTACTGATTTGCTGGTCACTTTCCACACAATTTATTCTAGGCACTGTAACCAAGTCTCAGGTGCCTGTCGCAGCGCAGACAATTACCATTTATCTTAATGCAATGTATCTAGGAATCCGAAATCGATAATATTATCACATTTTGTCAACCGACGGTTGAATTTTAAGCAATACAAGAAGCATAAATAAAAATGATAAAACTACTATCAGAATATCCTGTACTTCATCTGAAACAATTCATAAATTTCTGAGATATCTTTAACATTATAATTAAACTAAAATAAGGTTTCAGAAGCAATATTGTTAAATATTAGTGAGACCAAAAATTTTTTAAAATCCATAAAATACATTCAAACAATACAACCTAAGAAAGTTATTTAAATCTATCGGCAGGAGATTAAATTCATTACAACTATTTTTTTTTAAATATTTTTTATCATTTAGTCATCATTCATTACTTAAGATCATTTATATAATACCGCGTAAATATCGAAGAACGTCTTTTAAAAACTGCTATTTAAAAATAAAATCTGCAGTTTTTACATGTTGTCATGATAAACTCAGCAATTTACAGAAATTTAATACGAATCTTTCATAATCCTCAAATATTCTTCATTTATTAAATATAGAAGCGTTATTTACACAAATGAAATGTTACATAAACTAGGAAATTGCCGTATTTAAATATTTTGCTAGAACTCAGCAACTGTAAAATTCTTCTTCTTAATCCTTTGTTTTGCATACATTTTTTTCAATGATTATTATAAAAGTATTTTGTTATTACTTATGAATAGAAAAATAAATAAGTAAATACACATTTTCGAGCTTAAAAGTGTGTAAATATAACATTTTCTCGTTAATATAGTAAAAGTAGGGGAACCTATTTTGACTTTTCCAATTTTAATTTTGTAATTATTTGTCAAAACTAAATACAAATAGCTTTTTTAAATACTGTATGGTGGTATATACTTCTAAAATTTTATTAAATTTATATCAATTATACTAAAAAAAAAAAAAGTATAATTAGGTCCGAGGCACACCACTGGTAGTGTACCTTGGACCATTTATTAAAAGAAACAGAAAGACTCAATTTTAAGTAAGAAAATCTATTTATTAATCAATTACACATATATGAATTCAAATAAACTTTTTTTTTTTCAAAATAATTAATCTGTCACAGTCGTATTGTTATTAAGTCTAATTTGAGTCTAAAGAGTGGAAAATGTTAAATATTAACTGAAAAAAATCTATATTAAGTCATATTGTGATTTTTGATAAAAATCCTCACACTTATTTCTGTACTGATAAGTATAAAGGGTTTAAGTCCATATTCTTGGTTTTTCAATAGACGAAAAGTAAAGTTTAAAAAAATCCTGTATAAAAGCTTATCCGTTTAATACAGTTTTAACCAGGATATTAGCATAATATAAAATTTTGTGGATAAACTACATACATTTAATTTTGAAGTTTGTTTATTTTTAACAGATTTATATAGTTTTGATTTATATAGTTTGTTTTATACCAAACATGAATGTTAAATTTCTGACTTGAATCTTTTTTAACAATGGATTTTCTAAAAGACTAAACTACATGGACTCAAATCCTTCATACCAATCGATAGAGAATTGTTTTTCTGAGTCTGACTATGTACTTGACTCAAAATCGACATTTTTTGACTTAAATCCTTTATACTTATCAGTGCAGATTTATAATTCAGATTGTAATTGGATAGGTCAATTCCAAATGTTAACTTTTGGAGCTACATTTCTGATTCGCCACACAATATGACCAGTCCAAGGTACACTATTTGTATTGGATTCAAGGTGCACCACTCTGTTACTAAAAACGAAATTGCTAATCATGATGTTCAAGTTGGGCTTAGCTTGATTACAAGAATTTGGTGTTATAGCTAGAAAGCTACTTCATGGTGCGTAACACCCATTTCAGAATATACAATGTATGTGTGGGTACAGAAACACATAAAAGTATCTGAGAAAAATTTACTTTTGCAAGGTGAATTTACTTTTTCAAGCACTCTTCAAAAGTTGAGCTTCCAAGCAAACATAGATTACTTCACTGAGACCCCATGTGGTAAATGTTTTAACTGTATATGATACTGTTTATGTATCTAAACTAATAGAGCTAGAAATGGTATAGGTCCGAGGTACACCACTTTACCCTACAGTCATTTGCAAAAGTTTAAGACCAGTAGCTGACTTTCAATATTTCAACACATTGCATCATTTGCACAGATTATTGCATAATCTCATGTGCTGATTGGATGAGACGCATTCTACTGCAATAAATAAAGGTGGTCGGCACGTTTATCGTTAATTTTTTATTGAATTTTGTTGTAGACAGTGCAGTTGTGTAATTATTGTAATGGGTAAAAAACCTTCACTTTTTGTTACAAAAAGGACAGAAATATTGACCCTGCATAAAATTGGATTTTCTGAACGTCAAGTAAGTTCGAGGGTAAATGTAAGCAAGACAGTTGTGCATCAAGATATTAGTAAATTTAAAATTTCGGGAAAATTGGTGGACCTTAAGAGAAGCGGTCGCCCTAGAAAAACGAGTCACCTGATGATCATGTGATAGAAGGATGGTCGTGCGAGATCCAAGAACCTCCTGCAATACGATTAGACATTGTCTGGTTGCAAAAGTCAACAAGGTGAGTTTATGTACTATTTCAAGACGTTTGGCCAAAGATCTTGGTTTATAATCCCATAAATCTGCAAGGAAATCTCAACTCACTCCAAGTATGAAAAAGAAATGACTGACTTTTACCAGACAATATCAGAACTAGACAGTACAGCAGTGGAGTAGGGTCTTATTTTCAGATGAGTCAAGTGTGCAGCAAGTTTCTGCATGTGCTACATGTGTTAGCCACTCAAGGGGAAAATGATATGAGGAGAGAGATACGATTCAAACTGTGAAACATCCTCCAAGCCAAATGATATGGTGTGAAATGTCTTTGTCCGGTACTGCTAGTCTGTATTTTGTGCCACCAAAAACTACTATGAACGGAAAGCGGTACCTTAATTTGTTACGCGAGAAGTTGAAGCTTTACATGCATGTTCATAAATGTTCAATTTTCATGCATGATGTGGTTCCGTGTCACAGGGCGAAGATTTTCAAGAAATATCTGAGGGCACAGAAAATCAAAGTGCTTTACCAGCTAGGTAACAGCCCATATTTGAATCCTATAGAGAATCTGTGGTGTATCGTGAAATCGCCGAGAAGCAACCATCCACTGCTATGGCACTTGTTGAAGCAATAAAGCATATCTGGGGCACAGACATTTCTAAAGTTTACTGCGACTTTCTTATTTATAGCATGCCTAAGAGGATTGTACAAGTTATTAAAAAAAAGGAGGTCTTACGAAATACTAACTTTAGTTACAGTAAATAACCATGTACAGTCTATTTTGTTCTTTTAAATGTAAAATGGGCATGTTATTTTTGCGGAATTACATTAAATCTGATTTTGCTATGGATGATCTTAAACTTTTACAAATGACTGTATAGTAAGAATTTTTACTATTAAAAATAACAGTTGTCAAATTTAAAAATCTACTTCATAGCGACTTTGGATTCGATTTTCGACAAATGGCCGTGGCATATGTAAGATTTTGAAACTTTAGAATCAATAAAAAACGTTAAACTATGAATCTAAATTAATTTTAAAATACATATAAATAAATAACTTTGAAAAAAAAACGTATTAATGAAAATTAATAAGATATTAATTACGCAGAAAGAGTACAATCTTGGATTTATAAAAGTTAATCCATAAAAATCATTTTTATGAACATATATACAAACGTGCTATTAATAAGTAAGTACAAAAGTTTTATTGCTATCTAACGGAATGCTATTTTAATAACCTCAAAATAAATAAAAAAAATTCTATCTAAAGTTTTTCACATGGCACTAGACACTATTGTTTGTATATCATCCATTGCAAACGTGACAAAAAGTGATTTCTTTCATGGATTCGTTTTTCGTACGTGATGTAATAAATGTTCACTTCTTATTTCTATTTATTTTTCATTGTATCTTTCTAAAATAAAATAAATGCTTTCTATAATAAATATATCAAAACCCCTTTTAGTCCGTTAGAGCATTTATTTTATTTATTTATTTTTTAAACTTTGCAAGATATGGATTACTTATTCAATGTCTTCGTTAATTTATTAAACACTTACTCACAAATCTATAAAGGTTCTTCTTTATTAATAAAAGTAAAATTTAATTGTTAGAATAAAATTGGACAAGGGTTTTTTGTCAATTTAAAAAAAAAGACATATATATAAAATTTTTTTTTTCCCCATCCGTGATGAACAATTATGATTCTCGAAAATTACACAGGTCTTCGAGGAAATTTTTTTTTTCTACAAAGTGGTGTATTTTTGGATGCTAATTAAGGGAAAACTATTCAAAAATTTCCATCACGTACAGTTTTGGTAAAAAATTGGATTTTTTGAGCTTGAGGTACCACCTTTTGAACTCTAATCTAAGTTATTTCCGGTAAATCTAGATGATGTGAGTGAAGAACAAGGAGAGCTACTTCATCAAGACATCAAAGAGTGTGGAGGGGCATCAGGGTCGATGGAATGTTAACATGTTAGCAGATTATTCTTGGTAAGTGCATCACAAGCTGTGTACAAGTGAAAAAGGTCTAAATGGAGCTTCGATGTAAAGAAACACATTTAAAAGGTAATGGGTGAATGATAGTCTATTTTAATGTGTTTTATACATAAAGTGTTTCAAATTTGTAATAAGCTCTGTGTAAATACTTCCGATTTTCATCCTTACTATGTGAAAAACCCTTACGTGATAGGTAAAAAAGACAAGCATTTCTGAATATAGCGCATCAAAACACATGAGACACCCAAAGCAGTTAAAAAAAAAAAAAAAAAAAAAAAAAGAAAGAATACAGACCTGTATTATTAGGCGCGATATATATATATATATATATATTTAGGAAAATTTTTTTACATATATATATATATATGTATTAAGATTTACCGGATGAATTTGGATTTATTTACAGAATTTCATTACAGCTACTACTATTTGTACTGCATGCGAGTAAGCATTTTTTTTTTCTTTTATTTTTAAATAATCTTAAAGAAATGTGATGTTTACCCATTTATGCAAATTTAGTGTATCTATTTAACTATAGAAACAATAAGGATAACTCATACAACCCCATGTATATTTTGAAATAGTTTTCAATATTTGCAAATGCAGTTTCAAAGCAAAAAGATTTACATAGATGGAAAAAAAAATATGTCGAACTCAAACAAAAAGCTTTTTTTAATGGATGTCTAACACCTAGCGCATTAAATAATCCTCATATCGATTACTATTATGTATTCATTATTTACAAATACCACTAGATTTAAAGCATGCTCGAAGACATTTGTTTCTGTTTATTAAAGCTTACACAAAGAAGACTATCAAGAACCATACAGGATTTAGTGTAGGATGAATCTAAACTTTGAACTCAGTAATATTCATTCATTTAAGTTTCTATAGATGATGGAAACATAGGTGAAAATGGATCCAGATTTCTGTTAGAACAAGCACTACCCTTCCATAAGTGACTGGACACTTACGATTTCAGATGTTTTGTCAAATGTCTCAAAATACTGTTGACGATTTATTCTGAAACTATGGACATGTCAAGAACATGTCATACCTCATGTGTTTCAGCAAAAATTTGGCTCCAAAGCAAAAAGAAAAAAGTTTTGGTTCACCCTGTAAAAAGTAATGCTTTAAAAACGTTCTGACTGCAGCATGTAATTATGAGGCTTTTTTAAACTATCTGTAGTCATTTATATATTTATAAATTCTGAAGATATAAAGATTTATTTAAAAAACTGTAAACAAACAAAAAATAAATAACCACGTTTTTATTATAAAAGACAGGATATTAAACCCAATATCATGCCATTTTTGGGAGATTTGACATGCTACATTAAATAAAACATACTGCAATTAGAATTTAAAAACATAGAATACGTAATGAAATATGAATATTTTTATTAAATAAATTTCAACTGCACATTCGTAAGCTTTAGCGAAATTTCCTTTGTATAATTTATTAATCAACTGTATCGAGCAGGTTATGTAATAACCCCAAGCAAGCATCTGAAAATGCAAAAAGGTATCGTTGTTAGAATGAATTGAATTTTAGTTCCTCTTAAAAAAAAAAAAAAAAGTCTATCGGGGCATTTTATAAACTTATCAATATTTATTTTTAATCAAAGAACTCTGTATTACCAATGGCAAAATAAAAATTAAGATAACTCCTCGTGCTTACTATGCTTCTTTTTTAGAAGAATTGAAATCCATCTCAATTTATCAACAATAAACTTTTAAATTTTCATGATTTTTGTTAGGGGTTTTCATATCAATAGCTCAATATATTTGGCTAATATGTTATGCAAATGATATTTCGTTAAATGTTACGTATACGCAGTTGATAATTATTGAAAAGAAATGCTCATATATCACTAGATATTTAATGATTTTATATTCTGATTGTCTCTAATGTAGATTGTTAAGTTTTCTCATAATCAAATTGCATTTAGTGTAAGGTAGTGCATGCACTGGTGATTTTTACTTTCCGAACACTATAGTGAGGAAAGTATTGTAACCATGTCAAAAATCCGAATTCGAGATTTTGATGTTTCTATACTTTTCGAGGTCCCCTGAGTCCGTTTTCACTATTTTTACAATGATGTATGTTTGTGTGTGTGTATGTGTGTGTGTATGTCTGTGAGTGAACACGCTAGCGTCTAAACGCTTTGTTCGAATAAGCTGAAAGTTGGTGCGTATATTGTAAGTCACCATAGTACGAACCCTATAGATTGTGGTGAATCTAGCACTCATAGTTTTTTACAGGGACACAAAGAAAAATTCTTTATCATTATGGTCTATGGGACCAAAATCTTAAAAGTGCGATAGCATCTAAACGCCGCCTTCAATTGAGCAAAAAATCTATACACATATTATAGGTCACCGTTACTCAATCTGTATACAGTTTGGAGAATATGGCACTTACAGTTTTTTTTACAGGGGCACAAAGAAAAATTCTTTATCATTATGGCCTATGGGGCCAAATTTTTAAAAGTGCGATAGCGTCTAAACGCTTATTTAATCTGAGCAAAAAATTTGTACACATGTTATAGGTGACAGTTGCACGAACTGTATTGATTTTGGTGAATTTAGCACTTACAGGTTTTTTACAGGGACACAAAGAAAAATTCTTTATCATTATGGCCTGTGGGACCAAATTTTTACCTTCTTCTATATTCAATAGAAGAAAGTATTGGATTCGTAAAAATTTTCGACCTCGGGTTTTTGATGGATTTACTCGTTTTGAGAGCTGTAGAACACGATTTGACCATTTTTAGAAAATGTCTGTCTGTTTGTCTGTCAGTCTCTGCGTGTGTGTGACAAACTTTTGTGGCAACTGTATCTCAGGAACTACTTCACAGAATTTCATACAAATTGGTATGTAGTTGCACCTTGACATGAATTAGTGCCTTTCAACTTTTGGTAAAAATTAAGTTACAGGTTGGTTTGTCATCCCGCTTTTTCTAAATTTTTAATATGGTGCTATAGTACAAAATTTTGTATAAATGTGCATAAAGAGAATTATTTTTTAATAATCATTATGAAATTTACCAGAATTATTTATAATAGACATAGTCAACTGGGAAAAATTTTTTGTATGTGTAGGAGCCTCGCCTCCCCCCCCCCCATGGGGGGGGGAATTCCTCCCTCGAGGGGAGTAAATTTTCATGATGTGTATCTTTCAAAAGAGCTCGCCAGTACCTTTAAAACGAATGGTTGAACCATAGATCTGCGATAATTTAAAATGAAGTTATCGATTTTTTTTAATGTAATATTGACAATAAAATTGACTTTTTTTGGATATTTAGTGTTATACTACTTCTCTAATATGGAAATCATCTGCATTATCATGGAAGATAATTTTTTTAAATAATAATTTTAATAAATTATTTTTCTGAGTGAATTTGTATAGGAAAATATAGAAGAAAGTCATGTGGTGGCCACAAAATACTAGTTAAAAGTGCGATAGCATCTAAACGCCTTATTCAATTGATCTGAAAATTTATATGAATATTATAAATCACTGTTGCACTAACTATAAGCATTTTGGTGAATCTAGCATTTATAGGTTTTTACTGGGACAAAACGAAAAATTCTCTATCATTATTATCTATGGGCTCAAAGTTCAGTAGCGTTAAATAAAACATCGTGTAATATATGGAGAAAAATACTCAAACACTTCATTATGGTTTTATCTCTTTTGTTTCTTTAACAACTCATCTTTCTTTACTTTATCTACAAAACTGTTAATTACTCAATGTTCGGAAAGTCGAGTGGAGTCACTCCAGATTTTTGTAATCGAAATAGGTTAAAGATAAATTACATTTAGACTACTTACTTTTATGAGCGAACAATACCTAATCCCCTCGACAGCCAAGGCCCATTTGTTATCGTATGAGTAAAAAAAAATTCCTACAACTATTCATTACCTAAAGTATATTTTAAATTCCGTTTTCACATTCAGAAAATTGATTTTATTTGTTTAAGTGCATTTATTTATTTTATTTATTTATTTAAGTACATTTTTCGCATTTTTTGCTACTCGTATGTTTATGAATATAAGCGCCAGTCTCATCTATATATTAATAGGCAAGCATGAAATTTGAGAAATTTGCCGTACACTTTAAACATATCAATTATGTGAATTCAGAATTGAAAGTGGTATGGTTCAAAAAGTCTAATTCACAAGAGTTGCAAGAGTTGCAAGAGTTATTTTCTTCCGATGTCAAGAAGGTATTTAAAAATACTTTTATTCTTTATGCACTTTCATTTTATACCCGTAATCTTTTGTATTCAAAATTCCTTTCATTTCAATCGTCTGAGTTCTTATAGCAACGACCTGAAATTTTATATTATTGTACATATGCGCAGATTAAAAGAAAAATTTGATTTACGAAAGGTTTTTTTTTTTTTAATGCTTTTCATTAGCTCTGATTTGAAGAGATATCAGTCGTACGATAAATTTCATGTTTGTGTATTGATATGTAAATAATGTATATTTTTTTCTTTTCAAAACTTCAAATGTATCGTTTGCCTGACAAAAGAAATGAATATATTTTATTTTATTTTGTTCTTCTATCATTTGTCTGGAAACACAGATATATATAATAACTGCTGACATATTGTTTCGATATTTACAGTGTTCTTTACTATTCAAATGCCTAAAAGAACTTTGACGGGTCGAGTTGAAAGGCAAAATGATTTTTCAAATATTTACTAAAAAGAATTCTGAGATTTGAATCAATTTGTGGTCGAATTTCTACCACTTGGTGATACTAGTATAAATTAATACAAATAATAAGTCTCATAATTACATGGTACAGAACGTATTGCAAGTCATTACTTTATACATGGTGATTTTAAACATTTTGTCCTCCCTTTTTAATTTTTTATTAATCCCCTTATTAATTAGTTCTCGTCATTTTTTTTATTTTTTAATATTTTATTTTTGAGTATAAAAAAAATATCCAAAAGAAATTTTTAGCTTGAAAATAAATTGCAAAAAATATGAAAAAGCAATTTTTTGAGAATGAGTGTTAATTTAATTGCTTTGATTTTTCTGAATGTGAAAATGTAATTTAAGAGAATTAATGAATCGTTATGGAAAGAAATTTTCCCATTGAATAACGTGATACTGGGCTTTTAGGTATTGTCCACTCTTAAGGGACATAAATCAATCTACAGGAAAATGTTTAGGTATGATATTAATGGAATGTTAATTATAGGTAAGGTACGTACACTGTACATTTTCTACCCTTTCATAGCAGTTTCACGAGCTCTACGAAAGGGTATTAACGATAAGTTTGTTATTGCAAAAAGGTACTGTCCGTTTTCGTAAACCATGTCTACCTCTCGCGGAACGATCCTACTCGGAAAAGGGGTGATGCGTTGAATGAGATGGGCACTTAGCCAAATGCGCTTTTCGTTCTACACGTGTTCGTTTTCTTTTTATGAGTCTTCAATATTTATTTTACCTTTTTACGCGAATTTAAAGTTTAATTTTTAATTTTAATTAACAATATTTTATTTAATGTAATTTATATGACAATATGCGCGAAAAATAAAAGGTGTAAAATAATTATGATAAAAAAATCTAATGATTTGGTTTAAATACGATTTTCTGTAAATTTCTGTAAAAAAGAGATCCAAAAATATGGTATTTTTATTTTAGCAGTATAATTTAAAAGAAAAAAATATATTACTTTTACTACAGGTAAAGTCTACTGTAAACGTTGTTCTTTTTCTCTTCTTTTATTAATGAATTATGTAAATTTTACCTAATTTAAGTCATTTTTAATTAATTTACTACTATAATCAGTGCATGAAACAAGTGTTCAGGTATGACAGATATAGTACGAATTTAGAGATCAAGTAAGCAAATAAAAATAATTTTAACTGAAAAAAAAAAAAAAGAAGAAGAAGAAAGAAAACAGGCATTTACTTTTAAGTTTACGGATTTTATTTTGCATCGAAGAATAAAACTGATCTTCTACACTTATTTAAAAATTACAAGGGGGAAAAATCAGCATTTTGCCTTTATACGAATATAACGAAGAAGTATCGCCTCAAAATTCAATAATGTCCTGAAAAGAAAAAAAAAGAAAAAAGAAACCGCAACTTATCTCTCACTCGTAAAATGTAAACATTCTCTCATCTTCTACGCTTCTACCCTATTTTAACAAAATCAATGCAGACCTCACGCATGCGCATAGGTGAGCAGGGTCACAGCTAACGAAAACAAACAATATTTAGTATTAAAAATAAATAAATAAATAAATTTGTCGTTCCTTATCGTATTCGTCGTCACCGTCATCTTTCGACATACCACGCATCAGATCGTTTGGCTTGCCTCTGAAGAAATTGTGCATTATTATTCAAATTACTGATTTGGCTAATAGCTGTCCAAAATTTAAATTCACAAATCTCTTAACTAGGATATGCTACCTTTTTTCTCCCTGGCATTTTTTTTTTATTACTTGAGGGCTCTGTTCCATGCTCACTCCGCTCACCAACCCTCAAGAGAGGCTTCGTTGCCTACCCCCTCCGCCCTCCCCGATTCACATCGCTCATTAAGCCGTCATTAGGCGCTACCCGCCTATTTGAAATTTTCCCCTTATTTGAATAGGAATATTAATAATACATAACACAAGACGAAAGCAGAACCAATGTTATAAAAATCCTCATATTTGATATCACATTAAAATACACATTATTTCATATTATATATATATATGTGTGTGTGTCGAAAATTTCTTTTAACGTTCGAAAACGTAATAGCAATTTGCCATTATTTTCTTGCGGAAACTTATGCTATACAGCTAGATACATAAAATAAACAAAGACAGTAGTAATATACTAAGAAAGCACCACAAAACTGGCGTTTTAAATTAATAAATACAAAACTTTGAATAAACACCATAAAATGCAATAAACTCACAACAATTGTTTCGGGTCGAAAGAACACATGACCTTTCGTCAGGCGAACAAAGTAGGCACGTGTGCTGCGTTGCCGCTTTGACTGCAGCATTCAAGTCTACTTTGTTCACCTGAAGGAAGGTCGTGTTCTTTCGACCCGAAACAATTGTTGTGAGGTTATTGCCTTTTATGGTGTTTATTCAAAGTTTTGTTCTTATAACTACGGTAGTAATTTTTATTTATTTATTTTTATTTTTTTAGAAGCAGTGTAAAATTCGTAATATTTAAACCCTTTAGCGTTACAGCTTTACTTTATGACCCCCTCACTATTTGGCGACAAATATTTGGATATAATTGCTTGTTTAAAGAAATAACGAACTTATTTTGTCTAATACTTATATTTTTAACTACTGCATTTTTTTTTTTTTTTTTTTTTTTTTTTTAAGTTAATTTAGGACAATATGTAATACTCTATATTTATTTCCAATGTACAGCTAGGTTTAAAATAGTGCTTGCAGTAGTATAGATGCAACTGTTTAAAGTGCATTTTTTCTAAAATGTGATTTAATCAGACATTGGGGGAAAAAATGCGAATATTGTAAATATGTTAAACATTTCATTATTGCACCATTTTATAATTCAAATCTATACATTATTTAAGGCATGACTAGAGCTGAAATGCTTATCGTTCTCGCGGAAATGAATTCCTTAACGAAAAGCGTCACAGCTACTTCATCTTCAAATTTAAAAAATCGCTAAATTGGTCATACTAAAGATGATTTTAAATGTGCTTATTGAGTTAAAAAATTAAATATTTGTTAACTGAGTTGTTGTCTGTTAAATTTCATTTTAAAAATTTCTGGTCTTAATTTAAAACTCTTAACAATAGTTGTTTAACACGATATTCATTACTAAATCTTTTTCGCCTGACATTAAAATAAAATTAATAAACAAAATTTCATTTCACCTGGATTAAATTTTTGCTTAATATTTTAAAAATATCAGTTATTGAAAATGTTTTCACTGTTCTAAATATATATTTTTTTTTTTTTTTTCATATTTCAAGCATCTCGTGGATGCCAGCTTTTTTTTTTTTTTTTCTTTCTTTTCTCTTTCTCTTTTTATATTTAATTTTCTAAAAGTAAAGGAAAAAGAAAAATTTGCATAAAATGCGATCACAACGCCACCTATTGAGCGATTGATCCCAAAATCTAATCAGCACCAGTTTATGTCAGGGTGCAACTAAATACCAAGTTTGGTTAAATTTCATTCATTGGTTCGTGAGATACAGCGTCCACAAAAAAATGATACAGACAGACAGACAGACAGACATTTTCTAAAAACTATTAATTCGTGTTCTCCATATCCCAAAACATGTAAATCCATCAAAAAGTGGACTTCGAAAATTTTCGCGAATCCAATACTTTCTCTATATTACATATAGAAGAAAGTAAAAATATATCAGCGGACGATGAATTGCAATTCTAAATTCATTTTTTCATTGAAAATATCTAAGATAACTTTTTATGTTTTTGCAGACGATCAATTTCTTCGTTATAAATAGCAACCCTGATATTAATTTTACTTTTTTTTTTACACCATTGAGACCATTTTAATTTTCCTATGGGAAATGACGCCATAAGACTGAAAGAACAACGAGTTGGAGAATTTTTTTGCAAGATGGTAAATAGAGTATCTTTATTAACCCGACGTTTTAAATTAATAACTTCGTTAATTAAGATGATAGAAATTTCAAACCAACTGAAATGTCCTCCTTGGAGTATTCGGCAAATATTGATATCTCTCCTTACGCGGAGGACACTGTCGTTCGCGAGGAGATGAGGTCGCAGATAAAAAAACATTTGATGCCAGTGACAGGAATTTTTTTTTTTTTAATATACAGAGATGCGTGACCTTTCTTCCTCAGTTTTCTTTTATAAACCAATTTCGGTAATCTTCTTTCTGAAAAATATTTTAGAGAATAGATTTTTATGAATAATAACTCAACAAACACGTATGAATAAGAAACATTAGGTTCTAGTATCAGATATGTCAGACATATCAATTTTCGTGTAACACTCAGATGTCTTTTTCATGGCAAATAAAGTTATAGCACATACGTTGTGGTTATACGGTACTAGAAATATCGTATTTCTGCGCAGTACAACAAAAGTATCAAATACTTGTTATAATATAGTATCGTTATTCCGCTCTGTTTTGTTCACTACCACTATAAATATTTATAAATAAATTTGTTTGTGTGCTATAAGAGACAATTAATTTGCAGTAGTACGAAATCATACTAATTTTTATACGGCCAATTATAATCGGGAAAAGTAAAAGCCACCCCTTCAATCGAAGGACTACGCAATTTAGAATTATATGTTTCGAAAATTAAATCTAAAATTATAACCATAAGATATCAGGGAAATCATTCAGACGTCATTTGTATATAAACAAACCCTGTTTTGGCGAAACTCGCATACCTTTTTGACGATTATGCATAGGAAGTATCGCTAGTGCTCGAAATTACATCGGTAGCTGACACCAGTTTAATAACTGTTTCAGTTATCAGTAAGGACATTTTATTCAGCGAACATTTTCGACACAGAATGGTTACGATTCGCTGGAATCGAAATGACATCTCTCGTGACGGATGAATGTCTTTTTGACACCAATATGTTCTTTTGTGTTTTCTGGGAATAATGCACTTGGGATTTTTATTCTGCGTCTTTGCATACAACTTTAGAAATACCAAACAATATAATGAAATCTTCATTTATAATATTCATAACCTATTTTTAAATACATTTTCTGCAATTAAACTCGCTAAAATGTGGAATATCTGATTTTTTTAGACTTGAGATGCAGAATTTTATACTTTGTAAAATAAACTGAAATTTAGCCGAGTTAAAAATATATTTAGGTAATTTTTCAACTATTACCAATAATAGATTTCATTGTTTCCTGCTTCTTTCACCCGACTTTTTTAATGAATGATTAATGTTATCATTTTCTAAATGGAACATATTGAAGTATACATTAATTTTTTTGTTAGTTTATATATAATTGATTTAGTGTAACTATTACAACATATTTTAAAATATTCTTTTTCTGTGTAACTATAGTCACTATCAATTAAACAAAAAGACAATAATTTGCTGGAAATAGTCTGTATAGAGCTTCAGTAACTTATGCACAATGTAAACTTAGTTGAATATGGTTGAGAGCAGACATAAAAAAAAAAAAAAACATATTTATTACCTGTAAAAAAAATTAATTAATCAAAGCAGAATAAAATAGTAAACTATTAATTTAGTTTGATAAAACATCAATGCTCAGATAATTATTGTTCAAAGAAAACGTTAAAACTCATGACCGTATAATTTTAATTTTAAATTCGTGCCTGGAAGTTTAGTTTTTTTTTTCTTAATTGTTTCTTCCATTTATTTTTTATTTTTTCTGTTATCAAAACAAATGACAGCTTTGAGTTAGGAAGGCTATTGCATCTGCCAGCATCTGTTTAAATTTAAGCTTATTTCTTAAAAAATAAATCACGATTACAGCCGACGGGAGTTTTAATTTGAATTAATTTTCATAGACATTGTAAATACTTATGCAATCTTTATTTTTTAAATGTTAATAAGTTTAACACAGGTAAAATATTGTCAAACACTTTTTTTAATTATTATTCATACATTGAAAAAGTATTCTATGCAATTTTTTTTTTTTTTTTTTTTTTTTTGAGTCCAGGGCTAGTTTACATAGATTTGTTTTTATTTTATTTTTATTTTATTTTATTTTATTTATTTGTTTGTTTGTTTATTTATTTACGCATTTTTTTTTTTTTTTTTTAAGCAATACTTAGTGAAATTTTCTGAATGCGAAGAAAAACTTGACATGCATGACCCATGAATTGAATGTGTGTTTAAGCAACCTACCAAAGAAAACAAACACTTTTTTTAAAAAAATTGTCACTACGCCAATTATCCCCGCAGCCGGGGTTAGTTTACATACGCATAGGTGTGAGTTGGCATAACGCGATAAGGATAATTAGTAAGAACATAGCCATTTTCGAGAAAAAATTTTATTTTATCAAAAAATTTTGTTTTAATAATAATTTACTCTTACTTTGTGTCTAAATATATGAACAAATAATGGGTTATTCAAGAAAAAGAAATTCTGCTAATTATTATAGCTACCTGTATTTGTTCAAATAGAAATATCTCAATGTAATATCTCAATGATCAACCACGAATGTAGGCGTTCCGAGCTTGTTTATTTGTACAAGTGAGGACAGTTTTTGAATAATTTTACTTTCGTTGTACAAAACTGAATCATCCACCTGTGGCCAACTTCATTTTCTTTCTTTTTGACAATGCTGGGCACGGGAATCTCATTGCCATTGGTTTAGACAATCTTCCTAAGGTACTAGCGTTCATGATATTTCACTGAAACAAAGTTACTTGTTTTGTATTTAGGATGACTTGGTAGCCCTTAATATTACAGAAGATACATTGTTGGTCTTATTTGATGTGACATATTGACATCCTTTTCAGGTTCTCTGGGATTTATGGGAAGTGACAAAAACCTTTACAATTATCTTCGCAGGAGTCTGAAGGTTAAAGCTCTTCACCACAGAGAGATTCTTCCTTTGAAATATCATCGAGGAAGGCCAAGCTATGCCAACTGACCCAATATCTAATTATGGTAACTAGCCCCACAGGGATATCCAATATGAAAAGGACACTTCACAATCCCAAATGTCATGTAATAGAAATTATGATACTTGTATAGAACCACGTTTAACTATTATTTCGAAACTGAGATTAGTAGCGCGTCAATTTGCTGTACAGGTTCACCAGAATAAAAAACTGCCAATGAAAAAATTAATTTACAATTAATAAAAAATAATGAAAAAGATATTTTATTTCGTTATGCTTCCATTCAGACTAAAGTAGCGGGGAATGGTACGCCCTCCCCACTGGCGATGCGATGGTTGCACTCTAGCCCACGCACGCAAAAAAAAATAAATAAATAGAAGAAGAAATCCTTACGACAACTAACCCCTGTCTACTTTATAAAAATTTAATTCATCAAACAAATTACATATAAGAGAATTGTACATAAAATCAATTTTCATGTTATCTAAACTGTTACGTCATTTTTGTTCAATGTATTACTGAAGAATAAAAATACAAATACATTACTATACTCAATTCTAATAAATTTTCTTTTCTTTTCTTTTTTTTATTTTTGATGAAAATATACAGGATGGTGGTAGTCGTAATTTGCCTACATATCGTCAAAATATAGACGGCTATAGCTGTGGGTTGCGGCAATTGATTAACGAAAGAAAATGATTTTTACTGTTGTACGGACGAAAAGCTGTTCACATAAAAATCTCTGTAACTAGACACATTACCTAAACGCATTACCTTGTTATGCATTTCCTTTTATTTACTTAAAATTAATAAATATTGTCTATGAAAATTTGACAAAGGAAATAAGGTATTTTAAAATTGAACAAATACTTGAAATAAGTAACTATTTTTGATAGCACTGCATTTTCTGTCCATTAGCAAAGGCTGACTAACAGAGAAAGTTTTTTTTTTTTTTTCTAACTATGGCATTAACTTTTTGTTATCATAAACTACTCGTTCAACCTTTTTATATAATTGTGTAATACTTTTACCTTCGAATTGCTTTCTCTTTCTATACTACTGTAATGCCTTCGATTTGCTTTCTCTTTGCATAATGATTAAAAATAAACGCGCAGAATATTTGATTTTTTGTAAGAAAATAATTCCATGAGTTATGTAATACTACTGATGATTGGGATTTGCATTCTCTTCGCAAGATGTCCAAAATAAACGCGACTGTTGCCGTTAACCTGCATTATCTTCACAGGATGATTGAAAATAAACACGCTGAGTATTGGACATTTTAAAGAAAGGTAATTTGATAAATCAGGTTACACTACTATTGCTTTCGATTTGCAATCTCTTCGAAGATGATTGAAAATTGCAGAAATTGCAGAATATTGTGCACTTTATATAAGAATACTTTCATGATTAATTTAATACTAATATTGCTTTTGCCTTACGTTCTCTTTTTTAAAAAAATGATCAAAAATAAACGCTCAGATTATTGGACATTTTACGGAAGGGTAAATCCATGAATCTCTTCAAACATTTTAGCTTTCAACTTGTATTCTCTTCGTAAGATGATAGAAAATAAACGTGCAGAATATTGAAAATTTTACAGAAGGGTAATTCAATGCATCATTTAACACTTATATTGCTTTGGACTTTCACTCTCTTCTTAAGATTATCGAAAATAAATGCGCAGAATATTGGATATTTTATAGAAGGGAATTCCATGAATAATGCAATAATATTGTTCCCTTATTCTTGCATTCTCTTTGCATGATTTCCCGTATTTTATAAAATTCAAATTCACTTAATGTGTGAAATTAAAACTAGGTTTTAAATATTTTTTTTTTCTGTATTTACCATGTTATTTAAAATCTCCATTCTGAAAGCAGAAAGTTTTTAAAAAGTACCTTAAAAACTGTTTCCCTGTTAATCATGATAGATTCCGTTAAATACAAAAGTCTTACTAAGAATACGAGTATTATTATATGTTTGTTAAAATAATATTTCCTTTTTCAACAATATCCTTGCTTTTTTTTTTAAATAAAAGATTCAGTTCATTCACACCAAAATCTTCAAATCGACATTTTAATAATTTCCAGTGGTTGACTCCAGTCAAGATAAATATTATCCTGTACAGTGACATCAAAATCTTCAAATCAACATTTTGATAATGTTCACTGTTGACTCCTGTGAAAATAAACTTTTTTCTTATATTCGTATATTTTAAATGACACACGTTCATTGACACCAAAACCTTTAAATCAACATTTGATTATTTTTAATAATGGAAACTCCAATCCAGACTCCTCCAAATTTCAACTATCATTTTTTTTTCTTCTTTAAGTCTTTAAACGTTTCAAGTACTTTATTATTTTCAGCCATTCATAAAACAACTATGGTTTCCTTTCCAGAGGCTTCATTCTTTCCTAAATAGTTTCTTATTGAAATTGAAAATGTTTTCCACATTTACATTCGGAAGTTATAAGCTAAACTACCTAACTTAAAGTGGTTTTAAAAAGTCAACTATCATAATTATTCCCTCTTGAACCCCCCTGCATATTCAGCAAGCCATATGCAGTTTTCTCATACCATATTCGAATAATGCATTCTCAGCATGGAAATATTCTAAGTTAGTTCTCAATGACCTCTCTGGAGGGAAGCTGCAGTTCTCTTTGGCAAGTCTCCAATACACTATAGTTGTAAAGCCTGACAAATTTCTCCCAAAAGGCACGTTCTCTTTCTTCGTTGAATTTTTACAAATTTCACTCTCTTAGTCTAACTTATAATGATCACATGTACGTAACGGCGAAGAACTTATTTACCTTTATTTTATTTATTATTATTTTTTTTTTATAAGATGGCTTATTACATTTAATATAATACAAGTAATCGGAAATATTTAGAATTTCTATTCATATAATAATGTAATTTGAATATTTTCTAGCTTAAGAAGCACCTTTTATGAGAGAAAATTGAATTATATTTACATTACATTTAGTTTGAAAATACTTCCTAAGAATATTCTGAATCGATATTGAAGAAACTTACATGCTCTGAAGATTTTTTTTCCCCTCTTCTAAATATTTTCTTTTCTCTTTTTCAATGGGATATGTGATAAGTCACTTAATGTCATGCATTAGAAATATTATTTAATTGCTTATTTATTTTAAATAATTACCAGAAATTTCCTGTTCTTGCGTAAATTAACGAGTCACGAACTAGAAATTTTTCAGTATTTTAATTAGCTTCAGAATAAAGAAAATTAGCTTCTTTTCGACCATCAAGGTTAAAATTTATTTTCAGTTTAACCATAAATTGAAACCTCTGTCTACATTGTCTTGATTGACCTTCAATTTCTTTTACTGTAGTGATAAAAAGGGAATCCTTGACTAACTAATTCCGAAAAAGGTTTTAAAAATTTGATAAAATGCTATTGTTACTTCACTGCTTAATATTGAAGATTTATGTTTTTTAACTATCGATTTTAATTATTAGATTTTGTAAGCCAGATTTTTTGTAGGCTGTTTTGATAAATTGCCGTAATTTGTAAGAAAATTAAAATAATTATAATTCAAAATAAATAAATAAAAATATCAGACGAATTGATAGCACATTTTCTATTTAATATACATGATATTAAAAGGGGTTAAGTCTTTTCCTCAGCATTAATTGTTCTGTTGCAGTGAAAGTAGTTTTACAATCAAAGTGAAAATAAAGAGGCAGTCTATTCACTGTCTGTAAGGTCACAATCGGCGACAAGTTTGGCGACTTGGCGAACAAATTTGGAGAAAAATGATATTTTGTGCTTTCCGAAGTTTCTAGGCTCTACTTTGAACATGAGCAGAGATGCAGAACTTTCCATAGGATTCTAGCACAAAACCATCGCCAATAGGTATGAATAGAAGCAAGTTTGCTTTTGAGAGTCAATGCGAGTCAATTTTATTCAGAGAACTGTTCTAAGCGGTTGTACTTTTGAGATTGCATTCCAGGCGACTGAATTTTGTTGTGAATCAGTGAAATTCCTGCTCCGTGGAATATTTGACAGTGTTTTCTTTTCCCTTCAGAGAACAGATTACAATTTTCTTGGACTGTTTTCAGAACGTTCGATGATGAATAGTGACTTTTGCGATGCGTGCGACAGCTTTATTGTATTGCTTCAAGAATATTCGTTGAATTGACAGTACTGTTTGATTTTTTTCGAGAATATTCCTTGAAATCGTTGTTTTGTTGTACTGATTTGAGAATAAAGTGTATTCATCGACTAGAACCTGCATGTTTCTTTATGAACTACTTTCTCGGCACAAGAAAGCCGACAATTTTCGTAACAATATCATCTATATTAAGAAATCTACGTGAACTGTAATATCTCATAGGTTTCGATAACATATTTTCACTTTAAAAAAAATGCATTACATGTTAAATATTATTAATGTTAAATTATAACAACTTTCCGAGATATACTGTGAAAATTTGAAGTAATTTAATTATTTGTCTCGCAAACAAACAAAAAACTTTGTTACATACCATTATTTTCAATGGTAAGATTAATCATTTCTTTAATGTCACGATATAGAATAAAATTTTGTTAAATCTAAATAATTATTTGTTTCAAACCAATTAGTCTAACTAACTGTGTATTACAAAACTTAGCAGACACTGTATTAGTTTAGGAAATTAGCTCGTTGAAAATTGATAGAATGTATATAAATGAAAAAGAATGCTAAAATAAAATACCTGATGAAACTCCAACAAAGAGATAACATCCTTCTCTTCTTAAACAAAACATATTAAAAACTAGCATAGATTACAGAAAACTATTTGGACAAATATAGCGTTAAACGTTAACTGTTAGAAGCACAGAATTCATCACGAAATGTAAAATATAAATTCATTCGGGAGAAAATAGCCAAATTATGTTTAAATTGCTGATTGTTTGATATAATGCGTTGAATTTTGAATTGAATAATGTTTACTGTAATTAGTTTCAGTGTAATTAATATCAGTAAACTTGAATTTTGTATCAAAATGAAATAAGCTCAAAGATATATTTTGTGTCTTAATGAATATAGTGAAATAAAATAGATACTAGAGATTCCCATACCTCAGAAAAAACAGATTATGATACATGTATGTAACAATAGTTAAACCACTCTTTCGAAAGCCACCGTAAGTATTTTGATTGTTTGTTGGTCTGCTTCAATAGATGGTTTGTGAAGCAGAAATAATATTGTTTTAGACATTCCGTTTGATGATTAAAAATGCAGTTATTTAATGAAGAGATATATTATCATATTAAAATGAGAAGCTTTGAATATCCAGTCACAAAAAATGGCCGTTGTTGCGCTATTAAAGCAAAAATCCAGATTGCACTTGCTGACTAAAAATCTTTTATTTACCTTTAGTTATGAAGGATTATTCCAATGTTATTACCAAAATACAGCGTGATAAAACAGTTATGATTTTACAAAATTTTCATAATAAAAAATTATTTTTTTAAAGACGACGGCGACACGAGGAATACAGATAAAAATGATGCGTCTTTACATCACCAAAGTTCAAGCAAAAGTGTTAAAAGTTTGGCTCTGTTATTTACCATCACAAACTAAAACTAGTTGGCATAGATGGACTCTGCTCAGTTCCCCATCATATTTATGTTCTCATAAATTTCTAGTGCGATACATATTATAATCATGTTAAAAGAAATGAATTTGACCGAAGCTTAATACAGTAACAGGATGAAATCCCCGCCTAATAGGCTATCCACCGTTCAGTTCGATATATTTATCTTATTCTAATCTATTAATTTATTTTATCAGGGTCAATTCCGTTGTTTAGTTTTCATGCTACTATTTCCCGTGCAATAATCCTCAAAATTCATATTTATATGAAAAATTTACAATTTCGCTATGTTGATAAAATCGTGAATTACGAATAATTTACGAAATTTTCCTATTAGAATATTTGTATTCAATCATGTACAAAAAAATATCATAAATGTAATTTTGGAGTTGTCTAATGTATTTATGATCCTCAAAATGGAAGTTTATGCTCAATTTTGCCTTATTCTGACATTTTAAGTAAATCGTAAATTCCAAATAACTTACGAATTTTTTTAATTGGAAAAATCACAGTCTATGATATTCTTGCCAGTATCCTAACTAATATTTCGAAAGTGGTTTGACATCTTTATGACTAAAATATCCCTCAAGATTGACGTTTATGTGAAATTTTCCTCTATTCTGCCATGTTAAGAAATTCGTAAATTTCCAATAACTTACGAAATTTTTATAATGGAAAATTCATAGTCATTAATATTCATGCCAGTGTCCTAAATAATATTTCAAAAGTAGTCTGACATCTTTACGAGGAAAATATCGCTAAAAATTGACGTTTATGTGAAATTTTGCCCTCTTCTGCCATGTTAAGAAATTCGTAAATTTCCAATAACTTGCGAAATTTTCAAAGTAGCATATTTATAGCTACTGATGTTCATTCCGGCATCAAAACGGACATTTTAAAACTGGTCTGACATTTTTCAGTAAAAAGTTTCCATTTAATGCACGTTTAAGTGAATTTTTGTCCTATTCTCCCATATTAAGAAAATCGTCGAATGTTGCAAATGAATAGGGTTCTTGCCAGTGTCGAAAGTAATATTTTAAAACTGATCTGACCTCTCTGCGACGATTTGTTCTTGAGATATCGTGTACACAGACTAACAAACTAACGGACTAACAGACTAACAGACACCCTACAGACAGAGACCATACAAATTTTGTCATTTTCGGATTCCTCACACCTGAAAACGTGTAAAAATGTCAAAAAACCGAGGTCGAAAATTTTCACGATTACCTAAGTTCCCCATACTTATAGTATGATGGGGAACTAACATAAGCGTCAAACCTGAATCAGAAAGTAACCAAGAGCAACACCCAGTTTTTCATTTGCGCTTTAATCAATGTATTTATTTATTTTTTTATTTATTTATTTATTTTTTTTTTTTTATGTATTGGCGACCCTAATTTTATCCAAAAATATCGTTACGAGTTCCTGAAAAAGTCAAAGATGTACGTTTAAATTTAACCGCAAGAATTTTATAAACTTTTACATTTTATGGTTTCACACACCCTTGCCAATACGAACTACTTAATTTCTCTTCAAAAGTGCATGTTCTTTGCTTCAAAAGCGAAACTTTATTCTATTTTACTTTACTGAGATGAAAAGACTGACTATTGACTAGCACATTGAAAGATAATCGCTTCTTCTCCTTTTTCTTTCTTTTATTATTATTATTATTATTATTATTTCAAGAAAGAGAGAGAGATTAAATCAGACATATTCGCCAGCAAAGAAACCGCAAATGACTTGATTTTGTTATACAGTTTTTAGAATAGCTTTCTATAAAAATGGGAATTAAATTCAATTTAAAAGATAATACGTAATTTTGAATATGTGATTTTCGATATCACAATAAGCTATGCCTCAGTTTGATCTACAGATTCACTTGACTAAAAAATCTAACGATGAAAAAAATTGCTCACCAGTCAGAAAAATTATGAACCAAACATTTTTTCTTTAGAAAGTTTCTAAGCAGATTGAATTTACGGTGGATGGTGCACCTATACATACACTCCCCGCTAGTAAAATGACAGCGCTCTACCTCCACTGTGGCAAAAAATAGAAACTGAGCATCAATTAGCCCTTTATGCCTAACTAACTCCAGTCCCCTTTAACTGCGACAAAATAAGAAATAAATTACGCTTAAAAAAAAAAATGGTTTGAAAAAGAGGCAGTACTAAGAATGCTGTGGAACAAATTATAAAGTTTGGCAACCCTGAAATTTGTTTGTTTTTCACTAATGGCATCATTTTTATAGACGTAAATATATATTTTTAAATTATTTAAAAGTCAAGAGCATCAAAATTTCCGAAAGTATGTTTTCAAAAGTCAGTATAAATTTTTATAGCAAGTAGTACCAACGTATACGTAAGTATTCTCAAAATATCCACACAGTAATTGAATATATCTATTATCATCATTTGGATGTGATTAAAAGCATTATAAGTTTTAAGTTTAAACAAAAGAAGTTTGAAAAATTTTATGCAATATTTTAAAAAGGCTAGTGATGATGCTTTATCAAATATTTAAGTTTCTTGCATAGATTTCATTAAATAGCAGTACACACTTCATGGGAGAGAGGTCACGTTAATGTAGATGTGAAAATTATAGAACAACCTAGACACTGTAAACATCTTGGGAATATAGCAACTGAGGTAGCATAAGTGAAAGAATGCAAGATAGAGATTATCAGAAAGATACATTAAATATAAATATTACAAATGTTTCTGTAATTGATTCCATTTCAAAATGCTATAGAAGATATTCGAATTTTAAACTTTTACAAGCAATGCATTGTTATATCAGCAGGCCATGCGTTAGCGTTTCCAGTTTAAAAAAAAGAAAAGAAAGAGACTAGATTTGCCCATTGAAACACTCATCAACAAGGCTACCTACCGACGTACAATAATGTTTCCGATCAAAAGTTGTTATACAGAAAAGTGACAAATAACCTGTGACGATTAAACTGCAGCTCCATCTGTAATATAAAATACAGCGATATTAGAAGCGAATTTTCTTGCCGATAGCGCTGGAGGTAAAAATATTTGATTTTCGTCATTTGAATAATAGCCTTTTTGGAATGATCATGTGAAGACATACGGACAAGGCTCTAGATAAATGCAATTAATATAGGGATTGGCTGATTGAAGTAACAGAATAGTTTAACAACAGTATCTAAAATAAATCTACAAAGCTATATATAGGGTCACCATTTATTTTTGTATGCGCATCAAATTTGTTTGAATGTAGTTAGATCGTGAAAAGGTAACAGACATAGTGAGCGCAGAACACTAGTGTATGTATGATCACGGTGGAACAAAATGCATTACATGGCATACAGAAAAATCTGAATACCAGCATACCTGCCATCCGTATATACCATGTTTTGCTAGCCGAATCTACTGCCCGTATTCTTTTCAAGGGGCTACTATGGCTCACAAAGCACTCTCCATTGAACGTTTTTTGCAATCTTATTTGAAAATTGGGTGCGAAATACTGATATGCTATTGTATGTTTAGTTTATTACTAAAGCTTATTTCACACGAGATGACGTGTTTTATTAACACACTGCATAGAAGTTTGGATAGCGCAGAAAGCGGTGTAAAGACAGCTCAACCATAACTGCCAACCTTTCGAAATTTTAAATCGGATTTATCGACACTATTTATAAACAGAATTTTGTTATATATATTTTCGACGATTAAATAAACCGAGAATAATCATAAAAATTATATGGTATGAAGTCTTCCTTAAAACACAGAAGAGTTGCTAGCTATGGCTTAACATTCTTTCATTCGCGAATGATTGAGATTGATTGTCGACTTCTTAATAGGATTTTGTCCTCACCTATGATATCAGTAAAACACCTCTTCTTTCAGCAGGTTTTACCTGCACTATTTCAAATTCTGCCAGAAAATATGAGACGCAGCTAACAATTTTCAAAAAAAAAAAAAAAAAAAGCGTATCTTTATCAAAGCAGAGGAATTCTTAGATATTTGTGGTTTCGTTTGACTTAATTTGACGTATGGGACTGGTTGCCTGTCTCAACTTTCCTGGAATGTTTCTTTGGCAATCACTAAAAATTTCAATATAAAATACCTCTTGAGTCTCAAAGCGATCTCAGTGAAACAAAAATGTAGATAAAAACATGAACGCAGCAGTGAATTTTTAACTTAATTAAATAAATTATATAACTAGAGATTTCAAAAATGCTTCAGTTTCAACAAATTTGAAAAGTTTCCTAACTGTTAAATCCTAATTGCTATTTATGGCTGCTTTCTGAATTTTGTTGAAATTCTTGAAATTTCGTGATTTAATAAAAATAAAATAAATACACAATTGTTATTGAAAGTGAACTTATTTAAATATTATTTTTCTAAAATTATTAATTTTGAACCGAATTGAATATTTTTTTGGACTGTGAAATGAAAATCGCTAGTTATAGCCAAATTTCATTTTTTGTTAAAATCGATTAAAAATTCGCGATAAAAAATAGAGTATTTTAACTCTACTCCATAAATCATGTGATCTGGTTTATATGATGCGAATAAAGGAGCCACAACGTCTGATGAAACAGGAGATTTTATTAATACCTCTAAATTAACGCTTTTATTAATACTTCTAAAAAGAATTACGATTTTTATTTTTTATTTTTTATTTTTTCAAATTGCATCCCAAACCCGTCCCGCCCGACAGCCAATTTTTGTAGGTCTGTGCTGCGAAGTCCTTGAGCTCATAGGAGTACAAACACACACACACAGACAAAGTCAGACGTTATCTTTTAGCAATATAGTTACAAAACTATGGTAATATAAACGACCATGTGATCAAAGAGAACCTTAAAAAATGAAAGGAAAGGAAAAAAAAACAGCTTAAATAGCAATTCATTTCTAATGTTGATTATCCTTGAATTTTATGTTACAGTTCTTGAAAAATTAATTTCTTATTTTTAATTCAATAAAGAAAGAAAACACACAATTTTTAACTAAAAAATTTTAAACCTTATACCACTGTGTTATTTTCTAAATCTCAAATACAATTTCATCTTTGCAAGATATAGTTAACATACATATATGTCTGAAAAATTTATTTCAATCATTTAAATGAACATTAATTACATTTTCATATTTAATAACTTAATTTGACCATTCGATCGAAATTCAAATTTTCTCATTATGATCAATCATACTTAAATAAGAACATTTCAGAACAATCTACATACATAATTTCCTTTATTGATGTATTTCATATTTGCAATTTTAACACACCAAGTTCTTAGCCAAAATTTGTATTTTCCGAATCTTTTTTTTTTTTTTTTTTTTTTTTTTCACTGATAAAGTGAAGCCTACGCCCCTGGTTAAAGGTAATTACAACGAACAAGAAAGACGTCTTTTAACATCTTTTGTGACATGATTGTTCTATTAATCTTAGTTACATTTGTCATCTTACACACGCAATATTAAAACACGCGATGCTGCAAATGTCTTGCATGTGGGTGGCTCATTCTAAAAGTCGTGGCTCTAGCAATTTACAGAGAGAAATCTGATTAGTTAATATAGCGCATCTTGGGCACTATTTTTCATCTTCTAAGAAAAATAGGAGGTTATTAATTGTACTAAGGTAAAAAAAAAAAAAAAAAACTGCTAGAAATGTATATAAATGTGTTATAAGATTTCGTGAAGTCATTATTATAATAGATGAATAAAATGATCGTATTTCAGTTTAAAATTGAATATTTGTCTTTTAGACTTTTCGTCTTTAAGGACCACTAGAATCATTATGTTTGTCTCGTGAACCAGTAAATTTATACTATAAAGCACGGGCCACTATTTTTATTAAGAAATATAAATATATTTTCAGAAATAATAATCAAAGAACACATATTTTATAAATAAATAATATAATACCCATTAAAAAAAAAAATGTAAATATTTATTTACATAGAAAAAATGTTTGAACAAAATCGTTGTTGAAAATTGTGCAAAATTTTCCATAGAATTGTCTCTGTGTAATATATATTCTAGAAAGACTCCCATAGATTCCATATCATCCAGGACAAGGACCCTCTCTTATTGAATTGTACCTTAAATTGAACACGAGCACCATTTATTATAAGTAATGTTGTAAAAAAAATCTATATTTTAAGATGGATTTTCTTCAATGAAATATGAAATGTTTATATATATATATCTATATATCTATATGCACTCATGTCCATAAATTAAGGATAATGCTAGCTGAGGCAAATAAAGGTTCAGAAGCAAAACAACCATGACTTATTCATAAAGTCCATTTATTAAATAAAAGATCAAGAACAAAAAAAGGTGGTTTATGTAGGATACCATTTATAAAAACTACGATTTTTCCTCCCTGAAACAATTACAAAAAATATCTCCCTTACAAAAACTTAACATTACATGGTTGGTATGACGGTTAGTACATTTTATGTCTCTCAGATGATGAAATACAGTCCTTACAACGCCTAGGAATGTTGAGTATTAAATTATTGATCTGATCTTGAGGAAGATTACTCTATTCAGTAAGCAATGCTCTGCGTAGTTCCGGTACACATGTAGGAGGTGGTTGACGGAATACAACTCGTCGGAAAAGCATGTCCTACACATGCTCTATCGGATTCTAGTCAGGTGAGAATGCTGGCCATTCCATGCGGGTGATAGCTTTAGATTGTAGGCATCCGTGTACAACGTTTTCACGGTGAGGACGCGCATTGTCATCCATAAACACAAATTCTGGGCTCATGGCACCCCTAAACAAACGTACGTGTTGCTCCCGAATGATGTCCCGATAAATTTGGCCTATCATTTTTCCGACTTAAACATGTAGATCTGTTCTGGTGCCCAGTATGATCCCCCTCCTCCTAACGAGCACTCCTGCCCCACAGTAACGGTGTCGTTCAATGATGTTGTTTTGGTGGTAACGGGTACCTGACGTTCTATATATGAAAATATGGCGTGAATCACACTGCAAGATAAACCTGGATTCGTCGAAAAACATCACACAAGCTCACTCTGCCGCTGTCCACATTGCATGTTCTCTTCTCCAGGTTAACCGCTGGCACAGTGCATAGCCGTGAGTGGAGCACTTCTAACAGGCCTGCGAGCATATAGGCCAATATCTCCCAAATATATATACACGGTTTGTCTTGAAACTGTGGCACTCGTGGCTGCAGACAGCTGACGAGACAGATGTGATGCTGTGCTTTATCTGCTTATTTTGGCAGTTACTGCCAAATACCGGTGGTCATTCGGCATTGTAACTCGGGGCCGACCAGTACTGTAACGTCTACTCTGGAATTTCCATCATTTTGGAATCATTGCCAAAGCCTAGAGATGAAACTTTGTGCGATTCTAAGTTCCCCCGATACTTCTATCTGAGTACGCCCACATTCTAGCCGGCCGATAATTCTACCACGTAAAAAAATATCTGCATGCGTCCTCTGTGTCATAACTATTCGGTTGTGGCACTAAGCGGCACACAGAACGATTGTGAACAATTTTCCTTCTTTGCTCCCATTCCTTATCTACCCCCTTCTTACACTTTCGTCACTGTAACATCATATCGGCGTCAACTGATGGCTTCCTATAATTTGCATATTATTCTTAAAGATGTGTGTGATATTTCTACAGGTTAAATGTTTGTATTAAAGTCCGATTTCAGTGTGAATCTGAATTATCCTTAATTTATGGACATGAGTGTATTAGGAATTGTTTCCTTGAATGAAGTATGAAATGTTGTAAAAAAAGACTACATTTTAGGAAGGATTTCCTTCAATGAAATATGAAATGTTTTAGAAAAATAATTATATATATTTTAGGAAGGACTTTCTATTTCAATGAAGGATGTTGTGGGTATATAATTAACTCAAAAAATCATGAAGCTAAAATTGTCCTAAACAGTCAAAATAATTAGTAATAAGGAATAAAAATTGAAATAATGTACCAGTTCCAGACTTTTCTCTGGACCATCAAAATTGTCTGGCGGGCCATTTTTTGGCGATCACTGATTAAGAGAATCTTAAATCGTGATACTTAGGTGAATTCATAATGATAGATATTGTATCATGTGATTATATTATTTGTTTGATTTTTGGTGTTCTTGTAATTTTGCGAACCCTTATTGAGACTGAAAATCATTATGTATCCAACAAAGTTTAGTGAATATCTAATGTTTCTTTCTTTTTTTTTTTAATTCCTTTTTTTTTTTTTTTTTTTTTTTTTTTTTTTTTTAATAGGTATATGCAGTTATGTAGGAAGTATAGAGAGTTAAATAACTATGAAAATGATAAAATTGTTTCATTAGTAAATACTTCTAACTAATGATTTTTACCTTCCTTAGAGGCAATAGTGTAGCACCAGGGCGACGTAATAACCCATTTAACCCCTCCTTTGAGATCGCATTAGCCTCATTTACAAACATTAAAAAGCCTCACGAAACTGGTATTGAATAATGAATAATGAGAATGTCCAAACAAATACAACCATATACGGATCGTTTATATAATTTGCATATTATGGGTTACTGTTCAAAAAGTTCTTATTCATCAATATTTGGTTATCATAATGTACACTTACTTGTTCATTTGTTTATTTAGACAGCTTTAAGATGAAAGATGCAAATTTAGTGGCTAAAACAAAAAATCTCACAGCGTAAAATTTTCCTTTCAAATTTTGAATTTTTTTTTTTCTTTTCTGTTTTTGTCAGTTTAAGGAGTTTTCCTATTTTCTTTCTTAAAAGCAAGAATAAATTCTTGTACTGATTTTTCATAAAAATACTATTTTTTTTTTTTCATTCTTAATAGAAGTAAAACCTTATTATTTACAATAAAGTAAATCTTAAATAAATAATAAAAGATAAAATCTGTGAAAAAGATTTATTCAAATATTTACAAGAAATTATTTTATATTGAAATTTAACAAAATTTTAGGACTTATTTTTTAAAAATCTTAAAAAAGTTAAGTGAAACAGCAGCTACATGAAACATATAACAGATAACTGAAATGAATTTTGCCTATAATATGAATTTTCAACCCTACAAAATGTATTCTAAATTTATATTTACTTACAATATAAATAGTATGTTTTAATCTTTGAAATAAAAATTTAATACATACTTAAAAAAGAAAACTTATATTTATTTTAGTTGACCACCTAAAGTGACACGGCTATTGCTCAAAACTCTGTAAAATACTGACGCAATAACTGACAGACACTATGGTAAGGGACTTTATCTTGTTGGAGTATGATACAGTTAAACCCAAGAGCAGTTCTCTTACATACTTCGGATAACAAAGTTACTCTACAATGCTGCAGTATAACTAAACTTTTTCTCCAACAAAATAGATTCCATATAACATATAGATATGATCACAAATGTCACTTTAAATGAAATCTAGATAGTTACTTTAGTACAGTTTAATAATATCTGTTGCAAGTGGTGGACATTTTATTTAATAAAACTGAAATGTTTCAAGGTTGAGGTTGAGGGGGTTTAAGGTGGCACTCGAGTTACGCAATGGGCAATTAGCAACAGTCAAGGATTCACCCTTAGGAGTGGTATCTAGACATGCCATCACAATTTCGATCCTCCAAAGAGAGGATTGCTATCCACTGCAGTAATCTTAGAGTTATTATTAAATAGGTTTCAAGAATCCATTGAAGAACTGTTAAGTAATTGATAATACAGTCGTCAGCAAAATTATTGAAATATGCATCAACATTTTTCTTTTTTTTCCCCTTAAGTCTGATTGCTAATGTTTTTCATTAACTTACTTTTTTATAAACAGCATAAAATTAAAATCATGACTCGACAAATATTTACTTAAAAAGACAGTAGTAAGTCCTCATCTTTCAAATAGGAATTATTTCAGGTGCTTCAATAATTTTGCTGCCGACTGTATATCAATTTCATGCTTCGTATATGCATGAAACTTGAATGTAATATCATAGCCTCCTAAATTAGATGCCTGTCGCGTCTCTCGGAAGCTTGGTAACAGTTGAAGCGGTAGACTGCGCCACCTGGTACAGATTGCGCGACTTTTTTATTCGACAGACACCAAAAAATTTTTTAAGTGGGATATGATATACATAAAAGGCGAATTGAATCGAAGAAACGTCGATTATATATATCATATATGACTTCTTAAAATTATTGGTGACAATTGAATAAAAAACTTACGCAATCTATACCAGGTGGCGTTGTCTACCGCTTCAACTGTTGCTAAGTTTATGAGCCATGCGACAGGCATCTAGTTAAAGAGGCTATGGTAATATGATATACACATACACCAGAACTACAAAAAAATTCTTACATCATATGAACATTTGGTAATGTCTATATTGTGGATTTCATTTATGCAACTACATCCTACAAAGTTAGTGTATAACTTATTACCATAACTTATTACCATATTACCATAACTTATTACCTTAAAAGAATGACAGAATAGATTTTTTAAACATAACTTTTTTCAATACCAGTTAAGTTTCTTGAATCTTGCCATTCTCTTGTGCAAATTCATCCATCTTATGCACGTTGAACATTGCAGATTCCTGATTCATTTTCACTGAACAGTGCTATATTTTTCTCAATATGAGTTGTCAGAACTTTTTAGAATCGTCTTAATTGTTGTAAGAAACTTATTTTGTCAGAGTTATAATGTAACAGGACATCAATGCAACGATTTAAAACGACTGAAATCACTCAAAGTTGTCAACATGTAAAATATTTGTTATAGTGAAGCACCATGAGGCAATCGCAATTTTGTTGCGATTGCCAAAATATTTCTAAATAGTTTTTACCATGTCCTTATATGTAAAATTAAGATTACGGTTCTTTTTATTTATTCCTCTCACGAGAAATATCTATCAAACGTTTATCTGTATTTATATTTTAAGTAATTTTAAGTAATTTTAAAACTGTTGCCTATAATACTACATAAGATTGAGGATGGATATGCGTCATAACTGCCCAGTCGTTCCATGAAATTCTGTATTTTTTAAAGACTATTCGTAGTGCTTCATCTTTTCTTTTCTCTCATTACAGAAGCTTTTTCATATCATTCACTTTTAGGTGTTGTGAAACACATTTCAGATAAATCTGACATTTTTCTGTTCATTTTTTTTTTATTTATGTATTTTAAGACAGAATATTAGTCAAAGGTACTTTTTATTAAATATGTAATTGCCTTGTATTAAAAACTTACAATGGTAATTTTTTATTAATCTTATTAAAACGTGTTACATCTACAGTGGATATTACGCAGAAATAAAATTGGTTTGTATATAGTTGGAGCTACTTTGGAGTTACTGAACCAAAAAAAAAAAAAAAAAAAAAGAAAAGAACAAAATATATATATATATATTAATAAAAAGCTGCACTACCGCGAGCTAATATAGGTTATAACCTACAATGTGGCCTACACATGAATAATATAATTGAAATAAGCTTTAACAAATATTAAATTTACACGGTAAAATTAACGCCTTGTAATTTCAAAGTTATTAACATTCTATGCTAAAACCTAAAATGGAGCAAAAGATTTACCTAACCTTTTTTTTTTTTTTTTTTTAACATAAAATAAATAGATTTATTTACATGGGAATAATAAAATTAGAATCCACCTCAAAAATTTAACTGTCAATTTGATAATAATAATAATAATAATAAATGGATTTCTACTGAAATATAAAAATCAAAATTGAAATTTTCTTTCTCTCTCTTTCTCTTTTGGGGAAAAGGAGCAGATTACGGGGAGGGGATTCCTATTTCTTTTAGATGATAAGAAAGCCATCACCATTTGGGGTGAATCAATTTTGCATACCAAGAAATACAGTATATACGAATTTATAAATAAGTAAAGAGGGGAATCTCTGGGTCAAAAAACAGCATTCGAGTACTAAATTAAATTCTGTTTAGGAAGGAATTTTTGCTAAGATTTAAAATCAGTGTATAGTCATTTTGTGCTTTGATTTAAAGATTAAAAATATTGCGTTGTGCAGGCCGTCTGTGCAAAACATTGCCACAGGCTATGGGAGAGTGGATTCGGCATAGTACAAGCGTAAAAGACGCCGTCGAAAACATTGGGAATTCCATCTAAAATTCGTATTCAGATTAACTTTTTTTTCCTTCCCTCCAATCATGTAGCACGTCCATGAAATGCGTAGCTGCAGGTAATGGGAACCCGGCTCGGTAGAGTGCGTACACGGAAAGTGATGATAAATGCTAAAAGTCCTTATTAGAGGCTCGTTTTGTTCTTTTTTCATGTAGTGCCCCGGTAATGCGCTGTCTCTGACAGTATGGATTAGAACTCAGCATGATAGGGGCAAAGAAGAGGCTATCAATGGCAGTGGAGACCTGAATCAAAGTTTTGATTAACATTTTATTCAAGGTTCATATTTTTTAGGTTTATTAGTAAATATAAGGAAAAATTGAGACATAATATAATAAACAAGAGGAGTTGGTAAAACCCGCTAGTAATACATAAAAAGATATAATTTGATGCAGCATCAAGTTATACAACACGGTTCATTAATACGATACGTATACTTATATTTTCTAATGGTAAAAACAATTCTCCTCATATCCATTAAGCTGTGATAATCAAGAAACAACACTAAACAGTAGAAAAGGTTAAACGTATTCAAACTGAATGATTTTCAAACAAATATCATCCCAATTAGCCTCAAGAAATGGTGGTTTTTATGCATAATTAATGACCAAACAATTCCTCAATAAAAATCCAAGACAATTAAATAAATATATATATATTTAACAAAGGAAACAAAATACATAAGATAAATGAAAAGAAAGATAGAAATAAGCAAGTGCTTTGAAATGAAATTCCAGAACTATTTTAAGATCTTTGTGGAATTTCATGACTAAAACGCGTTACATTTTCAGTTATTCTACTTGAAAATGTCATCGTGACTGAAGGGTGTTAACGAATTCCACCCTTGTGGTTTTCTTTGTACCACGCTTTTGGAGTACGATATTTTTATTGTTTCTGTTAGTAATTCAGAAAGAATGCAGGCAATTGTTTACGTTTTTTTTTTTTTTTTTTTTTTTTTTTAAATATTCATTTTAAATAATTCACTAAAGAACTTTCATTGGCCCAGAATTAAATTTTTTATATACATTATTTTAGTTAATTTTAATCCGAAGCTAACTCTTGTAATATTGGATAAAATTTAATAGTAAATTTTGCATATTAAATTTATATCGCGAAAAAAGATTAATTAAATTCTTAATAACAGTTTGGATTTAAATAAATCGTTCACAGTTTAATTATCAGCGTGTATTTTAAATGTGTGAATTATTTTAAAATTTGTGTAATTTTGCATAATAATAAAAATAATTTATTATAATAATTAAATTTAAAATGATAAGGTAATTCCTATATTGTGTATTAGTTATATTATTTCTACATTGTATATATTATTTATGTATTCATATTGGTTGTGAAATTAAAAAGGATTTTATTTAGATGAAGAAAACAAATTTTGTTCTTTGTCATATAATTTATCTGAATTAGTTTCCGCAAAGACATTATGCTTGTATAAGAATCTCATAAAGATTTTTACACACACACACACACATATATATATATATATATAGTAAAAATTAAAGAGTTAAAAGAACTACTAACTGAAATTGTGTTAATCAAAATTTCATCTACATTCCTGCTCAAAGGTTTAGCAAGATTTGCAAACGATCAGTTTTTTTCCATTTAAAAACTTATTTTTCGATGAAATGCTTTCAAACATTGGGTATTTAAAGAACTAGGTCTTCTTCATGTTTTTCAGTGACGATTTATTTAAGACAACATATAGGGGGCAGGTGACAAATTGAGAAAAATAAAAAAATGTTTGTGATCACCCTGTATCGTTAATAAACGAAATGCACTGTAACTTTAGAATATGTTGCTGCATACTCAGTTTAATTTGTAGATGAATTTGTGTGACGATAGCGTATTAAATAACGGAGATATGAACATTTATTTTAAAACTTCGAAAAAAACAGCATGATTTTTATGTATACTATACAGAGTTTTTAATGAAAATTATTCAAACTTTCAGATAAGTAAAAAAAAAAAAAAAACACTTTTAAAACAATATACTGCAATCGGAATAAAAATATCTTAAATATCTCATGAAATATGAACATTTTTCTGAGAAACGTTTTCACTGCGCGTGCGCGAAAGATACAAAAAAATTTATTACATAGATTGGTTGAAAGCTAGATATATTGGGTAACTTTTGTCAAAAGCGCATTTCAATAGAGTAAAAATTAAGCAAATTATCCGAAAAAGAACAAGCTAGATTTTAGGTATTTTCCCAGAGTTAAAATTTCATAAGGAGTTTTTCACATGCCGCGGAATTAATTTAAAGATCCATTTATTTTAACTACTTAGCAAAAGTTCTTTTTTGTGAAAAATCCCTTATCATCTCACAAATCTTAGTAAATAAACAAAAATATGTCAGAGTTACAAGCTTATAAGGGGTTTTTCGCAAAAAAGCCCTTTTGGAGCGTGGTTCAAATAATTGGATCTTCAAATTAATTTCGCGGCATGTGAAAAACCCTTTAGAAAATTTTAACTCTTGGAAAATATCTAAAATCTAGCTCGTTCTATTGAGATAATTTGCTTAATTTTTACTCTATTCAAATGCACTTTTGAAAACAGTTGCCCAATATATTTAGCTTTCAAACTATGAAGTAAATTCTTTTTAATCTTTCGTACATGCGCAGTGAAAACGTTTTTCATAAAAATGCTCATATTTCATGAGATATTTAGGATATTTCTATTCTAATTACTGTATATTTTTTCAAAAGTGTTTTTCACTTTAAGTGGTAATGATTTTCGTTTAAAACTCTGTACATTATAAACAAAAAACATGTTGATTTTTTTGGAGTTTTAAAATAAATGCTTATATCTCCGTTATTTAACATGCTATCGTTACACAAATGCATCCACAAATTGCAGTGAGTGTATATTAGCATATCCTAAAGTTGCAGCTCATTTCATTCACTTAACGATACAGGGTGATCACAGACATTATTGATTTTGCTTAATTTGTCACTCGCCCCTACATGCTGTCTTAAACCATTCTTCACTGAAAAACATGAGAAAGACCCAGCTCTTTAAATACCCAATGCTTGAAAGTATTTCATTGAGAGATGAGTTTTTAAATTGAAAAAAACTGATCGTTTGCAAATCTTGCAAAACTTTTCAGCAGAAGAGTATTTTATTTGACTGATAAATATGGCATCAATGGATACAAAACTGCTTTTTGTTGTATGTTCGATTGCTTGCGTAGTCCAATAAAATTTTAAAAATTGTTAGCTGTAGTATTAGCAATAAAAACCGTCTTATTATTAAACGATAAATTCAAAACATTTGCAAAAAAATCGCGATATATAAAATCGATATTATAATATTTGCATCTGACTACATCCATTGCTTTCGACCAGTTCTACTTAATATTTTACAAGTTATATAATACTCGAATGATGTTTCATGAAATTATAATATTGCCTGCATACTGCGTCCTAGCCAAAGGTGTCTGGATACATCAGTGGGCTTCGAGGCTGAGAGATTTAAGCTCTGTATTCCAGAAAGAGCTCTACGCAATTTTTAAAGTTCTGCACTGGGTTCAACAGCTTTCTTCAAACGAGGCTAATATCATGCTACTCATGTTTTATTATAGCCGCCCTCTGTCGCGTTCGCGTTTCCACTCATGCGTCCCTCTGTATTTTTTTTATGAGTTTTGTTTTAAATAAACACTACGGAGGTAAGCCTCGGCATAGAAACACTCTACACTGCCGCAAGGTGGTGAGAGGCCTGCTTTTGTCGGTCAAATATTGTCTGCAATAGTTTGAATTCAAGTTCTCAAGTCTTTTTCTAGCACTCTTGTTTGCAACTCTCTTCATCATGGCAGCTCGCCAAATGAACGCGATAAGTCTGACCTGGTGTCTTCTCTTGCTCAGTGCCCGTGTTGTAGATTGCTGCAATCATAATTTCTTTCAGATCCTCCTTCTGCACCTTCTACAGCTTCTTCTTACATTTTCTTGTCATGCTTTCAGAGGTGGTCCAACAACACCATACTGCGTATTGCGTTGTTGGTTGCGGTGTATGATCTTCCTTTCAGGAGATTCTCAACCAGGAATCCCAACGTGCCTGAGAATTCCACGGGAGAAGTGTGAATGCTCTACGGATATTCCCGAGCAGTTCCTCTCTTCCTGTTAATAAATAAATATTGATAAAGTATATAAATATTTTGAAATATATTTTTAATTACACTCTATTTTTAAATACTGATTTTGCTATGTTTTGCAATATTATTTATTCTTTTATTTATATATATATATTTCTTTTATTTATTTCTTTTATAATTTGTCATTACATATAGTTTTAAATTATGATAGTAATTCATTATTTTACATCAATGAGAAAAATATTTAAATTATTTAATAAAATAATTTATTAGAAATTTCACGAAAAGCATTTTCACTACTTTGACATCATTATTTTAAAACAGCACATTATTATTTAAATTAAAATATTTGAATTTTTGATAAATATCCATCTGAAAAAAATCGCCATTATGAAAATTAGCATATTCATTCTAAAATTCACTTGAATTTAATTATTTTAGGTGGTAAAGCTTTTAATTATTTGACTAGAAAAAATATAAATACGAATTAAATGATAATGAAATAAATATTAAAAATACAATTTCCTCAAAGCAATTAAACATTCACTATGCTGTTTAAACTTTTTTAAATAAATGAATTTATTTTTGTATTAACTTTTAAAAAATGAATTATAAACGTCTACAAAGTTTCATAAGGGTTATAATTAAATAATCCCTGATAATGCTTATAAAAAATGGTCTTTAGGGATATATTGCACGATTAAAATATGTTCTTACTAACTTTGCATATTACAATTCCTATAGGATTGATAAAAGTTAAATAGATTTCAAAGAAGTTTTTGGGATATAAATATCCTTTTTTTTCTCTCTCTTTTCCATTCAAGGGAAAGATGAAAAATTTCTTCAATCACGTTACTTTTATTCAATCAAAAATTTTGCTCCGTTTATTTACTTTAGATGCATTAAAGCGTATCACGAAATCCTATCAGTAATTTTTCTTCTAATATCTGCTGTGGTTTACCACCACCCCCCTCTCCCCTCAATGTTAAATTTGTTTCTGAATGGCAGATTTCAGGGTAAGAAAATGCCCTTTTCTCTGGCAAACTTCCAGGAGACTACTACTCTCGTCCCATGAAAATCTACTCTACTACTAATCCCATTCCGTAGTAAAGTTTTTATTATTTATTTATTTTTTTCTTTTTAAACTTGCGATTGATTGATGGGCTCTGGAAAATATTTGCACACTAAATCTCTTCGCAGTAAATACTGTGCAGTATTTTTAGTAAGTAATTCAGAAAGAAAAACCAGTAAGTTGTTTTTTCTAGGAAAGAAAAATGTTCAGATACATTTCCTGTTTGCGATAGTTTCCAAATAATGCGGAAAAGTGTGGAAAAAAAATAAAAGCTCTTGAGTATTTCGTCATGCACCATTTTTACAGATGGATATCGAAATAACGAATAAACTATCAGTTTTAAAGCGTTTGTATAAACACTGTTTACGTTTAAAAATAGACTCACACTAATACGAAAATAAAAATAGATATAGGTTATAAGCACTGCATATCTTGATAAAAATTTTATTCAAGTGCTTCAGTGAGTAAGGTTAAGGAGTTCTTTTAAATATTTCCGTTTAACGTTATATGTTAAATAAAGGTTGTATAAATAAATGTATTGTTTATTTGCATTGTATATAATATACATGCATCATATTTAGACAACTTTCACAGTTAATATTCTTTGAAGCTTATCAATCTTGATCAAACTTTGCTAGTAACAAACGTATTAATTTCAAAACATAGCATATGATTCGCCTGAAATTAAATGTTTTTAACTTACTCTAAGATATACGTACAAAGATCAAACGTTAAAAACTTGACTTCGGTATTCAGGAAACCTCAAAACGTGAAAATATACAAAAAACCAAGCGATGAATATTTAGCTTAATAAAGTACATTATTTACCATATGGCTACGAGGAATTAATTTCAATTTTTGAGCAGGTTTCCTGGACATGGTAAAATATTATAGTAAAGCACTTCCATTAACAATAAAAAAGAATGTTATGGCTTGAATATTGGCAGTCCTGAATATCTTCTGATGATTATGTACGCACCACATGGTGCAAATAAATATAATCCTATATTAATAACACATGGTGCAAACTGAAATACACTTCCATCAATTTTCAAGTATTGTCTCACTATAATCTAGTTCTTTTGTGTAGCCCTGTAAACGAACAGTGAATGATTTCCATACCATATTCTACTTGAAACATGTTTTTACGCATGAAAAAAATATATATTCGTTTCGTTTGGTTTAGTGAAGTATATAGATGTTTAAACTCTATTTATCTGCAATTTCCCCTATAGAAGTAATGTATTTAAATTATTTTGCGTGTCCCTGTACACGAACCATTTGCTTAATGTCAACGAAAAGTTTAGTGTAGCATCCTTATATGAAATGTATTTAGAATACCAAGTTTGGACTTTCTGCTATTATTTGTTTTTGAGATATGTTGATAACAGACAGACACAGAAAAATCGCTAAAAACATAATTTTTGGATTCAGGTGACTTCAAATCATGTAAATATAACAAAAATTGACCTTCAAAAATTTTACACAAAAACAGTACCTGCTGTACCATATATATTGGTAAGAGAAAGTAAATATCTAACACAAAATGAACTGGAATTTCAAAAATCTTCATGTACAGGCCCCAATATATCCATATACTTTGGGTAGCCCTGTAAACGAATGATGAATGATCTCCATATCACAATCTACACAAAACATGCTTTTATGCGTATACAAAAAAAAAAAAAAAAAAAAAAAATGTTCAAATCATCTTGTTAAAGGCAACTATTATAGGTCTTAAAGTGTACTTGCCTGCAATTTTCCCCATAAAGCTAATGTATTTAAATTATTCTGTCTGGCCCTGTGCAAGAACTATTTGCTCGATCTCAACGAAAAGTTTAGTGTATCATCCCTATATGATACGTATTTAGAACTCAGAGTTTGGACTTTCTGCTGCTATTTGTGCTTGAGATATACTGATAACACACACACACACACACACACACTCAGACCAACCGCTAAAAACATGATTTTCGGATTCAAGGCACCTCAAAACGTGTAAATATAACAAAAACTCACTTTCGAAAATTTGACCCAAAGACAATACTTTATCATATGTATGGGTGAGAGAAAGTAAAAATAAATTTTAAAAATCTTGAAAGTAAAAGAGTGTCTTTAAAATTTGTTATTTTAGTTAATTGTCCGTTGGTTGAAATTTTACTATCTATTATTTCAGAAAGTTTCGATAATCTCGAAAAAAATCTTTATAAATAAAACCATAAAATCATCTATTGTTAAACATGAAATGTCTTATAAATGGACAGCTTTGGTGAAAATCACATGAAACTAGCAATGTACGTCTTTAACTTTATCAAGATCGTTTAACGTTAAATTTATCATAATTGAACTGGAAATGTTCATGACAGTTTTTTTGATTGCTCTAGAAATTTCCGAGGCCAACAAAATATTATTTCTTTAAGAAACTGTTTCTTTATTCGAAAGCAGGTCATACATCTAGATGTAACATATCTTGCTTGTTTTTTGACGGATGCATCTAACATAAGTGTTATTTTATCGAAATGCGGTTGTCTAATGATATCAATGAAGGAATATATTATATTAATTTTTAATCTATAATTCAGAAAATTTATCAGATTTTTGTGAATGTAGTACAGATTTCAAAATCTGATCAGAATGCTTTTAACCCCCCTCCCCCTGATTCTCAGAAATTCATCATAATACAGAAACACATTTAAATCTAAAACCTTTCTATAGTTTCTACGGAAGTATTACTTATTTTAGTTTATTCATTTTTGTTTAAAACATAGGTTATAAAACAAAAATTACTAATCTTGGTAATAATGTAATCATGGACATTTCTTAGATATTATGCTTCCTAATTGTTTATTTTAGGGTACAGATAATTAAAAATCAAAAACAATATACACTATTTCTTAATTAAATAATAAAATAGAATATTAATTAATTAGATGATTTTTTATTTTATTTTAGTTTTGAAATGTTCATTTCATTATAGTCTTTTTCTTTAATTTTGACTGGTTTTTTACTCCAGAAGTATCTAATTTTATTTATTTATTTATTTTGGCTAAATAGATTTGTTTTGTTTTAGCATTAGGGACTTCCCCACTGCAATAGATTTTTCTTCAATTAATTAATTTCAAACATATAAAAATCATCACAATATCGCTTCAAAACATGGAGTTTTAATTAAATATAAGAATTTTTAAAAATAACCTTTTGTTAACTCCACGACATAGCCGGAGTACTTTCGCCGGGGTTCCCCGGCTTTTCCGACGGTAACTCCAGGGCATCTATTCTCCGATCCGACCGCCATAGCGACCGTCCTTAAACAACGACAGTCGTTAAATTCCACTTTTACCGACTTTCTTTCCTCCCACTGCTAAAGAGCGATTCTCCCCCCAAGGTTGTTATCTAAGGTAGTAATAAAAGCAGTCTTCTTCCGAGGCTAAGGATGTCAGTGATTTCAGCCAATGGCGTGCTGAAGTAGGCGCTACACCTGTGAATAGACGTCGTGTAAGAAAAGCAACATTGCAAGGCAATATGAGAATCGCACATCCAGAAATGCGCGTTCTAAAAAAATTCATTGTTCAGAGTTTGCGTTTCTTTATTATCAATGCTGTGTAAAAATTTCATTACAAGAATTATTATATGTTAAAATTTTATCTTTACTAATATGAGGGGATAAAGCTGTTAGAGTGTACAAATTTAATAGGAGAAAAATAAACTAAAGTACCACAAAGTTCTTTTTTTAATATGTTTTTTTCTTTTTTTTTTTCTATTTCTTATTTCTCTCTCTCTCTTATTTTTATTTATTTATTTTCTTTTGGCGGTTTAAATTATTTTGATAATTTTGTTTATTTAAAAAATGTTTTCATCTGCAGAAGTAAGATTACTTATTGGAAAATGTAATTCAACTCAAATCTATATGTAATGCAATTATTATAATATATATATATATTATTTGTATTAACCTACTTATTTCATAACATAAATTTTCGCTTAATTTATTAATAAAATCTACAATATATTAAAGTGTCTGTTAAATAATAAATAAAATTCAACATGGAAATAAGATGTAGAAAGGAAATGTTTTGCCCGCAATACGAGTAAAATATAAGTAGATTATTTTGAAGCAAAATTAAATTAATTTTTCAAACTCCTTATATTCAAATGAACACCATTATAAAACTATTTAGCTGATTCAATCATTTTATTTTATTCACAAATAGCTGGTAAACTGAATTTAGTTTACTATTATTATTATTTATTTATGTTATATATTGAAACTAAACATGATAGAAATCTTTTTTTTTTTTTTTTAATTTTAACTTTATATGAAATTTCATTTTATGCGTAGCATAAATGCACTTTTAGAATTAATATTATTATTTTTTAAACATCTCCTATTGGGAGCTTCATTACTCTAAAACTGACTTTAAAAAAAAAATCTGAAAATTTGTTAATTCGAACCTCTCTCTATCTGTGCTTAATAAATATATTATAAATAAATACTGCGTTTTTACTTAGAAGATTTTATGCATTTTTATTTAAAAAGAAATGTGTTTTTCATAGGATTAAGAATACAAAGATTTTCCAATTATATTGAATACACAAGGAAAATAATTTTTACATAAACAAAATACAGATTAATATAGGTAATTATTATAGTTCAAAAAATATTTAGCCTTAAATAATAAGTAATAAAAAGGATTAAAAAATTGCATTAAACATTTTCGATTTTTTTTTTTTTTTTTTTTTTTTTTTTTTTTTTTAAGTAACATTCTGAAAACCAGTAAAGTTCAAAAAGTTTTCATTAGAAATGTTTAATATATATATAAAGAGTGAGTAAATAAACTATATGTAACTTCAGTTTAACAGTTAATTTGAAAGAAAAAAAAAATCGAATAAATAAATTACATATTTTTTAAACAATGATCATTTTAAAAGGAAGAGTTTTTCTGATTTTCCGAAAATGTTTAATATGTGTCTAAAATCTTTTGTTTCTCGGCTTTTACTACTTAATATATAGATATATTCAGAGAGAGAGGAAAAATTAAACAAAATGGCAATCCATTTTTTTTTTTTTTTTAAACTTTATATCAAGTTTTATTTTATTCATAGCATAAAAGCACCTTTAGAATTATTATTTGTTTTAACTATTCCCATATTGGAAATATCATCCTACTCCAAAATCAAATTTGTTAAAAATCTGAAAAGTTATTAATTTGAAAATCTATCTATGATTAATAAATAAATTCTAACTGAATATAATGCGTATATGTTTAAAAGATTTTATGCTTTTTTTTTAATTATGTTGAATACACCGGGAAATAACTCTTTTTCAACCAACAAAATACAGAATACTGGTACATAATTATTACAATTGAAAAATATTTAGCCTTAATAAGTAAAAAAAAATCATTAAAAGAAATTGCATAAAACATTTGCATTTTTTGAAAATAACATTCCGAAAAACTGTAAAATTCAAGAACTTTTTAGCAAAAATACTTTTAAAAAATAGTGTACATTCAGTTTAAAAGCTATTAAAACAAAGATAAAAAGAAATTGAATGAATAAAGTACACATTGTTTAAACAATAATCATTTAAAAAGGAAATTTTTTTCTGATTTTCCGATAATGCTCAATTTGTGCTATAAATGGCGAATTATTTTTTTTTTTTTTTTTTTTTTTTTAAACTATTAAACTATTAGTTAAAACTATTATAATTATATATAAGCATATATCCACACTGCACAGTTGGAAAATCATATTTTCATGTTATCATTTCAGTTAGAATTCAAATGTAGCATTCTGTTCGGTTACTTTTTAATTTTTAAAAGCTTATTCTTTTATATTATTATTAAAAATTTCTTTAATTATATAGGACTGCTTTTTTAAAAATAATATTGGGGAGAGGGAGGGTAAACTAACCTCACAATAACAATTTATATATGGATAAACTGATCTTTCCCAAAAAATCATTCACGAGAATTGAAGAAAATAGGGACGAGTCATCTTTATAAGAACCACATGAAGGAGTCGTTATCATAAGGACTGAAACAAACCGGATCTTCACCGCAAATTTCTATGACTGAGAGGGGAGAATAGCAAAAGGTCGGAATGTCACGTCACGTGATCAAAATAACGACTTTGACAGTCAGAATTGAGATATAGTCGGATCGGAGAATAGATCCCCTGGTGCTGCAGGATTTGAAGACTGGCTTCAAGAAACAGTCTTCAAACCCTCCAGCACCAGGAGTTGCCGTCGAAAAAGCCGGGGAACCCCGGCGAAAGTACTCCGGCCATGTCGTGGAGTTAACGAAATGTTTTTTTTTTTTTAAATTCTTGTATATAAAAATCATGTTAGGGGATTACTTTGTTAAAGATAATAAGAACAACTGATATGATTGTCTCCAGTACTGATTAAAATTGACTTTTAATAAATTTCATCATTAAAATTTTGTTTTCATTTTTTCATATCAATTCTATATAACAACTTTATTTTATTTTTTTTAAATACCAGTTAACAGTGATTAATCTGTCTTTCGAAAGAAATAAACAACAGAAACAACTAAATTTTTACCAATTTTACGATACAGCCTGAGAGACAAAGGGATTCCTAGAAGTCAAAGTATAAACATTATTTTTAGAAGTATTTCATCCGAGTGACATCTGATATGCGGAAAAATTATACACGTCTCTGAAAAACTCAAAAAAAAAAAAACTTATTTTTAGTTGCATGATTTTTTTTTTTTTTTTTTTTTTTTTTTTTGTAAAATGTTTTCGAGGATGCTGAATCCAAAAGTTACTCCATTTCTGCTCATCAAGTAATTCCCTTTTTAAAAAAAAAAGAAAAAAAAAATAGGGATTTGCAATAAAAAATAATCCCTAATGTTACTGCTTTAAACTAAACATATTCTTTCTCATAATTAAACAAACAGTTCCTTAATTATAAATTTAACATTCTGTGTGAACACTTTTCTTTTTCTTCTTTTTTCGACACCCACCTCAACACGCTTCCACCCCATTTACTGCCCGCCACATCTCTCCTATTTTATTTTATTTTTATCTTAATAATTTGTCTTAATGATTTATCTTAATAAGTATTGTTTTACTGTAAGAAATAATTATTCAATGCGATTTTTACAATTAGCTAAAGTCTACTAGATTTTATGTTTACGAACAAAATTAATTAAAAATATACGTTTTGCAGAAAAAAAAAAGACTTCTTGGTACGACAGAACTTTTTTTTACTGCATTTTACGGTTTCAGTGAGTAAAAAATCTATTACAAATAGTTAAAACATTTTGTGCAATTTTTCAATTTCAGACCAATGCATTATTCAAACTTTTTTATTTTTCAGTATTTCACATAAATTTACAGATTTGGGATGTACAGATATATACATATATATACACACATACAGTCCTATTCAAAATTTCTCTTACTTAAAAACCTCCATTGTACATCTTCAAATGGTGTGGGTGCCGCATTTAGTGCCTTTGTTGACGGGATCGTGGTTCATCAGTGGTCCTCTAGGCTTGGAGACTGTAATACTGTTTTCCAGGCTGAGCTTTTCTCTATCAGCCAAGCAATTTCATGGTCAAACTCCTATTTAACCCATTCGAAAATTTATATTTACAGTGACAGTCTCTCAGGTCTTCAGGCTCTGGCTCGCCACAGGAGTATCCATCCTATTATTCAGAAAATCAAATTAAATTTCCTGTCTAGTCCGATACTTTCTCCTTAGCTCATGTCTTAGCTCACAAAGGGCGTCTCGGGTAATGAAATAGCGGATCATTTAGCAAAAATTGCCACTAAAAAGGAAGCAGTGGAATTCGTTCTACCCCTCGCTCCTCTTACATCGAAAGATATCTTAAAGCACGGTAGATTTACCTTTAACCTTCACCCAAAAGTGTCAAATTATAATTTTGACCCTTCCCCAGCCATAACAGCCTTCTTAACGGGTCATGGCCCGTTCAAATCACATATGTACAAGTTTCATTGCCCGCGCACTCCACAATATGAGTGCGGGGCTGAGGGTAATGCAAATCATTACTTTTTCTCTTGCCCACTAACCCATCGCTGACGTATCCTTAATACACCTAACCAACCTAACGGCTGGCTTTTTAATATCTTTACCCGACTTTTAATATATTACCCGACTTCCCCTACGCCAGAAACTAACCAGAATCTATAGCTTTTTAATGTATCTTTCCAATCTAACCAACTAATTCTTCAATCTTCCAAGGCAGTTACCAACTTTTCTCATGAAGGTGGTTAAGTTCATATAATTTCCTCATTACAAGCCTTTCCAAGAGGGAAAGCAAGGCTCCGATCCTCTTTATATTCTTTTTACCTTGTGGTTCTCTGTCGTGTGCGAGCTCTGCTTTGGCGACCCTTGATTTCTTTCTTTTTTGTTTATGCAATAAACAACGGAGGAGGCTTAACCTTTAGAAACGGGCTCGTTTGAATCTTCACAGTGCCATCAGAGCCCCTCTCTAAAGGTTGAAATCGCTCACAACCGCTGCATAGTGGTGAGCGGCCACCTTCCGTTTTAGAATCTTAGAATCCAATCAGCTATACGATATGAAGATTAAATAACACAATATAATGCAAAATATTACCTGTCGTACAATAACCATATATTATTACTTAATTCTAAAATAACTTGCAGAGCCTGAGTACTAAATGAAAACGTACACTGTAAATAGAAGCGTCTTAAATTCAGACAGAAGTGTGTCTGAAATGTCAATTCAGACACATAAATGTCTGAAACACTTACGCATGCAAAATTTCAGACGCATGTGCTGTCTTAAATTAAGACACGTAAGTGTCTTTTTTATAAATGAGCTCAGATAAGTGTCTGAATAAGGTCGATATGTCTGAAATTAAGACATATAACATTTTCAGACACATAAAATTTCAGACATTTTACAATTTATGCACTTAAAATTTCAGACATTACAGATTTCAGACACTTAGAAGTTCAGATATTTGTATTACTTAACAAATTTTCCATATGGAATCTACTTTAAGCAGCATGCATATCCTGTTTTAACATTTTTTTAAACAAATAAATTTGACATTATTTTATGTAATATAAGTAGTTAACTTATTTAAAATACTTAGACACGGATCTTATTCTGTTAAAAATTAAAAAACAAAGTTAATTTTTATTTAAAATTCTCATATGTAATAAATCAAAAAAATATTAAGATAAACGAAGCATGTAACTATAGTAGCATATATAGCATGTAGCTAAGAAAGCGAATTCGTAGCTAAACAATCTTAAACAATTTGTGCATAATTGATTTTTTTTTCGCGTTTTAAAAATTATTTTATGTTTCCCTACACTTCAAAACGTAAAAGAGCATTTTTTTTTTTTTTTTTTTTTTTTTTTTGGTTTCATGTATATAGTTTGTTTTCTTGCAAATACCAGTTAAAAAAAAAAAAAATCGTTTAAAATCCATAGGCTACTATTTTTTTCATATTTATTACGCATTAAAAAAAAAAAAAAAAAAAAAAAAAAAAAAACTCTAAACCTCTATACATGAAATTTAAGATACTATGTATTAAGCTTTACTTCTCATGAACAGTTTTATTGCAAAGACATAAAACTTCAATTTGTTTTACGGATACTAGAATATATTTCGTTATACAAGCAAAGTGCAGCATGAGCACCGATGGCTTGATTGGGAAGACACTCGTCTTTGAATCCATAGGTTGTCAGTTCGATTCCCGCCGGGGGCAACGGGGACTATTATTGTAAAAATTATTAATGTATATATTCTATGCTCTAGGAGATTCTAAAATATATTTCTCACAGGTAAACAGCATAAAACGCATCTTTTTATTTATGAAAATTATTCACTTCAGACAGGATCAAAGATGGCGGAATTTCAGACGTTTCGAGTGTGAAACGATGTGCCTTTTAAGACACTTTTTAGCATCTTAAAATTGAACACCCGTTTTAGACACAATTTTGTCTGAATTTCAGACATTTGTATCTACAGTGTATCAGTATATTTCAGCGAACTCTAAAAATTTTTGGAAGTTGAAAATTTGGATCATTAATATTTATAGCATATACAAATGCATTCATGTATTAAAAAGATTTGTTTAGTCCCAAAGAACTTCGTTTACAATCATTAAATCAACATCGTCTATAGTAAAATTTTAATATAAAGAAAATATGATTGATTATTAAAGATTAAAAATTTTGTAAGAAAAAATCATAAACAGAAAGAATCGTGACAATTGTTTTCGATCATAAGAAGCACGGCTCTTGATCAGGCGAGATAAACAGGTAGGAGTTCAGCATGAAAGTGGAATCATATATAGGGCTTAAACAAGTATCTGGGTGAAATAAATGGAAAAGAAATCCTAAACAAACGCTATTGTTGACATAAATTTTTAAAAAGTTGAAATAAAATTACTTATAGTTAATAAATAGAAGTAAATATGGCAACTAATAATAATAATTTAAAAGATAATAATAATAAATACAAGGAATGAAATAAGAAAAATTAAAAAAATAAATAAAAAGAAACGGAATACAGTAAGTTATGTGAGTAATTTTTAAGCATGATGAGACATGAAAAGCATTAAAGGAAGATCATTACCAGGATTTTTAGAATTTTTCTAAAATTTTTCTAGATGATTAAAAAATGTCTTTATTGCGTACATTTTGCCAGAACTAATTCATTCTATACTTCTAATGCTTCCTAGTTTGGCTACGATAAATTATGCTGTACGATAAACAAGGGATAAAATGAACACCAGAATGGTTTCAGAAAAAATAAGACCTTAAAGATAATTTAATTTTACTGAGAGATTTAAAAAAGACTTTAAAACAAACGTGCAAAAAATTACCAATCTTAAAATTTTTACTGTTTTTTGCCACCAGTATCGGGGTGCATTTTACAGTTGTGATTGAGTATTACTTGAATGAATGCACCAATTGGCCCAATAAAATTTTATAATTATCCGAAATTGTTTTTTTAGTTAATTAGATAGAATATCAACGATTAGATGGAAAATATTTAACGTTACTCGTGTTTTACTATTTTCTCATAAGTAAACGTTTTTTTCCTAAAATCGGTGATTTAGACATAACATATGTATTCGGCAAGCGGCGTACGGCAAAGGATTAAAAATTATAAGAGTTTAAAGGTAACAATGTACTCTGTGGTATTTGGCACATACAAACAATACTTATTATTTGGTACCTTTTCAGACAAGTATATGTAATTTATCAAACACCCAGAAACATATTGTCGCGGATATATTAAGATGCAGACAAAAAAAAAAAAAAAAACGGTTTTTGTTCAACTTGAAACAGAATATTTTATTGATTTCTGTTTTGACTCCACCATCAACGACAAAATCTTCACGTGTGACAAATTAGCTTTCATTAGTGTGCACGTTGTACGACTCATCTATTTTATTGTATTATCCACTCATTCCCTATCTATCCAGAAACACTGTAAATGTTTAACATGTGGGAATACATTCTCAATAAAATACTATGTTTCAAGTTGAGATAAAACCGTCTGCTTTCTAATGTGTAGGCGATAATGTATTTCTGGAAGTCTGATAAATTACGTATGCGCATTTAAAAAAACTTCAGTTAATAGAAATTGCTTGCATGTGACAAATATATGTTTGTCCATATACTATTATCCTTAAACCCTTATAATTTCAATATCCTTTGCTGTTTGGCACTAGGTTTCTACATATCTGTTATTTTGATTGTGTACTTTCAGAATAGACCAGTGCTGAATTAAAAAAATTTAAAAAAATTAAAAATCAAAATGGTTACAGTAGCAGAATATGAAAATTAATAATTGTGGGGAGAATATTTTCACCCAGAGTGGAGATACATGGATGATAGTTATCTGACAGTAGTTCTAAAGATCGGCAGTGTAAATTTGCAAACGCGTTCGAACAATTTAAATGGCAAGCTACTTAGAAAAATGATTTAGCTTAAAGGTACGAATCTGATTAGTTGTTTATAGACGAAGAATTTGCACGAGTTGAGTGATTTTCCGTCTTCCTGCATGATAATGCTAGACCACAGACCACATACTGTTCACCAAACTAAAGAAATGTTGAAAAAGTTCGAGCTGGAATTCTAGTGATACCTCTATATTGCCCAGATTTCGCATTTAGTGACTATAGCCTTGTTCCAAAATCTAAAGAACACTTACCTGGCATAAGATGCTCTTCAGACAAAGGTATGAATATAGTAGCCTAGAACTGCTTCAAGGAACAAGAACATGATTTCTACAAAGTCTTGTTAAACACGTTGGCGTTACGTTCAAGTATATGCCTAAATGGGTTTAGCGATTAATCTTAAATATGATCCCTAACAGCACAAAATGTTCCAGAAACGTAACAATCATATAACATTGAAATATTATAAACATATCCGAAACGTTTAAAAACGTTCAGATTGCTTTCCGATTAGTTTCAAAAACGTAGAAATGTCCGCGATCGTAACAAAAAATCAGATATGTAACAGAAACGTTACAATCACTTAACAGATAGAAAATCAAAGAGGGTGAATGTTTCAGAAAGGTATCAGAGAGCATACTAAAACGTCTTACGTTTACGAAAGATTGTAAGCTTTTTGCAACATAACTGAAACATTCTGTGCTGTATGGGATAGGTCAATATGTATCTTAATCCCTTTTCATATGTCTGACTACTGTTTAAAAGTAAATTTTTATTACACTTGTAACTTTCATTTTTTATTCACCCTCATGTGTACCATGTCTAGATTCCCGATTGTTGGGAACAAACGTTTACTTGACAGTGTCTCACTCTTTTACATTAGTCCTGTTTTCTTGTCATATTCATTATGCACCATGCAAAACTCTAATTTTCCGATTACTTTTCAAATTGAATAGCGCTTGATCCGAGAACACGTTATACAATTTCAGTCCAACGCATACTACAGTCGAATTTCAGTCTATATATTAATTGAATCCTGCAGTTTTATGTAATTATTTAGAGGAGATATATTTCCAACAATATAACTTTCTATGCATACATATAGAAATGGGGCAATATGTGTCGATATTTGTATAATCCTCTTTAGCCGTGATTAAGGGGAATTTCAGTGTATCTACCGAAAGGCTGAATTACATTCCATCTGAACTCTAAAAGCATAGTTATTCGTATAGTATGAATTAAACTAGTCGATGCATCATTAAATATCTATGTTTCAATATAATAAGCAATTTCACTATTTACTTTAACGTAAAATGTCTCATGCATGTTCTTTTCATTTTTCATTGCGGAATAGCGCAAAAAATCTTTTAGGATATTTTATTTTCTGAAAATCTATATACAGTCGGCTGCAAAATTATTCGAGCACTAGCCAATAATTCCTATATTTAAAAAGTACACTTAAGTCTGTTTTGCTAAGTAAATCCTTGTCGAATCATGTTCTTAGACTGATTAAGAACATGACTCGACAAGGATTTATTTAACAAAGCTGTATTAAGTGTACTTTTTTTTGGCAAGGACTATTGCTAGTGCTCGAATAATTTTGCAGCCGACTGTACATGTGTATAGGTAGTTATTTATACAATTTTTCTGATATTTTCGGCATTTTTTTTCACTCGAATTCCATGAATTTATTCTGATATAAGAATATTTGTTTTCATTAATATTATTATTATTTTAATTATTATTACTATTGTTGTTGTTGTTGTTCTTCTTTTTTAAAGCAGGATAATTATAAAATTACAGGTTTGAGATTTCATTTAAGTTTTACAAAAATCTCAAATAGTATGGAATAATTGATATTTCATATTACCCGAATCGCTATTTTGGAGAATAAATCAACATTAACCACCTTTTGGTAGAAATACGTTCATGGCTCGGATTTAACCTTAATTTAACCTCGGATTTCTCCTTAACGGAAATGACATTACGTTTTTACTCACTTTGTGACAACTGCGTAGCAGCCTCAACTAGAAGTTTTCCCTCACTCTTCTTATAACTGTGTTGGTTGTAGAAAATGAATCACGAATTAAATAACTGAAACATCAAACTTTTATTTTAGACATAGAGGGGGAAAGGAGCTTTTAGATGTGGACAAACTTCTATAATTGACTTAATTAAATAGTAATATAATTTAGACGATATCAAAAAGATGGCTCACCGCTGAAGAAGCTTTAGATGCCAAACTGACGCTCTGTTGAAGAAACTTAACTGTGCACTAGACTTTTAAGTGTCATACAGATACTTTGAATATCAATCGGATAAGTGCTCCACTAAAAAAACACCACTTCCTTAGCTTGGAAATCAATTTAAAGTTACTTCATTAAAGCGATTCACTCCATTTTATACCAAATACTTATTCTAAAATTACTCACATTCAATTTCTTTCTACCTTCACAATCTTCGCAAATCCTGTCCTTGATTTGTCAAACTACTTCTCCAATTGCTAGAGATACTCTACGTCAACCCAAATGTTCTCTACTCGACACTTCTATGTCCAACCAGATCTCACCTAAAACATCGCCAAATGATCCTGGATCCAGTAAGTAACCATTCACTTTCTCATTCCAACATTGTGACTCAACTTGACGTTATCACTTTAGACCATCTTCAATACTAAATTCAACTGGCGACCTTTACTTTCTCAACTCGACGCCACTCATACCTCATAATTTTACAGTTTTGCAAATAGATTACAGAATTCGTAATACTTATCTCTAAAACAATGTCTGAATCTTGATAAACCAAAAAAGTTGTATGACACAAAAACTGCTTTTCTCACTGATACAAGGTGACTAACATTCATGTTTGGGCTTTGTGAAGACATCTGACGGGCTTTCTGTAAGTTGTAGCTCCATAAAGGTGAGATAAAACGGTATTCCATTTTACCCACTAAAACAGTAATTCCATTTTACCAAATAAAACAGTATTCCATTTTACCCGATACTATTCAATATTTCCCACAGTTCTTACATAACTGCACAACTTAATGTTTAACATGCATAAAAGTTCAATTGTAGCTTATCACAATGAAGATTTTACATATGGAATTTGAGAAATTTTAATCAACAGATGGTGAGATGTATCCTTGTGGAAATTCACAAGAGTGTAGAGAATCACAAGGGGATTAATAACAACGCCTCCTGTTGGTCGATCACACAAATTAAGTCAGCATTCGTTTTCAAAATATTTATCTCGCATCACATATGTTTTCTGCATTTATATGCTATAAAAATTGAAATTCAGCCTTCCTATTCATAGGGTAAAATGCCTCTGAGACAGAGGGTAAAATATCACCTGTCGAATAATATGCACCTAAATTGGATCAGCATAGTGTTTTATAATGTCACTCTCATATACCAAGTTTTGTGCAATTATAAAGAATATTATAATACGAAATTTTAACTGTAACTCTTTAAATCAGAAGTTATTATGATCTAAAAATGATTAAAAAAGCAAACGTAATTAACCCTAAGTTTTTTTATTCTAACGTCTCCTTTTGTCATTATTGGACTAATTCAAAACTAGATCTTTGTCATAACATGCCAATGCTTTACCATTACCCCAACCTCGTGAATTTCTGATCCGTATTTTTAGATTAATTAAACATTGGACACATGTTTTGCGAACAGCAATGGAATAATTAAATTTAATTATGAAACTACATTACTGCTATTTTCTAGCGAATAAATCAGAAGTTGTAAACTAAACATATGTAATTCATATATTATTTTTTATGAAAGGGGAAAATTAATTTTAAGAACAAAAAGTGATCAGGCAAGGAATATACTCAATACTCATGGTGAATTTATTATGTGACCATTATTAGGAGTTTTCCCTGATTAAATAAAATAAATATTTCTATTGAAATATTTAATTAGCCAAAAATCATAAAATTTGGTAACTATGCGAAGTACACCTAGGTGATCATTTTCATTCTTCACATTTGTTATTGTAAATTGTGGTGCAATCTCTATTAGTTCCGTGACATTTGCTTTCATTTCTTCGATGTGGGTCACAAGTGAAACTTAAACTTTGTCTTTAACATATCCCAACAGTAGTAAATCAATGGAGTATAAGTCTGGCGATCACAGTGGCCACGATAATTGACCATTTCGCTCACTGTTGTCCACTCAATCACAAGATTTTCAAACGTCATTTCTCAGTGTAAAAAAATAAGTTGAATTTTAAATTATTTTATTATGTAAAGCACCGCATTTTTATATGTTAGTTGATTGATATTATATATGTATATATACAATATAAATGCTACGAAGTGATAGTATTGATGTGGAATTAAGTACAAATGAATACGGTAGGGTCCTAAGCCTCGCTAGAATGCCTTCAATGACATATCTTCCTAACGGGGTTGTAGCCGCTATTTACGCATGTTTCGGAGATAACCACGGAAAAATCTAAATGGTTTGGAGGACGAGTACTCTCTGGATTCAAATGCAGTATATCATGTCTACCAGCTTCGAGAGCGGAACCACTCGTCCATAGCTAGGGTTTTAATACGACATGGGCCTTTCCCTACCCTGTATACGACACCGTAAGACCTAAAATTTACTTTTTTTAATTTACGAGAATTAAATAATGCTGAAACTTTTGCAAACGCATTTGTATATCTGGCGATCTTTATTTCAAGATATAAGCTGCAAACTCTTTATTTATAATATACATTAACTATATTGTTTCAAAATATTAACATAATCTATATTTTTTATTTATTTAAAAACATTATCTTACAATGATTAATGGTTGAAGTTTCATTTTGCAAAAACTAACATAATATATTCCATTAAACTTTCTTAATCAAAAGCCAGCTATACTTTACACCATTACTCACCTACTTCGCAATCAATATCGAAAAACAAAATTTAAAGCTCTTAGGAAACTAAATTAATTTAAAGGTAAGCTCTCCTGGAAACAATTTTTGTATATTTTGTATTTCATTTTTTGGACGTTTGCCATGAGAAAAGACAGGTTTTCCATTTAAGCGTATTTCTCAGTGGAATACCTTGTTTCTCCTTTGTGCATATATTGTTGATTGAATTCAAAAGCGTATTTAAATAATTACAAATATTACATTAAAAATGTATTTTGTTAATATTAAATTAAATTTAATGGCATTAAATTAGACAGTAAAATAAAATTTCATCGAGTACATTAATACAAAATAATATCATGTGAATTTTAAAAACATTATATTTAATTTTTAGTTTTATTAACTCGGTGATTATGGAAAATGCAAGACGACTTTTAGTAGTATTTAACCCACACATTTTTAAGTAATTACTTATGAAACTAAGATTCAGAAAAACTACTTAAAAAAATTCTTCTTCATCTAACTGACGAATAATGATTGCACATTTGCAAAGCTGCGCATTTACTTCGTATTTAAACACAGATATTGGAGTTCAGATGAGCACACTAACAATAAACATTATTCCGAGTTATTATAGAACGAAGTGGAGAATTAACAGCACATCTTCTCCCCAGGATATCTTCAAGGTAAAAAGACGTCCCGGAAACATCCTGAAGATGTACTGTGGATAAGGGGGCTGTGACGGTAAGTGTAACCTCGGCTTATAACTCCACTGAGAAGCTGAATTTGGAGCTAATGGTCATCATGTCATATCTATTTGTTTGAACTTTTCTTTGTTATAATCCAGCTATAAGAAACAAAATCAAATAGAAAACAGTGAAAGTTGGAAAAGTTTGAAAAATTGTACCCATTCCCATTCTTTGACATGAAGCCCATATCGAACTTTCGAATTTTGCCATTGTTCTACTTTTGAAGGGAACTCAACAATTTTTGGTAAAGAAACTAAGTTTTGTATGTGCATGTTGAATATAATTTAAGATTTGTTTTATTTTTTAATCGTTCGAATTGCCACTTATAGTTACTTTTATCTCAAAAATTTTGCACGTTATGCAAGTGTAAATATCTTATTTATACTTGACTCAATGAAAATCCAGTCTCACTTATCTTTGTGCCACAAATAAGGAGATGAGATAGAAGTATCGGGAAAAGACATTGCCACAATTCTTCATGAACCTAAATTAAGGTGTAAGAAAAACTAAATTTTGGGTTTTAATATCTATCGAATTGTATAGAGCCAAAGAAATGTTGGCTATTTATTATTTGTTATTATTATTATTATTATTATTATTATTATTTGTTAAAGTAATTTTTTGATTTCTTTATATTTAATCTATTTAATATTTTACATTTCAAATGTCAGATTTCTTCTTATATGTAAAAAATTCATTCAAACATTTTTTTTTTCCTATAGAAATTTTGCAAACTTTTAATTCTGTTACATTTACCCCAGCTTTATATTTTACGTTTAAAAATATACCATAATTGAAAAAAGGACATTTTTGATTAAGCATTAGCATCCACTGACTGGTAATGGGTTTTCCGACCACAAGCACAATTTAAGTACTTAATTCTGTGAATTTTAGCTTTTAGTTTCATATTGCTGTTGAACATTTTTGAAAATTTTGTAAAGTTGTAGCGGAGATATACTGAAAAGTTCACAGTTCTGTAAGGAATTCAGATACTTTTAAAATTAATAATTAATAAAATTCAAGATTCATGAAAGTTTTCACTATATGGAAACTTGATTTACATTTCTTCTAATGTACAGTATACGGATATAGTAGACCGATGTTACACTTCCTCCAAACCATGGTCTCTTATACCAAGTCTGTTCACACGAAGATCTTGGAAAAATTTTCAAAACCAGCTATTTAGGACCATTTGAAGAATTCTAGAAATCGCATTTTTAAACACAACTCTCCAGACATTTCGACTTATTTATGAATGATTTTATTACCTAATTTACAAATTTTCATCTCCACAATATTACGGATATTAGAAAAGTAATTTTCCCCAAATTTCCTTCCTGTAGGTGCAGGTCTGTCTAAAAAAATCTGGCATTAAAATTTTGGAAATGATAGGTAATACTCTTGCCCTGAATCCCATTGTTCGCATATAATGGGTACGAAAATTTCTGCTGAGAAGTTTTCTATTAACATAAAACTGCAAGACAGCATTATTATGGTCTGCTTCCATGAAACTAGCCAGGATTACATCCAGAAGTTGATATGTTCTATGTCGGACCACTGCAAGACTCTCATCAAAGCTCGTGAGGATCTACTAAATATGGAAGTAATCCTCATACGTGTATACACATCTAAGTGCATGTAATATGACTGCCATTATGTGGAATTTTACATTAACTACAGAACTTGTATATGCATTTCTTTAATTAAATGTCAGTAATTTATTAGTCTTATTAAAATTTGATTGAGATCAATCCTTCAACTGTATTTTATCGTAACAGTATCATCCCATTGCTTAAAATATATGAATGAAAAGTAATACTTCCACATATTTCCCTTTTTTCGCAGGTGATGCAGTTTTTTTGTCTGCCATTGTACACACAGGAGAGTGTGTCGGACTTTCTTTTTCCCTTAGTCCAGATTCATTTAAAAATAGTGGGACGAAATAGAGTGACAATTGGCAGGGATTTAGGCATATTATAAACTTAACATTTTATACATGGAACATTTCAAAATTTTAATAGCATTTTGAGGTATGGGCAAAAAACGCTTGCGCGTGCGCAATAACCATTTGTCAGTAAAACATGCAAAATGAAAAATCATTTTCGATATCTTTGTGTTTCAGCCATAAGGGAAGAGAAAATTACGTTCAAAATATTTTCTGCGCGCGTGCGTCTGTAATAAAAGTGTCAAGAACGCTTTTATTTATTTATTTATTTATTTTTGTCCGGATATCACGTGAAAACGGCTGGGCAAAAATGAATAAAAATTTGCAAAGATTGGAACTTGCATCCAACGTAAAATTATATCTATCAGATGTTTCGAAAATTTTCTTAGATTTCGATTCATAAACAGGAGGTTTTGCGCATGCGCAATAAGACTTTTGTTAGTAAAATACGCAGAATGAAAATATATTGTCATATCTTTGCGTTTCAGACTTCAAAGAAGCTAAAAATGTTTTTAGAATGTTTTCTGAGTGAGTGGTGAAAAGTGTGCGTCTCTGGAATGTGAGATGTGTGTTTGTCCTTTTTTTGATCTTGTAAAATGGCAGGACGGAATAGAATTATAATTGGCAGGCGTAAGCATGTACCAAAACGTAATATAGTGTTTTGCAGTTTTTGACATTAATTCATTTCACTTTTTACTTTTACAATTTTAATTAATTTGGTTGTTTTATCTGTCTGGTTCAAAACTTGCAGTCATTTTTTAAATCACTTACACCGAACCGATTTTCTATAGGTTGAAATCTTTGGAGATGACAATACAAGGCTCAATTGCATACCGTTTCTAATTCATCCATATGAACAGTGACCATCAATAGAGAAACAAAGGAATTTGACATAATTTTTGCTTTACTGAGGTTCATTTTCAATCCAACAAGCTTGCTTTCTTTGCTTAATTCTTGAAACCTTTTAAATCCTCAAGTAAGGAAGCAACAGTACAATGTCATCCGCAAATCTCAAATGATTTATAACTCTCTCTCATGCTTTATGTCTTTCTCTTTCCAATTATTTTCTTAAAAACTTCTTGAAGTACTGCATTGAACGGTTTAGGTGAAATTGTGGCGGTTTTCATAATTGTCAGTATATTTTACCTGTATTAACTTACGCTTCACAAACTTGGACATTAACGTGTAAAACAATATAAAAGCTTCAAACAATCCAGAGAGACATTCAGAGATGCATGTTAGGATTCACCCGAAGAGGCAGAAAGTGAAACATATGGATCACCAAAATCCTATTTTGAATACCAAGAAATAAGAAAATACCGAGGAAGAGACTACAGACTTACAAACACATTTATCCACAGTTCACCCTAGATATATCCCTTTCATCCACATTACATCCTAAAGATGTCTATTTCATCCTCAAGATGTCCTATAAATGTCTTGGAAAGAAGATGTGTTTGTAGAGGTGTCATTGGTGAGATGGGATTGTCAAGTTTGGAAGAGCAAAATGGAGAAGAACTGCAGAAAACAAGCCAGAATTGAATCACCTAGGAAAGGCTTTCCTCTTCAACCTGCATTTGATTGATAAAGCCCGTAATTGATGAGAATGAGAATGATACACTATTATATACATTTTTTCTTATTTTTAAATCAAATCTGATCAGCTTATGATCGTATGTAACAATCGATCCTAACTAAAGTTCCATCATTTGAACGTGGCACCATTTATTGCTAAAATTGTGAATTGAAAAGTACTATTTTGAAGGTATGAAAAATTGTATATTTAAGATTCAACTTCTGTAGACTAGGCATGTTTTCAAAAAACAGCAATGCAAGAAACATTCAAGTAACAATTGGAAAAAAAACTTTTTAGGGCATTTCGATCCCGCTGAATATGAATCTGCCTGTTACCAAAGCGAAATTGGGACTAGAAGTCCAGTATCCAGGATGACGGCCAAAACTCAGTTGCCTTATATCTCCCTTTGTCCGTTGGCTTAACCCTTTACAGCGCACTACCCTTTAAAGTTGGAATATTTACAAAAAAAGTTGTAGGCTATCTACTTAGGTCTAAAGGAGTACACGGGTATAATTTTGTAAAGATAGTACTTACCGTTTTGAACCTGTGGGTGTTCCATCAGCGGGAACACTGCGCCACTAGAGCTCTGAAAAGTGCATCTAAGATCATCGCAGAGAAGCGCGTAAATGAGTAGAAGATTTTGCATATGAATTTAAAAGCACTGTATTACACCTGTGTAGTAGATTTAGCATGACCCATGGTGCATCCCGGGGAGGCCTGCTACTCTACAGTCGGTAACAGAAGTGTCCGAACACTAGCAAAAATTCTTATGTAAAAAAAGTACACTTCACACTGTTTTGTGAAATAAATCCTTACTGGATCCTCTTCTTAGTCAGTTTAAGAACATGATTCGATAAGGATTTATTGAACATAACCATATGAAGTGTACTTTATTTACATAGGAATTTTTGCTAGTGTTCGGACACTTTTGTTACCGACTGTACACCCCTTAACCCCCCCCCCCCCCAAAAAAAAAAAAAAAAAAAATCTTGGTTATATGATTTTTTATGAAATAATTTGATATTTACAGTTAGTATACATATATACAAGTCCTATGTACAAAAATATTCACAATTAGTGTATTTTTTAGCTTCATGACATTTTTGGAAGCACGTCACACTCTTTTGAAAATAGTTTTGTGCGGTTTTTTTTTCTATAAACAACCAACCCTCCCTCGCAGCATCTGATAGCTTGACGTCATTCCCTCCAAACTGAGGAAAACAGAGCACGTAAACACAGCTGTCTTCTCTCATCATTGTTTTCGGTTGCATAATATGAAAAGCGCTAGTGTCGCAGTGTTCCAGGAGATGGAACACCATATTTTATTCAACGATTCCTCGTATGTTTCCTGTATAAAAAATTAAAAATAATATAGAATAAATAATTTAGAGTACAGACAACAATATAACATAGAAATCTTTTTTCAAGCAATCATTTTTGTATCACAAAAAAATATACAAAAATTCTTGTAAATACGAGGATTTAAAATAACGCGTCTCAGCTAAATATCATGGATTGCCTTGTGTAGTGATGCCATCTATAGTGGAAAAGGAAAGTTCAAAGTAAAAAATAAACCTATTTTTATGCATTTGCAATTGAATTTAACGTTTGGAGAAGCTAGCGAAATTTGGTGTTCCATGTAGTGGAACACTGAACGGCAAAGGGTTAAAATAACGATTTGAAGTGTACTGAGAAGTTTTTCTCAGATGCCAAACACATTAGAATGCTCAAAATTTACTTACCTTAAGTTTCGAATGCATGAGCTTCAAGATGGCACCCAAAATGGCCATTAAAACGTATTTCGGGAGTAATCAAAGAAGCAAGAAAGATGAGAAAACGACAATTTCAGCGTTCAAACATTCTTTATTGAAAATTAGAAAGATAAGAAAACAATCATTCATTTGTTTTTAACTTATGGAAATGAGGCAAGGAAGATAAGAAATCAACCATTTAAAGAGTTAAAATATTTTCAAGAGCGGTGGTACAACTTGGTAAAAGTCAGTTGTATAAGGAAAAGGCACACGACGTCACTCGCAGTCAAGTTATGGGTAGAGTGGCAAAACATTGGTATTTCCACCAATACAAGTTAATCTTTTGCCATTATAGAGTGGAAAAGATTGATTGACTGAGTGTTTTTTTTTAACATTCGCTTTCCTTATTTTTCTAGCACATGCACATTGTAGTCAGGAATTGGGATGAAGAAGGACAGGCCATCCACAGGCCATTGGGATGATGAAGGCTAAGACATCAATGCAGGCTTTAGGAACGGGCTCAAGGGTCAGAAGGAGGGGAAAGTACTGGTCTTAGTGAAGCCTCCACCTATATGATTCAGGATCATCCGGCATGATGATTATTTTCACACACGTTCACCTTAAAACTTTTTTTAATTGTCAGTGACGAAAAACAACTGTTTTTATAAACTCTATGTCGTCGCTTTCTATCATGTTTTTATTTAATTATGGCATCTTTAGAGGTGCAGTCACAGCGCATCGCTTATTGGATAAAGGGCTTCTGACTCTTTCACAAAACTGAAAAGCTGATATCTGGCTACATTCCATCTGGATACGTCTTTGCCCACCTGTTCAGACCATCGAGCCAGATACAACTACTTCGATGGTTACAAAGTCATGTTGAAGAAGAAGTTCATAGAAGAAGCCGAAAAGTTTGGCATTGTATCCCCCCACTGCTAGAAAATTCTTCCAATGTGTTAGCAATGGAATGGCTCCATGGCTTAAAATGCTCCTGCTTCATAAATTGCCTCTTGTAGCTCAATAAAATGCTCGTGCATTTTTTTTCTCATATTTTCTTACGGGATTCTAGTGTGCAGGACCTCGATTTAATTTCAGCTTTTCTTATGCCGAAGTTACAGAAAAAATGTCCTAGTTTAATTCCAAGAGCTTTTATAATATTTATACGGCCAATTACTCCCTCAATAAACATAACTACTGTTTCGTTACAGTTTTTTTTTTTAGTCATATACGCAATTGGGAAAGCCCCATCCGTATTGTCTAGACGATACTTATATCTTGTTTGTAATTCTTTGTGGAACACAGAGTAGAATCATTGTTGACATAGCGTCAAAATGTCAGAATCTGAAGAAGTACACTCAGACTATTCCATCTTAACAGCCATCTTAACGAGTTCTGCAAAGATTCTCCACAAGATTCTTTTAATATAAATGAAAATTTTAAGGAGTTTGCATCCATTCTTAAAATAGCTCAGGCAGCAATAAACATTCTCAACATACAGAAAAAAAAAGCTCTGGTAAAAATCATGTTCCTTTGTCCGCAACAGGAAACTGGCAATAGCCTCTCAAGCCCAAGATTAAACTTCAAGGTCTCCCAGTCCTGCAAACCAACCTTTTGCAAACAACACAGAAAAACCCTACAACACCAACACATGATATACATTCAAAACTGCTAGTGGCAGAACAAATTTTACAAGATCTAAAAGGACAAAACATCATCCAAGAAAAAATTAAGGAACAACTACAGCACCATAAAAATACCAAGAACAATCAGAAAGTACAAGGGCAGAACTATCACTCTGTACAACAGCAAACTCAGACCCTGAACACAACAGAAAAAGAGCCCACAAATTCTAAAGAAACACCAACTGCAAATTGATATGTACACGCCTACATACCATCGGAATATAAAGAACTATGGAATCTACAATCAAAAATCAAATGCTATGAAACAATGATCACTATTACAGCAACAAAAACCACAGAATCAGGAGAAGACAACCTTAATCTGTTAAACTGTGAAAAAATAAACATGGCAGTGAAAATAGATTATATAAACATCTTTAGAAAATATATAGACCTCCAATATCGATCAGAAGGCTTGGCTGGCCAAACAGTTGTCAGCTGAAATGAGTCAAACTCAAACAATCCAAATAAGATTAATGGTAAGAAAACAGACGTGCCCACAGACGAAAATAATCATCTTGGGTATACCCACAGAAATAAAGAAAGAGGACCTTCAGCGCATTTTGCAAGATTTGCTTCTAATGGAAAATGTAGCAGCAAAATTAACAATAATCAAATTCACAAAAACAAGTTTTCCACCAACTGAGGCTTCAGTCCCATTGGCGCAGGCTTTACTAAACACAGCTTCTTTCAATATCGGAATCCACAGGTGTAGAATACGTCCCTATACTCACATTCCAAGATGCACAAACTGCCAAAAACTCGAACATACAGTTTGCAACTGTATGGAACAGCCGCACTGGGCCCAGTGTGATGGAACGCACAAAAAGGAAAAATGTGAAGAAACACCCATGTGCATCAACTGTATCAGAGAGAATGAAAACCTTCCAAAAGAAAACTAGACACAAACCACTCAGCCTATTCCACAGTCTGTCCAGTATATACCAAGAAATACAACAAAACTAGTAAAGAACTGGATGTCAAATATCCATCGAATTAAGAGAAATTCAACACCGAACAGATCTTCCACCCCAGAAAGGCATTAGAAACCAACACCATAGACAGGAAAACCATATACTTCCACCTACTTGATCATATCAAACAATTCCACCTAACCTTTTCTTACAAAACCAGGAGAGGCTTTACAGTGGAATTGATAGAATTTACTAGTCAAGCACAGGTCTTGCACAAGACTTAAGCTGTAGGCTCCGTCTAGAAGAATTCAATAGGCACTTCTAACTTTCACTTCTTTTCTTTTGCACTAACACAATTTCCTTCATTAAATAACTAATACGAATGGACAGCGCATCAGCACTTTCATCAACACAATCATTGTTGAATCCTTCCTCACCACCCTTCGAAGGCGGTAGCTCTAATGACAAATCCCACTTCTGACAGTGTTCTAATCCTGCAGGTTAACCTCAACAACTACAAGGCAGCAAATATGGCGGTCTCAAAATTTATGGAAGATAATTCCTTTAATATAAGGTTACTCAAGAATGCCTACTGAGGGTGACCTATATGGATTCCCAAATTCTTGAGTACGGTTTGCTTTAGCTAAAAACAGCTCACATATCATCATTCGGAATCAAAATTTATTATACACCCATCTTCTCAGAGGGGATCATTACGTGTTCATAGCACTAACCACGAATGAAGGTGAATTGCAACTTGGTAGAACTTACGCAGCCCCGTCCATGGATCTTGACTTTTGTCTGCAGAAGTGGCAACATATAACTAACCACAGAACACTCATCTTGTGCTACTGCGATCTCAATGCTAACTCTCCTCTCTGGTGTTCAAAACGTGAAGACGCTAGAGGTAGCAGCCTCATAGAATTCATCACAATCAATAATCTCTGCCAACATCGAAAACTCAACACCCACCTTCCAAAAGAATCATGCGAAAGGCTGGCCGGATTTCACCCTAGTAAACCCATCCACATTCACAAAAATAAACGACCGATCAGTCTTAGACACCTACAACTGCCCAGATCATAACTACATTGCATATATAATGCAATCGTCACCAGAAGCAAAATCACAACGCAGATTTACAACGCATAGAGGAAACTTCTCCAAATTGACAAGACTCCTAAAATGCCATGCACAAAAACTTTTCCTACAACAAAACCAAGTCACAAATCAAGAACAATTTAACAGTTTTACGGAAACACTAATCTCCTCTATTCGCACTGCTGCTGCAGCATCATTCCGGTTAAAATCCATTGGACAGCATTTCTCCATCTCTTTCTGGTCCCCCAGCTAAGAAGCATGAGAAACAAGCTTATAGCCCTAAGAAGAAAAACGAAATGCATTGAAGCAAACCAAATGCAACAGCACAAAGAATAGATAAAACTCCTTTCAACAAAGCTCAAAAAGTACTTAAATAATGAATAACGCATGGCTTGGAAAAACTTTTATTCAACTCAGTCTAATGAATTTAGCACAGCTCAAAAATTATATAGCAATAGATTCTTCACCCCCAACAGAATTGCAGCTAGAAAATCTTCCAGCTCTTTCCATCAGAAAAAACAACTAAGAATTCATCACTGAACAACTTCTCCCCCGTCAGTAATCAACACCAAAGAAACACTATTCTTCACTGCTCTAGAGGACAAAGCTTTTACGGAGGCGAAAATTCACTCAGTACTTAATACTTTCAGTGACAAGAAGGCCCCCTAGTCATCATGGAATTGATTTCAAAATCCTTAAACAAACAAATAAATGTCTTCAAAAAATTATTCTTAAATGGTTAAATCAATGTTTACAACTCTGATACTTTCCAATAACACTACGCACCCGAGAAGTAGTGTACTTTCTAAAGCAAGAGAAGACCCCCTTTGAACCCACTTCCTACCGACAGATCTGCCTGCTACTCATATTAAGAAAATTATTATAAAAACTATTAGTAACCAGACTTAACCACTATCAATATTAATAATCAATAATCAATTCGGTTTCAGGTAGGGCAGATCCTGTGAAATGGCACTTTCGAAAATCCCGTCTTCCAGCGCCCTTACCTACAGATCCAGAAACAAGAGTACTCTAGTTTCATTAAACATTAAAGAGGCCTTCGATAATATCGAATGGCCCCATATGCTCAAAATCCTGCAATCCCCGAATTCCCCGGGGAATACTGCTGAAATCATAAGCACCTATCTAGCAGACAGAACTATGTCCGTAAACTGGGGATCAGTTTTCACAGACATTTCTCAATCTAAAGAATGCCTTCAAGGCTCTTGTCTAGGGCCAGTCCTATAGAACCTAATTGCAACATACAACCTCTCTCCAGGTAAACCACAAGGTCTAACATTTGCCTTCCCTCGTGTACTCAAACGAATGCCAGTGATAAGGATTGACGGCGTCAGCGTCAAACATCTAAAAAAGTATTAAAATTTTGGGGTTAACAATCGACAGAAACTTGAACTCGTATGCACACATAAAGGAACTCAAAACAAGAGCCTTAAAAATATATCACAATTCAACTAATCGCAGGTAGAAACTGGGGTATTAAAAGTGAACTTCTAAAATTATTGTACAATGTCGCAATAGATAAAATTTTAACTTATTGGGCGGGAGTATGGGGAGATAGACTATCAAAAAGGGCATCAATAAAATAAAATTAAATTTAAAGTATGTTTTTGCTTCAAATTTCGTGCGGTAACAAAACAATTTCGACTGATGCTCTCGCCGTTATCATTGGCGTTCCACATGCTCATCTTCAACTAAAATACAATTATCTTAAATCAAACCCATCTTAACAATCAAGAGTTGCAAAACACACACTTTCTGAACTCCCAAATTGAAAAACTCTCCTTTAGCTGACATTTGCATCCGCCGAAAGACCTCCTCTCCAATAAAAATAGTTTCTCACCATCTGTCCTTAAAGCGATTTTTACTGATGTTTCCATAACTGATCACGGGGTGCCTGTAGCCTTCTGCGTCATCTCGGGAGGTTCAGAATCTCATCGGTGGGTTCAGAATCTCATGCAGACTAAATGCCATAAATACTGTCTACTAAGCAGAACTCTATGCGATCCATGAGGCTCTAAAGAAAATTCAGAAATGCATGCAGATATACCTATATGTAGCAACAGCCTCTCTAGTCGGCAGGCCATCTGCCGTCACAGGAACGAATATTCCCTAGTCAAACAAATTAAACGACTCCTTAGTTAAATTATAAAGTCACATTAACACACGTTTCTGCACACATGAGAGTCGTGGGCAATGAATTGGCAGATGCTATTGTGAAATCAGCAACTAAAACTTGCCCAGCATATTCCTTTACCACCCTCTTACATAAAAAATTACTTAACGAAAAAATTATTTCAAGAATGGCAAGATCTCTGGGTGCACTCCTGTATAGGAAGGAATACCCACGAATTAATACCCAGAGTATCTCTAACTACATGGTTCCTAACTCCGTCCATCACAGCCTTCCTATCAGCACACGGATCATTCGCTGCTTGTACATTATTTGTTTACATCAGGTTTAAAAGGGAATTTATAGCAGACGTTTTATTATTTTTTTTTTTTATTGCTGTTGGTGTAATTTTCATCCGATTTCAATGCGGTTTGCTTTAAAATGCTCCAAACATTCCTTATTATTTTGAAAAATTGTTTTTTCCAATGTTTAAAGGTACTATCACCTGTTAATATTTTCAAATTCTGATTGCAATATGTTGTGTCTAACGCATTTTGTCAAGTTTTTTAAAAATCGCATTGCATTCGGATTAATACCCTGTATTTTATAATAAACAGAGTTTTCTTTCAGTTTTTTAAAGAAACCGATATATATCCATGAATGTATACTCCAGTCTCATATAAATAAATACAAATAAGATGAAATAACATCATAATCACATGCTAGAGTCAGCTAGAACGATTTTCAAGCATTACTTTTTAATTTTAGATGATAATTCCAAATGTTTTGTCTTTTTTTTAATTTCTTTAATTTAAAGCTTCCTTGGTAAAACTTTTGATAAAACACGTGAGATATAGCATGTTCCTTACATGCCCAAAGTTTAAGGATAATTTGTCTACTTTTTTTTTTTTTTTTTTTTTAGATGCTTGACGAAACGTCTGAAATTGAAAGTGTTCGGTCATTTATGGAAATGTAGTATATCATCATCGATTACATTACTATATTTTTTTAACAATGAGGTATATTTTTAATATATAAAATACTATAAGCAGATTAATACACGTGCTATTTTTTAATCGAGATATCAATTAGAATAAATTATTATTTTATCTTTTACGTTTATGAAATAAAGTTCACGATGCTTGATTGCTATTAGATAACAAAAAGAGATAAAGCATAAGTTTTATTTCGAAACCTATATCTATTACCTAACATTTGCTTATCTTACTTGCTCCCAACGTTATCTTTTACTCATTATTTATTTTTAAGGTTATTTTTTATGCATTTTCTTTAATTTTAAAATGAAATTACAGAGAAAATCATTAAAATGTATTGTTTATCGTTATATTTAGAATACTCAAAGAATTCAACAAATAAAACATTGTATGAAATATTATAAATTTAATTTTAGAAATTTAAAAATTAAGAAGTTGAAAATCAAAAATGATTCCAATTAGTATCGCTTACAAAATAAAATATGTGTTTATTTTACTATGAGTTGCATTGATAAATCCATTATTCTATTAATCATTATACTGGGCTGCAAAATAAATAAATAAATAAATAAATAAATAAAAATAAAATAAAAATAAAAATCGAGCCCTTATACCATTCTTGTTGATTCTCATGTGAAATGACCTCCTGAATCCGAATATGACCTCCATTTTGCCCAATCACCCGCTGTTTTTTAGGAACGCCATTACTTCCCCCAATTTTTATCACTGTTCGATTAAAAATCATTTACGATACTAGCAAGAACTCTATTGAATTTTAACATTCTTATTAGAAAACTTCGTAGGTTATTTTAAACTTATGTTTTTTTCTTAAAATAACAGAATAAGGCAAAATGCTGCATAAACATGCATGGAGATGATTGTTTTAATCATAAAGAAGCCGAGCTAATTTTAAAATATCTGACCATGCCAGACGATCGGCGGAGTTTGTAGCTTTAAAGATGTATTATGATATGTTATTATAGCAGAAATTTATAAGAAACATATAATGCTGAACTGAGCACGAAGTTCACTTATATCATCTAGTACTAATATTAACATAATTTTATGGAGCAGTCAAAATTTGTTATATTAAGAGTGAAAGGTTTTATACAATATTATATTAACTACCTACATAAATCATCTTATACATTTTTGTTTAAAAATTTAAAAAAACAAAAAATTTTACAATTGTAGGGTTGTATGAAAACAAATCATAACTAATAATTAATATATCAATGGTAGTTCTGCATATATTTCATAAGGCATGCTTCAAGTAATAATTAGAATTCTAGTAATATTTTCATCAATTCATCTCAATGAATTAACGGATAAAATAAATTGCACAAGCTAACGAGTCGAAATTATTTATTCGACTTATTTTAATGTTAAATTGAATAAATGTAGCATTTAAATTTTTTAACGAGAAATCATTCATTTACATAAATATTCGAAAAAAATTAGTTGTCTACAAAAAGATATAAAATGCTGCTGATTCCATAAAAGAATAATTTATTCATTTTAATACTCTATAAAAAGATTAAAATTAATTTTATAATGTAGTTAACAGACAATTCATTAATATGAATTTAAAATAGCCTGATCATTTAAAATAACTATAATATTTAACATGAAAATTTTTAAATAAACTCTAAACTAGTTTGAGTGTTTTTTTCATCTAAACCTACTCGTATGTTAAATAGCTTATTATACTGAGCCCAGCTTCCAGCAAAATATCATTAGATATTTTGCCAGTTTATAAACTGAAGTGAAAAGAGTTATTTTTTAACTATTCTTTAGTAGTTAGTAAAGTAATAGCTGCGAGATGTTGCAGCGGCCTGTATAATAAGATGTAACCCCCTAATGTAGTATAATATTCTTTTTTTACTGAGCGTGATAATCCAAAATGGGTTTGTAAAAATTGTATATATTTTTTACATATATGTATGTATGTAAATACCATATGGCGATTTTCATTTTTTTTTAGTAAGGATATTTGGAATAATGATTCCGAAGTACTCTCTTGAAGTAATGTTCTGGAATTGCATTATAAATGACACGTTTCTAAGAACAACGATGTCGGGGCGATATTAAATCGAAAATTGTTCTTAACATGATTAGAAATACTGATAATAAACTTGGTTAGGCTACAGTTAAAATCATCTGTATCAGGACGACAAATTTTTCTGTCACGTGGAAATATACCATTTTTCCTCATGAAAATGTTTCCACACTAATGATTTCCACAAAAGATGATTCAAGTTCACGTAAATTTTCATTGGGCGCCATTTATAATGAAATTCTAGGACAATACTTCAAGAGAGTACTTCGAGATCATTATTTTACACCTTTAATTTAAAAAAATAAAAATCACCATATGACATTTATATGTACAGAATATATACAATTTTTATAAACATCTTTTAGGTTTTCCCGCTCAGAAAAAAAAAAAAAAACATTAGAACATTATACTACATTAAGGGGTTACATCTTCTTACAGGCCGCTGAAACATCTCGCAGCTAACAAATTACTAACTACTAAAGAATAATTAAAAAATAACTCTTTTCATCTTAATATTCGTAGCAACATCTTTCTAAATATAACTAACTTCATTCATACAATAAAGTGTGTTTTATTTTATTTTTGTACATAAAATGAAAACTAAAATTTTAGGCATTCGACTTAGAAATTTCTGTAATACCAAATGTATATTTACAAGTATGTAATATTTACAAAAATGAAATATAATTATTTCTTATTTTAACAAAACATGTATTTTTTTTTCTTGAGAAAATAATTTATAGTTCAGCCATATCCTTCAAAGAAACATTACTTTGTACCTTACAAATAGGTATTTTAAAAAAGAAAAAATAATGAAAACAAAAAAAGAAAGAAGAAAAACTATATCATTACGTAGGACATTATTTTTCTTCGAAATACATACACATACACGTACACATATTTATATTTATTATCTATTATTAACTTCTCTTTCTTACCGCAATCTTATTTTTAAGTAATTGTACAATAGCTAGTCTGTTTCCTATATATTTTGTTTAACTTTAAACTAAAATTAAATAGTAAAACATTCGAATTTAAATATATTAATGTTTTGAATTCTCTTTGAAATATTATGTGAATTCAACAATTAAATTTAAAGAAACTGTAAACTAGTTTAAATACATATATACATCTAAACTGTGAAACTATCTTTATAAATGTAAATAACTTTTTTTCTTAGAAACGCTGACCGTAATGCATTATATATATATATATATATATATATATATATAATAAAGATGATCTATTAAGCATAGTAGAAGTCAAGCAACAGATACAAGATCACTGAAACACCAATTACTAATAAGATTAAAAAAATGTTTTTATTTTTAAATGATCCAGGGCCAGTGACAAAATACACTGTCGCAAAACTTCACAACACTACAAGAATCATAATATAAATTTTAAATCAGTAAATAACATATTGAAAAAATTAGAGAAATTAAAGAAATAATACAAATTGTAAGAGCGCAAATGCAGCTTTAAACAAGGTGTATAATACAAAAAATAGCGTTAATGCCAATTTAAGACAAATCTAAATATATGAAATTCATATATTATATAATTTAAATGACATAAAGCAATAAGTTTTATTAAAGTCAAAATACATTCAAAATTTATGAGCAATTGCAGCAGGTTTACTTTTAAATGTAAATATAATAAACATGATCTTTTAAGCATACATATATAAATATATATTTATTTAAAATACAAAGGAATATTTGAAGGAATTCCTCTGAAAATTATTATACAAATATATTTTTCGTAAAAAATAAAACACAACTTTTTATACTTTAATAAAAAATGTATTTTTATTAAATTATTTTTTTTCCTTATGAGAATACTGTGTAATTAATCCATATTTTTTCAAATAAAGATAGTTTGTCCCTCATAAGTTGTCTTGTTAAGGAAGAAGAAACTAGGCCACAATAAAAATAGTTTGTTAACAATGGCTCAATAAAATATCCAAAACAAAAGCGAAATATGTCAGGGCTACCACTTATCAGGTTGTTGCCAAGGCATAGACAGTGCACGTTCTTAAAAACTTTTAAATTTAAAAGAAAATTGCAAGATATCAAATACTTTACAATAATTTTATTTTTTTTAAAAACTACTTTTTTTAAATCGCTGAATCGTCTTTTTTATAAATCACGAATGCTTCTTTTTTGTAAGTTGTAATCAGTGTTGTTTCCTTAAACCATTAAACATTTTAAATTCAATATAAAATTGTATGGTATATTGTATTCATCAAAAAATTGTATTTTATATATCATTCTAATATTTATATATATAATTTAAAAAAACGAACTAAACCTTTAAAAAAAAAAAAAAAAAAAAAAAAAAAAAAAGCTACACAAAAGTACTTTCGGTTGGTCGATATGCACCCAACACATTTTTTTGCAATATGCAATAGGAGCTATATTACAGTCTTCTCATAAATAAAAATAATTGTAGCATAACAGCGGTCGTTCACTGAGAAAAAAAATATACCGGCTTTTTTCTAGAATTAATACGTGACCATTTTCTAAATTCCTTAACTAGAAATATAGATTTCCGAGATATGCGCATAAGGCACGCCAATAAACTGAATAGACGAAATTATCGAGAATTTCTAGTGTACACATTTCTAGATGGTGAAACAATATTCTGAATTCTCTAATATTCTGAATCATTTATATTGCGAGAAATTCTAGCTTGATTTTCTAGAATTGGGTAATAAACCAAGATTATAGCTGCAGAATCCCGCCTCTTGTAGTCTCATTTATTTGCAGAGATTTTTAAATAACTTTGCTCTCGAGAATATAGGCAAACGCTCTAGAATTCTAATAGGGGCTTCTAGAACTCGCTTTCCAAGGGGACTAGAATTTATAAGGATGCCATGGAACTATTTTTTCTATAGCAACAATTTAGATTCTAGATCTCAGCTACAGAATTTTTTCTCAGTGTTTTTGTCCGATATGAAGCCAAATTTGTTCAGCGCATCCTTTTATACAAACTTTCTCATGTATTAAGTTTTGTGAATTCATACACTTTACAGACTGAGGTATAGCCTTTTCGTAAATGATGGAAATTGTTACATAGTAACGCTATTTACCGGCATATTTCCAGTGTATTTGAAGGCTACAGAAACTTAAATATAGCTTTCTCATTACTAAGAAAATTTTCTGCATAACAGCGTCATTTATTGGCCAATATGCACCAAAACATGATAAACACCAATGAAAATCAAGATGAGACTAAATATAAAGTTTCAGGAAATTAGGTTTTCAAGTTGTGTTCAAAATATCTCAAAACGTATAAATTCATCGAAAACTTGTATTCGAAAATTTTATTAATCCAGTGCTTTCTTTTTATGAATAAAAAAGGAAGTAAGAATGTATGATTTATTAAAATTTCTTTAGTGAATTATTTTAAAAGAGTGACTGTACGCTGAAAACGCACTTTTCTTAGAAGAAAATTACAAAAGTAATTTAGTAATCTCAAAATGTTAAGAAGTATAAATCAAGTATTCGTTAAAAATAAAGTTACATAAAATAAAGAAAGAGTAAAACACTGAACACTGAAACTGCGTATCAGCAGCATGATTCTGAAAACTGGAGCCTGAGAAACTCACTAGAAGGATCAAAAATCGTCTAACATAATAACCCCATGTATAAGCAGTTTGAAACTGTAAGCATTTATGCATGTTTTAAAAAGATTTCTTGCATTTAAAGCATTATTGAATCCATTACATAAAGCGTATTCTGTTTCTCAGAAAAGGGCTTAAACAAGGGGAAAAAACTTCTTTCCGTGAAGAGCATTTCCCATGAAATGAAATTTTTAATTTGCATTTTTAATTTTTTTCTTTCTTTCTTTCTTTTTTTTTTCACGTAAGCTTTAAAAAAATCGTTATTTAAGGAATTATTGATTATTATAAAGTTCTTCTATAAATTGCCGTCTTAAACTTAAGAAATATTTCATATAGGGTAAGTGCACCAGTGATTGACACTTTTAGAGCAATCTCTGGTGTTTTTAATGTTTTAATCATCAGAAAATATTTTTAGAAATCTTAAGTTAGTACATATGGTATGAAAGACATTCAGAACCACATATATGTTAAAATATGTACATTTGATAACGATTATTATTTGACACCCAGTCAATGTTCCAGTGATTGACACTGCTAATTTTTCATTTTTTCAGTAATTGACCCCCTATGTTCCAGTGGTTAACAATGCTAGTTATTCATTTTACCAGTTATTAGCACCCTATGCTCCAGTGTTTGACATAAAATGTTAAAATTCTTATACGTAAAATATATGGTTTTATTATTTTTCTTATTTATTAATTATTTTGGGATAGATGTCAATTACTGGAGCATGCCAGTCACTGGAGTACCTACCCTATATGCATTAAAATTTAAATATATTAAGAATATTAAATCTTTTTCAAAACTATTCAAATTCAAAAATTATAATTAAAAAAATTAAACGTTTTGGGGAAATTTTTAAAATAGTCCAGCCTTTCTAATTATAGACTAAGTGACGTGCAAAAATCTTTGTGAAAATAACTTATAGACACTCAAATATGTCCGGGCATCCACTATATTTTCCATTTTAATTTAAATTTTAAAACTCAATTTTATGTTTTGAAGAACTTGACATTCACATGAAATTTTGCCAATCATTCATAAGTTAACTTGTCAATGGATTTAGAGAGAGTAACCATAGCCTCCTTAACTAGATGCCTTTCTCGTAGCTCGGAAACTATGGCAACAGTGGAAGCGGTAGACAGCGCCACCTCGTACAGATTATCGGATTTTTTTATTCAACTATCACCAATAATTTAAAGAAGTGATACATTATATATATAATGGACGTTTCTTCGATTCTGTTCGCCTTTTATGTACATCATATCCCACTTTTAAAATTTTTTGATGGATGTTGAATAAAAAAATCGCGCAATCTGTACCAGGTGGCGTTGTCTACCGCTTCAACTGTTGCCTAGTTTCCGAGCTACGCGACAGGCATCTAGTTAAGGAGGCTATGGAGTAACACACAAATGTGTTCGGAATATGAATTTAAAAAATAATGATGCAAAATAGAGGGGGGGGGGGCAACAAGAAATAGTGAGGGTTTAGCATTAAAATATTTTTCAAAAGATTAAAATTCTTAATTTATATTTTTTGAATTTAAATAATATTTTAATATACATAACATTATTATATTTTAATTCCTTTATATTCAAAAATTACATTTTTATGGGATCTTTATCCTTTTTTTATGCCAGAATGTTTTTGGGTATTGCTTTAAATTTATTCTATAATAACCCATGTATGGCATTTGTAAAATAATGTTAAGTAGTGTTAGTAATGTTTAGTAGACTGGTATTCGCTGGCCAGTATATTTAAAGGAATTTTCAAAAAACATTAATAACAACTAAAAAAAGTTCTGTTTAAATCTCTTAAAACGTTGTTTTGGACCCCCTATACCTTTGGCAGTGTTTTCCCCGCCTACGCTATATCGGTCTCCATCGATCCCCATACGCTGTATCTCTCCCCATTGTTTTCATTTTCAGTTTAACCGGATATTTCAATTAGGTGCTAATTGGACGATAAGTGGCGCTATTATTGTTCAAGAACTACGATTTTTGGACAGACACTTCTCAGACAGATTAACATTTTCATTCTCTGACAACATATGGCAGCACCAGACATTATCCTCAGCTGCAAAAATTTATTTAATTACAGAAACTAATTAAAAATTCGAAAATCGGGGCTTCAAGATGCATTAGGAGAGGTCAAAACAGACCTCCGTGCAAAATTCTGTTGCTTTGCGATTATGAGGTTGCCTATAAAGCGACCAATGCACCTCTAAGTTTATCTTTTTCTGTCATTTTCTCGCCGTGCATACTGCTTAGGATATTGTGAAGATATAGAAAATTTTTCTTTTATTAATTAACTACTTTACTCTTAATTATCTGCAAAAATTAACGCATTGGCCTTCGGAGGATCGAACCTACGACCTTCATATTGTTCAGCCTGACACTTTACAAACTGAGCTAAAGGGCCACGGAAAGACTAGATTTACGTTTCTATCTCCAGAGTCGATCATTTCAGAGTAATTTTATATATATATACATACAAAATTTGGAAATGGTGCTTCGAGGTGCATCAGAAGAGGTCAAAACGGACCTCAATGTAAATTTCTGTAGTTCTGCGTTGGCCTACAAAAACAGAAATATACACAGATATATACACACATACAGACACAAACATCTTCTTTTATTACATATAGAGATTTATTTTCAATAAAGGTATTCAGAAAATGAGCATAGTGAAAAAAAAGTCACATAAATTCTGAATATAATGTGTTAGTAAACATAAATGTTATTTGAAGAAACTATTTGCTTTTCAAATTTATAACTCGGCGCATCGTAATCAAATTAACTAATTACCATTAACTTTATTAAGAATTTTTCCTTTTTAACTTTCGTTTTCCACAAGGAAAAAAACCCAGTTCGTTTAATGTAATAATTACAGTTTCTATGATGATTTCTTTTTAAATGCGTTGAAAGACTTGGAAATGGGTTATATGCAAATTTCTGATTCATATGTCTCCTGAAAGTGTAATTAAGAAACCTGAATAGCGTCAGTTAATAACGTCAGTAGCTCTCAGTTAAGAGAAATTGCATTGTATAAAAATAATATTCTTTAAAACAAATTTTTCTTAAAAGGAGTAATACGTGAAATATTTAAAACATAATTTTTGCTCTATCGGGAAAATTGAAATATATTTTCAAATTATTTTTTCAGGAAATTCCGAAATACATTATCGATAATTAAATTTTCTTGTTAATAGTATACATATCTTTTCGTGTAATATATAAATTTCACATATGTATAAATATATTGTATATTGTTCAAATACAGTACCTGATATTTTGCACCTCAAACTGCAATAATATGTTTATTATAGTAATCTATCAAAAAGAAAAAAAGTAGTATGAAAGCCACACCAGTTTATTATTCTGTCACATACTGTTACGCTCATTGTTCAGTAATTTGTATATGATTGGTATTATTTAGCTACGATCAACTTTGATTTTTTTTAATTATACACAGTTTTCCTGTACTTTTTTGTATATGCTAATAATACTTACGAATAACGGCTGTCATTATTCATTTACCGTTTGAATTATAGTTAACGATACAAAGAACATGATGCTGTATGAGGAATAATTAATTTAAATGTTCTTCCACTTTTACGAAATACTGGTATAAACATCTCTCGGAATTTGAGAGTAACTATACACACATAGCAACTATATAATTTAGGCAATTGCCTCTGGATGTAACAATTGTTCTCTTTACTGTCAAGACAATTTGAAATTTTCACCGCAGCCTTGCGTTCGACATTTGATATAAAAAAGTTATTACAGAGTTTGACCCCCCAAAAAATATTATGCGTCTGAAAAAATTAAAGATTCTCAATGCAGAGGTAAGTTAGTTTTGCATTATGGTAGTTAACGTATTTGAAAATCGTATTTTTATGAATGTTTCACATTATAAATGATCCAAATTAAAAAATTGATTTCTCAGAAAAATATTTAATTGTAATTCTTTTTATTATTATTTTTCTCATAATTACTAATCATTAGTATTATCACATATATTTACTTCAGGGAAAAAAAAAAAAAAAAAAAAAAAAAAAAAAAACACTTTTTATAGCATTAATATGAATGTCGTTGCTGCTGATATTAATCCTTTGCAACACAACGAAATTTAAGATTAAATTTTTATTTCGTAGATTTTGCTAGCATTACATAACTTACACGAAATAAAATATTATTGTTACGAAAAATTAATTACAGTCATGTGTAAAATTTTACGACCAGTAGCCAATTTTCAGTATTTTAACACATTGCATTATTTGCGCAGATTATTGCTTCTTCTCATGTGCTGATTGCATCAGACGCATTCTATTGCTATAAATAAAGGTGCCCGGCACTTTTATCGCCAGTTGTTTATTGGACTTTGTCGTAGACAGTGCTGTTGTGTAATTATTGTAATGAGTAAAAAAACCTTCACTTACTGTTACAAAAAGGTCAGAACAATTGACCCTGCATATAATTGGATTTTCTGAACATCAAATAATTTCGAGGGCAAATGTGAGCAAGACAGCTGTGCATCAAGCTATTAGTAAATTTAAAATTTCGGGAAAATTTGTGGACTTTAAGAGTCGTTTCTTTTTCATACTTGGAGTAAGTCGAGGTTTCCTAATAGATTTACGGGATGATAAATCAAAATCTTTGGCCAAACGTCTTGAAATAGTACTGAAACTGACGTTGGTGCCCTTTGCAGCCAGATAATGTCTAATCGTATTGCAGGAGGTTCTAGGATCTCGTACGACCATCTTTATCAGATGATCATCACGGGCACTTGTTTTTCTAGGGCGACCGCTTCTCTTAAGGTCCACAAATTTTCCCGAAATTTTAAATTTATTAATAGATTGATGCACAGCTATCTTGCTCACATTTACCCTCGAACTTATTTGACGTTCAGAAAATCCAATTTTATGCAGAGTCAGTATTTCTGACCTTTTTGTTACAGTAAGTGAAGGTTTTCTTACCCATTACAATAATTACACAACAGCAGTCTCTACTCAATAATCTGCGCAAAAAATGCAATGAGTTAAAATACTGAAAATCGGCTACTGGTCTTAAACTTTTGCAAATGGCTGTATTATATTTAAAAACTAGTTGGCATATAGGTGGACTCTGCTCAGTTCCCCATCATATGTATATATGTTTTCACAATTTTCTACGGAACATATTATATTCATGCTAAGAGAAATGAATTTGATCATTCGCTCGATACAGTAATAGAATAAAATCCCCACCTAACCGTTCAATTCGATATATTTACTTTATTGCAATCTATTAATTTATTTTAGGGGTTCAGTATCGTAGTTTAGTTTCCATGCAAATCCATACTATTTCCAATGCAACAATCCCCAAAATCAGAATATCGCCCAATTTTGCTATTTGTTCATAAAATCTTAAATTTCGAATAACTTACGAAATTTTCAAATTTGAATATTTGTGGTCAATGATGTTCAAACAAGCATCATAAATGTCATTTTAAAAATGGCCTGATATATTCATGATGCAAATATTCCTCAAGATGGACGTTTATGCGAAGTTTTACACTATTCTGCCATGTTAAGTAAATTGTAAACTTTAAATATCTTACATAATTTTTAAATTACAAAATTCGTAGTCGAAAATCTTCATGCCAGCATCCTAAATGACATTTTAAAAGTAGCCTCGCATTTTTACGATGAAAACAAGTATCATAAATGTCATTTTAAAAATGGTCTGATATATCTATGTTGCAAATATTCCTCAAAATGGAAGCTTATGCGAAATTTTGCATATTCAGCCATGTTAAATAAATCGTAAATTTCAAATAACTTACGAAATTTTTAAATTACAAAATTTATAATCAAAGATGTTTATGACAGTATGTTATATGATATTTTAAAAGCAGTCTGACATCTTTACGATGAATATATCCCTCAAAACCGACGTTTATGCGAAATTTTGCCCTATTCTACCAAGTGAAGAAATTCGTAAATTTCCAATAACTTGCGAAATTTTCAAAGTAGCATACTTATAGTTAATGATGTTCATTCCGGTATCAGAACTGACATTTAAATGCTATTCTTACATCTTTACGATAAAAATATTTCTTTTCATTAACGTTCCAGTGAAATTTTGCCTATTCTCGCATGTTAAGAAAATTATAAATTTCGAATAACTTCTGAAGTTTTTTAATTAGAATGTTGCAAATAAATAGTGTTCTTGCCATTGTCCTAAATAATACTTTAAAACTGGTCTGACCATTTTGCGAGCATTTGTTCGTGAGATATCGTGTACACAAGCTAACAAACTAACAGACAACCTACAGACGGACACCATACCCATTTTGATATTTTCGGATTCTTCAAACCTGAAAACGAGTAAAAAAATCAAAAACCAAGGTCAAAAATTATCACGATTGCCTAAATTCCCCGCACCTACAGTATGATGGGGAACTAACAACAATGTAATTAAAGTACATTTTGACGCTTTATTTAATGTTTATAACCTCATACGAAGGAAATTACTTAATTGTTTTGTATCCCATCTTTAAACCCTTAATCATCATTGATCGATTCTTATTTATTTGTTTATTATAAATTAATATGTTTAAATGATTGCTGACGTTTGAAAATAACTTGAGAGTTTTGTGATTGAATACAATAGGAACAAGAACGAAAAATCCTGCGATACGCATTGATTATTAACACTTCCAAATGTACGTAACTGATGTATCATATAACATTCAATGATCTTCGCCTACGTAATCACAGAACCGAGAGATAGTAGTTCTGAAAGGCATACAGATAGATTAATTGAATTCCTAATCATTCTTAAATATTGTTAGAAAGTGTTGAAAATGCTTAGCATAAAACGAAGCCCTTATATTCTAATTGCAGCCCTTAATGTATCTGAATATTTTAGTGTAGTCCTGTAAATCTGAAGGTTAACAAAGTCATATTCTATACAAAATAATATTTTAGTATATTAACAATAAATGTCAATTTCTTTATGTTTCTTACAATACAAAGTTCTTTAAGCATAATTTATAAAAATGTCTGTCCTAAAATGCAATGCACTTGCATTTTTTGGGTGCTCCCTGTACACAAACCAATTGCACACAGGACCCGTTAATGCCATTTAAAATAGGGAACATTCCACAGAGAATCTGAATAACATATATAATTTTTTAAAAATTCTGAAAATATGTGCGGACGCTGGGGGCGAGCAGGCAGGCAGATAGACAGATGGCCAGTCGGACAGATAGATTAACAAATTGAAATCCCATTCACACTCAAAAAATGTAAAAATGTGTTAAATCGCTTTATGTAAACGAAAATGCAATTTCAGCAAATTTCAATTTTTCCTGAATATTTTTGTGTGGCCCTGTAAATTTAATGCTAATCATACTACATTCTGTAGAAAGCATTCTTTTGTGCATATGGATAACACATTTAAATTTCATTAAGCCTTCTGAAAAAGAAATAAATTATTAAAATTTGTTTTGTAGAAATGCCTCTTATAGAACGCAATGCTTTGAAATACTTTCGAGTGTCCCTGTACACAAACCAGTGGTGGTATTTTCTCAGTTTTCTAAAACAAGAATTCGATAGTGAACTTGAATAACATATTTCAATTTCATTGAAATTTGTGTAAAATAAAGGAATTAAAATATAGTTCGTAAAAATACCTCTCACAGAACACAATGAATTGGAATACTTTTGGGTGTCCCTGTACACAAGTCAGTAAAGGTATTCACTCCTTTTTTAATAGGGAACATCCGATAGTGAACTTGAATAACATGTATAAGTTTCAAGAAATTCCATGAATATTTACGGGAGTTAGAGCGCGGATGGACAGACTGACAAACCGAAGTCATTAACACTTTTCAACCTTATTACTTACAAACTTTGAATAAACACCATAAAATGCAATAAACTCGCAACAATTGTTTCGGGTCGAAAAAACACACGACCCTTCATCAGGCGAATAAAGTAAGCACGAGTGCTGCAGTCAAAGCGGCAACGCGTTGTCGTGCGTTGCCGCTTTGACTGCAGCACTCGTGCTTACTTTATTCGCCTGATGAAGGGTCGTGTGTTTTTTCGACCCGAAACAATTGTTGCGAGTTTATTGCATTTTATGGTGTTTATTCAAAGTTTGTAAGTAATATTTTTACAACGCCGGTTTATTGATGCTTCTTTATTAAACTTTTCAACCTTATTGGAAAAGGTTAAAAACATTCAGAAAGTGGTTAAAAATGATTAATATAAAGAGGAAAATGCAATTCCAACGCAAATTTTTAATAGCACTCATTAATATAATTGAATATTTTTGTGTGTCCCTGTAAATCTAATGCTAATTATACTGTATTCCATGGAAAGCATTTTTGTGTGCATATGAATAATATATTTTAATTTTATTAAGATTTGTGCAAAATAAAGCTCTTTAAATTTGGTTTACAGAAATACCTCTCATAGAACGCAATGCTTTGGAATACTTTTGGGTATCCCTGTATACAAGCCAGTGATTGGATTTAATCCATTTTCAATGGGGAACATTCGATATTGCACTTGAATAATATTCGTGTAAAGTAACGGTATTAAAATAGGGTTTATAGAAATACCTCTCATAGAACACAATGCTTTGGAATTTTTTCGGTTGTCCTCGTACATAATCCTGTAAAGTTATTGACTTCATTTTGAATAGGGAATATCCGACAGTCAACTTGAATAACATATATCCACTTCAAGAAATTCTATGAATATTTACGGGAGTTAAAGCGTGGACTGACAGACGGACAGACAGACGGACGGACAGACAAACCGAAGTCATAAACACTTTTCGACCTTGTTGGAAAGTGTTAAAAAGAAAAAGATAGGACACATATTTGACATGAATTCATTGACATATTTGTGATCGCCCAAAAATTTCTTTTCTTTTTCAGTACAGTTTGGTTTTATTCGATTCTTTTTTCGATCATCAACATGAGTTCAAGACAAAATTAGCGTTGACTATTATTAATTTGTGGCGGTTAAACTGTAACACCAACTGGTGATTGACTGATAAACTCTATTTTAACTGACATTTTATTTTTTACTGTATCTGTAATAACAATACTATTTTAACTGACACTTTATCCTTAACTGTAGCTGTAACAGCGACGAGTTGATGATGTTTTGGATATGAGCTATCGTGCGTGACCAGCATGTTGCATGCATGATGTTACAAAAAGTTTAATACTTATTCTTACTATATTATTTATTTTGAACGCTTGGAGTATTTATTATTGGTTCAATAATTTAAAATGCTTTGATCTATCCAAAAATATACAACTACTATGGTAATTACAATGGTAACCATAATGGTGACTTTGTGAATGAAATGATCGCGCATCTAATTCCTTCTCAGCAACATACGATATCTTTATGTATCCGAGTGACGTGTCGTCAGTCAACTAATGCAATGCGCAAAACTGCAAGATATCTCAATTGAGAAAGATGTCGTGCATTCATTTTCGTTTCTTTTTGTAATCTGCAGGCAGTGCTTACGACTGTTCACCACATGTGTGTGCGGAGCCGTGTGCGTGATACATCTTTGAAGTTTTATTACCGAGGATACTCACTTATTGTCAGTAAGCCCAAATTACTCCATTCTTTTATGCACAAATGTTTTATTTTTCACTAAAGTATCTAAAAATTAAGGTTTAAAATATGCTATTTTGCAGTAGTATTTTTCAATTCTCTATCATCGGTGCTTTACGTTTGCTCTTATGAAACCTTTGCCAGATAATTTTTGTACATAAATTTCTTAGTAGCAATTTTGTATTCTGTATTCATTATTTTTAAATCTATTACCTTCATCTAAGTTTGTATATATTTTTCATTATGCCCGAGACTGACGAAAACAGTAGCCATCAGGTGGCATATGCTGGGGAAAAACCACCCCCGTTTTGGAAGACAAATCCTTTGCTTTGGTTTCTCAGACTGAAGGAACAATTTTCTGTAGTTAAAATCACATGTGAAAGTACAAAATTCAATCATGTTGTTGCAGCAGTCGACGCAGACATTCTTACGTCTGTTAGGCGACCTTATTATGACTCTTCCATCTGGAAACCCATACGAAGCATTGAAAAAACGCCTTATTGGATCTCATTCGGCGAGTGAGGTATCCAGGATACTTACCTTACTGCAAAGTGTTGAGCTTAGTGATTCTCGCCCATCCCATTTGCTGACATGCATACGTCGCTTAGTTGGGGATGCTGTTGGGGAACCATTTCTTAAATCCCTATGGTTAGCACGTCTTCCTCAAACTACATGTAGCATTGTAGGTGCATTAAGTGATGAATTGTCAAAATTAGCAATGGTCGCAGACAAAATTCATGATCTATCGTCATCCTCATAGGTTAGTGCCGCTAGCAGCAATATATGTGCACCACCAGCACACATTTCCTCCCTAGAGGTTAAAATAGAGCAGCTTACTCAGCAGATGAGTGAGTTGGCTGCTTTTGTAAACAGGCGTGAATGTTCACGGGAAAACAAATATAGTAATCGGAATCGTAGCCGCTCCAAAAGCCGTTATAAAGAACCAGCAAATAACCAATGTTTCTATCTTACTAATTTTGGTACTAGAGCCAAGAAGTATAATTTTCGATGCTCTTTTCAAACCTCAGGAAATCTAATTCGGCGTTCACATCTGGGACATGTTTGCGACCGCCATGTAAATCGTATCCTTGTGGCCGATCCTTCCTCTAAATTAATTTTTTTGATATACACAGGCGCGGATATTTCGGTCATCCTGTCAGTATCATCAAACGACCAGTTGTGAATGACGGGCTTCTTCTTTATGCCGCAAATGGCACAAAAATACCAACTTTCGGAACTCAACGGCTCACCCTTGACCTAAACTTACGTAGAACATTCACTTAGTTCCTTGTGGTCGCTAAAGTTAGCCAACCTATCATAGGCATCGATTTTTTAAAAAGATTTAATCTACTGATAGATGCTAAAAACAATATTATTACTGATGGTGAAACGATGCTGTCATCGCAGGGTAAAGTTGCTCAAATTCTGCCAGGCAACAGTGCTATAAGCATTCTTTTCGGTTCTTCCAAATTCGATAAAATTTTAGCCAATTACCCAGAAATTACTAACCCTTCCCATATCCCCATAGAGCAGCCACAGCATTCAGTTTTTTACCATACTGAGACCAAACGCCCAGCTGTATTCTCGAAACCACGTCGATTGTCGCCGGAACTTCAGGCAGCTGCTCGTCAGGAATTTGAATTTCTTCTTGCTCAGGGTATTGTGCAGTATTCCAAAATCGCATGGGCGAGCCCTCTCCATATGGTTCGGAAAGCAAATGGTGGATGGCGTCCTTGCAGTGATTACCGACGCTTGGATGCCATTATTGTCCCAGATCGTTACCCACTTCCACATATTCAAGATTGTACTCAGGTATTTCATGGGAAAGAAATTACAACCTTGGATTTAGCTCGCGCTCACCACCAAATCCCTGTTAATCCTACGGAGATAGAAAAAACGACCGTAACAACAGCATTTGGCTTTTTTGAATTTTTGTTTTGTCCATTCGGCTTACGTAATGCGGACCAAACCTGTCAGAGGTACCTTCATCAAATATTAAATAATCTTGATTTCTGTATACCTTACCTCGATCACATTCTCATTGCATCAGCTAACGAAGATGAGCATGAGGATCATCTTAGGCAAGTTTTAGATCACCTCAGGCTGCATGGGCTTAAGTTGAACCCGGCTAAATGTGTTCTAGGAAAGTCTTCGGTTTCCTTTTGGGATGCCTTGTAACAGCTTCCGGTGTGAAGCCACTTCCTGAAAAGACTAAGGCAATAGCTGAATTTCCGAAACCTAAAACGATTATAGAGTTGCAACGTTTTTGGGCGATGCTCAACTTTTATCGTCGATTTATCCCAAATGCAGCCAAAACTCAAGCACCTTTACACGAGTTGTTAAACGACTCTAAAAAAATGATAAACGCCCGGTTCCCTGGAACGATACATTAATCCAGTCATTTGAGGCATATAAACACAATCTGACTCATTCTGCAACTCTTGCTTATCATGCTCCGCACCAGCAGTTATCCCTAGTTGTCGACGCATCCAACATTGCAATAGGCGTTGTTTTAAACATCTTAAATGATAATACTTTGCAACCCCTTTCACCTTTTTCGCGTAAATTGAGTCCTACTGAGCAAAGGAGACTTATGACAGAGAACTGATGGCAATTTATTCGGCTGTAAAATATTTTTCGGCACAGTTTGCAGGGAAGGCACTTTGCTATATATACTGACCATAAGCCATTGACCTTCTATTTTTCAAAAAATTCAGATTCCAGCTCTCCTCGTCAGCTTAGACACTTGGGCTTCATTTCCCAATTTAGTAAAGACATTCGGCATGTTGCTAGAACCGACAATATTGTTGCTGACACCCTGTCACGTATAAATAATATCCAACATACTTCTACAGATTTTTCTATAATGGCCGCAGAGCAAGCTACAGATAAGCAATTGGCTGATATCCTTGTCAAGCCTGACTTATCGCTCAAACTCCAGAAAATAATAATAGGTCCTAATTTAGAACTTTATTGTGATGTGAGAACTTGTAAAGTGCGACCATATGTTCCTGAGACATTGCGCTTCGGAGTTTTCAAGAGCCTCCATTCTTTGTCACACACAGGTGTTGGAGCCACTTGCAAGCTGATTCAACATACATAGATTTGTATGGCCTTCCATACAGAAAGACATCTCCAAATGGGCACAGCCATGTATAAACTGTCAAAGGTCAATAGTCCATCGACATACTCGTAGTGCATTGCAGCAGTTTCCTATCACTTCCCAGAGATTCGAACATGTGCACCTTCATATTGTGGGACACTTTCATCCATCTGAGGGATATACCTATTTGGTCACCTTCTTAGATAGGTTTTCTCGTTGGCCAGAGGCAATACCAGTGCAGGATATCACAGCTGAAACAGTTGCCCGAACGCGTATCTCCGAAATGTTGGCGCGCGCAGAACAAATTCACAATTTTTCGCCAGAGAATGCGATTTTCGCCAAATCTGGAAGTTCAAAGAGAAACTTCACGCCGCTTAACCTGTATAAATAAACATCCGGCGTTTTTCTTTCTTTCTTTTTTCTTTTATTATTTTTTTTTTCTGATGATGATTAATGTAGGATTTAAATCGCAAAACGAAACATATCTTGAAATTAAGAAATAGTTTAATGGTAAGATATTAACATTGAGATCCGATTTCATGTATAAAGTCAAAAAGTTTGTAAAAATTGTTCAAACAAATTACAAATTCTTAGTAAAATGCATGAAGAATGTTCATAAGTCCAAATCAGTAGTACGCCATTTTACATTTCAACTATTTTTATTATCATTTTGTATTTAAATTTTTAAAATGTACGACTTTATAAAATATTTCTCTTACGATGCAGTGCTTGAATTTTCATAAATTATCACCTTATATTTATCTATTATGTATTTTTAAAGAACATCTTAATCATAATAAAATAGATATTTCGTGTTAAATTTTATGGCTGAAATGCATAAAATTTTCTACGTATAATTTCCTCCTCGGACATGTCCATTTCTCATTCTTTACCCCCCCCCCCCCCAACCCCAACATACAAAGTTATAAAATAAAACGTTAAGCATTTTATTAATGCTATTCTATTTGTTTTTCAGTAATCATAAACAATCTAACTTAATATGTTATACAAATCAAAGTAATAATGATGCGCATAACCATTCTCATCCTATATTTATTGTTACTAATTTCTATTGAGAGCGAAATGTATTCATATTAAAAGGAATGAGTATGATAGAACACTCAACACAGTCGCAGACTGAAATGCCGCACCTCATAGGCTACCCTCTATCCGATTCGATACATTTGACTTATCGTAATTAAATGACTAATTTTATTAGGATTGTTTTCGTACATTAATTTCCAACACAACTGATCCCCATATTGCAAGTTCGTGGGAAGTATTGGCCTAATTTGTCAAATGAAGGAAACACAATTTTTAATTACTAAAGTTTCAAATTAAAATGTTCATATTTAATGAAGTGTATTAAAAAATATATTTTAAAATATTAGTCTGACATGTTTACGACAAAATAATGGACGCATAATGGACGTTTAAACGAAATTTTGCTCTATTCTGCCATGTTAAAAAGAAAACGTAAATTTTGAATAACATGCGAAGTTTACAACTTACATTGTTCCAAAGCAATATTGTCCTTATCAATAACATAAGTGATATTTAAAAACTGATGCACCCATTTTACAAACTCAATATCTATAATACACACAGACAAGTCACATAAACCAACCACTAAAAACATAATTTTTGGATTCAGGAAACCTCCAAACATATAAATGTAACAAAAATTCAATTTCGAAAACTTGATCCGAAAACAATACTTTCGCGACCTTTTACGGATAAGATAAAGTAAATTAGAATAAGAGAATAATTTTAAATTAATTAAACTTTAATTGCATTTATTACATTGATTTTTATTTATAAAAAGAAATGCTTTCATTTAATTTGGGGTAGCCCTGTATATTTACTATATATTTTACAAACACAATATAGTGTACTAATTTAGCACAGAATTTAAAACACATAGCACGACATGAAATGACCTTTCAGCAATTCCATTGTATGAATATATCTGAATTCTTTTGTGGGGTTCTGTGTAAACTTCTAATAAAGGATATACATTCTACCTTGTATACGAAACATTCTTTCATGCACATAAAATATAAGTTCAATTTATTTTGTTTTGTTTCATCCAAAAATATTAAATTGTATTTACCAGAAAATTCACACATAGACTTAATGAATTTGAATTCTTTTCTTAGTCACTGTACACGAATTACTTAATATTTCAACCGAGTCCCAATATCTATTCTTGAGGTATGGTGATAACAAACACACAGACACATTCAGGCAACCGCTAAAAACCTAATTTTTTGTTTCAGGATATTTAAGCAAATGTAGCAAAAACTCAATTTCGAAAATCTGAATCAAAAATAAAACTTTTCTTACAATATATGGGTAAAATAAACTAAATAATGATCATAATAATGATAATCTGGTGTGTCACTCACACGACTTTCTTTTTTACCCTGCATTTCAATATTATAATGGCAGATTGCACATTAAATCGTAAGATCAATAGCGTAAGAATGTAAAGTTTAATGTACTTTTCAAATAATCTAAAATAGGTTTAGAAACAATTTTATTTGACGAAGAGAAAGTAAATAATAATAATAATAATAAAACAGAATAAAATAAAATAAAATAAATGTATTTCAAGGATAATTTTAAAAGCTTTAAAATCATAATATTACAAATATACTTCTTCATTAATCTTGATAAAATAAATTTAAAGGGTTTTCTAATAAATTTTGGTATTAAATTATATTATCTAAAAATAACGATACAAAGACTCCATTGACACATTTTTAACCATTATGATTCAGGGAGCCTCAAAACGTATGTATAAAAATCGAAAATTCAATTTCGAAAATTTCACCCCAAAACAATACTTTCTCTACCATATATGTTGGTAAGAGAAAGTAAAATAAATAAATAAATAAATAAATGTATTTCAAGAACAATTTTAAAAGCTTTAAAATTAGAATATTACAATTTTATTTCTTCATTAATCTTGCTAAATTAAATTTAAAGGGTGGAGGATTTCTAATAAATTTTTGCATTAAATATATTATTTAAGAATTACGATACTAAAACTCCATTGACGACACATTTTTAATAGTTTATTCTCTTGGGAAAAAAAAAAAAAAAAAAAAAAAAGATTGCTCGAATCCGTGGAAAGAAGGGTTGCTTTGCGGCAGAGAGGATTTTGGCGCGAGCTACAAAAATTCGCCAGGTTCGCCTGTACGCGCCAACATTTCGGAGATACGCTGCCCGAACCTTTGTTGCACATTGGATTGCCACATTTGGTATCCCTAGAACAATCACTACAGATCAGGGACGGCAATTTAAATCCCATTTATTTTCCTCCTTAATGAAAATTTTGGGCATGCATCGTATTCGCACCACTCCTCACCACCCATCAAGCAATGGACTGGTAGAACGTTTTCACCGGACTTTTAAGCAGGCTTTAAAATGTCATAACGGTCCTCGCTGGACGGAGACTTTACCTATTTTGCTTTTGGGCCTCCGTGCTACATTTAAATTATCTTGGTGATACTTACTCTGAAATGTTGTATGGGACAACATTGTCTTTACCAGGAGAGTTTTTGGAACCTTCTAAAGAGGGGGTGACAAACAGACCCAGCAGATTTCTTACAGCAGCTGTGCAATGCCATGCGAGAAATTGCTCCAACTTCTACGTCTTTCCATGACAAACCTTCATGTTTTATGCATCCTTCTTTAGTGACTTGTACCCCTGTTTTTGTGCGTAATGATTCAGTGAAAGCATCGTTGACACTGCAATACAATTGACTTTATTGTGTCATGAAACGTAATGCCAAACATTTCACCATTCAAATAAACGGAAAAGAGTGTGTAACTGGTATAGACAGACTTAAAGCCAGCTTTCCGTGTTCTGGATGATATTCCATCAACACTGCCTGTTAGGACTATAGACAGTTCCCATACTCCTACACCCAACTTGGAGGAACCAACAAGTGTGTTACCAAGTCTACCTCTAAACCAAACTACTCGTTTTGGTAGAGTAGTTTGGTTCAATAAATTTCTTTATATTGAAAAAGTAAACTTTATACAAGTATTACTTTAAAATTTCCTTAAGAGTTTCATAGAAATTTCTTACTTGGTATTTTCCTTTAAATTTCGTACCTTGCAGGCGGTGTAACTATTTTGTCATATACGCAAAACCATTAAAATTATTAGATAAAAAATATCTGTTACTTTTAAAAATGAATAATAGCTGTCAGAAATAACTTCTCATATATTGCTGCTTTAAAAACACTTGGCACCACTGAAGGTGCTATATAACTCATATTTTCATTCGATATTTATAGATTGAACTATATTGCATTTGTTCAGTAAAATTTATATCCAGACAGCAGTTCTTATAACTTTTGATTTATTTTTTACAGATTTGGAATCTTTAAACTGCGTTTTCTCTGTTTACATTTTTTCAGGTATTGATAATCTTCAAAATGCTAAAAGTTCTACAAATATTTAAGAAAAGACTTAATATTTTTTTAGATGTTTAATAGAACCTACTTAAGGATGAATTTTGAAATTTATTATTTTACTTATTTATTTTATTTTATTTATTTATTTATTTATTTTTGAGGGGGGAGGGTTAAAAATGGTATGTCAATGTAAAATTTTGCAAAAAAAAAAAAAAAAAAAAAGACTTTTGTTATATTTTTATTTTTAACGTTTTCTTTTAAATATATATTGTAAAACCCACTCCTAATTCTCTTAAATACGTTCTGTGAAAATGTCCAAAAAATATTAAGTCTTTTCTTATCTGTAGAAGTTTTATCATTTTGAAGATCTTGAATTCATGAAAAAATACAAACGGAGAAAACCCAGTTTAAAGATTTTAAATCTATAAAGAACAAAACATAAAAAAACACAAGACTTTTTCTTAAATATATATTTTACTGAACAAACCTAATATAATCCGATTTATAAATATTAAATGAAAATATATGCTTTTATATGAAACCTTCAGGGGTACCAAATCCAACTTAAATTCTATTTCAAAAAATCTGGTGTCAAACAACCACACGACTTCCATTACCCACTATTACACGTATTATATGCATTTTTGAGAGATAATGTGATCAGAAAACATAAAAGTGAAATAAAGAGAAAATCGTTAGAGCCGTTTTTGAGATACCAACTTTCACAAAAAATCGATTATTGACCGGAAAACAACAATTACATACAAAAGGATATTTAAAAGGGGATTAATATGGTGATTTGAAAAAAATACGTACAGCCGTTTTTAAAGGAACGCGCTTGTGAGACCTGAAATTGAGCTATTTATATAGGTCGCCTATCAATTTTTCTGAACTAACCAACTATATCATTCAAAATGACATCTAATAGAGTGTTTATATAGCAAATTTGAAGAAAATCGTTTGAGCCGTTTTTAAGATACGTACTTACGGCACTTCAGGTCTCCGATGTCCTATTTCCGGTTTTTCAATTTTCACCAAAATTTGGAAAATTCATCTGTACACTAGACCTGTTTTAATTCTGAAGTTTTGTAGTTCTATCTTTATTAGTTTCGGAGATATGATAGCCAGAAGATTCCACACATACATACACACACACACACTGACCAATTGCCAAAAACCACTTTTTTGGACTCTGGGGACCTTAAAACGTGTAAATCCGGGGAAATCTCGATATCGAATTTTTGGACCAAATACATTACTTCCATTACCTACGGTAGTAGGGTAATGGAAGTAAAAAAGAATAACCTTCCTTGTGTTTTAAATGAAAAGTTTATATATACTATATATATATATTAGTGTATGCAACATTAAAAGATATATGTAGCAATCGGCATTAGGACTGGGCGTTATATCGATGTAATGCAAAAATCGATTTATAGCTAAAATCGGCAATCCGATTTTAAGATAACATCTACTACGAAATTTTGGAATGACGATGTTAGACGATGTAATGCTGCATCGATTTAGAGATAAAAATCCGATGTTAGCTAGGCATCAAGTTTCCTCTTCACGCTTGCGAGTTAATGCATCAAGGGAAGTTTTATCGATTTAGCGAAAACGATTTAAAAATAAGTGCAAAAGCCGTCTTACGATTTATCGTAATATGAATTGTGCTAAGTGCCGGCTTTTCATTTCAAAGGAGATACCAGAGAGACGATGCGCTTAAATCGCCTGTCGTCTGCTCCGTTTATTCCAAAGGGAGAGACGAAGTACTGCGCTTGCGCTATGCTAAATCGGGAAGAAAAGAAATACGATTTTAGATGAATCGTAACTGTTACCAACTTTAAACTTCTTGCGGTTTTACGGAGACTCCAATTTGTTTGCTAAGTAATGATTTCTTTTTGTAATAAGTAATTATTTTCGGCAATTACAGTATGCATTGTTGTAATAAATATTAATATAAGTACATAGATTTTTTTTCATTAAATTAAATAGAAAATAAATTTATTTTTTACGATATTTAAGAATACAGTAAATCACGATAAAAATAGTTTCATAATGCAATACGATACATCTGTTTGTCATTATTATTATTTATTCAATAATTTGGCTTTGTCTCACACTCCTGTTATTAGTATTTTGTAAGAGGGGGGGGGGGGTTAAAGAATGTACACAAGAACTTTTAAAGGTGCTCCTTATTACGTACTTCTTATTACTCTCTTTATAATACCATTAATAAGCTTCAAATATTACTTTACTGAAGTTAAGGAAATCTGGCGAAACTTTGCATTTGTTTATTTATTTATTTATTTATTTTAATAAATCTCTGAGTAGTCCGCTCTGTTTCGACATTGAATCGCTCAACATCGCTCTAATAGCGATGTGCGGGGACTGCTCCCTGTTAAATCCTGTTAAATAAATAAAGTTTAATATTTCTTTCATCATTTAAAATTAAATTTCTTTTTCAAACTCTGCTACCTATTTCATTTAACGAACAAATAGGTCTTGATTTTTTTTTTCTCCCAGAATGATGAGTGGTTTATTTATAGGCAGATTGAATATTGACCGCCAGAATATAACGTATTTCGGCAATATGACACAAAAATGCAGAAATTTTGTTAAATTTTAGTAAAATGATAAAAAATTTGGAAATTAGCTTTAAAATTTTTTTTACTAAATTATTACTTAACTGGGCACTTGGTTCAAAATTATCGCTTAGAATTTATCAATCGACTTGAAAAAAAATTATTTATTATTTTTTTTTAAGAAAGCGGAAATTTAATTTACTGGCTGTGGTAAAAGACAAATTTTATATTTCCATCATATATCAGGAACACACAAAAAATGGCTAAACAATTTAAAAGAAAAAAAAAAAGCTGTTGTCAAAACCCTCTTTAATATCAATTTCTATAACAACGCCCCCTAATGTTACTCATCCAGAAATGTTTAATCAACATAACTTTTCTTAATAAAAACTTTACAGTTTGAACTGCATAATTTAAAATTTTTATTTTAAATTGTGTAATTTTAAGCCATAGATGCTGAGTTATAGCAATATGGGAAATTGCAGAAAATAAATGAGTAATAGCAGCGTTGCTTTTCGGCCATTATACTATTGATTAAAAGACTTGTATATGTAGGAGGGGTACGGAGGAGGTATTTTCTAAATCACTGTTAAATCGATTTATCTCTATATCGCGATAATAGATGGAAGATAAATCGATTTATAGAATCGCTACATTGCCCAGTCCTAATCGGCATAATCCTATTTATGCAGAACGATCAAAAATATTATTTCTTAGCGTAATTCCAGGAACATATAAATTAATTAATTTGAATGTATCTTCAATTAACACTATATCAAAACTTTCAAAATAAAAATATGCTTAGTTAAATATCTTATAAAAATAAAATTCAATTTTCAGCTTCATTCAAGTTGGTAGCGAATACTTATTTCATTTATAATGAAATTTATCAGTTCTATATGATTTATTTACTTCACGTAATTTTCAGATAATCCGTTCAAATACGCAAACATATATTTAATCTCAGAATAATTTCATCTTATTGAATTCATAAATTTTATATATAGAGTTTCCTCAAAATAGATTCTATCTTCGCATGCAAAATTCTTAATATCCAATTAAACAATTTAAATTATTTAAATGCCTCTCCGCAACGCATATCTTCAGAATTTTATTATGCTAATAACTTTCATACACGCGTTTTCTGATACATTTCCTGATTAAAACTCATAACATCTTCAAAGTTCGTTTCCTAGGAATACGTGTGTAACTGTATAAAATTTTGGGATAACCCCCTTCCTTTCATTTTATTCATTACCTCATTTACATAACAAGCCCTTTTTTCCCACGCATCAAACGGCAATAAGGAAAGGTTTATTTATAATCTTAGTTCTATTTTGTAGATTTATTTTTCTAATCATTTTTGTAGAATTTATTGTTTTGCAAATAGAAAAGCTTAGATGTTGCATTAAATTTATTTGTTTTATCTTCTTTTGCATGAAAAATAAAGAAAGATACTATAAGAAATTGTGATTTCTTTGATGTTATCAGTTCTTTCTATCTAGGTTTTTTTCTTTCTATAATTATAACAATGGATAAAAATGTAATGGGTTTAGGAATAAATATTATGTATATTTTTAGTAACCGTGTTGATAATATTAGCTGTTACATTCACACGCTCAGGTAATTTACTCAGATTTTTTTTTAATTCACAAATATGTATGTGAATCAACATTCTTTAGTCATAATGTAAGTGCTATGTTTTATTTAGTGGAATATTTATGTAATATCATTTTGTATGATATAATTTTGTGACTTATGATTGGCAGCTACTAATGTAATAAAAATGGAATGGCTGAGAGAAAAGGGCAAGAAATGTCTTTTTCTAAGTTACAACAGGTGTTCATAGAAATGTAATTAATTTTATAGTTGATATATGGGTTTTTTCTTTGAAGTACATTTAAAAGTTGAAAATTTGTTATATTCTTGGAATTTAGGAATGAATTTGTCAATTTTATTAGTAATTTTTTTTTTCGCTTGAACCAACAGAAAAATACAAAAATACCAAGTATATATGTAATACTAGCAAAAAAAAAAAAAAGCCTTTTTCAAATGCAGTTTTATTGAATATTTGATAATAATAATAATAATAATAATAATAATAATAATAATAATAATAATAATAATAAAAAGTTATATCATATACATAATCTTAAGAGTGTTTTATTTTTTCTTTCTTTCTTTTTTTTTTAATATATATATATATAATACATAGGCTGAAAGACTATAATGTTTATTTAAATTATTTACAATTTTAAATAAAAAATGAATTCTTAGGAATTTTTAACAAAGAAGGAAATTTTTTAAGTTATCGTAAACAATAAAGGAGATAAAATTTACAGGAAAAACTAAAATGTATTCGAAACAACAATCTTTTGTTATGAGCTATCTTTTCCATTTTTTACAAATGACTAAATTATAAAATATATGCAAATTATTCTTTGTATTTTTAAATAACATGTACGAAATTTACAAATAAAAATGCTATAACCGGGCAATCAAAACACACCAATATTTTTTCAGTAAGTAAACTATTGTTTTATTATTATTAATATTATGTAGTGTTGTATTTTACTTTTATTTATTTATTTATTTATTTTATTATTATTATTATTATTATTATTATTATTATTATTATTATTATTTATTATTATTATTATTATTTATTATTATTATTATTATTATTATTATTATTATTATTATTATTTTATTTATTTATTATTATTATTATTATTATTATTATTTTGTCTAAGGAAAAAGGACTTTTTCAAAAACATGAATATAAATTCTACATTCAGTGAATGATTTAGTATTATTTTGTACACTGAGGTGATAAGACCAATTCATTATAGTTAACTTGCAGCAGTTAATTAAATTAAGTGCATTTTTTAGGATATTTTACACTCTTGAAAAATAAGAAAAATGTCTTATATGAGAAAAATTATGATACATTAGATTCATGCATTAACCGAGTTTAAATATATTTTCCTGCTTTGCTATAAAATAGTTATACCACAAGTTACATTCTTGATGCAGAATGATATATTTTTTTTTCTAAACCAGAATATAAATGTTTTGGAAAATTTTCTGGAATAAATAGTAAATGGGTGCTAGGACCACTTAGAAAGACCCCCCCCCCCCCCATGGAGCACGATCTATGGAGACCCTCGTGTAGTCAAGCAGTCATTAAACCTACATCACTACACCAGTGCTAGAATTAATATTTTGTGTAATATACATTTTTCAGAAAAATAAAATGAACTGAAAAAGAAAAAGGAAAGTAAAATTAATTTTATTCCCTACATGTTAGCCGTTAAACATCGCTATATTTATGTGGTTTATTGCAAAGAAATCTTTTGCTTTGAATACGAAATTATGATTTATGTAAGAATAAAGATAAAGCTATACTTTGTTGTTAAAGATTTATACAGTTTCCTGTAATTAAAATATTATAAATGTAAATTAATATGACATATTTATTTCGATTTCTTACTTTCAAAAGCGAAATGGTTATTTGAAAATTATTGAACATAATTATTGGTAAAAATTGCGCTAATTTATTAATGATTGAAAGCAGTGAAAAACCTCTTTGAGTTGTTTCCTCTTATCTAAAGTTAAAAAGAAATATTCATATAAGAACCTATATAATTTTACATTGAAAAATATTTAAATAGAAGCTTAATTTTTGTTTATATTTAAGTATCTTTTTTTTTTTTTTTTAAATAAAGTCATTTTACAATGTTTTTTTTCTTATGCGTTTTATAAATAAAGCAAGAATAAATTAATCAGCTCATTAATATGTCTAGCACTTCACTTTATTTTATTTTTTACGCTTAAGACAATGACTAATAAATTATCTTTTCAATAACAATTCGGAAAAATGATATATATTGGCATAGTAACAATCTTAACGATAAAAATCATTTAATACATTGTGTGAAGGAATTCTCAAAAGATTATAGTTACTACTTCATATTTATACAAACATTCTTTCAGATTGGAAATTATATTGATTTTACTATATTTTTTAATTTACTATATTTTTTAATAATGCATTTTTATCAATAAAAATTAGGGCAGATTATGTTTTTCTTTTTTAATATAAAAATTGATTTATTTATGGCTTATGCATGCAAAAAATATTTTTAAATTACCAAATTTTTATTGTGATCGGAATGTAGAATTTAAATTAAAGACGGACTATAAAAATCTGAATTAAAGAATTTATTGTATAATTTTGCTCTACTGGTGGGACTGATGATCACTGAACCTTATTGTTCAGATTTTTTTTTTTTTTTTTTTTTTTTTTTTTGCTTTTTTTAGGAGAGAGGACTGTTAGTTTCAATCTGGATTATTTTTTATAGACCAGTTTTGTGTAACACCAAAATAAATTAGAAATATCAGTCCTATCGTTACAAATTTGGTACCAAATGAAAGGGACAATTTTTTTAATCCAGGGGTGTAAACAGTTTTTTTTTTTGACACGGCAATAAGATTTTTTAAAATTAACTAAAGTATGAATTTTAAGTGACAACACTTCATTTTAATTCATTGAGGTCATTTTAAAAAGTACGTGACCCAGTTTTACGGACAAAAAATGAGATAAAAAAAAAATAAATAAATAAATAAAAATAAAAATTTTACAGATTGAAATTAATAGTCCTCCGTACTAAACTAAATTCTGTCTCTGACAAAATTTTTAATTTTAAATTCTTTTTTATTATTTCCTTAGAATGCTTGTTATTTATTATGATATTAGCAACACATTTCAAAAGAGTAATATGCCATAACATGTCTCTTCAATTTTAATTGACAGTTTCAAGACTAATTAACGTGAATTGATAAGCTCTTTACCTTTAATAAGTCTCTTTGATGTTCCACTTAAAACATGCTGATGTCCAAACTTCATGTAGCTTCGTTATTCTTACCCTCTTGTATCTTGAAATATTAGCTGAATAAATTGTTTATGTCTGATATTAATTTATATATATATATATATATATATATATATATAAATTTTAATCACACACACCTTAATAATTATAATGTTTGATTTTACATCTTCAGATAAAATACAGTCTTCAACATATTTACTGAAATTTTTAAGGTTCGTTTTTATGAGACCGCTCATACAGTTAGGATGGTTTTTCTTGACTGTATCCAAAGCTAACTTGATTATGTCTTCAGCTCAACGGACTTCAAAATGGAACATAGCATTTTAATTAAAGATAAACAATAAAATATAATTGAATTAGGAATTTATTAAGTAGTCTTCTTTCGCTAGTAGGAGTTACAAAATTAAAATTGTTGAAAATTCTTCCACAATTAGACCTAGTACTTTCCATATTTAAACTGGCCATTGTTACATTGTGCTATTAAAATGTGTTGTACTTCAAGAGGAGTAAAGCCTTTATATTTATTATTTAAAAATTATTATTGTGAAACTGCAACTGATATTCAGTTTTAAATAAAATGAATTTTTAAAATATGAATAAAATAAGGTGTTCTCTTTCATTTAAACAAATTTCTTGGCCTTACATCCATAGAAACAACAATTTGCCGCTATCAAACTTCCTCGGTTTGTTTGATTAAATAAAAAAAAAAGATAATTTTTATGCTCACAAGGGACACTTACGAACTGTGACGAGCCGACCTTAATCAAACTTTACAGGTAGTTAAAAGGAACGATACATTACTATCAATTTATATCGGCAAACCTTTTTTTTTTTTTTTTTTCAGAACAGAGATATTTGTGTTCGAAGTTGGAACTTTTTTTTTTCAATACTGGGACGTCATTCAGTATATTTGTTTGACTTTTCTATTTTTTTTTCCACCAAACATGCGCTGTTGATTTATTTATTTAAATTGAATTTCATATTGCTTGCAAGAAAGAACGTAGACGTAAATGTTTGTAAAATTCTAGCGAAATAGACCTGAAAATATCCACTCACCACGGGCTATTAAATACAAGAACGTTGTGAGGTTGTGACTACAACGAAACTTTCTTCTCCATTTTCCTATATAAATTCATTCATACATTATTTATTAATATTTATTAAAAGTATTTACAATAAAGAATGCAGGCAATTTTGATACCAACAATGTAATCATAATCGTTCTTTCAATTTTAGTATTAGCTATTTTCTTTATTATTAACTACTTGATACGCTCCATGTTACCATGTTATATAATAAAATAGGAATTTAATAAATTATTAAAAATTCTAATTGAAAAATCTCTTACATAAAAACACAATGTTAATTTTCGAATCTTTTAAATAAAAGTATTCTGGAGCAAGAAATATATGCACGTGCCGACGATTAGGAAATATAATTTAAATAAATAAGTAACAGCGCGTATTTGGTGGGAAAAAGAAATCGAAGAGTCAAACAGAGATATATTGAATGACGTCACAATTATGGAAAAAAATAGTTCTAACTTCGAACACCAATATCTCTGTTCTGAAGTAACGTTTACTGATATAAATTGGCAGTAGTGTATATCTTCATACCCTTTAACTAACTGTAAAGTTTAGTTACGATCGGCGTGTCACAGTTTGTGATTGAGCCTTGACTGTATATTTCCTTTATTATATACTCTTAGTTACAAAGATAAAATAAAGTATGATATACGTACAGTCGGTAACAAAAGTATCCGAACACTAGCAAAAAATATTCCTATATAAAAAAAATGTAGAGTTAATACTGTTTTGTTAAATAAATCTTGTCTAATCATGTTCTTAATCAGTCTAAGAACAGGATTCGACAAGGATTTATTTAACAAAATAGTATTAACTCTACCTTTTTTATATAGGAATTTTTGCTAGTGTTCGGAATCTTTTGCTACCGACTGAACATATATATAATTCCTTCCATTCAACTTACAAATTAAAACGAATAGGATGTTTTTCATGCAAATTACATGAAAATAACATTTGAAATAACTAACTGATTGTGATATATATACATATATATATATATATTATTGTACAATTACCTATAATTGTATTTTTTAAGTTCAGTTTAACCATAAATTATACGCATATAGCTAGAGAATACAGATTCATATGTTTATATATAAACTTTCCACTTTCATGACTCATAAACAATCCCGTGTCAAAAAATATTTTTTTATGGGTAATAGCTGCTTATATTAAATTAAACGAGCCAAATTGTCATTATAGGTTTTGCCACATTCAAACCATTTATATTATACAATTTTTTTCCCCCATAAGAATTGAAATTTGAATAATTTTCTATAAAAAACATTTCTAAGATGAAATGTATTAAATAATTTTATACTAATAAAAGAAAAACTGGACTACCGAAAATATTTTAGGAAAGATCAAATAAATTTCAGCATATTTACAATATACCAAATTGATGAGATAAAACTGTCATGGACTATTTATACTTTAATATCAGTAACTAATTCAATATTTAATTAAGAAAATATTAAAGGGATCAAAACTTCATTGCTCTCTAATGTATTTCTGTGTGCTCTGATTAAATCTTTATTAGTTAAATATGAAAGTTAAGAATAAAAAAATCCCTCTAATTTAATCTGCTAATTTAAATTACGAATTAAACTCTACGAAAATTATTATCAGGAAACTTAACATAGTTGAAGTTTTCTACGTTTGAATTAAAAAATATATATACTTTTTGACAAAAAAAAAAAAAAAAATGAAAAAACCTGATGTAATGAGTAGATGTTATGAATCTCTTTATAAACAATAATGGGTACAAATCTAAATATTTTATCTCACATATACACAAGTATGCATAAAAATATTTAATAAACATTTGTTAATAATTTTCTTAATTTTTAACGTTATTACTATTATTATTATTATTATTATCATTATTTTATTTATTTATTTATTTTTGAGTGCGTAATTTCAAGCTTAAAAGTCATCTTTTCTTCTTCTTCTTCTTCTTTTTTTTTTTTTTTTTTGAGTTCGTAATTTAAAGCTTAAATGTCTTTTTTTTTTCTTCTTAAGTGCATTAATTCATGCTTAGAAGTCACATTTCTTTCCTTCTTTCCTTCTTTTTTATTTATTTGTCTAATCGATCTTTAATGTACAGATCTAGTATAAAGCTGCTCTAGTACTAAAAACAACACAAAGATAAAACAAAGAACTGAAGAACTACATCATATGATAGTACTCAAAATCATTCATTCTAACGTATAGTCATTTATCAGTAAATGATCTAAAGCATAAAATATAAGAAGTTGTATATGTGTGAATGTGGAGCGCCTTTTTATAAAACGGAATACAAAGCAATTTCTATTATAATTAACGAACTTCAAATTTTGAATAAAAATTAAAAACAAGTATTTTCTTTAATTACTGATAAAATATTCATAAAAAATATTTGATTATTTAAAACTTCTAAAATTAAATATTTCTTTCTTTCTTTCTTTCTTTCTTTTTTTTTTAACCTAATTTCAATTCTGCTTAAAAAAAAAAAAAAAAAAAAAAAAAGCACGTTTGAAAAGATAAAAAATCCAATCACAATATCATCATCACTACAGCTGATAAGTGAGGTCAGATTATTATTTTAGATAAAAAACATTACACGATAGTATTACTAAATTAACCAATGATAGTCCTTACGTTCCTCTTTCTCGTGACAAGAATTAAATAAAATTAAAGGGCTATAAAATCTAATCCCTTGACTTTGTAGTCTACTAAATCTCGTCTTATCTTCATAGTTAACTGTGCTAGATTCTATGCTCTACCAAAAGTCCACAAGCCTTATATCCCTTTTTGTTCAATATTCTCAAATATCGGTACTGTTTGTTATTGGTTAGATAAATATCTCACCACAATTTTTGCTGGTCTTCTTTCTGTCAATATCTACACTGTCAAGGGATCCATCAAATTTGTAAAAAACATACGAAATTGAGCTGACATTTATCTTACTATGGTCTCTTTGACTGTAAAATCTTTTTTAACACGCTTTTATTAGCTTCACGTAAATGTATGTCTGTATGTTTGTATGTATAATGTATGTTTGTAAACACTCTGGGAGCAAACAAAAAATCTATATTGTAAAAAAAGACTCTCCCTACTTGAACGCTGTGGCTGTGAGGTAAAGCTCCGCGCTACGAAACTAAAGGTCTAGCGTTCGAGCCCAGTTAGGGGAGATTTTTTAAAAATGGTTTTTGTTTAATTCTAAATTATTTTAATTAAAGATTTAAATGTACAGTCGGTAACAAAAATCTCCGAACACTAGCAAAAATTCCTATATAAAAAAAGTATACTTAGTATTAGTACAGTTTTGTTGAATAAATCCATGTCGAATCCTTTTTTTTGACTAACTAAGAACAGGTTTCGACAAGGATTTATTTAACAAAACTGTATTAAGTGTACTTTTTTTACATAGGAATTTTTGCTAGTGTTCGGAGACTTTTGTTACCGACTGTATGTAAATATTATGGTGTGTCACTCACACGATTTTCTCTTACCCTGCATTTTAATACTAAGATAGATATTTTGTGTTTTTTAGTCACATTTCTATAAAAGCGTGTTCTTTAATTTTTTTAAACCGTTAATATTATTTTTTTACTAATGTTTCAATAAATAGCGCCCCTTCCAGTCTAGAGAAAAAAAATTAAAAGAATTTTACTTCACTTAAAAAAAAAAAAAAAAAAAACAAGAATTACATTTTCTCCCCTGTATTTCACTATCGCAAACTACTTTCTCATTCCAAGGAAAATTTCATCGAGAGTTAGAAGGTTTAGACATGGGTTCTCTTCTCTCACAAATTCTCGCTGACATCTACGTGCACTATTTTGAAAGTGCGCGCTTTAAGAATATATTCTTTCCCTTTTTGGAACCGTTATATTAATAATACTTTTACACTAATCAACACATCTCTTCAAAACATTGATCACGTCTTGTAAACTATTAATTTTGTACACAGTAATGCTCAATTCACTTATGAAATAGAAAATATTAGTTCAATTCTTTTTCCTTATACCCTTGTCTCACGCACTGAACAAGGCTTCTGCACCATCATCCATTATAAAAATTTTACCTCTCCATGCGCGTTCATGTAATCTGTCTACACGAAAAACGACAGTTTTCTATGTCTTTGTTAACCGTGCTCTTAATAAAGGGTTTTCCAATAAGGATGATACAATTTTAAATGGTTAGAATGGCAACACTGCGTATTATTATTATTATTATTATTATTATTATTATTGACATTTCTTGTGTCATTTGTGTTTAGATTACTATGCCATTTAATCATGCAAAAATACACGCGTGAACAACGTTTCGAAATTATTAAATTCTTTTATCAAAATCAGTGTTCATATGTGAATACTGAGAGAAATTTGAGAAGAATTCATGGACGACATTATTCAGTTAATCGACTCGATTGATTGTGATTTTTTTCTTTGGGGACATGTTACGTCACAAGTTTATGCTGATAATCCAATAACAATTGAAGAATTAAAAACCAACATTGAACGTGTTATTCGTGAAATAACACCAAATTTATGTTAAAGAGTGATGGAAAATTGGGTTGACAGAATGCGGTATGTTCAGAGAAACCGTGATGATCACATGAACGATATTATTTTCATACTTAAGGGCATAATGTAAGCTTTCCAAAAAAAAAAAAAAAAAAATGCGCCTCACTGAATAATTTATTTATATATATATATATTTAATTGTATCACTCTTAATGGAAAACCTTTTATTTATTCCGATTCCGTTTTATTAATCTCTGAAATCAAATATCTGAAAGCCATTGCAACTGGCAGCTTTTATAACCTTCAATTATAGATAAACCTTTTTAAAAATTGCAGCTTCTTCCTACTTAGTTCCCTAAATTGATCTCCCCTGATACCAGTATTATTTTACCCTGATTTCCTTTCTTACGTTTTACAATACCTAAAGTTCTAAAACGGTATGATTTTACAAGGCTTTTTTCACCTTCCAATAAACTCATCTCTTCTCTCTTAAAAGATCCTATAAATATGCATAACTCTTGATTTATTTATAGTATTTCCTGCCAATGAGATTTACCTTAAATTGGTTAAACTAAATTTAGTCTTAAATTCCGTTGAAAAGAACATATCAGTTAGGTCCGAAAATGAAAAAAAACAGCAAATCATCCATTACCGCATATTACAGGATCCTTACCATAATTTCAAGTTTGATATTGCTAAAATAATTTGCCAGCTTAAATCTACACGTAAATTTGGTTTTTTTAAAGGTTTTTGAAGTTGCAAAAACATTATTAATTGTGATTTCCACAATAATTAATTGTGATTTCCACGATTGTTAACTGTGATTTCCACATTGGTTAATCTCCCACATTCCGCTCAGTTCTATTAATTGAATATCAGTCGTTGGAATCGAATTCCTTTCTTATATACAGGAGCAATTTTTTTTTTTTTTCGTTTCTTTGTACACTGATGGCCGTGTGTTGAATTCTACCCAAACAACAGACTGAAATTGCTTTTTCCCTTTCCCTTTGGAGTTTCTACACGTTGAAGAATTTTTCTGTGGTTGATCGTTTCAGTTATTTTATATAACGTCGAAAATGGAAAGTGTCCGTTCATTTATGAAAGGTAGTGTATTAAATCCTTTCATAGAAATCGCATGTTAATATTTTCTTAAGATTGTGAAAAGTTATCTCACATAATTAATTTAAATATGACGGAATCTATTCAATATTTTTTTAACTGAAGATAAGCTCTTGAATTACATCTTCTTTAAATAAACATTTTTTTATTTTTTTAGCCAATAACCTTGGTGATATATATGAGCTTAAAAAATTTCATTGAATCAGATAAAGAAAACTATCCTGTTTTCGCTGTCAAATTTAGAATTCGTACATCATCATCTTGTTCACGCAAGGCTACTCTGGAAAGAAAAAAGTAGTGATATTTTAAACATTTAGTAATGAAGCAACCCACTCACAACGTTTCATCACATAAGTAGCTGCTATTCCTTGGTGAAAGGCAGATTGATTGATAATACTTTGCGATAGTGAATATTTCAGAAGATAACAATAATTTTTTTTAATTTTATTGTGATATTCTTGTATTAATTAGGACGAAAGTCTATATAATTCAGAAAAATAGTCAATAAAAAAAAGACTCTTCTTGTTTTCTTTTGATATGTATAAACAATTTATTTATGAATAAATTTTAGAGTTATAAATAAATTATGTTTTATAAGTATAAACATTTTATAACTCCTTATTAAAAAATGCACTAATGCAAACTTATTTACGCAAAAGTACATTTTCTTTACCCCAGAAATTCGAACATTATTATTCATTTTTAATGGGTTATTTATTTTTTTTTTTTCAATTATTGTTTATTTAAATAATAAAATATTAATAATTTTAAAAAATTTAAATTCCTTGATAAATGTGAACATTATGACGTCGTAGATGATATGATAAAAATCGCCACAAATCGCCACAAATGAAAATAAATTACTATACATGGTGCAAATATATATATATATATATAACAGAAAATATTCTGTGCGTGAAATATTTTTATCGAAAAAGCATCTTATAATAAAAACTTATCACCCAGGATTAAAAGTATTAAATGAGTGCAAAAGTTCTACCCGTTTTTATTACCCATAAAGATGAGCAAAATTATTAAACGCAAACCTATTATTGCGCATAATACCCATTGCTATCTATGATTTCTTTCCATCTTTCTGGTAGGAGATGAATCCCACGACGGTTTCGAGTCAAAAATATCTTGAATGGCAATTTTCACAGCATCAAGATCATCAAAGATTTTCTGACTGAAGTAATTGTTCAACGCACGAAATAGGTGGTAGTCTGTTGGTGCTAAGTCAGAAAAATAGGGAGAGTGGGGTAAAACCTCCCAACCAAAACCCAGTAACGTTTGGCGAGTGATGACAGCAGCATGTTACCTGGCGTTATCGTGATGAAGGGTAACACCGCGACGATTGATGAGACCTGGCCGCTTTGCTAACAAATTTGAATGCAGCCTGTCTAACTATAGACAGTAGAAGGCAGCATTCATTGTTTGGTTGAGTGGGAGAACCTCCCAGTGAATTATTCCCTGCACATTCCACCACACACTCAATAACACCTTCTTGAGATGAAGTTCAGATTTCGAAGTCGATGCAGGTGGATCAGAAGGGCGACACACAATCCTACGACGCTTTACGTTACGGTACATAATCCACTTCTCATCTCCTGTCACAATTCGTGTCAAGAATGGGTCATTTTTGTACCGGGAAAGCAAGGAAACACAGGTGGCGATTCGGTCATCCCGTTGATTAGCTGTCAGGTAATGTAGAACCCAACGATCCAACTTTCTCGTAAAACCCAACTTAACCAGTTGTCTCTCGACCGTTGTCCGGTGTACGTTGAAGGTCTTCGCCAATTCTTGCATGGTTAGGTTCGGGTTGTTCCTTATGGCTTGTCAATATCGTCGTCTGCAACGTGTGATGGCCGTCCACTCCTAGCCTGATCTTCGCAGCTTCTGTCTCCTTCTCTAAATTTACGAAACCATCGCCGACATGCACTTTCGTCTATTGCACCCTCCCTATAAACTTCACAAACATTGTGGACATGCTGTGGCTTCCGTACTCTTTTTATCGAACTCGTATAACAAACAATGTCTTATACGCTCCTTCTCGTTTTCCATGTTACACCCTCTGATATATATGTACACTCATGTCCATAAATTAAGGATAATTCAGATTCACACTGAAATCGAACTTTAATGCAAAAATTTCACCTGTAGAAATACCACACACATCTTTAAGAATAATATGCAAATTATAAGAAGCCATCATATGACGCCGATATGATGTTACAATGACGAAAGTGTAAGAAGGGGGTAGATAAGGAATGGGAGCAAAGAAGGAAAATTGTTCACAAGCGTTCTGTGTGCCGCTCAGTGCCACAACCGAATAGTTATGACACAGATGACGCTGACGCATGCAGTTAACTTTTTACGTGGTAGAATTATCGGCCGACTAGAATGTGAGCGTACTCAGACAGAAGTATCGGGGAAACTTAGAACCGCCCAAAGTGTCATCTCTACGCTTTGGCGACGATTCCATAATGATGGAAATGCCAGTAGACGTTACAGTACTGGTCGTCGACGAGTTACAATTCCGAATGACCACCGGTATTTGGTAGTAACTGCCAAAATAAGCAGGTAATGCACAGCATCAGACGTGTCTCGTCAGCTGTCTGCAGCCACGAAAGCCACAGTTTCAAGACAAACCGTGGATAGACGTTTGGGAGATATTGGTCTATATGCTCGCAGGCCTGTTAGATGTGTTCCACTCACGGCAATGCACTGTACCAGCGGTTAACTTGGAGTAGAGAACATGCAATGTGGATAGCGGCACAGCGAGCTTGTGTGATGTTTTCCGACGAGTCCAGGTTTAGCTTGCAGTGTGATTCACGCCAGAATTTCATATGTAGAACGTCAGGTACCCGTTACCACCAAAACAAAGTCATTGAACGACACCGTGTGGGGCAGGAGTGCTCGTTTGGGGGGGGGGGGGTCATATTGGGCACCAGAACAGATCTGCATGTTCAAATAGGAAGAATGATAGGCCAAACTTACCGGGACATCAGTCGGGAGCAACATGTACGTTTGTTTAGGGGTGCCATGAGTCCAGAATTTGCGTTTATGGATGACAATGCGCGTCCTTGCCATGCAAACGTTGTACACGGATGCCTACAATCTGAAGCTATCACTCGCATGGAATGGTCAGCATTCTCACCTGACTAGAATCCGATAGAGCATGTGTAGGACATGCTTTTCCGACGAGTTGTAATCCGTCAACCACCTCCTACATGTGTACCGGAACTTCGGAGAGCATTGCTTACCGACTAGAGTAACCTTCCCCAAGATAAGATCAATAATTTAATACTCAGTATTCCTAGGCGTTCTAAGGACTGTATTTCATCATCTGAGAGACATACAATGTATTAACCATCATACCAACCATGTAATGTTAAGTTTTTGTAAGGGAGATATTTTTTGTAATTGCTTCAGGGAGCAAAAATCGTAGTTTTTATAAATGGTATCCTACATAAACCACCTTTTTTTGTTCGTGATCTTTTGTTTAATAAATGGACTTTATGAATAAGTCGTGTTTGTTTTGTTTCTGAACCTTTATTTGCCTCAGCTAGCATTATCCTTAATTTATGGACATGAGTGTATTTGAGATGATTAACTTTGTAAGACACGATGCATTTATATGTGAGGCATCCACACGTTTCATTGGACGACTATCTGCGTCATTACAATGTCATGTGTGACGTCAATTCCATTGCGAATTTGCATATCCAAAAACTAATAGAACTTTCACACTCACCCAATAATTCAAGTTGTGTTATGCCGTTGTTGGTCTTAATTAGTTCACTCGGAAACTCCGAGCCCGGTAGTGAAATTACCCAAATTTCAGGCGAGAGCTGAGTGCCTTCTTTTTTGGAAGAGCACCACAAGGGTGGATGCACGATTTCACGAAACTGGCGAAAGATGACAGCATCAGAAAGGAAAAGCTCGCAATTGATACAGATCAGGGCCCTAGTACCTCCAGAGGTATAATTTTATTCAAATTGTATAAGGTAATGTAATATCAGTGGGGGGGGGGGGGGAGAATAGGCCTTTTGTCTACAGTTAAATGTTGTTTAGGACAAAATTTTAATTTATTAAAATTTATTTATTTGTACAAAGGAAGAAAACTAAAAAATTTTTTGTTCATAGATAATATTATTTATTTATTTATTTTATTATTTTTTAAATAAAATTCGTTTTTAAGGCATTATCCCTTTAAGTAAAATTAATCTTTCGAAAGCCGTTTTCTTAATAAATTGAATTTTTTTTTTTTTTTTTGCAGAAAATGGAAGAAGAGAGTCAGAAATGAAAATGTTTCTCATTTTCAAATTTCAGAGCTTTAGCGGCAGCGAAAGAAATTTGACTTTCAACTTAATGAATAACAATGCAGAAAAAAGTGATTGACATTCAGTAAGTGCATTATTTCGATGAATGCGACGTCTCAATGAAGTTATTTAACGGACTGCGAAACTTACAGAGTTATTGGTTGGATATACTGGGAGAAGGGCGAACACAAGCCGAAGTAGCAGAAGCCACTGAAGTTTCACAAAGTGTGATTTCTAGGATCTGGAACCGTTTTTTGAAGGCTAGAAATGCTGTCCGAAGACCAGGGCAAGATCGTAGACGTGAAACAACGCCCAATGAAGATCGATATTTAACGCTAACGCCTCACAGGCACCAATATATGAATACCACTCTCCTTCAACAATACCTTCGTACGGCTGCTGGCGCAACAGTTTGGACTCAAACTGTCTGAATTCGACTCCACGAAGTGCAATAAATAGTATGGTCTGAGAATCTCTTCCCTATATCTGTGACCGGTTAGATTTCTATTTTGAATGATGTGCGATTGGTGCAATCATCAGTGAAAATGCCAGCATAGACCATCACCCCCACAGCCAAATATAATACTTTCGTGCGCGAATGCAGGATTGTTTCTAGTTCCATGTTCCCTCCAGATGAAAATACACCTATTATCACAGTGAACAATAAAGCGGGACTCGTCAGAGAAAAGAATATTAAGCCATTCGTGTCTCCTAAGCCATTCATCGACATGCTGTATTGCCCATTCCTTGTGGGCGTGACGATGCCTTGCTGTTAACGTAACATGTATCATTGGTCGGTGAGCATACAGACCTACAGCGGGGAGCTAGTTTCGGATAGTTTCAGTCGAAACTGTGGTGCTAGTAGCCGAGCGAAAAGGTTGTTGAAGATGAGAGGCATTCATATTTCGGTGCCTCTGAGCCATTAGCGTTAAATATCGATCTGCATTGTGCGTTGCTGCATGTGTACGAACTTGCCCTGGTTTTCGGATTGCATTTCCAGTCACCAACAAAAGGTTTCAGATACTGGAAACCAGACTTTGGAAATTCGCAGGGCTTTTGATACTTCGGCTTGTGTCCCCTTCCCCTGACCGACCAACAACTTTCCAAGCTTTTGAATCGGTTTAGTGACTTCCCTGAGACATCACACCCATCAGAAACAACGCACTTACTAAATGTCGATCATTCTTTTCCGCATTGTTTTCCACGAAGTTGAAAGCCAAATTCCGTTCTCTGCCGCTAAAGCGTCGTTATTGACAACAAACTCAAAATTTGAGTACTTCGACGTTTGAAAAGAAGAAAAATTTAGATTTGGAACTCTCTTCTATTTTCTGAAAAAAAAAAAAAAAAAAAAAAAAAAAAAAAAAAAAAAAGTTCGCTTATACCATTATTTTATATAAGACTTACAATATCTTTCAAATGTTTTGAGCAGTGTATATATATCTTTACTCTCTCTCTCTATATACATATATAAATATATTGCTGGAATTAGCTATACAGTTTTACGAAATCTTGCATGTGCTGATAGAAATGCAAGTTTCCTGATGAGTACATTTCTATTTTTCAGCATTTTAAATTCCAATTTTCAATTCATGAATTCCCTTTTTTTTCCCCTTTGAACGGAACTCTTTCGTGATTTTATCCTTTTTCTTTTCTCTCAAATGCTGACTTTTACTAATAATTCAAAGATTTTGCAAATTCTCTCATCGTTAGGATTATGTGTTATGTTAGTGTCATTTCTCTTCTGCGTAAGTACTTTAACTTGTTTTTACTAATCATTGGTACTCAAATTAAATCAATACTGTGACTAATTTTAATCGAAATAAATCTCAATTAAAATTTATTTTATGTTGGTATCTTCATCTATTTTATGTCTGCTGAGTATTACAACGGTACTAAACAATTCAAATTATATATATATATATATATATATATATATATATATATATATATATAGAGAGAGAGAGAGAGAGAGAGATGCATGAATCTTTTGGAATGTTCTTTATATACCTTGATCAAAATTGCGAACTCTTCTATTACATGTGCTCTTCTATTCCTCTTCTATTTTAGTATATGTGTAAAAGAAGATAATTGATATATTGTTAAAAATAAATAGAAATATGTCGAAATTTTTTTTAAAGAAATTAGTAGTTTGAAAATAAGTTTGAATGTAATATTATGCGCAATATATTTTGCCGTAATATGCTTTAATTACATGCAATGAAATATACATTTATAATTGTGAAAATAATTTCAAATATTACTTATAATTAGATTTTCATGGGTAGAATGTTCTGTAGAATGATCTAAGATATATTAATTTCATTTAAATCCGAAAAGCTCTGAAACTTATTATTAGCTCGAGAATTAAATGTCAATATTGAAATTATGCCTGTGTACAAATATGGATTTTTATGATAAGATTAACTAAGAATTCATTGATTTTAAACATGCATAATTATGCTTTTTTTTTAATTTATTGGGTTGTTCAGTTAATAATATAATACAATAATAATAACTTTTTGTAAGATTTGTTCCCGTACATTTAGTTAAACGTTAAGATAACAAATTTTTTACTTTTTTTTTTATCCATAGTTAATAATTACATTTTAACAACAAAAACATCTGTAGTGACCCCATTCGATTTTCCGAACATTAAGTTACTAACGGTTGCATAAATATATTAAAGTAAGAGAATTCGTTAAATAAACAAGAGAGAAAATTATAGTAGGGCATTTGAATATTTCTTTCCAAATAGTATGTTCTTTAATTTAACGTCATTGCACTTCAAATAATTTGAGCATATAGATCATGATGATAAAGAAATTTTTGTTGTGTCCCTATAAAAATCTGTAAGTTCTAGATTCACTGAAGTGTATACAGTTTCTGCGATAGTGGCATATAATATGTATATAATTTTTCATCTCAATCAGATGAGGCATTTAGACACTATCGCACTTTAATTAATTTGAGCCCACAATCCATAATCCTGAAGAATGTTTTGTTGTGTCCCTGTAGAAAAAAAAAATTAGTACTAGATTTTCCAAAATGCATACAGATTGTGTGACGGTGATTTAAAATATGTTCATAAATTTTCAGTTCATTCGAATAAGGCGATTAGACGGTATCGCACATTAAATAATTTGAGCCGTTATAAAGAATTAAAAAAAAAAAAAAAAAAAAAAAAACTATAAATACTAGATTTATCAAAATCTATACAGTCCGTGACGGGACATATAACATATAATTAAATTTTCAACTCAACCCGATAGGGATTTACATGCTATCGCACTTGAAATAATTTGGGCCCGTAGACCATAATGATAAAGTCGTGTCCCTGTAAAAAGACTGTAAGTGCTTATTTCAGCAAAACCAATAGGATTCGTGCTACAGTGACCTATAACATACATAATAACTTTCAGCTCAATCGATTAAAGTGTTTATATGCTATCTTGCTCACTCACATACGTGCATTACACATTATATATACACACATATATACATTTATATATCACCATAAATATAACAAAAGTGAACTCAATGAACCTCTAAACGTAATAAAACAACAAAATCTCAAAGTAAAATTTTTTTCATAACTAAAGTACCTTTCTCACAAGTATAAGTTTGGAAAGTATAAAAAAAAAAAAAAAAAAAAAAAAAAAATATTATTGCATTTCATTATCCAAATAAAAATACCCATTTTCTTTTAAATGTTAATTTTTTAACCTGTAAAATGTGCATTTATACTTTTAAAGTCAATTTTAAGTTTTTTGTCTAACTTATGATTAATGTCAATGATTTTAACAACTCAGCAAAACCTTATTGTTTTGTAAGATAAGATAGTAACGTTTTTAATAATGTATCTTATCTGAACTGAACTGTTTTTTTATCATTCCTAGCTAACATTAAACTTTCTAAAGAATGAAAAGATAATATTATCAATGTTAGTTCTTGTACGTTTAGTTGGATAAAAGCAAAGTTGTTTACAAAGGACTCAACAAATAACATCAAGGAAATATCTCAGGTACATGAATTCCTTTATTTTCCTTGTTTTCACATTTCTCATTTTACTTTTATTGTCTAGCAATATAATTTTAAATATGTACTAGATGCTAAACTGATTATATTTGATAATTTTTCGAAATTTAAAGGAGCATATCATGACGTGCATTTCACGTTTATTTCCTATTTTCTCTTAGATTGGGCTGATTATTAATACTATCATTATCATTATTATTAATTCCTGTTCATGTTTTTGGGATGATTCTTAATTCCATTAATTTTATATTTTAAATAATAATGTATTGCAAGGCTGAAATTAATTAATTCATATTAAATTTATATGAACTTATAATGATGCATATATTATAGAGCATCAGTTATTAAAAATAAATTATTGAAGTACAGAATTAAAACCCATAGCCTGATTAAGCAATCTGAACTTAAAACATTGTATTAAACTTTTATTTATTTATTTTTTTTTTTTTAATTATAGATTTATCATACTAAATTATTCTTTTAATTAATTATTTAGTTGGAATTTATTTACTTTTTTGTTTTATCTAAAACAAGAAATATGTCTTCCTTGATTCTTCCTTGATTTTTTACAAAATAAGTATCAATAATATTAAAAATTTTGTAGATTCATTATATTTGTTGAGAGATTTAAAAGAATGTTTAAAATTTAAAAGTAATAACAAGATACATATACAATGGAATACTTTTAGAATATATTTTTAACTTATCTTAAAACTGCTGTTTTCAAAATTTGAATTTATTAATTGCATTTCAGTTGTGATCTATGAATTCCTCGTATTTTTTATTTTTTTTTACTTTGTTTTAGTAAATATAGGAGAAAAAAGAGGGAGGAGAGATAGGACTGTGAACGTCAAACTATCAAGCGACACTGCTCGCTAGAGCTACCTCGCATTTTACAAAAGTAAATTTTTAAAATTTAGTACGTTCCATGAGAAAGCGTTTTGAGTACGTTTTGTACACACAAAAATATGTACTTACAAAAATTTTATTCCACGTAATACATTTTGTAAAAGTTCAACAGTGATAAAAATCGAAAGAGTTATTTTCCCTGTTTCAGTTCGTAATCTGCATACTAATTTCAAAGATTTTCTAGAGAAATATATAACATTATAACTGTATTTTTATTTATATTAAAAAATAATCCTACTTTTATTAGTGTGTAATGTTAATTTATCAAAAAAAAAAAAAAAAAAAAAAAGAGAGAGAGAGAGAGAGAGAGAGAGAGAGAGAGAGAGAAACAGCAAGTGTTTGAAGAGAGTAACTTTAAGAATGACAAGTGATATTAATAATAAAACAGTGTCATTTAAACTTACACACATTATGACTTTGCATTCTACGTAATTATTGAGCTATATATATATATATATATACATCTAGTATATATTTATTTGCTCAATTAAAATTAAAGAAAATAGGACAGAAATTTCAATACTTCTTTTCATTACTTGCGTTGTTCAAAAATATTCAATTTAATAAATTTTTAATTAAAAAAAAAAAAAAATCATGTTTCATTTTTTAAAGTGTTATATTTATGCAATCGCTAAAGTGTAAAATAAAATAATAAAAAAATTACTAAAACAAATACAAAACTGCAATTATGACATTAAAAGGATTTTTTATTTTTTTTCTATCAATATCGTATAATCCAAAATGTATATATTTATGGAACATAAAATGTTCCAATAAATGTTTAATCCACAGCAATCATAGATAAGATAAATACGCAAAGAAAATACTTCTAAATCGAATTTCTTCAATAGTTATCTACAAGATTTGTAGAACTGTCATTTTTTAATACATTGACATATTGCATTTTATGATTACACTATATATTTTTATTAAAAGTAAAAAAAAAAAAAAAAAAAAAAAAAAAGGATATGATTAAAGGTATTGCGCCTATCCTTTAAATGCAATTTTATCAGCTATTTTTTGTTTTTGTTGTGGAGTTTGCAGAAATGACACAAAGTTTTCAATTCCGTTTATAGAATGTTTGATATAGATTAACTTTATTTAATTGTTATTAAAATCACACAATCAACTGTGAAAGAAAATCATATTTATTGTTTCTGCCCAAAGCTTGTCTGAGTGAGTAATGCTGACCGGGGTGTCAGCCTGGATAGCTCAATTGGTAGAGCCTTGACCTTGTAAGTCAAAGATCTGGGGTTCGAGTCCCGGTCCAGGCGTTATTTTCACTCAGTCGGAAAAATAAAATTTCAATAAATATGATTTACTTAATTGGTTTAATATATTTCTTCAAAAGAGGTATTTTATCTTTTTGCACTGAGTTATCTTTATTCTTGTGGAAATTTCTTTATCTATATATAGATAATAAATGTTGAAAATTCATAACATCATAAATATTATATAGAATTATATGTTTATAACTATACTAATATGTTAGAATTTTATATAATTCCTTTAAATGTTTTGAGATTCATCTCTTTTTCCGAGTGACATTCTGAAGAAAGAAATTTAAGCACTCTGTAGGAGTTATCCTTCAAACTGAATAAAATTTCTTTATTCAAATATAGCATTTTCTCTAATGAATGTAAAATAATTTTAACGCAGTGGATCTGTAAAAAGTAGGACATTAATAAAATTTGTTAAAATAAATCTTTTGCCTACTTTCTTGCAATCCGCTAAGCAATAACAATTCAACAAATATTGAAAGACATAAAGATAATTTATTAGTATAGGAAAATGTACAACTAAGTTTTCTGGCTAGTTTCAATGCTTTTAAACAGTGTTAATCAATATTTACCAAGTGAATCAATATTTCTCTTGGCGCTGTTATAGTATCTTTTGAAGAATGTATTAAAAACTTTAGCAAATTTCCATTTATTTCCATTTTTAAAATAATCTAATTGAAAGAAAACTCTTTGGAAATTTATAGTGTTCTTATTTACGTCCTTTGAAGCTTAAAATTACTTTTTCTTTTTTTTTTTTTTTTTCAATTTAATGGGAATTTTTTGATCAATCTGCTTTACATAAATATTTCACTCGAAATATTAGAGCTGTAAATAAATAAATAAATAAATCCAATGTAATATTGTATGATTTTTACAATGGAAAAAAAAGTTTTAATATAAACAAAAAATATGAGGCTGTTGTCAAAACAATATGTATAGTTATTAAATAAATCGTACGTTTCAGCTAAAATTTAAAAATTTTTCAGGAAGAATTTAATTTTTTTTGGATTTCGTTTTCCATCCGAGATATTGAAGATCAATCTCATAGTCTGATCAAGCTCAGCATCTTGAGAACTAGTTTCCCAACCTCTGAAAGTACTGGCATCATCCATGTGACGTCATTCTAAAAACACAGTTTTACAGTCCTGTCAGAGTGTGGCGCTGGAATAGTCTTCAGAATGAGCCAAGCTTTGAACAGTACAACATGTAGCTTCTTGTCCTCCTATTCCACGGTCCCGCACAGTTTAGGACTCAACAGTGGTCGTGCAAGTGTTTTGTGTATTTTGCCAATGATTTAGTTAAAAATTTTCTGTGTTTTTGTGTGTGTGTGTGCCTATGTGTGAAATTTAGTTATGGATATATCACTTTTTATCAGATGGATTATGTTCCGGACTGGAAAACCACCGCCTGTGGATGGTACTGGATATTTCCATAGTCTGGATAAATATAGGATAAATGGAATAGTGTTTTGTCTTTTGTTAAGTTTTAGAATTATTCAATGTGAAGGTAAGCAATTTTTTAATTATCATTAATATGTTTATTGTAATAAATTCTCGATTTAATAACTTTCGCTATTAACTGCCTAATAAATTGTGGATTTGTAAACAATCTCGTTAAGCTTTCCGGTAGAGTTCTAAGCATTGTTAAACATTTCTGAGAAAAATTTCCTATGTATATGAGAAAGCTTATATTAGCCGAAAATTAATCTAAGCACTGGTTTTGCAAAGTAAATCAAATCTAACTTAAGAAAGAGGGCGAGATTCAAAATACTTATTTAGTACTGATAATTTAACTTTCAAAAATGACCATAAAAACAGCGTCCATTGTTGTAGAAAATAATTTTGATTTAGTACTTAATTTAATTTAAAATAAAAGTATTTCTTTAAATTATCGTTTTTATTTAAAAAAAAAAAAAAAAAAAAAAAAAAGATGATTCCATGTTTAATTTAGAATATTTGCACAAGGAAAAGAAAGGGGACACATTAAATATATAGAAGATAAATGAAATGTCTTTTCCTTACCTAAAACTCTAACATCTTAGCTATGTGTCATTTAAAATTACAATCAGAAAAACGCATTACTAAGGAAGGAAAATATTTCCCAAAAAAAAAAAAAAAAAAATCATTTTTCAATTACCTTTGATTATTTATACAGTTTCTCCCATATCTGAATGTTTCTTTTTCCAGTATTATTTCTTTACCTCGTACTTAGCTTGATATTTTGTTGGTATTTAGCAGACTTCACGAGATAATATTGTCAAAGAATTTTAATTAATTATGACTTCCCTATTTATTTAAAAATAATGATTTTATTCACTTATTTGTTGTTATCGTAAGTGATGCAACAGGATTTGAAAATAATTTTTTGGAATGCGACCTACTTAAAAAGTTTCAATTTATGTTTTTATCGATAACTTTATTTGAAGAATATAAACTTTAAAAAACTCTCTCTCTCTACTTTTTTTTTTTTTTTTTTTTTTTTTTTTATCAGTAAATGCTTAGTAAAATATCGGTCGAAGGTATTATACATCAAGGATAATGTTTTAGCAATATTACATTAAAACTGAGAAAAAATACGCCATAAACCTTTTTGTTTTATTTCCTTTATTTTTTATTATTATTATTTTAATTCTTGTGAATATAAATAGGCATATATTTCCACTCATAAGAAAAAATCAATCAAACTTTTAAATTATTTTAAATAGTAATGTCTTAAAAGATATGCGCAGAAATAGTATATACCATATTTTTTAACATTTTAAACTGCACGTCTTTAATAAATATAATTATTTAACATTGAGTTTGCTCTAGATAAATTTATCCTTTTTTTTTTTTTTTAATCTTTTAATAAACTTGTATAAAAAATATTTATATCTATAACTAAAATTTAACAGAATAAAAGTTTTAGAGTAAACTTCTTTGACGAAATCTCTTAATTCAGTGCAATACTTCTAACGTTTTACGGAAATAACACAGATATTATTTTAAATTAAATAATTTAATTTTTCTAATAATATTTCAATCTATAATATTCCTTTTCTTTTGCATTATAATATTTTTCCAGAATCAGTTTAGTGATATTACTTTTTTACTCGATTTCAGATAAAATAAAACTTCAAAAATTTCATTTTCCTACTGACGTTAAGGAAGGTACGAAAGTTCAAGTCATGTGCGGATTAATAGAAGGAGATGCTCCAGTTCATTTCACTTGGAAAAAGAATGGTGAATCTTTAGTGTCTACAGATAATGTTAATATTATGACTCATGGTGACTTTTCAAGATTAGTTATTACTAACGTAGATGTGGAAAGCTCAGGAAATTACACGTGTATTGCCAAAAATAGTCAAGGTCAGGACATGCACTCTGCTCATTTAGCTGTAAGAGGTAAGTTTTTATAATTTCCTCTCAATTTTATAATCCTAATTATATCATATTTTATGGTAATTTCTATCATATTATTTTTATCCTGATATACTGAACTGCTTTAAGATTTGAAAATAAATGTTAAATTATTCTAAAAGTTAAATATTTCAGTCGTAAAAATATCGTAAATTATCTGCAACATCCGCATTTTAAAATTAAATTAGATTTCTATATTAAAAGAAACATTTCAGATCTCAAATCTTTTTTTTTTTAATAATAAGGAAAAGCAAAGCGAATATAAGTCCTTAGTTACTAAAAAATAAAATACATTTTAAATTATCTTCATGCTGGGAAAACTTGATTAGGATCCCAGGGTACTATTAAGTAGATCACTGGCTTTTAAATTTTCAACTGCACATTTATGCAAATTTAACAGTTCTGATAATGTTCTTCTAAAAATGTTTCCTTTCATGAAGTTTATGAATTTTTGGTTGTAAATATAAACATTTCAGATTTAATACTTCCGCATCATGCAAATTGAGAGTTTTGCTTTAAATGTAGTAACTCTTACGAAATATTACGTTAATCTAATAATTATAAATTACTCGAATTTGACAATTAAATTTAATTAAGTAAAGTTTTTGTATTATATTACATATGTTTATTCGTTTTATTATTATTATTATTATTATTATTAATATGTGTGTTTCAAGAATGTAAAAAATTATAATAACATTGTTTTAAATTAAAACAGGAATAAACTACTACGTCAGAAACGCCAAAGAAAAATTATTGAGGTGCATACAGCTGTTTCGGTAGCCTAAAGCGTACCGTCATCAGTGCATCATTCTTTCTTTTTGCACTGATGACGGTACGCTTTAGGCTACCGAAACAGCTGTATGCACCTCAATAATTTTTCTTTGGCGTTTCTGACGTAGTAGTTTATTCCTGTTTTAATATTCCAACGCCAAGTCTCCTGCTATTTATTGTTTTAAATTGTATTAAAAATTATAATAACATTGTATGTTTATAATGCATGTATTGTCATGTATGCACGTAATGCCACGTATATAATTATAATACATCTAATGCCACATATATATTTATAATTACCTACGAAAATAAACATGTGTACATAATTTTTTATTTCAAAATATCAAATTGTCACAGAATATTACACAACTTATGTATTATTAAAATAAAATTCTTATTATAATATTCATCATAAATTTGCAGTGAAACGTGGAAGTGTAAAATTTTCCTTTTCTCACAGGAAAAAATGAAATAAAAATAAAATAAAATTACTTCATAAAATGTAGGTTTACATTTTTTTTAATTACATGTGTGAAATATTATATTACGCAATTATATTATGCGTAATGTTTGAGAATGAACCACCTTTTTTTTTTTTTTTTTTTTTAAATAAAATCTTTAATAGCTTAATAAATTTCAACTTATTCATTTTTTTTTTCTTGAATGTAGTTGGAACAGTTTCAAAGAATCTAGAATTAATATAAAATGTAGAGTTAATTTTAATTTCATTTTTGCATTTCTTTATTTTAATTTTTAAAACAAAAAATTGTTAACAATAGCTTTCTATTATTATGAAACACGTGTATAATTATTATGAATGAATTAATAAGTTGCTTATCGCTCTATTTTTACAAAAAATAGTAAATATTTTAGCAATGTATTATAGTCACTACAGTATAATAATAATAATAATAATAATAATATCATGCTAGAATATACCACAAAATGCGGAGGAAAAAATCGCCAATTCTATATGCGATGCATTTTAAGCGTGTTGTAAATAAACGCCTGACAAAACTTTTAAAGGGCACTATAAAAAAAAAAAAAAAAAAAAAAATCATAAACTAATGTAAATTTTTTCAAAAAACATACGATTCAAATAAAATATCAAACAGTCACATTTGACTAACAAATAATCGAAACATGGCCATCCATGCAGAAGGCGAGAACATTACCAGAAAGTCATATAGATGCATGTGTTATTATGTTACTCAGCTATTCACAAGCATTCTTGAACAGCAAAATATTTTATCGAGAGATTACTAAATAAAAGTGTAACACCTGTATCGGTGGTTTAACTTCAATATTCTCGTCGCCTGCGCAAATGGTTATGGTTTGATTCTCCGTTGGTCAAATGTTACTATATTCCACAGGACGTTACATTATTACACAATAGTTCTCTTGAATATATTCTCTCTTCTTATATAACAGTGCTTGTGTATTACTAAATAACATAATAAGCTGTGGATCTGGTTCCGCCTATTGGTAGCATTTTCGCCTCGTACACGGATGACCCGGAATCGTTTACTGGTTGGTCCAATGTGTTTATTTTGCTTGAAAGTTTTTTTTTAGGAAAATTTTTAGAACAATAGCAAATTTTTATCGCAAAATTGTATGACTCTTTTGTTACAGAGATCCTTAAAAATTCCATCATACATTTATTTGCTACAAGAAAACGATTATATTTACCACACAAAGAGTAGGTGATTTTTTTTTTTTTTCAAGTCTTTATAATCTGTTATTCTTGTATTTTTAATATTATTAATAAATGTAATTATTAATAATATCCAGGAATCCAGTGCTGCAGTCATATTTGTGTATAACTAAATTATGCTTGAATTTTTAAATTCAATCAATATATATATATTTTTTTTTTATTGATCATGGATAAATTTTTAGATAAACATATTTTATAAGTATTTTTTTTTTCCTTAATATATAATATATATTTTTTTCTTTTTTCGACAATCTACAATCAGTCAAGCTAAAATATTATGTTGAATATCTTTGCAAAACTCTGTTTATAAACTATCCTAGTATATATATATATATGTATGTATTCAATGCTATATTTAATTTTTTTTTTTAGCAAAGTAAAGTGTTTTAACTGTCGAAAAAACCTCATCAATATATAAAAATGCTTAAACCTGTGTTGACATTTACAAAAATAATGATAAAATACCTGTTTTACTGCGTTCTGAACGTCAACTCTCGATAATAAGTATTCAGGGCATAATCTTGTTATTAGGGTAATGATCAAAGAAAGGTCATGTGTTCACACAACATAGAATTCTTACATTGTTTCATGTATGTATATCATTTATATCGAGGCATTTAATTCACAGGTTAAGTTTAATAGATAATCTTATCTTATTTAGAATTAATTTATCAAGCTAGAATTATTTATATATATATTTATTTAATTTGAGGAAAATAAACAAAATAATTTAATTACTTAAAAACAAAATTTTCCACGCACTTTTTTTTTTTTTTTTTTTTGTAACTATATTTAATATTTTTTAATTCTTAAGTAATTATAATACTATTTAAATAATTATACACTTTCTAAATTATAATTTTTTTAATTAAAAATCAGATGTTTAAGAAAAATATTTTTTAAATATAAATTTTAAATGTTTCGAAGGAACTATAGAAGAAAAAGATTTCTTCTGCAAATTGATGTGATATTGTCTTTGATTCTTTGAAAAGTTTCAAATTTTAAAAATCAATATTTAACTTTCTTTGATATTTATTTATATTTATTTTTTATTATATTATAACATTTTACATTTTACCACGCCATTTAGAAATATAATTTCTTATATACAAACATATATATATATATATAATTTAATTCCTCAGTTTTAGTTTATTTCCAGTTTATTTCTAGTTTATATTATACTTATTATATTTTATATTATTTATTTAATTATTTACTTTTGAATCATTTTTGCTAATGAATTGAAATAATAAAGCTTGTATTATTTTTCTTAAAAAGTAGGGCCAATGTTGTTATATGTCCTGTCATGTTATTATTAATTGTATTGCTTATTTCTTCATTTTTATTTTTATTTTTATAAGTGGCATGTCATGGTTCTTCTTTGTTATTTAATACCAGAGCATTTTAAATATAAATCATATATACATCTGAAAAACATATATATATATATATATATATATATATATATATATATATATATATATATATATATATATATATATATATATATATATTTATTTATAAGCAAATATATGTAAGGATAATATGAACATTATTTGATTTTGACTTAAGTTAACTACTGACATAATATAGCTATCATAAAACTAAATTAATATATTTTCATTATGTACAACTTATAAATTAATAATGGTCTCAATAAGCGAAATATTTTCCAAAACATTATAGAGCAAATTATGTACTTTGATCACATTTACTGTATTTAAGGGTTAACAATGTTTTACATCCAGAGGGCTCTCACATTGAATCTAATTTACTTTTTATCACATCTATGAATCATTTCACAAAAGATCAACGTCAACTCTTAAAAAAGAGAAAAAAAAATCATGACATCACTTGTATATAATCCGTTCTGCCAACGGGCTATTATGAAAATTCCCCTTTCCTTACTGCACAGATGCATTGTTGTGTAGACTACTGAAATGAATCATTCTTTGACACAATTCACGTTCACGGTGGGAAGCTTTTTATCAAAAATTACTCTCAGCGTGCATTTAAAAAGAATGAAACTAATTACTAGATCCTACTAAAAATAACGTAGATCCACCCCGTCTTTCTAAAAAGGCTGGAATATATTGATAAATGGATTAACTATTTATGTGAATATAGTAAACCAAACATTCTATGCTTCAAAATGTCTGATTTATTAAAGGCATTGCTGTGGGCTTAAGATTCTGAGATATAGTTCAGCTTCAACAAAACAAGCAAATAAACAGTGATGAAAAAGGAGATTCGTTATCGAAATAAATGGGAAAATATCCTTGAAAATAATTATTAGAAGCAAGAATTATTTAAATGTGGAATATAAAAGATATAGATCAATTGAAAAAAATCTTCTTTTAAAATATCGCTAGGCTTTGAGACTAGTAATAGCAACAAATAACTAGATTTTAATCATATGTATATAAAACCATAAATTTATGTAAAAAATTGTAATATTTTGTTCTTTTAATTAATGTGTTGATTTATGCAGCAATTAAATTCCAAACTATTTTTATCTATTCCTTTAGCTAATAGTCTGTTTGCATAAAATAATAAAGTTCAAAACAAAATTGTATTTTTTGGTAAGAAATAAATTTTATTTTTTAACAAGTATGATGTTCTCAGAAACTTTATTTTTTTTCCAAATCTCTCTTTAGAATAATATTAAACTCTTTTACTAATTGAAAGATTTAAAAGAAAAAAATTAAATAAATAAAAGAAGTTCTTATTAACATTTAATAAAGAAATAAATAAAAAGAACTAAAGCCAAGCATAAAACTAACTTTTCTTTTTCTTCCTTATTATTATTATTATTATTATTATTATTATTATTATTATTAATTTAAAAACATTGCACAAATGATAAAATTAACAATGTATATATTATACCGCATTTAAAAAAAAAAAAAAAAAAGCATGTTTGAATAATTTCGTAACAATAATAAGACGCGCATAAAGACATTTTGGCTACATTTAGATAACACACATTTAATATTTTTATACATTATTAATAAAATAGCCTATCATTTAACAACAAAAGTATTAAAAAAGTTATACAAAATTGTACAAAGTTATACAAAAGTTATATATTAGTCATTAAACGGAATTCAAGTTTAAAAAATTTCATAATTTTGCCTTAATAGTTCATTTCGTTGACCTAAGATTTGTTTTTATAAGTAAATATTTTAAAATTTATCTAAATGAAGATAGTAATAAGTTTAATTCATGAACTTTACAATGAAAAGGCTTTGTGATAAAATTGTGTTTTACCTTAAATTATGATGCAGAATTTTTTTTTTTTTTATAAAAAATTTAATTAAGATTACTTAATGTTTTCAAATACCATTTCTAAAGCGGAAAATTCTGGAAAGTTTCGTGCAACTTATCACTTGAATGAAATACATGTATATTTTTAAAAAGTTTTTTTTATTTATCAGAGTTTTTTAACTTCCCTTCTAGAGGGCAATGAAAATCGATTTCTTAATAGCCTCAGGAAATTTATAATTTTCGGTAGTGTTGAAAAGTGAATATCTTCTAAGCAAACGTAATATTTTCTTTTTTCATGTAAATACTACTCAGGTCGTAAAAATTTATTTTTTTGACTAGCACCTTATTTAATAAATATTTTATTTTAACTACCGTTAAACTACAAGAAAAACTGAAAAAATATTAAATTAAATTAAATTCCAATTAAAATTCACTCACATTAGGAGAAAATTAATTATACCTCAATACACATCTCGACACTGAATGTAACTTTTTGTATTTAATAATTTTTGTCTTTTAAAAAAGTATCATATGAATCCACTTAAAAATTATTTTCTTATAACAAGTATTATCAAATCAACTGTTGTAGCTTTAAATATAATAACGTATTTTTAAAATATTCATTGTTTTCCAAGTAAATAGGCTTTTTTCTTAACTTTTTTCTTTTCAATTTCGATATTCCATTTATACGTTTACTAAATTTTAAAATGACTGAGCCTAAAATTCGAAAAATTAACATTTCAAGTTTTTTTTAACTTATTCCTATTTAAACACGTGAAAGACATCAACTTTTTTAACCAGACTTACCACTGTTCTCGTTGTAGCTTCAATGACAAACGACAAAAAATAATTAGAGTAAAGTGGTTTTTCAATTAAGCTTTGCCTGAATCAGATGATTCTTCCTTACAGTGTCTGAATCATAGAGCTAGTTTAATCATTTCACGACTACCCCATATTAATAAAATGAATCATTCGTAAGCCAAAAAAATTTTTTCTTTTGTCCTGCAATTGTTTCTTGATAATAGGCATTTACGAAAGTTGATGAAAAATATAAAATATTAGTTGCCGTCCCACCTCTCTTGGTCACCGGGGAAAATAGATGACCAGCACGCCACTGAGTCAATGGTCTTGTAACGTTATCAATGTGTGTAGACAAACGGGCGCCAGGTGAAACTGAAAGAGCAACTATCATACCTTCCGTGACGGAGCACTGTAATAACTCGATTTGTCAAGACAATGATGAATTGGTTTATTTGAGTATCCCCATATTCGGTTAGAAAAAAGAAATTATTGGTCAAATGAAGTCGTTGTATTTCTGCGTGATGGATAGAATTGATAGGAATCACAATGGATCCTAAATTTATTATCTTTAGGAAGACAATGTTTGAAAAATAAAATGTATTAAGTTAGTTTGATTTTAAAAAGAGATTGAATGACGTAAATAATATTGGGTTAAAAAAATGAGTTATGCAAAATAAAGACATTAGTAATTATCAAAGTTAAGTAGCTTTATTATTTTTTTTTTCTGCCAAAATATAAAAAAAAAGGGGGGGGGCGTAATTTGTATATTTTTAAGAATTATTTACGTAATATTTAGCGAATATTGGAAAAACAATTTTTGCAATATTTGAACCTTTCGAATATATGTTAAACATTTACTTAAATTTCCATCCTACATCGCTTTGCAAAATATATATATAAACGCATATGTCACAGCTGTTATCGTTTCACATGTGATTGCTTTTCATCGTAAATCCTTTGCACGCTGTAAGAGGCGTAATTTCTGGGTGAACAAGACGGCCGATGATTTATGGTTTGTGAAAGTTGAACAAAATAGGAAATTCGTAAAATGTCTTACTTCTAGAAAGTTCAATGAGATTCTGTATATTAAAAAAATTGAAAAACCTTAAAAAAAAAAAAAAAAAAGCATAACGCTGTGTATTTTGTCTGTATCCCGAGTGAAATTTTCAGTAGTTTATCTTGCGAAATTTCTGCTTCTGAGAATTAATTTACTTAAAAAAATTGTTAGAGAGTAAGTCATACTTTTTTTTTCCTTGTAAGTTATTTTATTTTCCAGTGTACAGAATTTTTTTCCCCATTTAAAACAGGTTAATAAGTATGTTTGTGATTTTCGTAATTGCAGACTCTGATGTCAAACAAGAGTAATAATGACAGTGACAACAGAACTAATTTCAAGAGTGAGAAATCACGTCATTTTAAAGTTGTGACTGATTTTATGTGTCTAGACTTTTCAGATTTCAGAATAATTCACAGAAAATCAGTCATTTAATAGTTGTAATGAAAGGTCACTGTGATGAAATTTTCGTCACCACCTCATTTGATGAAGTCACGTAAAAGCTCTATATAAAGCTTTTTACAATTTTCCGCAGTTTAAAAAATAAAAGCACGTTATGTTCGTAAAAAAATCATAAACAAAATAAACAGAAAATCATATTAATCTTTTTTAATATAGAGGTTAAAAAAAAAAAATCATCGTCACATTTATACGCTTTTATTTAACTTTGATGTTTATCAGAGTTAAATCATGCCAGTGTGGATTTCTACTCACTTCCCATCATCCGATTAAACTGACATTGCGCATACATGTAAAACTTCCATGAAAATATATGTTCAAACAGTAGTGGACTTATAATTGAGGAAGGCCTGGGGTTCCCGTGGCCCTAAATCGAGATAAAATTTTTATTTCTATTTTCCTATCGCGCGACTGAGCTGAAATTTGCATATATATTTGTAAATCAGATGATAATACATACTCAAAGAGTAATAGATTTGGGCGGGAGACCTGGAATTTCTTGTCGCTGAGCTTCAGTTAAAAAAAATTGATTTCGAATTTTCATGCACATTCTATCATAAGATTGAGGTTAAATTTTGCGTGCACGTGTAATTGTGATGACAATACGAAATGTGAATTTAAGAGATGCCCAACTACAATTCAAAAGTTTAAATGCGTTTTAGAATAAAAGCATGTTTATTTTAATTTAATTTATGTGACATTATTCAAAACTTTTAATTGAAATTTAAATAGGTAACCTGTAATCTAAAGCTAAAAGACATCCATGTAAACAATACGAATTTACTCTAGAAGCGAAAAAAACGAAATAATCTGGTGTGCCACTCACACGACTTTCTCTTACCCTGAAATTTAATACTATAAGTACAGGTTGCAGATTGAAAGGTAAGATAACGAGTACTGTTATGTAAACCTGTGTTAAACAATTCGTATTAGGCTTCGGGAGAGTTTTATATGATAATTAGTTCTGTGTGAGGGGGGCTACCACCCCCCTTAAACCACCATCTCATTAATGCACCTACATTTATATAGAATTTAATTCGGTTACTAAAAAATAATTCTGTTTTTAAAAAATAATTTATTAAAATTATTATTTTAAAAAATTATCTTTTATGATAATGCAGACGATTTCCATATTAAAGAAGTAGTATAACACCAAATGTCCAAAAAAAAGTCCATTTTATTCTCAATATTAAAAAAAAAAAAAAAAAAAAAAAAAAAAGATTTTTTTTTTTCTAAGTTTTTTTTTTTTTTTCGTTAAAAGTAAAAAAATTGATAACTTTGTTTTAAATTATCGCAGATCGATGGTTCAACCATTCGTTTTAAGGGTATTGGCGAGCTCTTTTGAAAAATACCCATCATGAAAATTTACTCTCCTCGAGGGGGGACTTCCCCCCAGGGGGGAGGCGAGGCTCCTACATACACAAAAAAGAATTTTCCAGTTAACTATCTCTGTTACAACAAATATATATTCGTTTCATTTGGTTTAGTGCAGTCTATAGACGTTAAACTCTACTTACCTGCAATTTCCCCCATAGACGTAATGTATTAGAATTCTCTTGATTGTCCCTGTACACGAACCATTTGCTTGATCTTAACGAAAAGCTTACTGTAGCATCCCTATATGATACACATTTAGAATACCACGTTTGAACTTTCTGCCATAATTTGTTTTTGAGATATGCTGATAACAGACAGACACACAGACACACAGACCATTTGCTAAAAACATGATTTTCGTATACAGGGGACCTCAAAACGTGTAAATATAACAAAATCTCGCGTTCGAAAATTTGACCCAAAAACAATACTTTCTCTACCTTATGGGTAAGAGAAAGTGAAAAAGAAACTGCGACAATGTTATTATTATTAATAATAAATAATTAAAAATTGCCAATAATCTTCAAAATTGGCCAATGAATAACTTCCATGTTTCATTGTCGTATTCATCGTATTGATATTAAATAAAACAATACTTTTAAATTTAAAAAAAAAAGGAAAATTAAAGAATATTAATAGTTAGATGATTTTTTTTTTTTTTTTTTCAATGAAAAATATCAGGTGTTACGCATATTCTTAAACGTTTATTAAGTTTGCCAAGAAATACTTATAAATAAAATGATACAAGTTATCTTGCACAAGTAGTCTTTGTTCCGAGAATAATTCTCTTCTGCGGTTTCATAACCAAAACACTCGAGGAGAAGAAAAGAAAGATAAGTTAGCGGCCTTATTTAGATAAATATCTTGTTTTTTCATTCATCTAATAAACCATTCACATCAGCAAACGTATTTCCTCATTCAATGTTTATACGTGTTTAAGATTGATTATTTAATATTTATTTTTATTTTTATTATAAGAATTATTTATATTATCGGTAGTTTTAAAGAATAGCTCATTTTCATAGAATCTATCTAATTTTCTTGGAAAACGTTCTGAAAAATTTGTCATCCAAATGAGTAACCATTCAATAAAAAAAATAATAATAACGCCGCCGCAAAAATAATAGAATTAAATTTAGAGGTGAAATCACCCAATTCCGAGGAATGAAAAGCAGAAAAATCCTTATTTATCTCTATAAAGATTTCTGAGAATGCATATAACAATGGCTTACGAGTAAAAGAAAATTTTTCATGCAAAATTTCGATTAAAAAAGAGCAAAACAATTTAAAATACCGATCATAATTTGTCTCACACTTAATACAACTAAATAATTACAATGATAATTAAAATGATAATAATAATATTTTCCTTTTGATTTTTCATTTAAAAAGCTTTAATAGTTTTGTTGAAAAATATTGTTTTTATTATTATTATTATTATTATTATTATAAATTGGATAAGAATTGTGTACAAGGTATTCTGTCACTAATCCACAATGTTTTTATTTATACAAATTAAATAAGAGGGCAATTGTGACAGAATACCTTTTACACTGTTATAAATTTCGCTGCTGAATTACAGTCAGTGACTGACAAAAACTTTTCTATTCACTGATCGTAAAATTAAAATTATGTCCTTTAAAGTTTTTTTTTTTTTTTTTTTTTTAATCGAAGAATGAAATGGTCCTTTAAGAAACGGTCAACATAGTGATTTTTATAGCAGTTTGTTACAAATACGGGTACTGGATATTTTTCTCGGCTGTATAATTTAACGGTCAAAATTCGCTGTATAATTTAACGGTCTAATTTCAAATTTTCACGAAATTTTTTAGAGTACCGTCCTCGTCGTACATGAGAGATAAAAGTTTTTAAGGCTGCATACCAATCAGATTCACGCTTTTCTTTTCCCCATGTAATCAATGCTATGGGATTTTTGTTGCTTCATATTATAAGGATATCGTTATTCGAAAATAAAAAATTTTAAATCTGTTTTTTTTTTTTTTTTTTTTTTTTTTTTTTTTGATCATGTTGCTATCTTAAAGAGAAAAAAAAATACCAACTCAAACTTAAATTGAATTAATCTTGCTTTATTTTTTATTTCATTTTGCACGCGCGCTTTTTATTTCCTAATTCAAAATTATTAAAAAAAACTTTTTCGACTCTGTTTGTTTCGAAACTGATTATTATTAATTTTCTTTTCTTTTCTTTTCCTTTCAAAAAAAAAAAAGAAAGAAAGAAATATATATATAGAAAAAGAAAGATTTTGATGAAATTTGTCCCCCCCAAAAAAAAAAAACATTAAAATGGTATTTTAATTTTTTAAGTAAAATCAGGATTTTAATTTCGATCAAGAAAAGACATATTTAAATTTATAAATATATATATATATATATATATATATATGTTCACTAAGCTAAAACACAACTTTTCCATAGATTAACATTTAAAAGACAGAATGTTCATTTTTGAATGAGATATCCTTCTAATATGAAACAACAAAAATCTCATAGGATTGATTACATGGGGAAGAAAAAGTATGTATCTCACTCATGTATAACCTTAAGGATGCTTTAAAGAAAACGAATCTTTTAAAACCTTCTGTCGTTAAAATCTTTCTTAGAATAAACTAAATGGTTCGTAAAATTACTGTGATCTCTTTACATTTCAAGATGGTTGCTCTTAATGGCTTTTGTTCTTTGCAAGGTCCTCCAAAGTGGCTTCGGGAACCAGTGGATACCTCGACTTCTGTCGGAGAGTCAGTGACTGTTCCATGTGCAACATTTGGATATCCTCCTCCTGATGTAACGTGGAGAAAGGCCAATGGTACGTTGTTAGACTTTCAGAAAATGCTTTTACCAGAATATAATTAATGAAGTATAAATTATTATTTTAACGTTAAAAGCTCTTTACCATCTCAGTTTTTTTTTAATTATACCTCTTTAATGAGATGTATCGTTATCACTGAAACTAGTACAAAGAACTAACGTATGTGTGTAACAGAAAGAGAGATAATGTATAGGAACCAAATGTACGTATTTTATTTTTTCAGTGAGAAACTTATTGTTACGCACATTATAAAAGAAATAAATATTTAATGTAAAACATAAAATATTATAAAAATAAATGCACCTCATATGAAACCAGACAAATAATATTAATTAACCCCAAAAAAACATTGAGGTCATCAATTTTTTTTTTTAATTAAAAATCACACAATCAACTGATTGGAAGAAAATCATATTTAATGAAATTAAATTTTGTTTCTGCCTAAAGGTTGTCTGAGTGAGTAATGTCGACCGGTTGTCGGCTTGGATAGCTCAATTGGTAGAGCCTTGACCTTGTAAGTCAAAGCTCCGGGGTTCGACTCCCGGTTCAGGCATTATTTTCACTCAGTCGGAAAAATAAAAATTTCATTGAGGTCATCGTTAGGAAAGCCCCTCTGTGCAGGGTGTAAAAGAGTAAGATGTCTTAAGGGCTACTAGCGAAAACAAAAGTAGCTTGGATTCCTTCATCTTAACAAGAGAAAAAAATGTAAACATTGCATTTCTAAATGCAAAAGGAAAAATTATACAGTAACATATACAAATATAAAAACTTATAAAAATATTATAAAAAACATTCACTAAAAAGGATAAAATCACACGAATATAAACAAACATATTACTTGCCTGATTTCGCTATTGTTTTGAGGTTACATTTATGTTCATAATATTTATATTTTACATTATAATAAAGTTTGGATATCTTATATTTGCAGCATTTTCTTGCACATTTTGTAAATTTTATTTTAATATTGCTTATTTTATTAATTTTTTTTTTTTTTTGGTTTTTTAACCTTTCATATTATTTTTCCTCTTAAACATATCTATAAATATATTGTTATGTAATATCACAGTAATTTTAATAAAAGTCGTGTAATATTATTAAAAATAACTTTATATAGCTGTGTTTCACAGAACAGATAATATATCAGATTTTGTTCGTTTTCAATTTTAATGCGATGCGTAAGAACTAAAAATTCTTCCTGTTCATTTTCACTCCCTTTTGTATACATAAGAAGAAATTATTGCATTCGCGAATTATTATTATTACTTTTTTTCTGGTTACGTTCTTTATTTATTTATTTATTTATTTATTTATTTTTTTAAATAACTTAAACTCAATTTTATCATTTTTAGAAAATGTCCGTCTGTTTATCTGTCTCTCTGTGTGTGTTATCAAAATTTTGATGCGTTGTACCTCACTAAATAATAAACGAAATTCTACATAACTTTATATTTGGTTAGACACTCTGATATAAATTAGTACTGGTTTGATTACACAATATATCGTCCAGCAGGTGTCGTTGGTATGCTGCAATTTTACTCATTTACGGAAAGCTATATCTCAGGTAGTATCATATACAGGTGCACATAGCTTGATATATGAAAAGGTCACTATACTGATTAAATTTGATTTATATCGGCCGATAGGGGGCACTTCTATGCTGTAGCGTATCAGGTCAATACCCCTACACTTATTTTTTCGCGACAGGTACGTTTATCTGATAATTCCTTTGCCGAAAGACTCTTTTGTTTTCCATAGTTTTATTTGTTTTATTTTGAGGTATTTCTTAATACAATAGAGCGAGTGTCATTATTAAATATATATATATATATATGTATGTGTGTATGTGTGTGTATATATATATTGTCTATTCACAATTTTATTTATCTATTGTCGAAAAGTTAAAATTTTTAATAAATCATTGCAACTCACACACATTATAAAAGCACATTTCGAAATATCAGTAACATATTAAAAAATGTAAATTCTATTTTAAAAAACGTAAAATTAAAAAAAAAAAAAAAATGTTTTGCAAATGTCTATTTATTAAACTGTAATAATATATTTAAAATTTTGATTTTTTGACAATAGTTAAATAAAATTGGGTGTATACAATATTATTATTTTTTTTAATGATGAATCCTCTCTGTTATTAAGAAAAGCCTAGATCAAATAAATTAATAAATAAAATAAATGAAATAATAGTAATTTTTTTTTTCGGCATATGTGCTGTCGGGTAGTTGTACCCGTCCGGAAAGTGAGCTGCAGGAAAACATTCTTGTCCTGAAAATGTACCTTTCAGAACAGTATGCTGATGGGAAAACATACCTGTTGAAGAAAATAGCGCCGGGAAATCGTACCAAGTCCATTCTGCATTTTTATCTGTGTCGGAAAGACTCGGCTTAAACAGCGTGCAGATGCATCAAACTTGATATATGAGATAGATATTTGAGAATTTATGCAAATTTAATTTTCTTGTACACTCATGTTTGTGAAAATTGCAACACCATGAAGGGATTATGCAAATTGAACCAAACTTACAGGAAATGTAAAGTGAGGTAAGGCATGCAAATAATTAGAACTACAAAGTGATTGCGTATATGTGGAACGAGAACCGACTCCTTGTCAGTCGCTTGTTCCAGAAATATAAAGGACTGTAAAGGCGTTTTGAAATCTGTTTATCGTCCTCTGTCTGCGGTAAACGTTTCATTGGAGGTCAATATGTCTCGTCAAATGTGGAAGGCGCCATACCAACAACTAACGGATTTCTAAGAGGCCGCATGGTTGGTATGCCAGAGGGTGGATTTTCGTATCGAGAAATTGCAGCCCGCACGCAGTGTAATGCAACAACAGTCATGCGCGTTTGGAAGAAATGGACAAAAGAGAATCAAACAAGCTGAAAACCTGGCAGTGGGACACGCAATAGAACAACGGCAGGAGACGGCAGACACTTCATCTGCATGGCTGTGACGGACCATACAGCGTCTTCTCGTGTGTTAGCACAACGTTGGAGCACGGGCTACAGGTTTTTTGTTGTCTAGCTCCACGGTTCGTCATCATTTGCTGCAGCATGAACTGCGTGCAAGGGTTCCTCTACGCAGGATTCCTCTCTCACTGAATCACAGATGCCTCCTACTTCAATGGGCTACGCAACATAGCACGTGGCGTGCCCAGTGGAAACAAATTGTTTTCTCCAAAGAATCTCGCTGCAATCTGGAGTACAATGATGGTAGAGTACGCGTCAGACGTTACAGGGGGGAACGTCTGCTCCCACAGTGTGTTATCCAGCGTCATACTGCACAAACGCCTAGCATCATGGTGTGAGGAGCTATTGGGTATAACTGTCGATACCATCTAGTGTACATTGCGGGCAACTTCAACAGTGATCGCTACATAAGGGAAATTTTGAAGCCAGAGGTCTTTCCCCTTCTTCGACGCATTCCGGGTGCTTTATTTCAGCAAGATAATGCCCGTGCGCATGTTTCTCAGACTGAACAAGCTTTCTTCAGTGCACAACAGGTTTCGCTTCTTCCATCCTGCTTATTCCCCGAATATGTCGCCCATCGAGCATGTCTGGGATTTCCTTGGTCAGCGACACGCTCGTACAACAAGTGGGGCGCATAGTAAGATTGAACTTTGGCGTCAAGTCGAAGCCATCTGGAATGCCATTTTCCATGATTACATTCGGAACCTGTATGATTCAATGCCACGACGTGTACAGGCTCTCATCGCTCAGCGTGGTGGACACACAAAGTACTGATTTCAGACGTTCTTTTTGTTTTTCTGTCTTTAGTTTATCCCCTTAACGCGAGCTGTCCTCGCTGCGAGGACGCAAAATTTAAGATCCAGCTGCAAAAATTCATCCCGGAAATTTTTTAGCAAAAATTCACGTTTATAACATATCAGAAAAGTCCGATTTTTTAAACCTTAAAATTTAAAATTTCTTTTAGTTTAATTTAGTTCGTGAATCCCGGTGGTAGTATAATTTAAATGTTTCAAATTTTCTTGCGCCGCAAAGGGTTATTTGTACCACTATCAGTAATATGTGGAATAAATTTTATTAATTTCTGACGATTCTTTCATGGTGTTGCAATTTTCAGAAACATGAGTGTATATTGGCTGACAGGTAGCGCTGCTATTACTCACCTTCTCAGAAATTCCAATCAGCTATATATCATCATGCATTGGTTAAATTCGCAAAACTACATATGTAAAATATTTATTATGAAAAACTATGTTGATTATTTTTTGGACGTTAACCGATAGGTGATACTGTTATATAGAATAATACAAGAGAATGTTTTGTGATGCCACAACATAGTAGCTCAGTATGAAATAGAAAATATGCAAAATTCATATGTAAATGTCTATACAGGTGTACAGATTAATAGAAAATCTGAAACTAAAATTATTTTAAAATCATATTACAAAGTGTTTTAAAAACTGCTATATTACATTACGCTTTAAGTTTCTCTTTTCTGAACCGCGGCAATACATTGTACTATACAACTATCTCAAACAGTCTGCATTCAGTCTATGACGAGAATTTCTGTTTTTTTCTACTTATCTAATTTTTCTGTATCTCGTGTATTTATAATGATAACGATGTGAATTAGTTGACATGCAGGAAAAGATTAAAACTCGTAATTGCAACAGAGTCTAACAGGAAAGACGAGAGCACTCTTATGACCTTGACAGAATAAAAGTTAACAGGTATATCCTTAAGGTCAAGAGCACTAAAGATCAAGCTGCAACACAACTTTCATTGAAAAAAAAATTTTTTTTTTTTTTCATTTTTTCCTCTTACGGAGGAAACGTGCTTTCGCATAAAAACATTTGTTCAGCTTAATAAAAGTCATATACAGAAGTGTTATCAATTGTTTACATAAAATGTATTAAAGTGTTAACAAAAAATATACGGGCTGAATCTTTAACAGGTCATAAGCAGCGAAAGAAAATTCGGTAAAATTAAAAATTGTACCATTTGATTTATTTGGCAAACTGAAATTTTTCCGAAATTTATAGACTTTTAAATTTTTTAAAGTTAAATCTCTGAAACAATGTAGTTTTAAAATGAATGTTTTAAATACCCTACATGAATTCATATACAAAAATTATTAGCGTGTGTGAATACTTTTCAAATGTTCACAGTTACATAACCGATATTGATACTACCATTTGGGATATAGAGTGTCATTCTACAGTAAAGTGACGAGGTATCCTTATTTTCTCAGAACATTCACTATTTTGAAGATATTTCTCTAGATTTAAAAAACAGTTGCAGGAAATATATTATTTACGATAATTATCATCTTTTTGAAGCACCTTTCATGAGAATAAATAAAAACATCCTTAGTTTGGTAACCATGGGTATTTGCGACCCCGGAAATTGCTACTAGAATTTTTTAATAGTGATACTATTGGCAGTTTTCTAGTAAAGTTTTGCAATTAGATATAACCAAAAATACAATTCATAATTACTGGTGGGAAATAAAATAAAAAACCTGGAACGCAAACACCTCTGGTAACTGTAATACGTTTTAATACAATTTAGCTGTACAAGTACTGGTCACCGTACTCTACGTCCAGTAGAATTCTTCGTCTCATTAGATTAGAACTTATGATTTAAAGTAGATTTCGAGCCACCACGAAGATACGCAAACCAAAACTGCGATTCGAACCCAGAACTTGGTAATTGAAGGCCAGAGTGTGAACCATTCGGCTACCTCATGTATCTTGGAGAAATGGATGTGAAAAATCATGAAGCAGAAATCGTAACCGCAGAAGTCATTAACGGCCGTATTCACCATTAACTTCAACTTTCGGTTTTACGCAAAAATTTGAAAAGCATTTAAAGTTAAGTGCAGCTTTCCAACAAAATTTGGTGGGTGCTGGTTCTGCCATCCAGCGTCGAATATTTCATATAATCTTTGATAGATTATTTTCTGCTAAAGAATCTGAAAATAACTATGCCGCTAGATGGCAGAAGCACCGCATCAAATCTTGCTGAAAATGTGCACCTTGACTTTATGTGCTTTTCAAGTTTTGTGTTCAACCGGAAGTTGAAGTTATTGGTGAATACAGCCGTTAGTAACACAGTACTAACTGACGTTTTGGTAATCTCAATATGGCTCCTACTGCAGCGTTTCTACTGTGGCAACCATCTTTAGTAGACAGCAGTTCACTTCATTTGTTTTACATGTTGTTACGTTGTCCTTTTGTATCATTCCACAAAGGCTGTTATTCGCCAATAACTTCAACTCCCGGTTGAACAGGAAAATCTGGAAAGCGTATAAAGGCCGGGTGCAAATTTTCAGCAAATGTTGAAGCGTTATTTCTGCCATCTAGCGGTATAGTTATTTTAAGATTTTTCAGGTAAAAATAACCAATAAGGAATTATATGAAATCCTCGACACTAGATGGCAGAAACAGCGTGCTTGGATAGCTGTACCCTACCTTTATATGCTTTTCAAGTTTTTGCGTTGAACCGGGAGTTGAAGTTAATGGTGAATACGGCCATAAGATATGTGCTATCTATATAGAAAATATTATAAAATTAAAACAAATTTAAAGTTTCAATACTGATGATTAAAAATTTTGTAAGTAATCGCCATCAAGTGCAAAGCACTTTCATCTTTCCTTGTTTCTTTTTTGTAATTCGTTTGAAGTGGGGCTGCGCTTTAAACTTAAAACAATTGTTGTGTATTTTTCCAATTTATGTTATTTTCTTAAAAAAGTTTTTATTCATTATTATTCAATGCTAGTGTTTTGATGCGTTTTTATGCATTTAAAGTGTAGGTTCTTTTAAGTTACTGTATTTATTCTCTACTTTCCAAATCCACATTTTCGAAATGAGTATATTATTTGTATATGGAGATACATTAAGACTTGGTGGGGTAAATTAATTAAGTACTTACTTATCAGTGCATAATTCTTGAGTAATATATTTCTGATATCTTGAAATATTTTGATATAGATATAAATGAATAACTGACTTTATTGCAAAACCTTAATAAAACATAAAAGTTAAAATTTGTCATCCATACGCATTTATCTAAAATATAATAATATGCATAAAGATTAATAGAAGCTTAATAATGAATATGTAAATGAATAGAAAATACATAAAAAATAAACTAAAATTTTTGCTTGTTATAATAATGTGTTTTGTAAAATGTTTACATAATTTAGTGTGCGTATGTCTAACGATGTTTAAATAATGTCAAATTGTTATTTAAATAATCAGCTTGGTTTAATTTTATTTCTATAAAATTATTCAATTTTCTCTACACTTCGTATTTGTTGTTTGTTTTTTTTGTTTTTTTTTTTTTACATCTGTATGTTTCAACAATTTTCTTCTACTTTTACTTAAATTATACATTATACCAAAAACTTATTTTTATATATTTTTACATATAATAAAATAAAGAGTATATGCCTTAAAGCAAATTCAGTTATTCTAATAAAAGTAATGCGTGCATTCCGGACAAAGAAATACTGAATTACATTTAGCTTTTTCTGTATATCCTTTGAGCTTTCCGTTTATACATTAATAAATGAAATTTATGTCTTATAAAGTATATTGTTAGCAACTACTTTCACACATAACCTATTTAAATTTTATGCAGATTCTTCGCCAGATCAGTGGACACTAGTAACGAACAACCAGCATTTACGAATAGAAAGTAATGGGTCTTTAACAATTCTTAATGTTCAGAATGAAGATTCGGGGCTATACCAATGCCAAGTCAGCAACGGTATTGGAGAAGGCCTGAAGAAAACCGTTTCAATCAGCATCAAAGGTATGATTTAATCGAATTTCCGAAATTGTATTTGAAAAATTCTTTCTTCTTCCTGACTCAATTTTGCTGATCTAAGATCTCTTAGAGTGGAATCATTATCTCTCCATATCAATTCAATTTTTCATCTAAAGATTGTGATTCATTCTTTATTTAAAACTTTTGTTGGTTTATCACAAAAATGTCACATGCAATTTTTACCATGCAGTTCATACTTATTTCAAGTGAAATGGGACTAGTAATTAAAGAATCTTTATTTAAACTAATATTTACTTGTTGGTTAGTCACAAAAACTGCCATATAGTTTATACTTATATCTAGTAAAATGAGACTAGTAATTAAAAAGTCTTTATTTAAATTAATATTTACTTGTTGATTTGTCACAAAAACTTCACATACAATTTTTGCCTTGTTGTTTATACTTATTTCAAGTAAAATGAACCTATTAATTAAAGAGTTTTTATTTAAATTAATGTTTACTTGTTGGTTTGTCACAAAAATTTCACATACAATTTTCGCCATTTATTTCATACATATTTTAAGTGAAATGAGACTAGTAATTAAAGTTTTGTTATTTAAATTAATATTTAATTATTGGTTTGTCACAAAATTTTACATACAATTTTTGCCTTGTATTTCATATTTATTTCAAGTAAAATGAGTCTATTAATTAGTCTTTATTTAAATTAATATTTACTTGTTGGTTTGTCACATTAACTTCATATACAATTTTTGCCATGTTGTTTATACATATTTTAAATAAAATAAAAGTAATAATAAAATAATCTTTGTTTAACTTAGAATTTACTTGTTCATCTGTCACATAATAAATACCGGTATATTGCATTTTTGACTGAGATTCCTCATTGATATATCAATAAAAATTTGTTTTTAATACATGTCATTTTTTGTAGGGGATTTGTTAACCTTCTAATCAAAGTTAGGGATGTAGTTAAAAGTTTTTTATTTGATTGCGTTAATAATAAGGCATTGGTTTGGATATTGTTAAGTAATACTGATTTTCATGCAGAATCATGTTGGTTTGTCACAAAAGATTCATTTAAAATTTATATTGACATAATAATGTACAGTCGGCTGCAAAATTATTCGAGCACTAGCCAATAATTCCTATATTTAAAAAGTACACTTAAGACTGTTTTGCTAAGTAAATCCTTGTCGAATCATGTTCTTAGACAGATTAAGAACATGACTCGACAAGGATTTATTTAACAAAGCTGTATTAAGTGTACTTTTTTTTGGCAAGGATTATTGCTAGTGCTCGAATAGTTTTGCAGCCGACTGTACTTTGCTTTTTCACAGTACACATTTAAAAAGTTGTTATGTCATAACATTAGGTATAAATTGATAATCTCTTTCATAATACTTTGTATATATTATGAATTTTCAGACAGAAGACTTTGTATCCTTTATTATTTTATGGAATTTTGTATAGTTATGTCATTATCTTAAAAATTTTCATGTATTTTTTACTTTACATGTATTCTATTAATATTACTTTTTTCAGGTAAATTAATATAATTTCATTTTCAGATGTAAAATAATAATAATAATAATATTTTTTATTTAACACTGTAGTATTACACCATTAATTTAAAGATTGATTTAATTATTATCTATATGTAAAATGGATTATCTATGTGTAAAAGTAAGTATATGTAAAATGAAGATAGCATTATCTCCATTTTAAAAATACTTGTTTCTCATATTTCTTATTTATATATATATATATAAGAATTTTGTGAAACACATGGTCAATTAACCAAAATATTTTAAAGCAGGGTATAGATTTTTTTATGTATTTGTTTATTTTTTCTCTCTTAAAGCAAAATTTCAATTAATAAAATACTTAAGACGTATACTCGTATCTTAAAAAAATGTCTTTATTTATTTTTATTATTATTATTATTATTTAATTTGGCATTATTTTTCTGGCGAGTATAACATGTTCCATTTTATTCAAAATATTTTCGCCTCAAACACATTTATATTTTTGCTTCAAATTATTTTAATGTTATTTCTACTAAAAATCGAAAAGTCCTATCCTTCATGTGAGAGAAAAATTCCCAGAGAATCATACCATTTTAGTACTACGTGGGCTTTATCGTGTTTAGAACCTTTGAGTTTTCACGTGAGATCAAGGAACTTCCTCCGAATCTCTTCCGGATCCAGGGGCTTCCTTTATGTTCTGACTTTGCCTCAACAGAAAAAGTTCTCATTTAAGGATTCAGAAAGTATAGGTGTGTACAGACTGGAAGCAATAACATTTGACACTAAGGATGTAAATCCTGAAAGGAAAATTTTATGTAATTTAAATTTATTTCACAGGAAAATAAAATTTCTTTTTTGATTGAAAGATAATTGCATTCAGTTAGGTTTTTCATCCTTTCTTGAATTCATTCTTTTAGTTACTCATTCACTTATTAGTGTGAACTGATGAGTAATTTATCTGTAATACTACTTCAAGGTCAAAAAATTACAGTATTAAAATTACAATATTAAAAGTTTCGTTTATTTAAAAACGTATTTCTAAAATTAATAAATAAATTTAGGTATTGCAATATAACTGAACGCAGAAATGCATTTTTTGAATGATATGAAAGGTGAAAATAGTCATAAGGATAAATGAAAATATCACATATTTACAAATAAGGAATTCGTAATGAAAATATTACCTCTGCTTCGAATTTGCTAACTTTTCTCCGTAGTCAAGGTCTAACTTTGCAACATATATAAAAATAAAGATTTATAGAGGAACATTTTCTAAAACTTGCAGCTTCAAAAAAAAAAAAAAAAAAAAAAAAAAAAGGTCGTTTCATTTTATTATTCATATTTTTTAGTTTTCTACCCTATTCTTTTTTTCTTTTTATTTTCCTTTTTTTTTTTTTTTTATTATTACCAAATAAATAAATAAATATTCCGCTTTCACGTAAATAACGTTTTTGTAAATCGGGTTTAGTTCGATCAATTCCTTCATTTATTTAAAAAAATAAATGAATACATTTTAAAAATATTTATAGACTTATGGAACACCCATTATTTGAAACAAGCCTTTTTAGTTTTAATTACAATTTTTGGTAAAAATAAAATTATGAGCTTAAAGATACTGTAACAGAAAATTATCTACTTTCATTCAATATCTAAAGAGACATTTTATTATTTGACTAAATTTAACTTTCATTTACACAATCAGATTTAATTGTTTTTTAAAAACTATTAAGCTTTTTTAGGCAGTCATACATTTAAGTTTCCATTGAGAATGTTTTCGAAAAGTATAGTTAGGTTGTTTTGGAAGAAATTACATTGATATCTTCATATATTTATCATGGAAACAGTTATCTTAAAACAATGTTCTAGAATAAATAAACAGTTCTTAAAAGTTTTTAACGCATTTATTGCGTCGAATGCTTATCTGTGACAACATAATCTTTTTGCCCATAACAAACAAATAAGAAAATGATCATTTGAAATATCATCCTGTTCAAACATTGAGGAGAAAAAACTACAACTCGTATGCATTACGCAAGTAACGTAAGACGATTTTCCACTTTTTTTTTTTTTTAACCCATTCACAACTCTATTTTTTATGACCGTTAGTAGCTTCTTCGAGTGAAAAATAATCGTGCGATATCGCTTTTCCATGACCTCGTCGACCTAAACCATGTGTAAACAGTTTTTGATGCCCAGTTTTATATGTTCTCATTATTTTCTTAACTTCTTTTTAGATGATCTATTTGCAGATGGAAAAAAAGAAGAGAAAATCGTCTGCGTTTTTAATGAAGAAGAATATGTTTCTACCAATGTATGCAAATAGAAATTAGCAAGATGAAGTATTTTCTAATCTATGTCTTACATCCGTTTAATAATCTTCTTATTCTCTAAATCACATGCTATCCTCAACGATAAGCAATAGGATTATGTGATTATTGAAATAGATTTCTTTTTTGTATGAATGCATTATTCATTACAAAGATTTGTGTTGTGTCACCTACATTTATGCATTTATCTCGGTATAGTTTCTGAAAGATGATTGCATGTATAAATATGATATATGTATATAAAGTTTTTGTTCATGAAAACAATTTTATGTGATAAAATGTCTTCTGGAATTTAACATTCATTTTATTTATTTTTTTATACATATTAAACAATATCGTTCTATATTTACAGTTAGAGATTTGTGATTGTTAGAATTTAGCTTGCAATACTTTTATGTATATTTAGAAGAAATGGAAGGTGGAAATTGTTACTTTTAAACATTTTTGCTCTTAACGCAACCATAGCTTGAAGATAATTATAACTATGATAAAAAGTATTTTTAATAAGATTTTTTAAAAAATATTTTAAATGAGTGAAATAAAACATCTTGAAAATTACAATATGTAATGCATTTTAGTTTAAATAGGAATTTCAATCAAATAAGACATATCCATTAACCGATATACGAAAATAAAATTATTATGGCAATATTAATAACAATGAATTGCTAAAATTATGAATAAATAATAATAAAATTTATTCTTAAAGATTTTTGTTTTGTCATGTATTTTAATTAGCCTGTTCTGAAAAGAATTCATTTGGTTGTAGAGGATTTTATGTACAGCTAAAAATATTTCATTATTTGTATTGCTCAAGCCTTGAAAGATTTTCATGATATTGCAGGAATAACATAAAGAGGAATATTGGAGATACTTATAACAAAGATGAAAAGCATTTTTAATAAGACTTTTTTGAATATTTCAAATAAATGAACGTAAAAATGTATTATAATTGATTTATAATTCGTTTTTTTTTTTTTTTTTTTTTTTTTTTTTTTTTTGCTTAATCTGGCACTTTAATCTTATATGAAATACATATTAACTGATACATGGAAAGAAATAATGATGATGATGATGATGATAAGAAGAATAAATAGCTAAAATTATGAATAAAAATAATAAAATAAATATGTATTTTAACCAACGTTTCTTGAAAAGAATTAAGTTGGTTAAGGAGGATTTCATTTTATTATTATTATTATTATTATTATTATATTAATGCGTTGTTTTTAGAGATTTGGATAGTTATAACATTGGCAAAAAGAATCTTTAACATTTTTTTTTTTAACTATTTCAAATAAATAAAATTGAAAATCTTGAAGCTTATATTATGTAATGCGTTCCAGTTTAAATATAGAATTTAAGTCAAATAAATGAAATATATTAAATCACATATGCAAAAAATATTGATGATTATAATAATATTGATAAATAGATAAAAATATGAATAAATAATAATTAAAATATATATTCTTGTAATATCTGTATTTTACCTTGCATTTTAAACAGTTTATTTTGAAAAGAATTGATTTTCTGAAGAGGATTTATTCTATAACATTTTTTCCCTCTCTATTTATCTCTAGGCATGAAGGTTTTCATGATATTACATGAAGCAAACATAAATAAATGTTGAAGATAATTAATTTTTATTTAATAACAATTTCTTTTCATTGATGCATGAAAAAATTCTTGATAATAATTAGCTAAACATGTGAAAAAATAATAGAAAAATCTATTCTTAGACAACATTCATTTTAAGTATTTCAGTTTTTTAATGAATTTATTAAGAATTAATTAAAAAAAATTAATTTGGCTGAAGATTATTTTATCTACAATGGCATTTTTCTCTGTATTGCTCGACTTATTATTCAGTTTAAAATACATACAGTATGCACGTAGAAAACCTACTTACATTTCATCCTGAATGTTTAAATTTAAATTTTAAATGTAACGTACAATATATATGTTATGTATTTAATATTTGAAATGAAGAAAGAGCTTTAGTAATTCATATTATATCTCCTAGTGCTCGAACGACAACGATTTTTTTTAATACCTAGGAAATATATTTCTTAACTTCTAGACACAATCATTTCTGAATGACTATTTACAAACATGCAAGCAAATAGCAAAACAACCAGTTATTTTAATCACTAATCTAGAGATGAAATTTTATAAATGAAACCTCATTATATGTAGGAAAAAAATCTGACTGAAAACTAAATTCCCGCTCCTGCGCTAGGGATTTTTCTCATCTCTTTTAGGGAATTTCACGAAACCTGCTTTCGCCCATCGTGTATTCTTCCGTAATACGCCAATCGTAATGTAGGTACCGGACATGTTACACCAACCCTTAGCTCTGTAAGGAATACTCTAAACCTTGTATTATATTCTCCTTTATTTCTAACTTGGAGTATTATGTTCTCGATGTTTTACTCTATTATATGCTCAAGAATGTGCAGGATTATGAAGAATGTATGGATATAGTGAACGAAAAAATTATAGGATATAAACATTCATCTTGGATGCCAGGGATTCAGATGATAAAAAATTTATGTGAATACGAAATCTATATTTCTGTGGCCATCATGTGGTTATTTACATAGTTACAACTAAAGAAATTAATTGTGAAAGAAGCAGCAATATATCATGTTGCTGAAATTGTGCTTGTGGATGCTGTTAATTACAGAGATGAAATATGGATTTGCAGATGCTGATGGTGAGTATATTTTTTTTCTATCTACTTTTATCCTTTGGTAATTTACGTGCTTATACATAGTCACTACTTTCTACGATTTTTAACACAATAATTTCTAAATCAATTTTCTTACCTAGTTTAATCATGAAAAATTGTTTTTAAAGAAATTCTAAAAGGTTTCTATTAAAAATTACTGGTGATTTAAAAACTCGTAGTATTTGGCAGTTATGTTTTTGTAGAAAACTATTTTACAACCAAATATTGTTTGAAAAACTATAATAAATAAACTGTATAAAAATGTATTTTGCAATTCAAGGTTTAATTCAGATCATTTAAAAAAATAACAATAATACCTATAATATAACATAAGTTACCCTTATCTAAATTTGTATTTAAAGTATTTTTTCGTTATTATTTTTTTGCATCATATTTATCGAAAACGTATTACGTAACCATATGTCATTAAAATTATTCCATGAATCTCATTTAAAATAAATCTCTCTCTGTCATTAAAAAAGAAATTTCTTTAATAAGTTTTCGTTATCGTGAAAAACTTCTATATGTCTTTTCGTTTAAAAATTTGTCATTTTTTATAAATATTACAGAGATTTTGTAATAAAGTTATCTTTATCAAAAAAGCCGAAAGTAAATATTTCAAAAAACTGTAATAGTCAAGGCCTCAGCCAGAAAATTTTTTCGGGGGGGGGGGGGTTAAAATTTTAGTACAGTCGGTAACAAAAGTATCCGAACACTAGCAAAAATTCCTATATAAAAAAAGTAGAGTTAATACTGTTTTGTTAAATAAATCCTTGTCGAATCATGTTCTTAATCTAAGAACATGATTCGACAAGGATTTATTTAGCAAAATAATATTAACTTTACACTTTTTATATAGGAATTTTTGCTAGTGTTCGGATACTTTTGTTACCGACTGTACATAATGTTGAGTGCTAAATATATAGGTTAACTCAGAAATTATCAACAAATCAGCAGACTCTCGGAGGTGGTTTGAACCCCTCTCCTACTTTGGCTAGGGCTTTGGTAATAGTAAAACAATAAATGTATAAAACCTTAAAATAATTCTACTAAATTCCCCGAAATTTGTGGGGCGGTTTATTAGTTATGACGAGTTCAAAAGAATTTAAATCAGTAAATAAATTAGTAAATAAATAATAATGGATTTTATAATGAAATATTTGAGTATTTTTCCCATAGAGTGTTTATTTACACAATTTACAGTGATATATCTAATTTATTTATTTACTCTCGGTAAAATAACCATATAAATTTAGTTTTCCGTAATAACCATACTAATGTAAAATTCTGAAATATATATAATTTTCTTTTAAGTAATTTAATCCAATAAATGCAATTAAGACCCCATAGAGCAATTTTTTTTTTTTAATGCTTCACTTTAAAAGAACTATAAGTTCGTCAGACACTGCTTCTTTTAATGACCAAACATTACAAAATTAATGAGTTTTTTCCTGTTTTGTATAATTTTGCAGTAACAAAATGCACTTTAAAAAATGAATCTATTGTCCATAATGTATAAGAATATTTTCTATCTTTGTAAAATAACTATAAGATCTACACTCGTAAAAACCTATGCAATTTGTGGGGCGGTGACCTGTAACAGACCTACAAAATATTAATTTAATGCAGTAAATATTATCTATTTCACTTACACATATGCACAAATAACTACAGAAATTCATGCATACATATATTTGTTCGCCGCAAAAATAGCTAAAATGAATTCAGGGTATCATTAAATGAATATACGTAGATGCCAAATTCTCACAGTCGTAATCTTTGGTGATTATAATATTTTTTCCTACACAGTACGTGTTAAAAAAGTAAAAATGGTTATTTTTCGCTATACTAATTATCATTACATATTTTACCTAAAAAACATCAGTATATTCACGTCTGTACCGACTTTGCGTATAAATGGGCCTGCCTATCATTTATTAGAGAAAAAAAAAAAAAAAAAAAAAAAAAATAGAGCCAACACATACGTAGGCGAACTGACCAATAGTCTGGTTTGGAAATATTTTATAACAGTAAAGAAAAAGGAATAGAAACTATATAATATATTTTTAATAATCTGAAAGCTTTATTTATTTATTTATTTTTCTATAAGCACAACTTTGCGTTTTCTTTCCAATATAGTGTCTTGAAGAAACTTGTGAATTCTGTAATAAAAGATTCAAAAAGGGGCAGAATTTCGTCTAAGGTTTGAAAATACTTTAAGCCAATAATTTAAAAATAGCTTAAAAATTTAAATCCAAGTATAAAAATATAACATAATATAACTTTTTGACATATAACCAGTTTTTCTAAGAGCTCTAGCAAAATAAATATATCTAAGAGAAAATCATCATCGACATTTTAACAGATACATGTATATGTATTTTTTTAGCCAAAATAAAGAAATTACGGAAGAAATTTCTTAAAAATATTATATATTTTATTCTTATTGAAAACAAACCGGTAAATAAAATTTTATTTATTTATTTATTTATTTTTAATTAATTCTTAACTGCATCAGATAATAATTTCCATAAAATTTAATAATGTTGAAATTTATGCATAAATTTTAAATTTGGCTGTCATTTTTCTGAGTATTCTTTTTCTCTTTCTCGCTTTCTCTTTTTTTTCTTCGGTAAAACGATCACTTTAGATGATTATCTAATGTCTGAAAATAGTCTAGCACGTGTTTGAAGTAATTCTTTTGTATCATGCTTCAATTAAACAAAGGCGTAATAAAAATACGAGTAAAAACAATGTAGTATGTGCATGCGTGCGTGACAAACGCATCACGGTACATTAGAATACATTAGAGGATACAAATATATTTTTTATTTATCTTAATGTATATTGCGTAACAAATGTCTAATTGGAATTTGATAGCTATCAATGAAATTCCACATTTAAAAATATTATTTTAAATCTCTAAAACAGTATAAAAATGTATATAGAACTCTATAATATTTTACTTTATAAAATTAAAAATCGAAGTAATTATCTAATTTTGATTGAATGAAACTGAAGTAAGTTTGAAAAAATTTCTAATCTATAAGTTTAGAAATGTTCTAATGTTACGGCAATTATCACTATATCAAAGCACAGATTGCGGTTCCTCTCTCCCCCCTTCAGGAAAAAATAAAAATAAAATATTCGCTATAAAATTTTAAAAACTCCTTACAGTTCTGACCTTATAGTGTCTGTGTTTCGTATACTTACCCGTACTCAATACCCTAACTACAGCAGCTTCGTCATAAAAAAAGAAAGAATGTAAATAAAATAAAATAAAATAAAATAAAGAGGAAAAGGAAATATATCTTTTATTGTCAAAATTACTTATTGTGAAAAAGAAAAAAAAAAAAAAAATCAGATAATTTTATTTATTTATGTTAAAAAATAATATTATTTATTATTTCTCGATAAATAATATATATATATATATTTTTTTAACAATTTAAAAAATATTTCGAAAGAAATTTAAATTGTTAATATAAAATAAAGTCAGATATAATGTCAGATAAGAGGTTTTTATCTTGTTTTATAATAAAAATGAATATATATACACCCCACCCCCTTTAGAGAAAATTTTCTAACTTTTATGTCTATATATATATATGTCGTATTATTTTAACAGTTTAGTGAATCTCTTTCAGCTACATGTATTCTTATTTCTGTTTATTAATATTATAACCACTGAGTTAATCTAAGCGAAATTTCATTCTCAAAAGATAACCTTTTGATCCTAGTGCAACTTTTTACTGAAAAAACGCGTAGGTTGCGCTAAGTCGAGTTAGAACCTCATAGTTAACTTTATAAGTCATTTATTACTATTCGATCGCCGCTTGACTAGCTGACGATATTTCCAAAAAGACCTCTTTCCAAATTTCCCATATTCATCAAATCAAGCACAATGGCCGAATGTAGTAATAAATACCTAATAATGATAATAATAAAAAAAAGAAGAAGTAAAAAAGGAAAAGAAAATAAACGACTGTTTAAAATTGGTGTTTTTTTTCTAGAGTCATGAATGGTAATTTTAAATTATTTATGAAAATTAACTCCAGCGCAAATTTATTAAATTCGTCGCTATTTTTATTTATTTATTTATTTTATTTATTTTTTTTTTTTCACTATCTAAATTTGATCCCGATAAATAAAATGTAACATACTTTTTTTTTTTTTTTTTTCGATTTAATTTATCATCTTTTATACTATTTTTATATTATTAATATGATTACTTTTTTATTATTTATTATTATCATTTTAACTATTTCTTTTTACGTTATCCAGTAATTTATCTAGTTGTTTTGACCATAATTTGGCGGTTTATAGCGGTAGCCGAGGCAGGAAACCGCCAAATTGCCAACTGACGGTCCTTACAAAGAATTAAATCATTTTCTTTTAAACTACCTTTTATTCTTTTTTATTTATTCCAAATCACGGATAAAGTTTATTTTTTCTTAATATATCGTTTCAATTCTGACGCCATTTTTTGTCCGTTAAATAAACTTTCTTCCTTATTTTATTCATTCCTCCAAACCATAGATAAAAATTAATTTATTTTTTTATTTCAATATATTTTTGTAGAAATGATGTTAATTTCGTGGAACTTGGGCTTTTCTTATTAAGAAGATTACATTTATAAGTACATTTGTTCAAGCATAAATACTTAATTACATATCTTAACACTATAATGTAAATATATTAATAATATACAAATAAAATATAGAAGAAAAATATAAATGGTAAAAATTTGTCCACTATTCCGGTTGATCCATTGGTTCATTGATTACATCTTTGATAACTTACTAGTCTATTCTGTAATATTGATTTCTGCCAAAACACTTTTCGATCTTAGTTTGACTTTTTACTGAAAAACGCATAGTTCATATTAGATCGAAGTTTAAACCTTATAATTGATTATATATACCGTTTATAAAAATATTACATTTATAAACGCATTTGAAATAGCATAAATATTTAATTACACATCTTTGTACTACAAACCAGATACACTTTATAATGTAGAAATTATTTAAAGATGAAAAATATCAATAATATAAATTTGTCCACTATTCCGATTAATCCATTGGTTTATCGCTGTAAATTATGTAAGCTTATTAGTCCGGTGGTATTGGATTATGATTTAAGTTTGGCGGAATTTTTATCTTTATTTTTATTATTTACAAGCGTGTTTTGTTCATATCTGTAAATCTAATTAAAATTTTAAAATGTTCGATGGATATAATTTTATGTTTGGTACAGACCCAAACCGCAGCCAAGTGCCATTGAATTCCGTCATGCGATTTTTGCAGGACATCTGATCGCATAAGAAACGTTTTATGTATCTCCACGCCTCCCATGTACACAGCGAAAATATTTTGAAATCATTTTGGGATTCTTTAACGTCTAAAATGTAAAGATAATGCATTTCTCCCCCCCCCCCCCCCCACATTCAAAGCGTTTTACTGACAAAATCTTTATGGCAGATGCGCACCCATATCTCTAAATGTAATCAAAATTTTGAAATGTTCGATAAATATAATTTTAAGTTGGGTACCGACCTAAATCCTTATCAAGTGTCATTGAATTCTGTCAGTCCGTTCTCACGTGATACCCGGGCAAAAATAGCGTTACAGACATACAGACACAACGACACACACAGAAGATTTTTGAAGTCCTTTTTGACTTTCTCGATGTGTAAACGGGAAAATATCGCTTTTTTTTTCTTTTCTTTCTTTCTTTTTTTTATTCTGAGAAATTTACAGATAAAAGTTTGTTTTATTAATAAAGATGACTCAGTATTGCTTTTGAATTTCAGTGTAGATAACTTTTATATGCACAAAATGACTTTAGCATATCATAATCAACAATCATCAAGTCTTAATTATACAAGAACGTAAAATTTGCTTTATCTATCGACTATGAACTCGTCATTTCCAAATATCTTCAAAAACAAATAGACACGATTTTGATTCAAAGGATTTTGCCTTTATATGGTAACAATTGTTAGTTGCACCCAACTGAATAACTAATTATTTATTTCCAGAACTAGTATAGTTATTCTACAAATCTTTTGGGTGGAGGAAAAAAATCTCATTTTTGCAATGACAAATTGCTTGTGGGTCATTATAAAGCACATTTTTTAAGAAAAACAAATTCCACCTTTAGGTGTTTCTCTAAAATAACACTATACTTTAAAAAAAAAAGGATTTTGCGCATTGGTGTTAAGCAGTTTATGTGCCACTGACATTTATGCATGCGTTAACGCATCGATTTATGAAGATGATATTTAATTGATCTAATAACAAATATGTAAAAATCCTTCTGTTAATAGGACCACCCCTTGGGGTGAATCCCAGACCGTCGTCAATTGCCCATTGTGCAGCACTAGTGCGACGTAAAACCCAACCACCCAACCAACCTTTTGTTAATGTAAGGTTTTCAGGGTTCGTACAGACCAGCCTATTTGTAAGAACTCTTCCAGTAGTCTTCATAAACAACATAATATATTTTTAAATATAGTTCTTTTTGCTATTATTATTGTCAAATTATGCTTTAAAAAATTAGTGACAAGTAAAAAATAAGGACTGTGCGAAATCTGGATTTCACATGAACAAGAAAAGCGGATGTCATGTTAAAAATAGATAAAACTCCAACGACAATATGTTAATAGTTATGTTTTTAATATATTTGTCTTTATCTGCATTTATTATTCGTGTTTATAATTGGCATTTTTGACTCTTGATAGGCAAATTTAATTCAGCCAATAATAAAAAGTAGCATAATACTATTTGTTTATTTAATTAATAATGGCCAAATCATACGAATTATATATATATATATGTGTGCTAAATAAGCTTTGCGTAACCCGACATTTTTTTTTTTTTTTTTTTTTTACAATCTGTCTGAAGCATTTACTTACCACCAATTCATATGCGTGATAATAATTTTCATTAATTTGTTATCCATATTAATGTCCAGCTTAAAAAAAAAAATTATTATAATAATCTGGTATGTTACTCACACGACTTTCTCTTACCCTGAAATTTAATACTATAAAAACAGGTTTGAGATTAAGAGGTAAGATAACGAGTACTGTTATGTAAACCTATGTTAAAACAATTCAAATTAGACTCCAGAACAACTTTATTTGACCCCAGCCAATAATGGAAAGTAGCATACCACTATTTTTAATAATAAGTTTTTTATGCTATTTATTTATTTAATTAATAATCGGACAAATAGAAAAATATAGTCTTTCATTTACAAAATTATACGAATTATATATATATAGATAGATAGATAGATAGATATATAATCCTTTTGATAGTAGAAGCAAAGAATGAGAACGAAGAGTAGTTAGTCAAACAGTTCACCAAAGAGACATACACACGCCAAACAAAGCAACAAGATTTCCCAAATTGATTCAATTATCAAGTTCAACAATAGCACTGACGCCAATGTATATATATGTCCTAAGTAAGCTTTACGTGACCCGACCTTGTTTTTTTTTTTTTTTTTTTTTTTTTTGTTACAATCTGTCTGAATCATCTACTTACAACCAATTCATATACGTGATAATAATATTCATTAATTTGTTATCCGTGTTAATGTCCAGTTCAAGAAGAAAAAGTTGTGATAATTAAAAGTTTAATAAAAATTTATCACTGCATGAAAATGCATATTTTAAGCTCATTTGTAAAACTATTTTCTTCAAAATATCTGCGTATATTTAATAATACATTGATGCTTTTTATATATTAAAAAAAAAAAAAAAAAAAAAAACAGTAAGGATTTTTTATTTTTTTCTATACACAAGAAGAAAAAAAGGGATTCATATCTAGAGATATTTATTGTTTTTATTATTTCGCGATATTTTTTTTTTTCAAGTTTTTGGGAAGAAAAAAAAAACTGTTTTTGTCTGAGTTTTTGGGTGCGTTTTATCAAAGTTTTATGCGCGTAATAGAATAATGAAAAGAATTCCACAAAACTTGACTGGACCTTGATATTATTCGGAACTGATTAGATTTCAGCATATATCGCCAAAACGTGACACTGCTATTCCGCAATACATAAAATTTAATATGTTACATAGCCATTATTAAAAAAAAAAAAAAAAAAAAAAAAAAAAAACTATGCAGATTTAATTTGAGTGCACATCGGCCGACAGGTGGCATTGCTATTCATCAGTTTCCCTCTTTATGAAAAGGCTAATCTCAGCTTTAATTGCACATAAATACACAAAACTTGATATGTAAAATAACTATAATAATAATAATAATAATAAAAAGTACGCTGATTCAGTTTGATTATATATCAAAAGACAGGTGGTGCTGCTTTTATTCACATTTTGCGATTTTCTGGATGGCTGTATATAAGTTTTAATTATACAAAATTGCAGAAATGTGCATACATAAATCTTTCATTGTAAAAAGCTATGTTAAAATTTTCTGCACTATAATCGACTATTGCATCATTATTATACAGAATGATACAAAGGAAAGTTCTGTGATGGCCAAAGCATGCTAGATTTTACTTTAAATCCAATTATAATATTTCAAATTAAATTATACCTATCTTTTTATTTCTACTTATTTTTAAATTCAGCACTACTTACTTAAATTAGATACATTCATGGTTGTTTTATGGTATTTTCTTCCTATTTTTCTGTATTCGAGCACAATTTTACCATGCTCCATGTATAGAGCGTGAGGTTGAGTGAGTTTTAAATCACCCTGGGGCAACGTAATGCGCAATTGACGACAGTCTGGATTTATTTTGAGGTGTGGTTTGATTCATACACAGAGGGGAAGAAATGACAAAATTGATAATTCATATTTTGCAAATTTTAGTCAGGATTTTCTTTAAAAAATAAATAAATAAATAAACCCTTAAATTTAGGATGCAAAATAATCAAAATTATTGATTTTTTTTTTTTTTTTTTTTTTTTTTTTTTATCTTCGTTTTCGTCTACATAATTCACTTTAAATAGGATTATTAGTTTTTTTTTTTTTTTTTTTTTTTTTTTTACAAACACTTAAAAATGGTGAATTTCTAAATTATTTTATTATTTATGCCTTTCATTGTGCTGAATTTATGCGCATCATAAATTAATTAAATAATATCTTCTTATGATTCATTTCTGTAAAATCCACTAAAAATTATATTCCCTTTCTCAAAATGCCAAGCGACATGTCAAATGCCCTTAATTAGAATGATATTTAAAATATTTTATGCAATTGTCTGATCAGATAAATGAATAATTCAAGCTATGACATCTGATCTAGAGATACGAAAAAAAAAAAAAAAAAAAAAACGATTTGTTTTCTAAGGGTTTTTTTTTTTTTTTTTTTTTTTTTTTTTTCGTTAAAAGTAAAAAAAAAAAAAAAAAAAAAAAAAAAAAAAAAAAATCGATAACTTTGTTTTAAATTATCACAGATCTATAGTTCAACCATTCGTTTTAAAGGTATTGATGAGACCTTTCGAAAGATACCCATCTTGAAAATTTTCTCCCCTCGAGGGGAGGGGAGGGGGGTGGCGAGGCTCCTACACATACAAAAAAAATTTCCCAGTTGACTATCTCTATTATAAATAATTCTTGTAAATTTCATAATGATTACTAAAAATAATTCTCTTTATGCACATTTATACAAAATTTTGTCCTATATCACCATGTTAAAAATTTAGAAAAAGAGGGATGGCAACGCAACCTGTTAGACAATTTTTACCAAAAGTTAATAGGCACTAATTTATGTCAAGGTGCAACTACATACCAATTTGTATGAAATTCTGTGCAGTAGTTCCTGAGATAAAGTTGCCACAAAATTTTGTCACACACACACAGACAGACATTTTCTAAAAATGGTCAAATCGTGTTCTACTGCTCTCAAAACGTGTAAATTCATCAAAAACCCGAGGTCGAAAATTTTTACGAATCCAATACTTTCTTCTATTGAATATAGAAGAAAGTAAAAAATGTAAAACTAGAGCCATTATCCGATTTGAAACCTACTTTTTATGACCCACATTATTATAGCCCAAAAGTATTACCATCGCCATATATTGAACTCTGAAACAATAAAAAGAAGAAAAAAAAAGTTTGGATTTCAAACCTTGTTAATAATATATTGCTTAATTATGCTTATCAAGACAAGATAATTAATAACTATCATAAAAATGTCTTTTTAATCTTTATGAACTAAAAGCAAAATGCAGCAATAATGTTCATAAAGAATTGATAAATAGCTGTCTACATTGTGACCTATTAGATTTTTTCCCCTTTATTTCTTTCTTTTCTACATAGATAATTTTACGTAATATTTAGACTAATCAAGAGGTAATGGAAGTTCAAAATACAATATCTTATTAAATTTTCGAAAATTGTTTGTAAAAATATTATTTTTCAGTTTTCGTAATGTATGATTGAATACTTTTTCAAAAAATAAAAAATAGTATAACTTCCATTAGTTAAAATTTAAGCTTTGATAATTTAATATAAAACATTTAAATTTATAGAAATATAAAATGCCTGTTTCTTTTTTTTTCCCTATAAATGCATAATCTAAAATACGCAAAACATTCTGCGCTAATAAATATTAAATAAAATATAAATCTAATTATTATCATTCGTGCCACTCTAAACTAGTCCGATTCCTATTCTTCTAAGCAGAGCCTGATTATCCAAAAGGCTCAGGAAGCTCAAGCTTTCCCTCTAAAATTTAAGAGGGGGCCCCATAAGGATTATAAACATGGTTTTGAATTTTTTGTTTCTTATTTTCACACTGAGATTGAATTTTTTCTGAGAAAGGTTACCTAAAACAAGACAAAACACTCACTATTTCGGGAAAAATCTATTATTTAACCTCAGAAATCTGAATGTTCTTAATTAAAAAGTTGTATGATTTTAATGTTCTGTGTAGAAACAACCCAGATGTATGAAAATAAATAAATAAATAAATAAAAATAAAAAAGACACACTTTTTTGGTCTATAGCATTTTTATATTACAATACGTAACAGGAAAACAAGATTTTTCCAAAATGAAAGGGGGCCCCGAAATGATGCTGAGCTTCCCCTAGCTTCAAAGCTTAATCGGGCCCTGCTTCTAAGACAAGATTTCTCTTGCAAAGTTTAGAAAACGTAATTAATTAAATAAATAAAAATCATTGCTTTTTTAATTCTTTGTTCATAAATACTACCTACTTTAAAAATTGCATTATTGTATATCAGTAATATTTTAAAAAAAATCAATAATGCTTATATTTCTTTATTATTTCTGTATTATTTTTATTTCTTTATTTACTTGCAATAATTTTTCATATCTTGACTTATGTAATGTTTTATGTTATATACTTTCAAGAGGTCTACTTAGAGTTGTAAAAAAAAAAAAAAAAAAAAAAAAGTCAATATAGACAAGTTGCATGCATAACTTATAAACTTATAAATTTAAATTTTCATTACAGAATAGCATAAAATTCCATTCCAGCCTATTTCAAAATAATTAATTATCAACACTTTCACAATATAATATGTCTTCGGAAGGGTTAAAAAATTTTTGTTACCCTTACTCATAGAACTAACGTTTTTAAATTAATTGTGAGGAAAAAAGCACCTTTGATAAAAGCTATCAGAATATTTTTAAATACAGAAAAAAGTCATCTGAGGCAATAAAGTACATCAAATAATAAAAATCAATTAAATGCAAAGAGATTCGTGTTCTCAATCGGAGATATTAATTTTAATATAATAATTAAATAACTGTTATGATTAGTTTCAACATATTACTCTTCAAATTAACAAACAATATCTGCGCCAGTCCAACTGTGCATCTATAAGTAACAATGTATTATATTCAAATACGCAATAAAATTTAGGCAGACAGCTCAAGCAGCTAGAATGTTAAAACATGGATTTTGCGCAGACGCAATAGCTGTTTTAAATATCGATTTCATTTCAAAAGCTATAGAGATATGCGAATATAAACATAAAATTGTTGCTTTTTCTTACAAAATATTTATCATTTAAATTCAACTCACCTGCTAATGCATTTTAATGATTTCATCTTCTGTAAAGGTCTTCCATGAAAGTAGTTTTTAAGTGCAAAAGGAAAGCGAATTTTTTAAATGCTAGTGATTTTATTTTATTTTTTTCTGTTTTAGTATGAATTATATTTTCAAATAGTTTAAAGTAATTTGCGAAATCACGTAATGGCAATTACGACGAAGGCCATCAAATAAAAAAAAAAGTTAATTATTTAATTTGTATAAAACTAATCTTTCTCGTACATTTTTTTTTTTTTTTTTTTTCTTTGAGAGATTATTTTAAAATGTTTGTGATTACTTAAAATATAATTTATGATAAATTTTAGTTTATAAATTGAATCGAACATAATTTATGCATTTTTTATAAATCAAATATAATTTATGCATGTTTCTTTGACAATAAAGTATTTTATCAAATGAGTGATATTAGTTAAATATTTTCCAATTAACATTTCGTGTAGAATTACTTTAAAATATTAAGACATTAAAGAACTATTTCTGAAATTTTATATTTAAACTGCAATATAAATACATAAACATGAAATAAATTTTATTTCAATATTGTAGAGAATAACTTATTATAACAATAATATCTTTTTATTCGTTATATTATTAACTGAAAATGTTTATGAAACTTACAAATCTACGGAAACATACATTAGACTCACACTTTGAATAATTTACAAAGTTTACAATTCATGCTTATATTTTTCAGAATTAGCACTAATTACAATATCTTTACATAGTCGTGCGTACATAGTCATAGTAATACATTTATTAAGATTTACTAATGTAGCAAAATAAAGTCTGCAAATTTATCTGTTTAATACCACATATGAAACCTAAATTATTTCAAAAGCATATGTTGTCAAAGTCAATATATAAGTGCTTTCAAATAACCGTTCATAGTTTAATTATCATTAAAAATATACTAACTCAGTACTATTTAAGAATATTGCCCAACACTTTTTTTTAATTATAAAGTATAAAAAATAATTAATAGTAATAATTTCTTTTGCATACAGAATTAAAAAGCTATTAGACTGGAAAAAATATGTGTGACCTACACCCCGCAACAAAAAGATAGGTACAAAGGGTTTTTTCTTTGATTTTTCATAAAATAACATATCTAAATTGTGCTCATCATTTATTATTATCATAAAATAACACTATTCCCGGACTAATTTTTGTTTTAAGACTAATTTAGAAAAGTTTTAAGACTAAAAATTTTCTAATTTAAGACTACACTCCGCGATAAAAAGATAGGAACAAAGGGTTTTTTTTTAATTTTTCATAAAACAACATTATCTAAATTGTGCTGATCATTTATTATCATAACAGAATATTATCATATCAAAAACATATTAGATATTTGAATCATATTCAAAATATTCATATTCAAAAATTTAAAAAAATTAAAAAAAAAAAAAAAAAAAAAAAAAAAAAAAAACTTTTTTCCTATCTTTTTGTTGCGGTGTGTAGTCTTAAATAAAAAAAATTTTAGTCTTAAAATTTTTCTAAATTAGTCTTAAAACAAACATTAGTCCGGGAATAGCGTTATTTTATGATAATAATAAATGATAAGCACAATTTAGGTTATTTTACGAAAAATCAAAGAAAAAACCCTTTGTACCTATCTTTTTGTCGCGGGGTGTACATATAGTAACTGAATTGTAAATAGCTCCAGTAAAAATAGTTCTATCTCATCTTTATAAATTCCAGTTCCATTTGCTGGCGAGTTCTAGAAACCCCTATTAGAATTCAAGAGCGTTTTTCTATGTTATCTTGGCCAACGTTATTTAAAAATCTCTGAAAATAAATTGAACACAAGGACGAGTTTCAGTAACTATAATTTTGGTTTATGACCCAATTCTAGGAAATCAAGCAAGAATATTTCTCGCAATATAAAGGATTCGTAATAGTATTCGTAATATTCGTAATATTCGTAACATTGTTTTACCATCTAAAAAGCATAGACTAAAAATTTTTGATCGTTTCGTTTATCCAGTTTATTTATTTCCCGTATACGCATAACTCGGAAATCTATATTTCTAGTTTAGGGATTCAGAAAATGACTTCTTATTCATCCTAGATGAAGGCGGTATATTTTTTTTCTCAGTGTACATGGGAATTTATCGTGTCAAAATGTTAACCGATAAATTGCTTAAAAGAAATATAATTGAATCATGATGATGATTATTATTATTATTCAGAATACTGTATCAATGACTTTAAAAGTTTTTTTTTTTTTCAATGCTTATATCTAGTTAATGACTTAATACTATACCAATGCTTAATACTATATCTATAACTTTAAATGTTTATTTATTATTTTTTTTCCAATATCTTATAATTCTTTAATATTATAATTAGGTAAAATATTTTTATAAATCTATTCTTTACAATTATTCGAAATATTACAGTCTAGAATATCTAGATAAAAATTGGTAATAATTGGAATATGCCGTCCAAGATGTGGTGCCAGTACGCCAGGTGGGAAAAAAAAAGCATATCTATCCTATCTAAATGATATTAAATCACACAAAACTTCACAATTTAACCCTTTAACGTCCATTGTTTTGCAGCGAAACCAAACATCTGACACCATTTAACTTTTTTTTTTTTTTTTTTTTTTTTTTTTCAGGCAGTCAATTTTAATGTTTTTTCCTTGTCATAATAGATTTTTAAACTTTTGTTTCTTTTTCTGTTCGGCAGATAGCAGCAGTATTCCAAAATTAAACAAATGATGCTTTAGAGGACGCTAAAATCAGAAATCGCGCCTTGCTGCTTTAATAATGCACTCCTGCTTAGTTTTTTTTTTTTTTTTTTTTTTTTTAATTGTATGAAGATATTTATTATTTTGACTTAAAACAACTTTTGCGCTTTTTTTTTTTTTTTTTGTAGTTTATTTTGTTTTTTACAATGTTATTCATTTATTAAATTAATTTTTTTTTTTTTTTATTTAAACAGGTTAACTTATGGATGCTTCAAACCAAAAATATCTCAAAAAATTAAAAATGTCTTTTTTTTTTTTTACATATTTATGATTAGCTATGCGTCTAACAGCCATTTTGAGTAGTTTAGATATTTTCAAATAAAGTTAAATAGTGAACGTTAAAGATTTAGCTTATAACAAACAGTTATTCTAATTCACTTTCAGTTCATATCGCCTTACATTTGGAACTGCTATGCCACACTTCTTTATAATTAATTTGTATCATCCGTCATTTGCAAGCAGATTAATACTTTGAACGATTATTATGAAAAACTGCGATTTTATTTCAATTCGGATTATTCGCAGAACAATGTCTATGCAATATTTTTTTATAAACATTAAAATTGTTTCTAAGTTTCTCTTCGGTATAAACAATTTCAATTTGTAACCAGCGCTCCAAATTGTTATACGAGTTATTTATTTGTGTGATGTCGGTATAAATAATAATAATAATTCAACTACGAAATAGTTTGTAGTATTTACTATCATTCTGTTTATTTTAGCTCTTGAACATAATAATGAAATTAGAAATAATTAAGAACATAATTATATCCAATATATTAATGTTGAATGATGAATCTCTGGTTGCAATGGTATTTTGGTTAAAACATGCAACAATTTATAACGTTTCGATTATTCAAATAGCTGTTAAAGGTTTAAAAAATTTATTGTTATACTGATTACGTAAATGAATAGGAGTTATTTCAGCATGATTTACGTAATTAAGTTTATGAATTTGAAAGACATTTCTTATTATGCTACTAAAATAATTTAATGTATTGCGCAAAACGCTGTTAGATATTTTTAAGCAAAGCATATCTTAAATATTGAAATTTAAAAAGATAAAAATATTAAGTCATCATTTTGATAAGTTTATTTAATATATACAGAACCTTTGAGTTCAAGGCAATTTAAAGGTCGCCTCCAGATATTGAAGTGACGTAAACTATGTGACGTCATATCTACCTGACGTCACACAATTAAATTTGCTTCCATTTTTTTTTTTTTTTTTTTTTTTTTTTCCAAAGACGAATGTTAAGACCAAATTTAAAAGTGCTGAACAGTTAATTAAAGGATTATATGTCACACAATTAACTTTACAACCTGGAGCAAAATTATACTCTTGTTTAAGTCATTCGTAAAAATTAACCTATATATTTTTCAACAATAATGAAATTTAAAAGAAATGGTTTATGACATAAATCGAATTTAAATAAGATTCGTTAGAGAGTTCACGAGATTAATTTTTTTGTGAAATGCGATGTTCATTAAAAATTAAATATAATCAGGACAAATTAACCGTAAAAGAAGTGATTTATAAGGTGAGAATTAGGAACATATTTTTATAAAAGTTTATCTCATTTATTTTATTTATTATTAAAATAAGATTTTGTAACAATTTTAATACTTTGTTTTTAATGTTACAAAAGAAGTGTTTGTGAAACTTAGCTAAATTTTTAATTATTTGTTTTATTTAAATAAATTATAATGTTTGTACAGTCGGTAACAAAAGTGTCCGAACACTAGCAAATATTCCTATGTAAAAAAAGTACGATTAATACAGTTTTGCTAAATAAATCCTTGTCGAATCCTGTTCTTAGACTGACTAAAGAACAGGATTCGACAAGGATTTATTTAACAAAACAGTGTTAATTCTACTTTTTTTATATAGGAATTTTTGCTAGTGTTCGGACACATTTGTTACCGACTGTATGTGTTGTACCGTATGTAAATAAATATTATGTTTATTTGGTCATAGTTTCATAGCTAATGACAGAAAGAATTATAAGTAATAATAAATACTATTTAGGACGTTTTCACTCAGCATTTTTGTTATTTTCTGAATATAATATTGCATTACGGTATGCTATTTATTCTTCTATTTTGTAAGTAAGTTATAATTTATATATTGAATGAGATAAATATTTGTGAAAAAAATTTTATGTTATAAATACCAGCTCGCTGATCACTCTATTTAAATGAATTTTAAAAAATGAATAATTAAAACGTTTAAATAAATATATTTCGTTTGCGACTATTTTCAGCAAATCAACATGGGCAAAAACCGTAAGATACGGTCTTTAATGAAATATAAGTGACATAATTATTTGAGTTTCATTATGTTGATGAGAATCACAGTTAATTTAAAATAAACTAAATATGCATTCATATTGGTCTGTGGACGATAAAAATCAAGAAAAAAAACGTAAGATTATTTGATTCAGTAGAATTAATATTTAAATAAATAAATCAAAATTAAAAAATTAAACCTATTATGATGTCGGTTTCATCAGAAATTTTTTATCACGTAGGTTTAACTTTTCAATTTTTTTATTCGCGTGTAAAGAATTTTTTTTTTTTTTTAATCTTTAAATATTTTTTTATGTTAAATAAAATAAAAAGATGTAAGCATTTTGTTTTTATTGGCATCAACTTGAAACTGCAACTCAAAGAAAAACATCGGGAAAAAAAAAAAAAAAAAAAAAAAAAAACGCATAAAACGCATAAAATCGCATAAAACATATTTTTTTTTTTTTTTTTTAAATCTAATAGGAATATTGAAAATCTAAAGGTATATTGCAAATCTGAATACATTCTTTTATCTAGGAAAAGAAAATTAAAAATTGTACGTGCCGTAATTTTTTTCTGTACGCCGCAGACAGACAGACAAATACATTCGTTTATTAGTATAGATTACATACAGTTTTCTTTTATTTATTAACATAATGTTAGAACCTTTGTTCGAAGAGGTTTTTCAGTGTTTTGATAAAAACATGTATTATTTATTTTTTTATTTATATCATGTAGGAATTTTCTGAATTAAGAACCGATAATCTAGTGTGGCACTCACACTACTTTTTTCTTACCCTATATTATTATAGACATAATGTTATATTTTTATGTGCAACATTTAAGGCAATGTATTCAAAAAATTGCCGCTTACATAACTCTGGAAATTATTGGAGTAATTTTTAGTAGCCTTGTATATTATCTATAATTATACTAAACCAAACAATGTGCTTAAACTTATCACACCACAATAATAGTAATTATTATTATTATTATTATTATTATAACAATTATAGTAATTATAGTAATTATAATAATAAATCGCACAACTTGAAATGCATTTCAATCATTTCCAGATGTAACAGTAATGTATTGGAATTCTTTTGTATGGTCGTGTAAACGAAACAAAAATATTTTCTGTACCATATTTTATGTGAAAAACGGTTTTATATATATAAAAAATGTATATCAATTTTTTTTTTAATGCAGTCTAAATATGCTAAACTGTACTTATTGGAAATTTCGCCCCTAACCTATTGTATTTGAAAACTTTTTAATGTCCTCGTACACGAACGAAATGTCCAATTTCAATAAAATATCATAAGTAGTATCTAAATATGATACAAAATAAGAATATTGAACTTGAAATTAATTAAGAATTAACTAACAGACTTACAGTCAGACACTAAAACACACCGAAACTCATACAGACCAATCGCTAAAAACATGATTTTCGGATTCCAGGAGCCTCAAAATGTGCAAATATAGCAAAATCTCAGCTTCGAAAATTTTTCCTCAAAATAATACTTTCTCTACCCTATATAGATAATTAATTTAAAAAAAAAAAAAAAAAAAAAAAAAAAAAATCTTAATGTTTAGTTATTTCTATTACTTTTGAAACTTATTTAAAACTCTCTGCAAATAAACGCGAACACAAGAGGCGCGTTTAAGTAATTATAATTCTAGTTTATGAATCAATTCTAGAAATCAAGGAGAAAATTTCGAGGAATACAAGGGAATTAAAATATGACGTATCGTTTCAATATTTTTTTTTTTTTTTTCTCGCAGTGTGAGTTGCAAATATCATTATACTTCATGCTCTCCCTACCAAAAAAAAAAATAAAAAACTCTATTATATATAAAAATCCGAAACGCATTTAGAAGTTTTAAAGTAATAGAAAACGCATATATTTTTTTTTTCTTTTTTTTTTTTATGATTATTTGCTACGATTTAAAATTTTAATAAATACACTAATTTTTATCCGTATATTTGTTTATTGGATGGCATTTTTGATACTAAAAATTGATAAAAATATTTTCCTGAACACACAAATACAATTTTCTAGTACATTAAAAGTAAAAAAGTTTGTTTTATTTTATGTAACAGCTGCTGATGTTTTCATTTTGATGATAAAAAGAGAATTATTTTGCTTGTAATACAATAATTTAATTTTTTTTCGTTCCAAGATATTTTACTTCACATCCAAGAAAACATGTTTTGGCAAATACAGAAAAAAAGAAAAGAAATTCTGATATTCATGTTGATAGGTATGTCCACACCCAACCCAACGTGTTTTAACCTGAAAAAAGGGTCTAGACACTGCATGTACCGACGTACATCACCTGTATAGGGCTGTGGCACGTTTGGGGCAGGTACACAGCTGATATCAGCTGTTATTCCTTACACGCGACAAAGAGCATTTCTTCTCCATCATTGCTAACCCCCAGGAAATGGGGACCATCCCTACTTCCAGGGATGGGAGGATGACTGCATCAAGGTCGAAGAGAAAAGAGGTTATGAGAATTCAAAATGTGGTTCATAAATAGAATACGATGTACATAAAAATGGAAAACAAACAAACACAAGTTATTATTTTAATTTACTCACATGAATTATTTTAAGCACAAAAAGTATATCTTAAATTTTAAGTATATCTTAAACTTATACTGCCTTCATTATATATTACATTATATATGGCTATGCTGATTTTTACAAGCATTTAATTCTACTATTTTATTATTATTTATGCTATCATGCTTACTTAATACTGCATCATTAATTAATTCAGATGGTCTGTAGATACTATTGTTATTTTTAAACAAAGTTAAATCTATCATGCTTTTTTTAAATAACTTCTAATCTTAAATAAATAAATAAACTAATTAATTAACATCCGCTGTGTTTAAAAGAAGTTTCCGCCTTTACTGTCATTATTATTGTTATTTTAAAATAAACGGAAAATTGTTCGAATATTATTCACATTTCATTACTACTAATTTCTGTTTGATTCATTAAAATCGTTTTTTTTTTTTCCTTTTATTTATTTATTTATTTTTGGAAGGGGGGGGATTTATTAAAAAAATAGCTTTTAAAAAAATATTAGAAATCTATTATAAACTATATCTAAAAGTAATCTCTACAATAAAAACATAGCTACATACACAATTAAAAGCAGTACAGTTACCTTCATGAATTAGTCATTAGGAAAAAAAAACACATGAATAAATGTTACAAAAAAAAAAAAAAAAAAAAAAAAAAAACTCTGATTTATTTAACATTAAATAAATATCATAGAAAAAATTACATTTTCTAACTTATTGCATAGAAAGGTATAAAAATAAAACTTGAAATATTTTATTTTAAGCACTCGTTGACGCATTAATGCATTACGTACGAATATTTTTTTGTTTATTACAAAAAAAAAAAAAAAATCTTATAATGCCCTTTTTAAATATTCTATTCTTTGAAATACACAGTTTTATTAAAAGAGATAAATCTTTCTAACGATTGAATTTTCTGGTAAAATCTTGACGACATTCTAAAAATAAAATTTTATCGCAATTATAGCAATTTTCTTTTCTCTTTCAGACGCCCCTAGGATACAACCTTTCTTTTTTCCAAAAAATGTTACTTTTGGACAGACTATAAAAACGTTCTGCAGTGCAACTGGTAAAGAACCGTTATCTTTCGAATGGCATAAAGATGGATTACCTCTGTATAATTCGCAGCAACTAAAACTCCAAACTCACGATGACTTTAGTATTTTATCATTAACCTCGGTGGATTATAATAGTCCAGGAAATTATACGTGCATTGTAAAAAATACTCTTGGATCTGCCTTCTTCAGTGCGGAACTACTGATAAAAGGTAAGAAAAGTTCTAATTTTTAATATTTAAAGAGTTGGTAGAAATTATAAAGCTATTTTATGAATTACAGTCATGAAATTTAGAAAATTTGCGCACACGTGCTTTAAAATTTAACAACATTTTGTATGTTACTAATTTTATTATTTTTTATTATTTATTATTATTATTTATTTTATTTTATTTTATATTTTATTTATTTTTGTGGAAAATTTTTTAAATGATCCAGTTTTCTAATTTTACTCTCAATTCTCCATTAATGTTATTCAGATATACATTATAAATAAGTTTAGGCTTTTTTTTTTTCGGACCCACTGAGATGTTACTTTATAAGAATGTTTGGATGGTGAAATATTATGCTAATTTCAAGTTTATTAAAATTTAAAATTGTGCTTGAAATTCTAAGATAATAGGAAAACTAAAATGAATATAGAGATATATTTAAATATCTATAAACTAATAATAATTTTTATCTAAATTTGGCGAATCTGGATTATTTTTTTTTAACTAAATAAATTCATTAAAATAAATAAATTTTTGAATGTTTATTAAATTTTTTAAAGTTACTTTTTAAATTTAAATAGTTTTGCAAATATTTAACATTTTGTTACGTTTTAATGCACTCATACGCATTTTTTTTAAGGCGATCACTTATAAAGGACTTTATGATGCTCACCATCCCTTGATGCTGATTAATGTTCAGGATTTTTTTTTTTTTTTTTAAGTATACTTATATGCAAATGTTTTTATTCAAAATAAGATACATATTATACCTTCGATAAGTGGAACCTAGATTTTTCAATGCATAAATCTAAGTGCACATTATATTTAATTATCGACAAATAATACACAAGTATACTTTAGGATATTATGATTTTTTCGATTTTACGAATTTATAGAATTTAAAATCCCTATTTTATTTTCTTAGTAAAAAAAGATATGCATAAATGTGAGAGACATTTACTTTTTTTTGGCTCATGGTAAAAAGTGGGTTATGATTTTGACCTTAGAAATTTTAAATATTCATTCATGTAATATCCCTTATCTCATTGAAAATAAAAAAAGCCTTTATTATTATTATTATTATTATTATTATTATTATTATTATTATATGAGCCCAATCCCAAAGCTTAGCTTTGAAAATCCTTTAATAATATAAATTAGAACTGCTTTTGAAAATTATTATATTCTTACTCATAAAGTTATAACATTTTTATGATTTAACTTATAGCATTTCATTTTTACATAATTATTCATTTTTCATCTTATTTAAATTTAACATATCTGTTATATTAAAAAGAAGAATTTATTTGCCTTCTAATCGAGTATCTTATACTGTAAAGTAGAGGCCCATGTTTTTAAAATTTGGAATCCGTATACACTAAACAGGAAAATGCTACATTTAAAAGAGTTTTTTTTTAACATATTTCAAATATCTGAAATATTAAAGTAAACATTTGAAATTCTTCTTTCTGAGAATTGCTGTTGTAGGTTTACATGCGACACCGATATTTTAATTATTTATTTATTTATTTATTGAGTCTCATATTTTAGTCATAAATTTTAAATATCACAAGCATGTATAAAAAATGAACTTATATATTTATTTGTTATTATTATTATTTAAGAAAGAAAAGGAAAACGAAGTTATCCAAATTATGCATAGAACTTGTTTAATTACGTTTTATTAGAACTTATAAGTACTAAATATGATTATTGTATCAGAACTACATAATACTAAAATTAGTTAATTAGTTTTAATGAAGGATGTTTTTAAGATTGTAAAAATATCTAATAAATACACGTTTGAATTAATAAAATTGTGTAATTAACTTCTTTATTTCAATAATGTGTGATGATTATTGTATGGTAAAAACATGTTTTGAAAATTTGGCATAATAGTTATATTCTTTTAGCGACAAGTTGTTTTTTAATCTCTCTTTATTGGCAATGTTAGATTCATGAGAAAAAAACAAACTTTCTAAGAAAAGAAAAGAAAGTAGAAAGAAACAAAATAAATTAAAAGAATCTATATAATATTTCTCTAACGTGGACCAGTTTCAACTATTTTTTGTCGAAACGATACGATATGCGAGGATAAAAAAAAATAATATTTATACATAGACAATATTTAAGCACGCGGACTTAGCTCAATGGACTAAAAGGAAAAAACGACGACATTTGTCTGATGAGATTATTTTACGAAAAAATGTATTTTTAACAGTTGTTTCTTCAGAATCTTTGCAAGCGTCATTTTAAACCTAGCAATATTTTAAAGATATATACAGAACTTTTGTGTCATAAATTGACTAAAAAACACAATCATAAAAAAATATAATGAAAATAGGAATTATTTATTTTATTTTATTTTATTTATTTTTAAACAATAACAAATAATAATAATAATAATAATAATAATAATAATAAAAAGTCATTGCCAACATGGCAACAAAAATTTAAAAAGCGTCGTAAGAGTCCTATTTATAAACATGAAAATTGGGTCGTGAACCATGAATTTTATTCGGAAACCTTTCTTTGAATGATTTTGGTTTCACTATTGTACAATATTAATTTGGTTTTAATAATAATTTGGCTTCTGGTAAATTAAAATTTTAATTAGGTGGTGAAATTGGTATAACATTTATGAGTTTCAAACTTTAAAGGTAAATAAGAAAAGAAATTTCGCACGGGTTTGCTAGTTAACAATAAAATACTAAAACTCTAGATTTGGCTAATGTTTCAGTTCGCGAAACATATCATTTACCGCTAAAAATTTAAATAATTTTATTATTCTAAGTACATTATAATTAGAAACTAATTTATCAATTAAAAAGCGCGATAAAGTAATTAATAAATGATGAATAACACAAGTCTGCAACCAAAAAACCTGCATAAAATGTCTTAACTGTTTCTTATGCAATTTTACTCGCTGAAATCGAAAATTACAATAAAAAATTAAAACAAAGACGCTTATTTTTAGTACAGTTTTGCGTAAAAACATGATGTCTTGTAGAATTTTGTTGATAATTAAAATTATAATCAATATTTATTAAGGTAAATAAAAAAATAATAATAATTATTATTATAAAGCTTTAAAAAGGGAGGTGCAGTGCAAGGGGTGAAAATAGAAGCGTTTTCGAAGCGGCGTCAAAATAGGAAAGGAAGAGGCTTCAAGACAAAAAAAAAAAAAAAAAATAGAATATTAAATATATCGTGAAGGAACTGTTTGTTTAATTACGATCAAGAATATGTTGAGTTCAATGTTATATATATATATAAAATATTAACGGTAAATTTATATGGTTATTTATGTTATTCAACATTTCCTTATATACTAAGAATCGAGAAATTTGTTAAAAGAGAATAAAATTTTGATGATGTAATCAAATACATGATACTTTGAAAAATGCGCATGAAAGCGATTTTTATTTTAAAAATATACATGCTGCATTATATTCCTTCATATTAAAGTTGGTATTTAGAAGACGATTTTTCTTATTAAAAAAAAAAAAAAAAAAAAAGTCCTATTCGAAATCATTCTGTGAAGTTTAGTAAGTCTTTAAGGCATCCTTGCCTTGATACCAACTTTGAACTTCTTAGTTGCAATTTATCAAAATATTTTTCTATATGTTTGTTTGCTTCATTATAACAAAAAAATAATTGCCTTCGACAACGTATCATCAAATGGAGTTTTGAACGCTAAATACCAAAGATAGCTCTTTTAAAATATAAATTTTCCGAACTATGTCTAAATAACGTTCTTCAAATTCTTCCAGGAAAAGCATCTTAAAGGCAGCAAAAATTCCGTTTTTATTCAAGAATCTCTGAAATTTTCCATTTTCGGTGTTCACGCATAAATTTGTTTACGTGCGTGCACGCTCGTCTCCAGGTTTCGTACGCTCATAAAGTCTCGCTTAATTTGGGGCCCCTTAAATCCTCTTTTCTCTGCATTTCTTTCCGTAATGATGCCGGCATATGGAGTCTCGTAGTAAAATGTCATCGTAAAGCCATGGACCGAGGAGAGAAGATGCGGCCAAGAGAGATCCCAAGGGTTACCAGTAGCACGGAACGTGACCACCATGCCGTATAGTCGCCAAGCACGTACAGGTTTGGCGGGATAGCGAGAATACAGGCAATATTCTCGGAAATGGGATGAGAAAGAGTAAAATGAATTAAGACTTGAACTGGAGCTCTCTTTTCTAGGCGAAATAGAAATTTTTCTCTTAACTTCATTAGCATCGGAGGCATTTTGTTCAAATTTTATTAGCAATGAAAAAAAAATTGAAATTATATTGTGAATGCATTTTCTTTAAATATTGTTCTTTTATAATATGTATCAGTAATGTTTTAATAATATAGAATTTTAAACTCATTTTAATAGTTTATTTACTGCGCTACAAAAGTATTTAGCCTTCTTCTTCTTCTTCTTCTTTTTTTTTTAATAACTATTTCTGAAATCATTCAGAAAATCCTAAAATAAATGCATTCAAATGTTTAAAAAAAAAATAACTTTTGTTATAGACTGGTACATTTTCCCACCTGATAACCCAATTTTTTAACATATTGAGATAAGTTATTATATTTTTTTTAAACTTGGGTGGTATCAAATTGAAAGGATGTTACTTTTTATACAGCTATTTTGGCATTCATTGTTGGAAATTGTTTATTCATTGATTTTAAGGATCGATTATTCTTAGAAAATACTTGTATTAAACAAAAGAAAAAATAACTGTCTGATATCGGTATACTTTAGAAAACAACTGAAATATTTTATATGTTTCATAATTTTCATTAAAGTTCTTGTGTTTTGTCATTACTGCATATATTAATATAATATTAATTATGTATATGTATATCGTTGCAAATAGATTGTGAAACTATTTTGGGAAAAAAAGGAATCACTTTTAAAACAAGAGCGAAAAATCATGCAGTACGCATTGATTATTAACACTTTCCAAGCGTACTTACTTGTTGTATCGTACACTTTTCAATATTGTTTGCCTACGTTATCACACAGCAGACAGACAGAAGGACTGAAAAGTATACAGATTTACTAATTGAATTTAAAACCACTCTTAGACATTGTTGGAAAGTGTTAAGAAGGTTTAACGCAAAACAAAATCCAGCTGTTAGATTATAATTGCAGTTCTTAATATATATCTAAATATTTTAGTGTAGCCCTGTAAATCTGAAAGTTATTCATATCATATTCTATGCAAAACCTTATTTTAGAATATTAACAATACATGTCAATTTCTTTATGATTTTTACAGCAGAAATTTATTTAAATGGGATTTTACAAATGTCTGTCCTAAAATGCAATGCATAAGCTTCTTTTTTTTTTTTTTTTTTTTTTTTTTGTCACTGTATACAAACTGGTTGAACAGGACCAATTAATATCATTTTAAATAAAGAACATTCCTAGTGACCTTCATTAATATATATCATTTTTTAATTAATATATATCATTTTTATCATTAATATATATCATTATTATCATTAATATATGTAATTTTTTTAATATTTATGGACGCTGGGGGCGGTAGACAGACATATAGATAAATAGACAATCGAACAGACATATAAACCAAATAAAATGATATTCAAGCTTAAAAATTGTTAGAAAGTGTTAAAAATGCTTAATGTAAACGAAAATGCATTTCCATCAAATTTTTATTAATTGCTCGTAATGTAACTGAATATTTTTATTTGGCCCTGTAAATATAATACTAATCGTACTGTATTCTATAGAAAGCACACTTTTTTGCATGTGAATAACATATTTCGATTTCATTAAGCTTTTTGAAAAGTAAAGTTGTTAAAATTTGGTTTGTAGAAATACCTCTCATAGAACGCATGCTTTGGAATATTTCAAGTGCTCCTGTGCACAAACCAGTGGTAATATTTACACCATTTTACACAGGAAACATCCAATACTGAACTTGAATAACATATTTCAATTTCATTAAGATTTATATGCAGTAAAGTTATTAAATTTGATTTATAGAAACACCTCACATGGTACTTAATGCTTCGAAATACTTTCAGGTGTCCCTGTACACAAGCTAGCAGAGGTATTCGCTTTATGTTCGATAGGAATCATCCAAAAGTGAACTTGAATTACATATATCGATTTCAAGATACTCCATAAATATTTTCGGGAGTTAAAACGCGGACAGATGAACAGACGAACAGATACACAAGTTGAAATCATATTCACTCTTAAAAAGTGTTAGAGAGTATTCAAAACGCTTAATGTAAACGAATGTGCAATTCCAGCACATTTTTGTTTATAGCTCTTAATGTAACTGAATATTTTTGTGTGGCTCTGTAAATCTAATACTAATCACACTATATTCTATAGAAAGCATTATTTTTTGCATATGAATAACATATTTAAATTTCATTAAGCTTTGTGAAAAGGAAAGTTATTAAAATTTGTTTTGTAGAAATATCTCTCATAGAACGCAATGCTTTGGAATACTTTCGAGTGTTCCTGTACACAAACCAGAGATAGTATTTACTCCATTTTACGTAGGAAACATCCGACAATGAACTTGAATAACATATTTCACTTTCATTAAAATTTGTGTACAGTAAAGATAGTAATATGGTTTATAGAAATACCTTTTATGGAACACAATGCTTAGGAATACTTTCGGTTGTCCCTGTACACAAACCAGTAGAGATATTCACTCCATTTTTGATAGGGAACATCCGACAGTGAACTTGAATAACATATATCAGTTTAAAGATACTCCATAATTATTTTCGGGAGTTAAAGCGCGGACAGAAAGTCAGACAAATGACAGACGAACAGACAGACAGATACACAAATTGAAATCATATTCACACTTAAAAATGTTAGAAAGTGTTAAAACCGCTTACTGTAAACGAAAATGCAATTTCATCAAATTTTTATTAATAGCTCTTAATGTAACTGAATATTTTTGTGTGGCTCTGTAAATCTAATACTAATCATATTATATTCTATGCAAAGCATTCTTTTTTGCATATGAATAACATATTACAATTTCATTAAGCTTTGTGCAAAGTAAAGTTATTAAAATTTGGTTTATAGAAATGCCTCTCATAGAACACAATGCTTTGGAACACTTTCGAGTGTCCCTGTACATAAACCAGTGGTGGTATTTACACCATTTTATTTATAAAACATGCAGTAGTGAACTTGAATAGCATATTTCAATTTCATTAAGATTGGTGTGCAATAAAAGTATTAAAATATGGTTTATAGAAATACCTCTCATGGAACATAGTGCTTTGGAATACTTTCGGTTGTCTCTGTAAACAAACCAGTAGAGGTATTCACTCCGTTTTCGATAGGGAACATCAATTTTTGATAGGGAATTTTTTATATCTATCCGCGTACTTAAAATACATAGATTTTGATTATTTAAATTTCTTGTTGAGTGCCCTTTTTTGTGTATATGTGCACTGTATATATATGTATGTATATACGTATGTATAAGAAATATAACGCATATAATAAACCTATGATAAATTATTTACATTAACGAGACAATATTTATTGAACACAGACAGATTTTAGTTGTTTTAACATAAAATGTTTTGTAAATATATGTATAATCCTTTATAAAGCTGTTAAAGACAATTTATCTCCCTTCACTGGCTTTAATTTGACTCGTAAAAGAATAGTGAAAATTTTAATCACTTTAGTGTAGTTTAGTTGCTACTAATTTGTTAATATTTTAGTTTATTTATGATTTGTTTGTACATTATTAAAGAATAATTAGTGCATAAAACAATTTTACTTAAATAATTTTAACAAGCTAAATGTAAAAAAAATATATCTGTACCCATTTATATCTAATTTAAATACTTCGATTTTATGTATTGTCTATTTACTTAAAAAATACGTTATTTAAAGGCTCTCATTAATTATATATATATATATATATATATATGTATCATTTCAAATTAAATTGTTTTAAATAAATAATTCTATGCTCTTCTATTTATTTAATCAAGTAATTACAACTGTATATTAATTTCATAAATACTTTTTATGCAATTATTTTTTAAATTAACAATTAGACGTATAATAAAATAAGATTATTTTTAATCACCTATTATGTTATCTATTTAATGTATGCAATATGTATATCATTTTATATTGCTTATATTTAGTTTTAAGCGCTTTATACATTTTAAGGGCAATTGTAAATTGATTTATTTTAAAATTTATTTGTCTGGTTATTTTTTTCTCCAATTATTTCATTTTGATTTAAATAATATAGCTAGTTTTTAAATATAATTACTTCCTTCTTTATTAATTTTATTCTGGGCTATTTAGAATATTACAAATAATATTTTAGTATATAAATAGAATATTAAAATAGTTCTAATATTTAATTAATTAATATCTATAATTTTATAAAAACATGCAGTATTTCATATAACATGCAAAGTATATCTTTATACATACTTTATTAATACTGAATTGATTCGCTGAAATTTAAATGTATAATTTTATATAAATAAATAAAACATTAAATCAATAAATTATATTCTCAAACGTCATGTGATAGAAGTCTGAATAAAAAACCGTGCACTTTAAATTTATACGTCTTTTAATTTACTTCTGATTGTATAGTTTGTGAAGGTTTAACGGATTTTATTTTTGAATTTAAATAATCTGGTGTGTTACTCACACGACTTTCTCTTACCCTGAAATTTAATACTATAAATACAGGTTGCAGATTAAAAGGTAAGATAACGAGTACTGTTATGTAAACCTGTGTTAAACAATTCACATTAGGCTTCTGAAGAGTTTTATATAGAGTTTTATATGATAATTAGTTCTGTGTGAGGGGGGCTACAACCCCCCATTTCATTAATGCAGCTACATTTATATAGCATTTAATTCGGTTATTAAAAAATAATTCTGTTTTTAAAAAATAATTTATTAAAATTATTATTTGAAAAAATTATCTTTTATGATAATGCAGACGATTTCCATATTAGAGAAGTAGTATAACACCAAATGTCCAAAAAAACTCCATTTCATTCTCAATATTAAAAAAAAAAAAAAAAATCGATAACTTTGTTTTAAATTATCGGAGATCGATGGTTCAAACATTCGTTTTAAAGGTATTGGCGAGCTCTTTTGAAAGATACCCATCATGAAAATTTACTCCCCTCGAGGGGGGACTTCCCCCCCAGGGGGGGAGACGAGGCTCCTACATACACAAAAAAAAAATTTCCCAGTTAACTATCTCTATTACAAAAAATATATATTCGTTTCATTTGGTTTAGTGCAGTCTATAGACGTTAAACTCTACTTACCTGCAATTTCCCCCATAGACGTAATGTATTGGAATTCTCTTGATTGTCCCTGTACATGAACCATTTGCTTGATCTTAACGAAAAGCTTACTGTAGCATCCCTGTATGATACACATTTAGAATATCAAGTTTGAACTTTCTGCCATAATTTGTTTTTGAGATATGTTGATAACAGACAGATACACAAACACACACACAGACATACAGACATACAGACACACAGACATACACACAGACCATTTGCTAAAAACATGATTTTTGTATTCAGGGCACCTCAAAGCGTGTAAATATAACAAAATCTCGCGTTCGAAAATTTGACCCAAAAACAATACTTTCTCTACCTCATGGGTAAGAGAGTAAAAAATGCACGATTTTTTCCCCCATTAGGTGATACAATGCACCTTCCGCAAAAGCCTAAAAAAAAAAAAAAGTGATATTTTTTTCAATTTTGCTTTCGTTGAACAAAGATTTTTTTTTTTTTTTTTTTTTTTTTTTCCCATATTTTCCATATTTCATTCGATCGTCTTTTCCTCTTCCACCCCTCATTTTTCTTTTTACGACAATTTTGGTGCACAGTGTCCATTTTTATTTTTACTTGATTTAAAATAATATTTTTCTTAAAATTGCAATTTAATGAAGATAATGTCAAAACATTTTTCACATTTCTCTTTCTATTGGATAAAATTTCATTTACATTTTCTCAGAAACACGTTTTTTTTTTAAGTGCTTTTTAGATTAATGCTTTTAATTGCATGTATCTTTCCCTGTTTTTTACCGATTATTACTTTTTTTTTTTTTTCAATATTTATTATATTAATGAGCTTTTCAATCTTATTTATGAGCTTTATAATTATGAGCTATCCATGTTTATGAGCTTTTTATGGAAAAGAAAAGTAGTATGTGAAATTTCAAATTTCAGAAAATTAATAATAATGTTATGCTGGAAAAAAGTTATCATTTTTTGTCTTTAAAAATGTTACACAATATTATAATGTTGGAATCTAAAACAAAAATTCTTAAAGACATTTTATTTCAAAATAAAATAAGTTACAAAATATCTCTACTACAATTTATAAAAATTTTGCATTAGTCTCACTAAAATTACTGTTTTCTGCAATTTATAAGAATTTACATTGTTTGTAAAAGAGATGTAGATGGTATAGCATTAAGAACTAGAAAATTTAGAGAAACACGAATATCAGAACAAGCTTTTGGCTAAAAATCAAATAATTCAAGATTTGCGTATAAGCAACCAAAAACAAATTTATTTTTTAAATAAATAGAAAATTTACCTGCTAAAAATGTAATAAAGTCGCTAATTAAAAAAAAAAAAAAAAAAAAAAAAAAAAACTATCAACTCATCACTTGATTTATACTAACTCAATTCTTTTTTTCAATTGAAAGATTATTAAATGAGTTATTTTTAATAGCACTTTAAGGTAAATAAATGAAGAATAATGTATAGTAAGTCTTATAACACCTTCTATAAGTTTGGAAATGTTTGTGTGACAAGTGATAGTGTTCATATATTTATCTATATTCTCTGAATCTAGTAACGAAAAGGAAGGAAAGCGTAACAAGTATTCCACCAAGAATCTTTTAAAATTTCAAGCACAGTGTACGCTTTTATAAAGGACAAATAAAAAAAATCTGGGGTGACTCCACTCGACTTTCCGAACATTGAGTAACTAACAGTTTTGTAGATAAAATAAAGAAAGAGGAGTTGCTAAACAAACAAAAAAGAGAAAACCATAACAGAGTGTTTGAGTAATTTTCTCCATATATCACACGAGGTTTTATTTAACGCTACTGAACTTTGAGCCCTTAGATCATAAGGATAAAGAATTTTTCGTTGTGTCCCTGTAAAAATCTATAAATGCTAGATTTACCAAAATGCTTATAGTTAGTGCAACAGTGATTTAAAATATTTATACAAATTTTCAGCTCAATTGAATAAGGCGTTTAGATGCTATCGTTGGTCTCATAGGCCATAAAGATAAAGAATTTTTCTTTTTGTCCCTGTAAAAAAACTGTAAGTGCTAGATTCACCAAAATCTATACAGTTGGTTCAAATGTGACCTATAACATGTGTACAAATTCTTTGCTGAGATTAATAAGGCGTTTAGACGCTATCACACTTTTAAAAATTTGGCAAAGAATTTTTCTTTGTGTCCCTGTAAAAAACTATAAGTGCTAGATTCTCCAAAATCTATACAGATTGAGTATCTGTGACCTATAATATGTGTATAAAGTTTTTGCTCAATTGAATAAAGCGTTTAGATGCTATCGCTTTTTTAAGATTTTGGTCCCTTGGCCAAATTGATAAAGAATTTTTCTTTGTGTCCCTGTAAAAAAACTATAAGTGCTAGATTCACCAAAATCTATAGGGTTCGTACTATGGTGACTTACAATATACGTACCAACTTTCAGCTTATTCGAACAAAGCGTTTAGACGCTAGCGTGTTCACTCACAGACATACACACATACATACACACATACATACACACATACATACATACATACATACACACATACATACACACACACACATACATATATCATCGTAAAAATAGTGAAAACGGACTTGTTGGACCTCGAAACGTATAGAAACATCAAAATCTCGAATTCGGATTTTTGACATGATTACAATACTTTCCTCACTATAGTGTTCGGAAAGTAAAAATATTTACTCTACGGTCTGTAAATTTCCAATAATACTTAGTAAAGAATAAGCAATCTAGATTATCAATCTTTATATATTCTGTATTTTTATCTATTATTTAATTTCTCTATAAAAATTTAAAAATGAATGTTTCTACTTTAGGAAAATCATTCTAAGTATCAAATATATTCTCTCCAGTATTTGAATAAGTTAATATTAGTCATTAAAATGCGTGTATAAAATAGATTTTTTTAAATATTTAAAATGTTAAAAAAGCACAAAATAAAAAGTTTTAAGTAAAATAAATAAATAAATATATTTTTTGATGCTTTTTATTAACACGCTTTTATTAGCTTCACCTGTATGTATGTATGTTTGTATGTTTGTAACCGCTCTGGGAGCAAACAAAAAATCTATATTGTAAAAAAAGACTTTTTCTACATGAACGCCGTGGCGTTGAGGTATAGCTCCGCGCTACGAACCTCAAGGACTAGCGTTCGATCCCAGTCGGGGGAGAATTTTTAAAAATGGTTTTTGTTTAATTCTAAATTATTTTAATTAAAAATTTAAATGTATGTAAATATTATGGTGTGTCACTCACACGATTTTCTCTTACCCTGCATTTTAATACTAAGATAGATATTTTGTGCTTTTTAGTTCACATTTCTATAAAAGCGTGTTCTTTAATTTTTTAAAACTATAATATTATTGAAACTGGATTTTGTCCTTCATGTAATACTGAAAAACAAAACGCCTCCACTTTAACGTAAATGTTAGCACCCTTTTTTCGTCTCTTGTTAGCTCAGTTGGATAGAGCGTCATGTTGAGTTGATAACGCGGTGGTTGTAAGTTCGATCCTCTAAGGCCGATGTCATACTTTATTGAAGATAATTAATAGGAAAGATGTCAAATGACAAAATAAATATCCTTCGTTGTCTACACGCTATCCAAAAAAAAAAAATTAAGAAGCTTCTTTTACTTACTAAAACGCACAAAATAAAAATGCAATTAAAAAAAAAAACACTGGAAGTTTTTATTGTGTAGCTCTGAAAAGCAGTTAAAAAATACTCTTGCAAGGACATGCTATAAAAAAATATATAAAAGTTTCAACAATAAGAAAATTGTTGAAAAAGGTATATAAATATTAAAAGAAAAAAAAATATTTCATATATAAGGCCGATGTCATACTTTATTGAAGAAAATTAATAGGAAAGATGTCAAATGATAAAATAAATATCCTTCGTTGTCTACACGCTATCCAAAAAAAAAAAAAAAAAAAAAAAAAAAAAAATTAAGAAGCTTCTTTTAGTTACTAAAACGCACAAAATAAAAATGCAATTAAAAAAAAAAAAAAAAAAAAAAAAAAAACACTGGAAGTTTTTATTGTGTAGCTCTGAAAAGCATTTAAAAAATACTCTTGCAAGGACATGCTATAAAAAAATATATAAAAGTTTCAACAATAAGAAAATTGTTGAAAAAGGTATATAAATATTAAAAGAAAAATATAAATATTTCACTTTGCAAAAAATGAAAAATTTTAAATATTCAAAATACGGGGTGATTATAACTAAAATTACGATTTTAAAACGCTATAATTTTAAAACTATCCATCAGAGCGATTTTATATTTTACCACAGCAATCCTGAGGCAATGAAATTTTGTTTAGAAAAAGAAGAAAAAAGTTCCAAAATGTGCCGTAAATTATCTGTAAAGTATATTTTTATGATGCAACTCTTTTTTTCTTTTCACTATGACTGTTCCCGCTGTAAACACGTATTCTTGTCTTTTTGCTAAAAAAAATGTAGTAAATTCTCGAAGTCTATTGTTTCCTGCTATTCCATTGTGTTGCTAGCAACTTTCCTGTGTTTAATGAGTCCATTTAGGCGTTTCCTCTGACATTACCTTGACAGCGACATCTGTAGGAACATGTTGGAACTACTTTTTTGCTCCCCCAAACAAAATTTCATTGCCTCACGATTGCTGTGGTAAAATATCAAATCGCTCTGATGAGTAGTTTTAAAATTATAGTGTTTTGAAATCGTAACTATAATTATAGTCACTATGTATTTTAAAAAGCATTCGAAAACAATATTATTTTTGTATAAGTATTTGTTGGAATATTTCAGCATGTTCTATGACTTTTCTTTGATTTCTGATTAGGTGTCGTTTGTTCGATTCTCCAAGGGCCAATGTGTTAATTTGTGTGGATAATTAATAGAAAAGGTGTCAACAAAAGTAAATCTTTCAAAGTCTACACAGTATCCTAAGAATTTTTGATTCGTTTTTTTAGAAACCTTTTTTATAACTAAAAAAGCAGAAAATAAAAATTTAAGTAAAAAAAAAAAAAACATTTTTTAACAGTAGAAGCTTTTTATTGTGGAGCCCTGAAAAGCATAAAATAAAAATTTATTCTTCCAAAGACATGCTATAAATAAATGAAAGTTTCAACACTAACAAAATTTTAAAGAAAAATACCGTTATTTCAATTTTGCAAAAAAAAAAAGGAAGATTTTTGAATATTCAAAATATTTTAAAAAGCTTTCGAGACCTTTGAAGTTTATGGCTTAACAAATACTTATGTAGAAATTAATGACTAAGAAAATTGGTCTCGATAGCTTTTTAAAATATTTTGAATATTTAAAAATTTTCATCTCTTACAAAAGTAAAATATCTATATACTATATATATATATACATTTTTTTCTTTGTTATTTTTTACTTAAATTTTTATTTAATAAAATATTAATAACTCCTTAAATATTCAAGATATCCTCACAAAACTCCACACACATTTAAAATATAGTATCGGATTTGTTGTTCGTCCTCTAAGGACCTTCGTGACAAAATCTATGCTAAAAAATATGAGTTAAGAAGTGTTTTCCTTATTCCCAAAAGGGAAGAACAACACAGTAAATATTTTTCAAGATATTCGACAAAGCGTAAAAAGCGAAAATGTTCACATTATTTTGTCCAATACCTGTATAAAAAGGATTTGTTTAATTTATACGTCTTTGCAATTTGTCTCCCTAGAATTTAAAGATAAATAAATATTGGAAAGCGTTACATAATTTTTATATCCCCGAGTTATAATCATAATTTTACATACCTTTAAATGTTTCGGCATTTGTTTTTGCTATTCCAAGATACGAATTCTGATTGAATAATTTCAAGTTACGGGCCACTTTTAGTTAACCACACACCTTCTTAAAGGGACAAGTGACGTTCAAATTAATGTTTTTGTTTTATATTCCATCAAACCTTAAAAAGGAAATCTGTCACTTTTCATTCATAGGATAAGTACAAAAAGTATTTTTAGAGAAGAAAAAAACTCTTTTATGGGGAAAATAGTACGAAATAATACTTAATTTCAAAATGTTCCAAGCAAGATCTGAATTATTTTAAATCTCCTTTTTTTTTTTTTTTTTTTTTTTTTTGTATGTAATTGAACATATTTGGGTATTTAATATTTTTACTATTTCAATTAAAGGATCAGTTCCAAACAAATAAGTGTAAAATTTTAATTTTTGTCTTTCCATTGAATTTGAGACTTCGTAATAAAGATAATAATTTCTTAATTTCAAAATGAATGCCAGTTTTGTGACAAATACACTGGTTAATATTCACACAAATTTTTAAAGGGATTGGATAAAAACAAATTCGCATGGAGCATCCTAAGTAACTGATTATTTCCGATATTCGGAGTCCATTAAAAACTAGAATGTTATGGCCACCAGAAGACTTTCTTCTGTATTTTCCTATACAAATTCACTCAGTAAAAGTAATTTATTAAAATTATTATTTAAAAAATAATATCTTCCATGGTAATGCAGACGATTTCTATATCATAGAAGTAGCATAACACTAAACATCCCTCCCCCCACCCTTAAAAAAAAGTCAATTTTATTCTAGATATTGCATTAAAAAAAAAAAAAAAAAAAAAAAAAAAAATGTTTGTTAAAAATGAAAAAAGCGGTAACTTTATTTTGAATTATCGCATATCGATGGTTCAGCCATTCGTTTTAAAAGTATTGGCGAGCTCTTTTGAAAGATACCCATCATGAAAATTTTCTCCCCTCGGGTGGGGACTTCCCCCCGGGGTGGGGGGGAAACAAGGCTCCTACATACACAAAAAATTTTTCCCAGTTGACTATCTCTATTACAAAAAACATATATTCGTTTCATTTTGTTTAGTGCAGTGTATAGACGTTAAACTCTGCTTATCATCACTTTCCCCCCATAGACGTAATGTATTTGAATACTTTTAAGTGTCCCTGTACACGAACCATTTGCTTCATCTCAACGAAAAGCTTAGTGTAGCATCCCTATATCATACACATTTAGAATACCGAGTTTGGAATTTTTGCTTCTATTTGTTCTTGAGATATGCTGATAACACACACAGAGAACAAATTCGCATGGAGTATCCTAAATAATTGATTATTTCCAAAATTTCGAATCCAATAAAAATGAGTTAAAATCAGAAGCTTTTAAATAATATTAAAGGACTAAAATGGTATTATTTTAAAAGTATTATATAGCTTCATACTTTTTATGATGACTACTTGGATATTTTCAATTGCACCAATTTTGACAATTTTCATAAGATAGATTTACTTTGGTTCTCAGCGAACGAAATTTCTTAAGAGGCCTCTCCATTTATCGTCCCCGGAATCCAGAGCCAATATTATTCTATGGAGAATTTCGCCCCATTATAACTTATTAACTAATATATATTTTTAAATTCCGTTTTCACATTCAGAAACTTCACAACTATTAAACAATTTATCGCTTTCTAAAAATTATTTTTTAAAATTTTTAATATTTTATTTTGAGGTTGTAAAATGCGAATTTTCACAGTGTGAAATTTTTCATTTTTGAGCTTAAAAATGAAATCTTAAAAATAAAAGAAATCTATTTTTAAAAAGCGATAAATTGTTTAATAGTTGTGAATTTTTGAAAAGTGATAACGAAATTTAAAAATGTGTATTAGTTAATGAATTATAATGGGGCAAAATATCCCATAGAATAACATTGGCTTCAGTTTTCGGAGACGATAGTTGGAGAGTCCCCTAACTGCCTGTAAAATGAACATCGTACGTCATTTGTAATTATTTACAATATCCTAATCGCTTACTGTTTGTTTGTTCTCTGCTTTAGGGAGTACGCTTTAGCTTATGAATATATATTCAAGCTACTTTTACATTCAAGGCACGTACATCTCTGAGGCCCCATTACTCTCATGTAGACGACGATGCTTTGAAATAACATGAATACCTAGAAGCTATTAGGAACTGTTTTATTCAGATTACTTTTTACCCTTAAAAGCATTTTTTATGATTTCTCATCTATCGAGGAAAATATTTTTTTGGAATTTTGAAAATAATGTTTTATGACATTGAACAATTTTATGCCAAATTTGTATTTCTCATAAAACATTAATGTAAGTGATTTTTAAAATTAGGCTCTAAATTCCTGTGTTTGACCTCTTGTAATAAATAGATTTCTTTTACGAGATTTGAGATAATTGTTTTTCAAAGCAATTTAATACAGTCGGCAGCAAAAGTATCCGAGCACTAGCAAAAATTCCTATGTAAAAAAAGTACACGTAATATTGTTTTGTTAAATACATCCTTGTCGAATCATGTTCTTAGACTGACTAAGAACAGTATTCGACAAGGATTTATTTAACAAAACTGTATTAAGTGTACTTTTTTTATATAGGAATTTTTGCTTGTGCTCGGATACTTTTGCTGCCGACTGTAGTTGCTATGGTATAATTTCAAATAGATCTAAATTGTGACATTTTTTACAAAGTATAAATTATTGCAGAAAAGCCATTTTCTTTTTTTTTAATCATTCAAGGAACCATAGACAATAATGGATATTAAATTTGTCAGTATATTTTTTTCGACTTTTCAGAATGAAACGTATTTGATTAAAATATTTTTAAACACGACAAAACATATCTATATTAGGAATCGAACATGATATTTTTCGCTTTATGCGTCAGTTCTTTTAATCTCTGAGAAATCTAGGACAAGTCATGACCAACAAAATTTATCATTTCTACATCACTGAGAAAAAATCCTGTTACTGAGATCTAGAATCTAAATTGTGGCTTTAGTAAAAATAGTTCCATGTCATCCTTATAAATTCTAGTCCCCTTGGAAAGCGAGTTCTAGAAACCTCTATTAGAATTCTAGAGCGTTTACCTATGTTATCGAGGGCAAAGTTATTTAAAAATCTCAGCAAAGAAATGAGACTACAAGAGGCGGGTTTCAGCAACTATAATCTTGGTTTATTACCCAATTCTAGAAAATCAAGCGAAAATTTCTCGCAATACAAAAGATTGGGAATATTGAGAATATTGTTTCACCCTCTAGAAATGTGTGGACTGGAAATTCTCGATCATTTCGTCTATTCAGTTTATCGGCGTGACTTATGCGCTTAGCTCGGAAATCTATGTTCCTAGTTAAGAGATTTAGAAAATGGCCACTTATTCATTCTAGAGGAAGGCGGTATATTTTTTTTCTCAGTGATCACATTCTATATTATGGCTGACTACGGGCTGACTACCTTTTAAAAAAAAATTGACATTAGTGAAAAACAATAACGAAAAGTCATGCGGTTCGCATGGGTTATTAACGCTTTCTAACTGTACGTATTCGGTGCATACTTTAACCATTAATATATTTTTCCCATGTAAGATCACACAATGGACCAAAAAAAAAAAAACAGAAAGGCAAAAAAATAATAAATAAATAAATAAATAAACTAATTGAATTCATAATCACTCTTAAATATTGTTGAAAAAGAGTGAAAATGCTTAACACAAATTAAAATGCAATTTCAGCAAATTCTAATCGTGTCTATTAATGTATTTGCATGTTTTAGTGTAGTCCTGTAAATAAATTATAACGTTACGCGTGACATATTCTAAAGATTTCTTTTTTTTTTAGCAAATTAGCAATAAATATCAATTTTATTAAGATTTGTGCAGTATAGAGTTATTTAAATAGGATTTTAAAAATACCTCTCATAAAACACAATGTATTGTCATTCTTTTGGGTGTCCCTGTGCAGAAACCAGGGGGTTTTACTCCATTTTAAAATAGGGGACATTCCATAATAAACTTGAATAACATATATCATTCTGCAGAAATTCAGAAAATATTTACAGACTCTGGAGACGGACAGATAGACAGACGAAAAAGAAACGGACATATAGAATAATTCAAATCATAATCAGCTCGGACAGACAAACCGAAATCACAAACAATTTTTAACTTCATTCCTGGTAGATTGGAGTGGAAGGCTGTTTTTTTTTTATACCAACTATGTGAAAAATACCAGAGCCGGGAATCGAACCTGGGCTTTCCACTTAACGCGCGGTTGCTCTAACCACTGAGCTACCCTGGCTGATAACCAGCTCGGCATTTCCCACATAGTGCATCCACACACATAATCTAAATTCCCACATAACGTAATTTCCCACATTTATGTGGGAAACGCCGAGCTGATTATCAGCCAGGGTAGCTCTGCGCGTTAAGCGGAAGGCCCGGGTTCGATTTCCGGCTCTGGTATTTTTCACATAGTTGGTATAAAAAAAAATCAGCCTTCCACTCCAACCTTTCAGAAATGAATTTTCAAGGTCGATGAATAAAATTTCTAAATTTTTAACTTTTTAAAATGTGTTAATGAGTCTTATTCAACTGATCACAAATTTTCTAATTATTATTAAAATTTCTCAAAAATTTTATTTCAGCTTTTAAAAAAGTATAAAATTAATATTCATAATTAATTACAATCAAAGCAAAATTATTAACGTAGCAAACATTTTCAGTGTTATTTTACAATTCGTAAGATAACTTAATTTAAAATTTACATATTAACAAGCAGCTTCTATTGAAGTGTTCAGAAAACTGCATTCCATAGCCTGAATTAACTGTCGTAATCCTAACTAACTAGTCCTTTGGGATAAAGTATTTCAAAATGAAATGTAAATTTAAATATATATATATATATATATATATATATATGTGTGTGTGTGTGTGTGTGTGTGTGTGTGTTAAATTTTTAGTTAACTAACTCTTAAGTGCCTTATTATTATTTTTTTTTTCATCAATTTAAAAATGTTTTATTCTTGCCTCTATTAAATAAATCTCGGGAAAAATACTTAAAAAAATCATACTTTATTTTACCTATGGTTTACAGCTAAAAAGCAGTTCGTTGTCAGTCGGAAAACATGAGGCATTAGAGCTTCAATATTATTCCAATAATACTTTAGAAGACAAATTTGAGTATTAAAACTTCAAAACTTCTTCACACACCATAAAATTTAAGCCATCTTGCTTTTGCCTCCAAGGCAGTAGCACGTGTTTTTGCAGCTGAAGAATAAAGGCCTCGTCCTTTCGAAACCGGTTGTACTGGCTTAAATTTTATGGTGTGTGAAGAAGTTTTAATATTGATTGTACGCCAAAACTGAGTATGTTCCGAAAGGCAACACAAGGCATTTAAGGGTTAATGACTAAAATTAATGAAAATATTTAATTATCTTAACGGTATCGATTTGTTCTATAGAATGCAGATTTGAAGCATTTTAATGCAAGTTATATGTATTAATGTATAAATTTTAAATTTTAAATGATATTACAGATCGTGATATAACAGTAAAACATACTCCCACATTTATAATTTTTGACTTTTTTTTTTTTCTGTTGTTATTGTTGTTTTAATTCAGAGTATTAATTATACATTTTTCTAAGTTTCCACATCATACAAATTGTTGTGTTATTTTAATAAAAATTAAATAAACTTGCGTTTAGTAAAACCTTTTTTGCCCATACTATACATTTTTATAAGTTGTAAGGAACCTTAAAAGATAGCAAATGTAATACCAAAATTCCAAACGCTATATGTCTCTAGCCAGGGGTCCGTGACCATTAATGGTCACGAGAGAATTTTAGTGGTCCACTGATTAATCTACTTATTATTTCAATTTTTTATTCTTCCTTATTACTGGCGCCTTATGTAACTTTTAATTTTAGAATATTCGGAATGACGTTTACCCGCATAGCAGTTTTCATTAATGAAATGCTTCTTAAAAGATCGATGTAATCTATTTTCATATTATCACATGTAATAAATTCATAAATATTAACAGATAATATATCAAATTACTAGTGTGTGTATAATTAGATATCAGTTTTAATTTTAAATTCAAGTCCATATCAAGATCTCATTTTGCATCTTTATAGAGAGTAAGTAATATTTGCGGAGGTTAAAGATAATGAAAAATCTTATATTCAGTATTCAACATTATATTATGCAAAAACAGATTTGAAATTACATTATCAATTAAAATAAGATACTATCTCCAAGAAAAAAGAGGAAAAAAAAGATGCTTTCTATTTTGCAGTAAAATCTGTGGAGATTAAAATCGTTGAACTAGTTATATATAAACAAGTAAAAACAATCACCACACAATGCAAGATTTTAAAAAAATCTGGAGTGACTCCACTCGACTTTCCGAACATTGAGTAATTAACAGTTTTGTAGATAAAGTAAAGAAAGAGGAGTTAAACAAACAAAAGAGAGAAAACCATAATAGAGTGTTTGAGTATTTTTCTCCATCTATTACATGATGTTTTATTTAACGCTACTGAACTTTGAGCCCATAGATCATAATGATAAAGAATTTTTCGTTGTGTCCCTGTAAAAACCTATAAATGCTAGATTCACCAAAATGCTTATAGTTAGTGCAACATTGATTTATAATACTCATATTTTTAAATCAATCTTCATCAAATTTTCAGCTCAATTCAATAAGGCGTTTAGATGCTATCGTACTTTTAAAAATTTAGTCCCATAGGCCATAATGATAAAGATTTTTCCTTTGTGTCCCTGTAAAAAAACTGTAAGTGCTAGATTCACCAAAATCTATACAGTTAGTTCAACTGTGATCTATAACATGTGTACAAATTTTTTGCTCAGATTAATAAGGCGTTTAGACGCTATCACACTTTTAAAAATTTGGCCCCATAGGCATAATGATAAAGAATTTTTCTTTGTGTCCCTGTAAAAAAACTATAAGTGATAGATTCTCCAAAATCTATACAGATTGAGTATTTGTGACCTATAATATGTGTATAAATTTTTTGCTCAATTGAATAAGGCGTTTAGATGCTATCGCACTTTTAAGATTTTGCTCCCATAGGCCATAATGATAAAGAATTTTTCTTTGTGTCCCTGTAAAAAAAACTATAAGTGCTAGATTCACCAAAATCTATAGGGTTCGTACTATGGTGACTTACAATATGCGTACCAACTTTCAGGTTAATCGAACAAAGCGTTTAGACGCTAGCGTGTTCACTCACAGACATACACACATACATACACACATACACACACACATACACACACACATACACACATACACACACACATACACACACACATACATACATCATCGAAAGAATAGTGAAAACGGACTCAGGGGACATCAAAACGTATAGAAACATCAAAATCTCGAATTCGGATTTTTGGCATGATTACAATACTTTCCTCACTATAGTGTTCGGAAAGTAAAAATTAAAAAAAAATTAAAAATGATAATCTAATTTTATTATTTTATTGCAATTAACTAAACTTTTAATATCTCTTTCAAGATTAATAAGTATTTTGCTTTTTTTTTTTTTAATCTTTTTCAAGATTAATAAGTATTTTGATTTTTCTTATAAAAAAAATATGCATTCTTAATCATTCATTACATTGAAAGTATTTTTGTATGATTCCTATCTATAAAAGGGCCATTTTCTGATCACCATTCTACACATATACTTGGGTTTTTCAGTAAATAATCCTAGTGGTCCGCAGATTTTATATTATGAATTTAGTGATACGCGAGATTTTTTTTATTAGTGGTCTTTGAAATCACAAAGGTATAGATTGCGATAAATACTCAATTGTCGAAAACATTTTCACATCAAGAACTCTGCTTTTTTTTTTTTTTTTTTTTTCCTTGGCTATTACTTTATCCTCTAGGGCAAATTCCTTCAATCTTGCATTTAAAAAATAAAGAAAGAAAGAAAAAAAATAAATAAAAAATAAAAAGACTGTGAGAGAGAGAGTTATAAAGATATAAAGTAAAACTGTACTGAAGGTACTTTCCTGCACATTCGAAAAACAAAATAATAATAATAATAATAATTACATTTTAATAACACAGGTCTACAAAAAATAATGTTACAAAAATTTGATTTCATAAATTTTTAGCTGATACATGTGTTCTTTGGTGGGATGAAACCAGAAATGAAGCTAGTTTTTCTCTAACACGTGTAGATTTTGCCAATACAGGTCATCTGCCGACACAATTTTTTTCATTTTCGGTAGTTTCTAGTACGTTTTTATGATTAATTACAATTAATTATGGCAACATACTATGAAAGTTACCAAATAATTATATTGTTGAAAGAGTCTGGGAAGAAATTGTTTCAGACAGACACCCTGTATTGGCAAAAATCTACATGTGATAGGAAAAAACTGACTTCTGTTTTGGTTTCATCACACCAAAAAACGCAAAGGTCAGTCAAATTTATCAACGGATTTCTTAAACCAAAAGTCGTCTGAAAGTCATAATTTTCTATACACAAATTCAAATATTATGAAAGTAAAATCAAGCTGAAAGAAGTATTCAACTTCTTTGAAGTATTAGTAAATTATCAATTCTTTTAAGAAATATCATAAATAACAATCTCCGCATCTTTTTACTCATTCAGTAGTGGAACCGCGCTGACATCTATTTTTCATCGACTTCGTAGTTCTTCGTTTGTAAATTTTTTATTGAAAACATCACGAATTCGCTCACGTTCTACTTTGATCAGAGTGTACCCATCTCTTGGGTGCAGGTTATCCCCATGGCAACATTTTATCCACAACAGGGCATCAAAGAAAGTCTACTCCTGACTCTTTTTAAAGTAAAGAAAGATTTTACACTCGATAACGCTTGACCACCATTTCCTTTCTTATTCTCATTCTTGTTAAGAAAAGATTAGATTCGATAAATTGGATTTACCGGGAGCAGTGGGTTTCAAATAATTTAGGCTTTATAGACAGTTCTTCAAAAGCTTCGAGCTTTTCATCGATAAAATTCATAGATTTCTTTTTAGAATTTTTTTTTTTTTTTTTTTTGAGATTTTATATTAAAATAGAGAGCAGATCTCATGTAAGCTCATTTAGCTCAATAGTACACTGAGAATGTTTTAAGACTTTTTATTTAATTTTTGATGTTAAATGTTTCCAGGCATAAAAATTCTAATGGCTATTAAATTATTTCCACTAATAATGGATTAAATAATTGACTTCCCTTGTAGCACAGCAATATCATCCCAATACCGCTTAGTATCATTCGAAATCGACGAGGATCGGAGAAGATCGCCTTTTTTGACAATTTTATTCAATCTTACCCTATGTGGGACTTGCAATCCTGAATTTTCTTAAAAGCTGACATTTGGATTAAATTAAAATTTTATTTTAATTTTTGAAAAATAAAGGAAAAGAAAACAATTTTAGCTGCATTATAAATATTGTAAATCGGTATTCGGCCAGTCCAACGTCTCCGCTATCGGCCCGACAGTGTTAAAAAATGTATGCCATACAATATTGGTCCGTCCGATGATATTGGCCGGTATTAATGTACTACAGGGGTTGTTTACAAAGTTACACACAATTTTTTTAATGGTATACTCAGCCCATAAGCGTTATTATTCTATATTGCATTTCTGTACAAAACTTTCGAAAAACCTCAGCGGAGGGCATTCCACACAAATCACGGTCTTCGTGTAGTTAATCAGCCGTGATACCTGTATCATTATACCACCTTCACTGTACAAAACGTATTTTATACCAAAAAAAAAATGAAATCTTGTAACTAGAATATCCTTTCTAATTGGTTTTATTTTATCAATAACATATTTATTGGCTGCATGCATTTTCCTATTATTAATTGCTGAACTATATAATATACGTCAATTAAAATTTATACTCATAGATGAAAACTGGCATATCATAAAGACACATTTTTGTGCCTTTGTTTAGTAAACTGCTGATAAATTCACAAAAATAAAATTTTCTAAAGACAGCAAATAATAATAATAATAATAAGTGAAATACCAGCAAAAAATTATAAATGCTCTTTACGTTTAGAGAGCTATTAAGTATAATAGAAAAGTTATATGTTTTTGTTATGAAATCGCCAAAAGTGCGATAAACTAACACATCCACATTCTTACGAAGGCAATGTACTTCATCCAAAAAGGAAGGATCTGGCACTACGCCAGAATATCACGTGACTACATTGAATGATGTCATCAATATGAGAGAAAGGGAATTACAGTGTCGCATTTTTGTTGCCCCCCATTCCCCTTAAAATAAATAAATAAAATTATTTTAATTTTCAATTTAGTCTTTTGAAACAAAATATAGAAGCATAATTTTAACGTTATTAAATATAATCTTAAAATAATTAATATAGAAAATTGCTATAAGAAAAGAGAAATTCTAGAAGCCGCTTATCGGATAAAAAATGTTAGAGACGTAAACAATTTAAAAAAATGATGTTAGATAAGGAGATTATACTTGCGAAATTTGTTTTAAATTTCTCATTTTAAATGGGAGACAAATATAAATGTTAGAAAAAAAAAAAAGGGTAAATTACGCGAATGAAATTATTTTATTTTTATTTTACAAATTCGTCTAAGTTAACAGTAGCATATTCATTGTCATTTTTTTTTTTTTTTTTTTAATGTATGGCAGCAGTAATACATTAACCGTTTTATCTATAAATTAGTAATAATTTTTTATATGTTCCTATATAACTATATATATATGTGGGTGTGAACCTTTTAAGAAATTGATCTTCAGGAAAAATAATTATATTGAATTGTGACTTTATTTTTTATTAGAGCGTGGGGACAATCTCTTTCAGACAGGAAAAAAAAAATGTCAATTTTTCAGTAGATCAACTTGAATATAGTAGAATGTCCGGCAGTATCCACTTTAAAATAATAATAATAATAATAATAAGCCTTTCATCCAAACTTAAATTATGTTTAGGACAGAATATTTATTTTGTTCTTTTCTTCTCCTTTTTAAAAATTCTTTCGTTTAAAAAATATATATATTAAATATTATTTTCTTTTACAAGTATTCTAAGTACATTTCTTTTTTAATTAATAGATAAAGGAAATAATGCTACCGAGTTTCAAGCAAATCGATCCATAAATACGTTTTATACGAATTTTCAAATTTTCAAATGGCCCCCATTTTTGCTAAAATGATAGTGGATGAAGCTGGCCAATGAACTCGTTGGAAATATTTCTAAGATAAATAAATTCACTGCCCAATTTTAGTTCGAGAGTGTTCAATATTTCTAAAACTATCGAGATGATAAATTGTCTATTACATGTAGATAAATACATATAGATAGAGATATAAAAGATAGATAGATGGAGATATAGATATATGGATTGATAGATCGATAAATTACATCATTGAAATAGGTCGATTTCTAAATAAATCAATCTAGAAGAGAGAGAAGGACAAAGAAGGTTAAAGATGAAGAAGAAAGGAAATAAAATGAAATGAAACCAAAAAAATATAATACACATATTTTTAATAATCAAAGCCTAATTTTCCAAAAAAAAAAAAAAAAAAAAAATGCTCGCAACAATTATTGTAAGCTAAAACAATTTATTGAATTAAGAAAGTAAAATTTCATCCATGTTTTTCATTCTTGTATTTCAACTGAATAAAACAATGAAAAAAAAATAATGAAAACAACCAACATAATAATTACAACAATGTATTGATATAATGAAAATGACATTTTATCATAAAATTTTATGTTTACATTGATTTGGAAGATTTGTTTATTAATTTGAATAATAAATCAAACATACAAAATTCATTGGTCCAATTACAGGGATTTATTTTTAAAATTTATTACAGTTTAGTGTATAATATTGTTGTCATCATCGCAGAAAACAAATCTTTAATAGCCAGAGTTTACTCATCCTTAATACAATTCAATTTCTATTTTTAAAATGAATTCACTTCGTTGCTATGCGGAATTTTACTATGTCAGAAAAACGTTTCGACTTCAAAAACATAAATAACATAATGTAAAAGACGAAGACATTTATTTTATATATCACGTTAACCTAATGTTTAGTAATTTAAACTGGAAGGTAATTTGAAAATACATGTGTAAAAATCGAACGGGGGCAGACCGACTAGTAAATAAATAATAACAAAAAGGAAAAAAACTACCTAAAAATTTTTTGTGTCATCAGACATAAAAAGCATTAAAGGGAGATCATTAACAAGTCTTTGGGAGCTATTGAAAATCTATATAAGGCAAGTGAAAATAGGAATGGGAGGAAATTATTATTATTTGCATTATTAATAAGGAAGTGGAAAAAGCAATGTAATATTTATATCATTTGTGTCTAATTTATTTCACCTTATGAAATTTCGCCCTTAATTATTTCAATCGTAAACAACTGTTGAATTTATTTTATTTTATTTTATTTTATGATATTTATTATTATTATTGAAATTTTTATCATTCATCTCTTTTTAACACTTTCCCGCAAAGTTGAAAAGTAGTAATGACTTCGATTTGTCTGTCTGTCCACGCTCTAACTCCCGTAAATAATCGTGAAATTTCTTGAAACTTAGTATATATGTTATTCAAGTTCACTATCGGATGTTCTCTATTAAAAATGGAGTGGATATCTCAACTGGTTTGCGTACAGGAACACCCGAAATTTTTTCCAAAGCATTGTGTTCTATGAGAGGTATTTCTATAAACCATATTTTAATACCTTTACTTTACACAAACTTTAATGAAATTAAAATATTTTATTCAAGTTCACTATCGGATGTTTTTTTTTTTTTTTTTTTTTTTTTAAATACAAAATGCAGTAAATACCACAAATGTTTTATGCTCAGGGACACCCAAAACTGTTCCATAGCATTGCGTTCTATGAGAAGTATTTCCGGAATCCAAATTTTAATAACTTTAATTTTACACAAATCTTAATGAAATTGAAATATGTTATTCATATGCACAAAAGAATGCTTTCTATATAATATAGCATGTTTAGCATTAAGATTTACAGGGACACACAAAAATATTCACTTACATTAACGGTTTTTACTGGAAATTTCCTGGAATTGAATTTTTGTTTACATTAAGCGTTTGTAACAATTTCTAACAATGTTTAAGAGTGAATATGATTTGAATTAGTGTATATATCTACCTGACTGCCCATATGTCTATCTGCCCGTCTGCTCATCCCCAGTGTCTGTAAATATTTTCAGATTTTTTTTTTTGTTTTTTTTTAAATGATATATGTTATTCAAGTTCTCTATAAAATGTTTCCTATTTAAAATGGCATTAATATGTACTGTTCAACTGATTTATGTGCAGGGACAACCAAAAAAAAAAAAAAATTGCCAATGTATTCCATTTTAGGGCAGACATTTTTATAACTCACATTTAAATAACATTCTACTGCAAAAAACCATAAATAAAGTAAAATTTATTATGTAAAAAAATGTTTTATATAGAATATGATATGGGTAACCTTCAGATTTACAGAGCTACACTAAAATATTAAAATGCATTAATGGCTGCAATTAGAATTTAAGGGCTGCATTTTCTTTTGCGTTAAGCAATTTTAACACTTTCCAACAGTGTTTAACAGTGATTATGAATTCAATTAGTCTATCTGTATGTCTTTTAGTCCTTCTGTCTTCCCGTTGTGTGATAATGTAGGAAAAGAACATTGAAAATTACATGATACAAGAAGTATGTACAGTTGGAAAGTGTTAAAATCATGCGTACTGCATGATTTTTCGTTCTTGTTCATACTTAATTTAAAAATAATGTAATTGTATAATATTAATAACTGCAAAAGCATTTAATAAAATTTTATCAAAATAATACTACTTTATACATATTTTTTCATTCTTACGCATTTGATCTAATAATGTGCCTCAATTTTGTCTGACATTTTGTCTTTTTAAAGATTGCAAATATTCAAAATGCAGGTTCTGCCTTCATATATTTATTGTAAAACTATTTAATAATTATGTACACGTACAGTAAAAATAAATCAGCTCTGTTCCTCTTTTTTTTTTATTATAATTATTATTATTGAAATTTCTCGGAGGGAAAAACTTCCCTCCTGAGTTAAGGCTGATAACTTGCCGAAGCATCCTTTAGCTTTACTTTTATGACACTCTGAGTGAAAAATAGTGACATGGTTCTTATGCTGCTATAAATGGGGAGGTGTTAAAGATGTAAAGCTGTCGATAACTTTTTTTTTTTTTTTTTTTTTTTTTTTTTGAGAAAGCCGATAAAAAATAGTTCTAGACTTTCACTGAGCTTTTCAATGATATTTCTGCTTCTTTGGAAAGAACGTGAAAAATAATATATATATATATATAATAACCTGTTATTTTAATGCAATTTTTTTCTTTTCTTTCTTTCTTTTTTTTTTTTTTTTTTTAACCTTTTTGTGTATTAAAGTGTATATTTTTGTCAAATTGGTATAGAACATTTTTAGACATTTGTCACATTTTTTAAGACAATTCTTTTTTTATTTCTCTCTCTCTCTCTCTCTCTCTCTCTCTCTCTCTCTCTCTCTCTCTCTCTCTCTCTCTCTCTCTCTCTCTCTCTCTCTCTCTCTCTCTCTCTCTCTTTGTGTGCGTGTGCGAAGTTATGATGTATAATGAAATATAATGATGCATAATTATACGACTCCTACCAAAATGTCTTGTATACCTTAAAAATTCGATTATATCTCAAGTTTCAATGTATTACAAAATTTCACTTCATATACAATATTTATTGAATGAAATTAAAAATAAAATAAAATGTGACCTTTTCATTCGATAATAATTTTTAACCTCTTTTACCTTTGTTTAACCTTTTTTTTCCCTACGTAGTGATAGTATGATAAAATGCTACACAACTTCTAAGAATATATCGTAGCAACAATGTCTTCAATTTTCATATAAAACAAAATTTCATTTCAAATTATTGAATTCAAGTAAAAACTAAAATAAAAATAACCCCTATTATTCGATGATAATGTTTAATATTCTTTCCCTTTTAATAGTTACATTAAAAAATATTATACCACTTAATTTGGGAATATACAATTTTACAATTTTAGAGTAATTTTACTATTCTAATGCTATTTTACGATTCTGATGCAATTTTACAATTCTAATACAATTGTAATGCATTAAATATAAACTTAAAACTTTTGCCTGCTTTTCTTTCTTTTATGGGAATATAACATATTATCAACAAAAGATTTTTTCAAAAAAAAAAAAAAAAAGTTTTTATTTATTTATATATTTATTATTATTTTATTTTATTTTATTTATTTAAGGGTCATTTAATTTTGCTATGAAATTCAGAGTTAATTGTAACCGCAGTTTAAGTATTATAAAATTACATAAAAGAAAAACAACAAAAAAAAAAAAAAAAAAAGACCAGGATGTATTTAAAATTTTGTGACACTAAAATACATGTACATAGTTGCTTTTTAATCTAAACAATACTGGAGAATTTCCAAAAAGAATCCTAAATTTTCTTTTACAACTGTTTTCTTTTAACAGATACTGAAAAATATCTGCAAAACATCCTGAAATCAGGAAAAATATTTTACACACAATCACCGTTAGATATTTCAAATTTATATTTAGAAAATACTGAATTCATATACTTTTTACTGCTTTTAAATATATTATTTAGTTCAATAGAATTACAAAGTGCAATTGGTTATCAATTAGTAGCTTGGGAAATAAATTTAAGTAACGGAACATTTTAATAATTTGGAAATAAAGGTAATTTTTCGATTAATGACATTTTCAAAATTCAAATGCAAAATACGCATCACAAATTTTATTTTATTTTATCTTATTCGGATTTTTTTAAGTTTTTTATAACAAAATAAAATATGCCAATGCTTTAATATAAGTTAAATATTATTTTTTAAAAAGGCAGAATAAATTCAAACAAAACTGAAAAATTAACAAAGAAATCAAACGTAAGTCCCTGGCATAATGCTTTCAAAATCTTAATAACTGAATAAACCCAGTGTGCACTGAATTCAATGGTTGGGGCATTAGCCCGCTATGCTGTTTTACACTATGTGGTTTATTTCCGTATTTGTTAAAATTAATTCATTCTTTTCACCATAAATGCATAATAGGTTGCAATGATAACAACATAATTATCTCAAATAATATTCGTTGAATGAAGAGCCGTCAGCCTGTTAATTCAAGCTAAAATTTTTCGAGTCTCTATGGCACTTATTATTATTATTATTTTTTTTTTTTTTTCAGTATGCAATTTCTTATCAACTTCAACACCAATCTAGATTAATCAGATAAGGTCGCTTAAAATACTGACAAATAAAGTGAACTTTTTGAACTTCTAAAGTAACTCTAACGATGCATTAAGCGCAAGTTCTTCAAAACTGCGCTTAAATACAAGTCTCGTAATTTAAATTGTTTTGTCAGTTATCATAAATGAAAAGGGAAAATATGGGGAACGTAAATTTATCAATGCTCTTGTATCTTTCAGTATTCTCGCAGAGTGAGGACTGTATTTGCCTACAGAATATTTATTTAATGAAGTAGATATAGATTAATTACTTTTTTTTTTTTTTTTTTTTTTTTTTTTTTTTTTAAATCCATTTTCAGAATTTTTTCTCTTTTGAAAGCGTAAATCCATTTGATAATATCACAAACTATTGGGGCTGCGGTTGCTTGGCCGGTAGAGCACGTACTTGTAATTAAAGGATTGTCAACCAGTAATCAGTCAACCTAATAGTGACTAGTGCACATACAGTCCGCCGTGGTCGCCATTTCCTTCATATTCCCATGCAAATTATACCTCTGGCGGTCACCGATGAAGGAGAGCCATCACCTCCGAGGAGAATCAAAATTATGATGGCGTGTCTCCGGACCGTCGACATTTGCCCCCAGCGTAGCACTAGGGCGACGCGTAAAATCCACTCACTCACAAACTATACATCTTTTTTTTTTTTTTTTTTTTTTATATGTTTGGAGGTTTTAAGTAGCAGTATTTCGCTTCCCTTGAAACGTAATGCGTTCTTTTAATAATTATTATATCCCATAATTCGGTTTAAAACTAGAACTTCTGCTGCACTTTCTCCATATTTGTTATATATATAAGGGAATCTATACTTCCTGAATCTAAGAAAAAGCTAAAATTGGTGTGTTTAAGTAATTTTGTAAATATATTTAAAAAACCGAAAAGTACACTATTTGAATTTGAAAAGCTTGTTAAAATATTTTTGAGTAACATAAAAATAATGTGAGCAATATCATTTTATCAATATGTGAGTTTTAATTTATAATCTTTTCTCCCGCTTAACTATTATGGGATTTTGAATTTATAATCCTTTTCCCGAAAGACAATGTCTTTTAAGTGTCCAATAAAAATAAATTTGTACTTTTATTCTTGAAATTACTGCCGGTAGATAAACAGCCTAATTTTAAGTTTATTGAAATTTCTTTTAATTAAAACAAAAAAATAAATAAAAGAAAGAAAAAAAAATGGAATTTGAGTCGAATGACTGAGGATAAACTAATGTACTTAATAAAATATATTTAAAATCATATTAAGAGAAAAAAGAAATCTATGTATTAACTTTTTAATATAACTATTTAGTATAAGTAAACAATTTCCTTATTTTATATATATTTTACTCATTAAAAATAAATTAAAAATATTTATGTGGTACTTAAGCCTAGTGTGTTAGTCAATTATATATTTTTAAAGGGTAAAAGACCTTTACAGTATTAGCAATTCTAGTCCTCCCCCCCCATCCTGAAATTTTTTTATTATTCTGCCCGCTATTTTTCTTTTCACCCTAAAAGAAAGAGATTATATTTCCAGATTGAACATTGTAGTATAAACTAAGAAACATTTATCCAGAGAAAAAGAATTCTCTGGTATATTTTATTTTTGAGCGCGCATCATTTACCAAACAGTGAGTCTCATCTCTTAAAATATGCCACTATCTTGAAAATAGTCTGATCTAATCTAATGTCATTAAAAAAGCTGACAAATCAATATAAAGTATGTAAAAGCTTCAAAATGTCGATTTACCAAACATGTTTGTGTTAAATGAATAATTATAGAAAAGAAAATTGGTAAAATATTAGATAAAAGTGCTACTTTCTTCTAAAATCCACGAACTAATTTGCGGATTAATTTAACGTAATTTGAGAACAATCCAAACTAGAAGCATTCGGAGTGAAATATCCCATTAAAAAAAAAAAAAAATCCAAATTGCTTGTAAATGCTAGCAGAAAAAAAAAAAAAAGTTCGATATTTCTATGACTATTTCAAGCGTGTGTTTTTTAAATAATAAACTATTATTATTATTATTAATTTATGGGGCATAATATGTAATAACATATATATTATATATATATATATATATATATATATATATATAATGCATTGTTTTGAAAAATGTAGTAAAGGGTTACCAACTTTGCATGCAATCTTAACATAAAAATTCAAGTGCTACGTTAAATAAAACGACTATATATGCATATATAGTCATCGTGAAAGATATTCCGTTAAAAGATTTGTACAACTTTAAAGAACAACTTTTTTAATCATCGTTATCATGTTTTTTTTTTTTTTTTTAACTATTAAAAAGAAAAAGACCTCTTCATTATGACAGTATATGTTTCTGTTTCTTTATTGCATCTTTTTTTAGCAAATTAATAATAGTTTTATTTTAAATGGATGTATTCATAATAATTATTCATAATTAGGCAGGAAAATTTTAAGAAAATTCAAAATGACCATTGCTCTATTAAAATCAGGATGTTTAAAAAATAAATTAATTTAGAAACTTTTTAAAACATTTTTTAACGAATATATATCATCGTTGAAAAAAAAATCGTAGTAAAAGTAACGTGACTTACTCAGGGTACCATGGTAATGCCTAATTTTTCTTTTTCCTTTAAGAAAATCAAAGCCTTTCATTAGTCAAAACTTTTCCCTTGATGTGAGTTTTTTTTCCCATTAGGGAATTTATTAAACTACGATATACGTAGCTAGTAAAACATATAAAAGCAGCCATTCAGAATATGAAAAAATCTTAAGATTAATTTATTAAATTCCACTTCACCGTTCATTACACCCAACTCAAAAATTCTTATGACATTTTCAATGAGGCGTTTACTAATTCTTTGATTTCTTTTAACAGTACTAATCAATCTTAAGAATTCTATAATCTTAGTCAAGTACTTATTCTGTTTAATAAAAGTATTAGAAATTGAAGTACATTTGCCAGAATGAACATTTGTAGCATATCAACCTTACGGTGAAAAATATTTGAGACCAAAATTAACTTAGCTTTATTTTAACAATGAAAAAAGTTTTTTTATACACATACATGTTGAAATTGCCGATTACAAGTTACCACAATCTATATAAAATTGTTTTTATTGACTGATTCACCTATTTATTATCACCCAGCTCACCATTTGCCCACTAGAAAGATCAAAATTTGTGAAAACATGACATGGGCACTCACTGAGGAGTGATTTTATAAAATTCGCCCCCAGCCCCAAAAAAAAGCAAAACGTGCCTTTTTTTTTTTTTTTTTTATCGTATCTCTTCATATTTTAAAGGAAAAAAAACACATATTCACAAGCTTTTTTTTATATTATTATTTATTTATTTAAAATATAACAAACAGAAATACCTGAAACCCAATTTCATGAATTTTAGGAATTCACTTCCACGGAGAGAGAAGATAAGGTATAAACAAAAATACTTGAAACCCAATTTCACGAATTTTAGGAAATCAATCCCAAGAAAAAAATAGATATCTATAAGATTGTTTCTTTAAAATGTAATAAATATGAATACCTATGTATCAGTCTCATGGATTTCAGAAATTTCGTCCCCTAGGATTCTAGAAAGAAAGCGGCTAAACAGTTATATATGTATATATATGTATATATGTACACTCTTTTATAACTCAAAGGGAAAAAAAGAGAAATTTACAAGATGTTTATTTTATAAAATATAGCAAGCAAAAAATGTCTAAAAAAAAAAATCTCGTAAATTTCAGGCGTGTCAACGTGTGTTAACCAACTGAAGTTTTTAAACTCTATTTCCCCGATAAAGCAAAGCAACTGGTCACCGAAGATTTGATAGAATTTTCCTATAATCAAGAACAAGTATTCAAAAATATTTAGTCAGTAATGAAATCACAAGATATTTTCGAAGTCAAGTTTGACAAATTTAATACTTCTGTTGTCGAACAGTGTTAGAGGAGACTACTCAAAGCAATTATATATATATATTACTATCAATTTTCATTTGCAATTCTTAAAATGATAATTTAAGTCTTAGAGGAACAGTGATGAATTCCCGTAACGCAAATCGCTCCTTAGACATGACATACGCATTGCTCTATAATTCCTAAAGAAAGTAGTATGTTGTGGCCACCACATGACTTTCTCCTATATTTTCCTATACAAATTCACTCAGTAAAAATAATTTATTAAAATTATTATTTGAAAAAATTATCTTCCATGATAATGCAGACGATGTCCATATTAGAGAAGTAGTATAACACTAAATATCACAAAAAAAAAAAAAAAAAAAAAGTTTAATTTATTGTCAATATTACATTAAAAAAAAATTAATGAAAAATATCGATAACTTTATTTTAAATTATCGCAGATCTATGGTTCAACCCATCGTTTCAAAGGCACTGGCGAGCTCTTTTGAAAGATACCCATCATGAAAATTTACTCCTCTCGAGGCGGGACTTCTCTCCCCAGGGGGAGGCTCCTACACATACAAAAAAATTTTCCCAGTTGACTATCTCTATTATAAATAATTCTGGTAAATTTCATAATGATTAATAAAAAATAATTCTCTTTAATCACATTTATACAAAATTTTGTCCTATACCACCATGTTAAAAATTTAGAAAAAGCGGGATGGCAATGCAACCTGTAAAACAATTTTTACCAAAAGTTGATAGGCACTAATTTATGTCAAGGTGCATCTACATACCAATTTGTATGAAATTTTGTGCAGTAGTTCCTGAGATACAGTTGCCACAAAATTTTGTCACACACACACAGACAGACATTTTCTAAAATTGGTCAAATCGTGTTCTACAGCTCTCAAAACGTGTAAATCCATCAAAATTTTCGAAAATTATTACGAATCCAATGCTTTCTTCTATTGAATATAGAAGAAAGTAAAAAGAAAAGAAAATACTAGCACGTTAGGGGCCATCATAAAACTTTCTTTTATACTTTTTTATACAAATTGGTGCAGATCAAATTACTTATCAATATTATTATATATCAAAATCGTTTTTCCTTCTGAGTTCAGATGATTTTCATCAAAGAAAGGTATAATCTGAAATGTATATATTTGTCGTCGAAATATGTCGAACGAAAGTCAATTATGCCTACAAACAACATCTTAAATATCAAATTTTTAGGACTGAATTTATGAAAAAAAAAGGTTTCATATTGTCACAAACATACAGATTAACTACTCGTTTGAGAGGTATTTAATAATTCCTTCGAAAAATACTCATAGTGATATTTTACCCCCGTGGGAGGCAGGACCAGAGCCTGACTAAAGCAGGGACATACAGGGCAGTTGCCCAGGGTCCCCACATCAGAGGGGCCCCAAATCGAATAGAAAGTTTATTTTACGTTTCCTTCTTTAATGAACTTTTTTTAAACAAAATATCAGTAAAGTGTAAAATCCATCAGTGTAAAATCCGGCTTATTTGAGCCATCGTAATTGCGAAAATTTAGCTGAATTCCACCCTAATGTCAGCAAGGATATGCATTTTTCGCAAACAGATGACAAAGTTAACAATCAGAAAGAAAATGGATCTATAATGAGGTGAAAATTTTAAATACCTCCATAAAGTTCGGTTCTTCATTACTGAAATAGTGAAGCTGAGAGGGGAGCCCAAAGAAGTTTTTTGCCCAAGTAGTGAAGCTGAGGGGGGCCCCCAAAGAAGTTTTTGCCCCGGGCCCCAATTAGGCTAAGTCGGGCCCTGGGCAGGAGGGAGAAGTGAAGCTCCTATTGGTTAAAAATAATTCTTATTATGTACATTTATACGAATTTGTTTCTTATGTTGTCTTATTAAAAATGTACAAAAAGCGAGACGACAGCGCTACTTGTCGAACGATAAAGCATCAAAATATCATAGACAGAAATTTATCTCAACGTGCAGTTAAATATAAATTTGTAGAAAATTCTACGCATTAGTTTTGATTTAGAGCTAACTCAATTTTTTTATCCTCCACACAGACAAACATTTTATAAAATTGGTCAGATTGTGTCAGGGATTTCTAAAAACGGGTAAACTCGCCGAAAACCGGAAGTCAAAATTTTACACGTATCAAATACTTTCTTCTTCCGAATATGAGCGAAACGAAACTAAAAAAGAAACAAAAGCCTTTTTCTGTCATTGATTAAACTGATGTATTACGTAATGATTGACATAAGGCTTCACATATCTAAGAGCAGTGTGTTTCTTGCGATTGCGAGTATTATTCACTTTTAAAAAAGTGTAATTCTTCTGTTGTATGTGTTAGAATTTCATGAAATTCATCTTCTCTGACAAACTGAATTAGAAATTTTCAGTTAAATGTTACAAAGAAAAACAGACAATGCTACAATTCGATGTCAAATGACGAAATTGAAGCTGGCATCCGCAGGAAGCTTATGAAATGCAGGATTTGAGTAACGCGTGGATGAAACATCTTTATCCTATGCTCGAGTAATAGTAGCATATACGTATACATATGAATGCGTGTGGGTAGAGAGAGAGAGAGTTTATTTATAATATTTTACTTAAGAGAAATATATAAACAGTTTTTAAATTTTTTATTAATTTCACACTCCTTTTAGCTATTAAGCAGTAGTGTATATATTTCACTTATTATACTACTATTGAAATATTATGCAATATTTCAAAGTCTAGATATATTAACTGTTTAAATTTAGGATATATATATATATTTTTTTTAATTATTGGTGGTTTTATTTAAAAAAAACTTATTAAAGTAATTCTAATTAAAATTAATAATTATAAGAAATATGTTATATGTCTGAAATCAAATTAACGAAAATTGTAATATATATATATATATATATATATATATATATATATATATATATATATATATATATATATATACTGAGGGAACTTTAGATATTCTATATGCTAGTTACTGATTAAGAGTTAAATAAGAAAAAAGACAATTGTCCAAATATGATAAATAATATATTCAAGTGTTTTAGTACCTATTTGTAAAGTTTCAGTTTGTATTAGTATTTAATTTTTAGTCATTTAGAGTATTCTGAAATAACATTTCTATGAAAATCAAACAGAGAACTTTTATAAAAAAAAAAAAAAAAAAAAGGAAGAATGAGAAAAAAGGAAACTATAATTTAATGCATTGCTCATATTAACGTTCAACAAATTATTCTCACTTTATTGCATGTTAACATATTCATTTTCTACCAAACACAGTTAGTTGTGATGGCAACCATCATATTTGCAGTTTTAAAGAGAGTTTTGCGTGGAAATTAAATAAAAAAAAAAAATATGTTGGCAGTCAAAACCAATTTCACTCCGCAGGTGCTTTAAAAGAAAAGGCATTTTTTGCTACCATTCTTGTTTATTATTCAAAAGAAGCATACAGGGTTTTTCTTTATATCTGTATTTAAAATATGATTTAAAATTCACAAACAGTTTAACAAATCATAAAAATAAACCATGATAACATTATTTACAATTTTTAGCCTTACTTCTATTTTTTTTTTTTTCTTTTTTTCTTCAGAGAAGGAACATTTTAATTCAATTAAAATAGAAAAATAAATAGTAAACATCATTGAAATTTTATAAACATTTCAAACTCTTATTCCCGCCACCCCTTTTCAACAAGCAAGTGTTTATAATCACTCTTTCTGTAGAGTCCAGAATATCAATTTGGCTCTTTTTTTATCATTATTATTATTATTATTATTATTAAGCTAAATTTATTCCGTTAAACGTACTGTATTTTACACTCGTAGTTAATTTATTTACTGTTTGTATATTTATAAAAAGAAATTATTTTTTTGTCGTATGCTAAAAACAATTCATTAGAAAAAATTTTATTTATCATAGAGGGAGAAATCTAATATTAAGCCAATAGAAAAAAACAGAATTTGCTTACTACTCAAAATATTGTCGTCTGAAATCAACGTATTAAAAAATTTAAGTTTAATAAGTTATTTTCCGAAATAAGTTTAAAATAGCTTTCTTAAAATTATATTAGTATGTATTTTACAATTACTGAGGTTATAAAGCATTGATTATGAGTATGAAAAACATCGCAAAGACACCAACTAAAATATTTATAAAAAACAAAAACTATTTATATGTTAAAATGTGATGAACCTCGAACCGAAGCTTTTGAATGTTCTCTAGTCGATAACGGGTCTCCTCGCTAAAATGAATATGTCAATGCCGTTTTTTGAAAGTGAATCATTCGGTAGGTATGAATCTGCATGTATGAGGTATGTATGAGGTATGATTCGGTATGTATGAGTTTGCGTATGCGCCTGCTAAATCTCCTGATCTGAATCCTATACAACATGATCGAAAGGTATGTTGCAGCTCTTCACCACCCACTAAACTCTTATATATATATATAAACTGCTCTGTGTGAGATTTGGAAGTCTTTTAATGCACAATTTTCCGCTTTAAATTGCAATATCACAATATTTTAATTATTCTACTTCAGTGAGATTTTAAAATCGTATTCTGACACTTTTATTCCAACCCACAGATAAAAATAAATAATCATTATCCTTGTTTTTTTATTGTTTTCTTATTTTATGCCCATGTTACACGTTTCTTTCTTTCTTTTGTAATAAGGATTTTCTGAAATTTTCACATAAATAGCTACTATACTTAGTTTTTGGCTATCGTTGTAATTTGAAAAATATATGTGTACCTGCTAAATACATTAATTTAATAAATTTAAATAAAAGAATATTTTGTAAGTTGAAATATGTTCTAATTTCTATTTTGAAAATATAAAATATTTTCTTTGTGATATGTATAAAACATATATTTTTCATAGATCTTAATATTTCATAAAGCTTTTTTCATTTATTTTGAATACATGTATTGCAAAATCTTTTAGAATCCTTTATAAAATAATAAGATGCATCATACTAATTACTTTTATAACTATAATTTTAAAATTAATGCATCGTATTAGTTGCATGTTACTCACACTATATGCTCTGGTAAAAATATAAGTCTCTTGAAATGACTTTGACAATTTATTGACATCATATTCAATTTAAAATACTTGTCGAAATAAAAATTATTTTTGAAAGCATGTTTTATAGTCTAGCAAGTAGAGACCGGATATATGTATCAGCCCATTTATACTTAGAGTTCTATTTTTTAATGGTTATGACACGGGAGTTACTGTAATTTCTGGTAGATAAGCCGCAGGTAAGATGTGTCATTTCTCCACCAGAAATTTTATTTAATATAGAAATCTATACTTTTTCGAAAGAAGAGCTCGTACAAATATAAATTTATTTAACAATTGAAATTTCTGGTGCAAAACTGAATTATATAACCTATGGGGTATCTACCAGAAATTACGGTAATTGTTTCCTCTGCATTTGCAGGTTGTCGCTGTGATTTGATATTTAGATCCGTTTATTACTGATATCTGATGTGCCAGTGCATAGAGTAAATCTCTGATGCCATTACAGAAATATAAGAAACAATAATAAATCTTTGAATAAGTTTTAAAATATCATCAAGAGAAAAATAGATACAATTTTAGATCATTACAATGTGTAATTCATTTGTGTAGTTTTTCTGATATTTATGGTGTTAAACTTAATTATATAAAAAAAAAAAAATACACATGTTATCAAATTGTATTAAATAATAAGTTGGAAAGGTTGCCGAAGTTTTTCTTTGTTTTCCTTTCTTTCTAAATTATAAAATTAAAATTTATTTTAAAAATATGTTCCAAAATATTATTTCTTACATAATTTTACTTTAAAATTATTCCTCTTATATATACATACATAAATATATGTATCATAATTATGATTATAATTTCCGGCATAACTAGATTAACCTCTGGAGTAATTGTTTCAAAATAACCGTCAACTATTGTAATACAAACGGTGAATGACACTAATAGTGGTTTTTCTGATTACTTCTTCATTATCCATTACTTCTTGTACCTCATTCAAAGTTCAATTGGTTGTTTCCTGGCGAGTATAATAACAAAAATAGATTCACAGTCTGTGTTCATCAACAGTTCCGCAACTGGCCATGGCACTTTCATTTGATGGACTTTCAATTGGCAGAACGTGCTCAGCTGAGGCAACAGCGGATGTTGGCTCTAGAAGTAAATTAGTAGATTAACTGTAACAGTGCAGCTGTGAATAAGGATATATCACTAAAAAGCTTCAGAAATAGGAATTGGGCGATAAAAATCTGTTATGTAAACCTGTTGTGTTATAGTATTTTTATTTACGGAAATGTTCTATTTTAAAACATTGATATGTTTTTTAGAGAACAACTCAATTCGACAGATAATAAATTGTTATATCTAAAACATTAGTAAATAAAATAAATTTACTTAACTTATTTTATTCGCTTTAAATTCATCATTCAAAAAAATAAATAAATAAATAACAGTTTCCAGGTTTTATAATTTATTCCGTATCATTGTTAGTCAAGTCTTCTTTTGATACGGTAAGTTTGTGAATTTCATCTTTTGAAATTTCCTTTAAAAGCGATAGCAGCTGCAAGGTTGTTAAAAGGGCCAGATAAAATAGAAGTAACGGTCCGATATTTTTAGAATTGGTACCATTAGAAAGGAGCAATTTTTCTGAATCCAAGAGTACAATTCGCTAATCGATGCGATAATTAGATTTTTTTTTTTTAACTATCTAAACTAATATTTCTAATGGCAACAATTAATTTCTCAATGTATCATCCCAGGCAAATGTAAAAATAAGTTGTACAAAATCCTCTGGTGTTAAAATTATCACGTGACGTCAATAAATAAATCTAAGTTTCAAATTAACTTTTAATCCATTGATTTATTGTTGTCGCCAACAAAGTTTGCTTGGCGAGATTTTGTAATGTTAAAAAATTATCGATGCAAAATTAGAAAATGAGTTTATATATGAGTTATAATGAGTTATATGAGTTTTAATTTTGACTCTGTTTTTTTATGCTAAAATATATTCAAAATATTTTAATTTAAAACAAAAAAAAAGTATGCAATTCACTTTAAAAACTTAAACCTTAATACCTTAATACAATAAAATTTTCAAAATCATAACTTCGAAAAGATTTATGCGATACGATACATTAAGAATTTGGGTTTATTTATTTATTTTTTTTTTTTTTTAATAGCTTATTTATGTAATTTATTTCCTTATTTTAACGTAGTTATATATTCAACAAAATTATTCTGTAAGTAAAGTGGTGTGAAATAAAGGCGGTATTAAAAATATTTCGGAATAAATTATAAAAGTTGGCAATTCTTAAAAAACGATTGATTTGCCTTAGCTTATGTAAGTTATGTTTAGGACAACAATCTAATCATTCATCTTCTTACATAAAAGAATATTCGAGTTTTTTATAGAGAAGTTCGGACTCATAAAATGCTATTTTAAAAAAATGGCATAAAAAATAATTTTAGCCTATTTATTTATTTTAAATTCGTCATTTAAAGCAAGAAAAATGTTTTTCTGTAGTTTAAATAAATAGTTTTGAATGCTACAATTAACCAATCAGCGTCTTAAGTAGATTCAGTTTTATAACATATTTCCTATTCAGATTATTACGTATGGATAATTAAAAGAATTATATCTTCTGAAAGAACGATAAAGAAATTCTTTAAATATATAGTCTAAGAAAAATTATAAATTAAAAATTGCCAAGTATGTGTACTGTCTTCGCTCTCTCTCTCTTGACCCCACCAATCTGCGAAAGATTCTACTCTGGAAACTGGGAGACGGGAAGTACCGGGCTTAAACCCCAAAAGCGTTCATCGGCTTAATCATTTGAAATTTTTGTGGCTTTCTCCAAAATGTGTGTGTATACGGGTTGGGACCCTTTTAAAGACACGCATGGAGAGAATTCAGCCCAGGCCTGGAACCCTCGCTTTGTCAATGAACTTTAATACAACTACTACCACCTCTCTCTCTCTCTCTTTCTCTCTCTCTCTCTTTTTTTTTTTTTTCTTTTTTCTTTTTCAGGATAGGGAATGGGCTTACGTATACACAATAATTGTCTACATGAATGTACGGGAGGAGGGTTGGAGGAATCAAACTTTTCTTTTATTTTACAAGAAAAAGAAATACAAATGATTAACAGTCGATCAGTTTTTTGTAAAAATGAAAAATAAAAAATCGAAACATTTTTTGGAAAATTCTAGAAGACCTCTTTTTAAATCCATTATAAGATGTTAAATTTTTAAACAGTAGTCGTAATATTTTAACGTTGTTTTTGTTTTAGATGCAGATATTTTTCATATAAAGAAAATTCTAATGTAATTTTTCTGAGCATTTTTTTGTCTTGCAAAAATTACCCAAACATTAATTTTAACTTATGCTGTTTTTTACCTTTTCATAAACACGCTTAATTTTATTTATTAATTTATTTTATCGTCTTCTATGCTGGTTTCACGAATATATTAGCAACATAATTAAAAAATTCAAGCTAGATAGATTTTGTGGAAATCGGAAGTATTTTTAATTCATTAAAAATATTTAGACATAAAAAGGGAACAATTTATGAGCTATTGAAATTATACTTGACACTAAACTGGCTGACTACATCACTCGACCATGTCCAAGTTTTGTGTATTTGTATATTTATTTATTTATTCATTATTTTGTGTGTGTATGTGTGTTATTTATATTTTCTGTTGTTCTTGATTGCCATGTGTTATAATTTTTAGATGAGCTAAATGTAGTAACCACAAAAAGTCTCTTTCGATTTTATTGTGCTATGCTTAAAGCATTAAAAAATAATTACGTAAAACGTGGCATATATATCGCTTATGATGCCATCGCTTTCTAATTCCTTTTTTCATCGGAGTTTATTCCTATCAGTTATTGATCGGTAGGAACTATTTTTATTCGTGCTCATTTTTTTTTTTTTTTTTTTTTAAGAAATAGTAAAATTTGAATTGAAAAGGATATTTAAAAAAAAAAAAAAAAAAAAAAAATCCTTTAATTATTTAATAAAATCAGGAAAATTTCAAAGTTATGCACATGTTCGATACATGCAAAAGGTGTTTCTTAAACCTTAAATTTTATTGAAAGGTATTTATAATGGAGTTCTATGTGCGATATTTAAGCCAATTAATTGTTATTCTTGGTATTAAATGCACATTTTCTTAGGTGTGACGTCAATGCTGCGAGAAATGATATCTATTTTTAGATTATCAGAAAGAATTAATTATCTCCTTTGTATTTCAGTCTTATAAATAACCAAATCGATACATAAGCACCAATTGATCAAAATAATTTTCCTCTCGTTACTTAAGGGAAACTTTTATTTGGTTGAGATGCAAAAAACATAGAACGTTTTAGAAAAATACCTAAGAGAGATCGAATGGTGAAATTTGGTGTACACTTTTTAATGTATCTTTCTAAAAAACTGAAATCTTAAAATAGCAAAAAAGTCAAGGAAAATCTGAAAGGATAGTTAAATTATAGAACAGATGACTATCCTGAGGAAAATCCGAATTCATGAAAAAGTATCTGGGGAAAAAAAAAAAAACTAGTATGATGTGGCTACCACATGACTTTCTTCTATATAATTTTACACAAAATTCACTGAATACAAATTATTTATTAAATTATTTTTCATTATAAATTCAGACGATTTTTATATGACAGAATTATATCACTAAATGCCGAAAGAAAGTCAAGACTTTGTCAATATCAAAAGAAATATGATTTTTTTTCCGTTAAAAGATAAAAAAAAATCTATAACTTTGTTTTAAATTATCACATATCTATAGTTCAACCATTTATTTTAAGGTATTGGCGATATCTTTTGAAAGACACCCAATTTGAAAATTTACTCCCCACGGAGGGGTTATTCACCCCCAGGGGGGGGGGAAGCGATGCTCCCACATGCACAAAACAATTTTCCTAGTTAACTACTACTATTATAAATAATTCATATTAATTTTACAATCACAAGTTTAAATTAACTCTCATTATGTACATTTATACGAAATTTTGTACTATTCTGCCATGTTAAACATTTAAAAGAGCACCACCTGTTGAGCAATAGTTTCACAAATCTAATCAGCACCAGTTTATGTCAGGGTTCAATTAAATATCAAGTTTGGTTAAATTTCGTTCGTTAGTTCGTGAGTTACAGCGTCCACAAAATTTGTGATACACACACACAGTCACACTGACAGACATTTTCTAAAAACAGTCAAATCGTGTTCAGAACATCCCAAAACAAGTAAATTCATCGAAAACTGGAGTTCGAAATTTTTCACGAATCCAATACTTTCTCTATATATACATATAGACGAAAGTAAAAAAATGTAATTAGTGTTGTAAACTTCGTATATTTGTCCATAATGTAGACTGGAATAGAAACCTTCAAGCATGGGTGACTTAATAAACATATGTTCCATTCAACAACATGGATCATTTAAATTTTCATATTTTTCCACTATTTTAGTCTACAATAAGGATGTAATATTTATAAATTTTGGAAGTTCTGTATTGTGTCTATCGTGTGTTATGACATTGAGTATTTTCTCATATCTTGAAATATATACATGAGAGAAATAATGTGTTCAAAGATTTTAAATTCGGCATTATTCTTAAAGATATTTGACAAGTTTATACATTATAACGAACCTGACCTAATTCTGCAAATTTCGACTAAAAACTTTGACAAACAATTTTGAGTTCTTTTTTAATTTAGCTATATGCATATACATAATAATAGAGAGAGAGAGGCAAAGAGGGACTTCGTGTATTATGGAATATCATTTATATATTTTCTGAAATCGTATTCTGTATCATATTTCCCACTAAACACATTTGGGAGATATTATGAGACAGTCGATTAATATGAAATAGGGAGTAAAGAGAGAAAAGGGCGAAAAATTGCAAATAATAATAATAATAATTTATTTATATCAAAGAAATACAATTAAAATAATGACCAATTCATTTGTAAAAATCACAAATGTAAGAATCTGTTTCTGCACTAATACAATATAGGTGGGCCAACACAGAGTAAACAAATGTTTCACCCAGATCTCTCCTCTGTTGTCTTCAAAAAATTTCTCATTACAAAACAGACATTTTGCATCCGTATCGTCTTTTATAGTAGAAAGCACAAAATCTAATTGAGATCGCTCTTAGGAATAGAAAGATTCTTTATCAATGCTTGAAACGTTCGTAGAATTCCAGGTGAAATTTTTTTAAGATTTACTTTTCTGTCGAGAAGACTGTATGCTTTTGTTTTTGCCCTTTAAATTCTTTGTACTTTCTTAGCAGTGAACTTGACCTCCTACTTTTTTCTATAGGGAGAATGGATTAGAAAAGATGATGTCCCTAGTTTTCTGCCCCTGTTGAAAATCCTTTTCACTGCAGATGGCATGGGAAAGTTTCTGAGGGTTGAACTAAACTGCTTTGAATACTTTAATATGAACAAGAAGTGGATTCGAATAAAATAGAACTTAGTTTGAAGTTCGTTAGTTTCAAGTCTTTTGGTAAATAAGGATACGAGAAAATTTTCACTGGAAAAAAGATTTCAATTCAAAGGGAATATTCCAGTAGCTTTGAATCCGTTTACCACTATGTCCCCTCGATGAACTTTGAACTTGACCAAACAGCTCTGTCATGTCATACACAGTCCAAGATCTCTTTTCTTTAAAAACGTTTCTTTTCCTCAATGAAATGAGACTTTAATAAAACTATGAAGCTCTTGTAAAGTGTTTGAACCTAATGTGAGCTATAGGGTAGTATGCAAACAATAGTGACATGATTGGCCCTTGTCATATTGATCATGTCTAAATTGCACTTATATATTGCATGACGATAAAAAAGAATGAGGACAGATGCTTGAGCTGAGAGTTTAGTAGTGAAAATAAAATACTTAAGCAGTTGTGTGAAAATATTTGTCTATACCAAACAAGGTAGATGACAAGAAGCTATGGACTCAGGTAGGGCCTTCCTCGTAAGCTGTTCATTCAAAATATTCCTGAGAAAAGGACTAGAGGAGGGAGAACATCACTCCCTGCTCCCGTCAGCTGATATAAGTCTCTCAGTTTGTTTTCCCCTTTAAGAGTAACGACATGAGAAAATTTGCTTTACATATATGTCTGTTTTATCCACGTAGCCAGATCGTTGTGTGATTTGAAAATATTTTCCGCCAAGTAGACAAATTTATTGATCTCAACTTTCTTGAACCCATGAGTTTTTGTAAAATAAATGTTCGTGGGGGTCTACGGATAGAGAGCTGGAGATGACTTTTCCTAAATAATAATAATAATAATAAAATCCTCTAATACCCTGTCATTTTTCCCAGAAGTATGGGATATATTATTGAAGATCACTAGTTGAAAAAGGAGAATACATAAGTCCCATCTTGTCAGCCCACAGAAAATCATTTCAATTTCAATCAAGTAACCTACCAATTCTTGTTCCAATTTTTTTGAAAAAGTTAGTCCAAGGATGGTTAACCCTGATGCATTGTTATCGTGCTGTTTATTGTTCACAAAGCAAAAAACAGTTGCTCTGGGAACGCTAAACTCTTTACTTGCCTTCAAGTAGCTCGTCATCGTCTGACGAACAATGGCATTGACATATATATATGTATATATATATGTATATATATATGTATATATACATTTTTTTTTCCGGGTGCCAAAACCTTCCAATTTTTTCCTTCATCTATTTTTTTCTTCGGCATATCTAAAAAGACATAAGCTACTGAAAGTTTTTGTTGCCTTGCTATAAGTTTAAGTTTTGTTGTCTAAAAGTATATTAATAGACGTAGTAAGGATTCTGTAGAGTTATATGGAATAGAATGATTTCATATCTGTTATTTTGAAATACTCGGGGTATGAATCGAGGATTCCATATAACTCGACTCGCCGTATTGCCGCAAATTTTCTTTCTGTGTATTGAGTTCTGTCAAACACCAAACTGACTGCCACATGGTGTATCGTTAGTATGTGGGCGTATATTATGCTTAGTTTTAATGTAAAATTAACACTTCTAATGATGAAAAAACAGCGCTAAGCACTTACCTCCTGAAATTTCCCAAAAGTGAAAACAAATTCGTATTTATCCAACACTCTCTGATAATGGTAGTTGAACGACACATTTAGTCCGACACAGTTTTGAAGTAGTTTTTAATTTGCCGCTTGGGGGCAGCATTTAAACAAAAATAAATCTAAATACTCCATGTACAGAGAGAGAGAGAGAGAGAGAGAGAGAAGTGTTATTTTTACACATGAAGTGTTATTTTTACAAATGTTTTTTTGGTACTTTAATTCGTTGTTTTTGTATGTATTAACATTTTGTTAACCACGCCCACTTATCTTAATCTCTTATACCTATATTTATTACTTTCTATTCAAAACTATCTATCTATCTATATATATATATATATATATACATAATTGATTGCACTGTGAAAGCAACAAAAATAAAAAATCTATCACAAAAATAAATAAAATGAAATAAATTTCAATTAATGTTCCCTTATAATTCTGATGTAGATTGAATATTACTGGACAAGAGCAGGTATTATACTCTGGAGGGTTTTTTATATTCCTGTTTCGACTTTTCCTTTATATTTGAATTCAATAAATTTATAAATACTTTTATTACATCCAACTACAATATTCTTTAATTTGTAACTACTTAATTTTTTTCAATGTAAATAATTTAAAAAATATGTTAAATTAAATTAAAACAGCAAATTAAAAATATTCCATTTTATGGAAAGATGGAATTACGTAACGTAAATATGAAACTTTAATATATATATATATGAATACCTAAATTTTTATTTGAAAAGACTTTCTTAAATCAAATAAGTGACAAAGTTAGGAAATTGCAATCAAATATAAATTTTAAAAGATTAAATTACCTGGTGATATTTTGAAAAAACAAAGTATTCAATATCCTTGGATTTATAGTTGGTAAAATAAATAATAAAACTTAGATAATTGTTTCCTGAGATGAGTTAGTTATTTGCTGTTATAACTTTAGTTTTTCTTTTGAATTCTTCGAGGAATATAAAACACAATAAAACATGAGATGATTGTATTAAAAAAAAATGTTTAAACAAATTTTTTGTGTTTTACTTATTTGGAATTTATTTGTTTTGGAGTGAATTTTTATGACTTTATCATAAAAATTTGTAGTTTTAAATGTTTTTTCATCTAACATTTTCGAAAATTGCTTCCTAATATAAATTGACAGATATACTGTAACATAATTGCTAATTTAACTCAAACAGAATAAAAGATTACTTACGTGAAAATTAAATAATTTTTAACTAACAAAAATCTAATTTAAATTTAAAAAAATTAAAAAAAAAAAAAAAAAATACTGCACGAAAAGAAAGTAAGAGATTGTTAAATATTTTAATAAAATTTTAGATGCATATTGAAAATATTGATTTTTTTTTCTATTATTATTCAAAGCTATACCTTTCCGGAAGTATTAAATGATATTTTAATTATTCTTTATCTTTATTGATGATCAAATCCGAAAATATTTATACTTTTGGTTATATTTAAGACAATACTTCAAAATCTATTATTTTTAATGAATTATTTTTGTATTTTGAAACTTAAACTTCAAAATTCTTTATAATTTAAATCTTATGTAATATTTTATTAATTCATTTTACAGAAGTTGTTATTATTATTATTATTATTATTATTATTATTATTATTATTATTTTGTTGTTGTTGTTGTTTTATAAGATAACGTTTTATGCAATAATTATTTATGTATCACATTTTTTTTCTTCCGTTTTAGCTCCACCAAAATGGATAAAAGAGCCGCAAGATGCATCAGTCGGCTTAGAAGGCAGGGTGAGTTTAGATTGTGAAGTAAGAGGACACCCCGCTCCAAGAATAACATGGTTTAAATATCTAGGTAAGTTTGAAAAATATCATGTGTGTAAATAATTTTATATTATTTTGGTTACTCGCATGCGACCAATATTTCATTAAGAAAGTTGTAAAAAAACCATGCTTTCAAATTACTAAAAATTATAGTTAAAAGTCTATGACATTGACTATCATCTCATTATCATAATTGATATATAATTCAAATAAAATTAGTAGTATCCGCAAACTGAACACATGTGATATTAGTTTGTGATTATGCTTCCTAAAAATAAATAAATAATACGTGAGTAAGTGAGTGAGTTGGTTGGTTTTATGTGGCATTAATGATACGCTATGGGCAACTGGCGACGACCTGGTACATACCCTAAGGGTAGTCCAGAGACATTCTTTCACAATTTTTATCCTCCACGGAGTGGATGGCTAGGCCGCTTCGGTGACCCTTAGAGTTATAACTTGGATAGGAACATTGAGGACATTGCGGCTACGATATTCCGTGCACCAGCCACTATTAATGTACACGACGGCCTTCGGTTGACTTGAGCACCGAACCCGTAATTTTCCAGTTACGAGCTCGATGCTTTATATCGATTAAGCTATCGCAGTCCTAATGAATAATGTAATAGGAAAAACAGGAACTTGTTTTATTATTTAAAGACACTCTAATTTAGATTATAAAACAAACAATGAAATCTCATTTATGTAAGTGCTACAAAAACTAGTAATTTACGATTTGGTGATTTGGTGAGAATAAAATGGCATAACTTTCACTGGTGATAATTTGATGTGTCAAAACTGTAACCACAGACTTCTCATCATGTCGAAAGAAACTGTGTCTACAGGAATTAATTTTCGATTTGCTAAGACTCAGATTAGCCGGTGCATGGAAAAAAATGTCACAATCGATTAATATTTGTTCATGACTTAGAATATTAAATAATTTAAAATAAAATTTTTTTTTTCTGTGTGTTTGAAGTAAAACATATATATTTTATTTGCGACTTCTTAGAAACTTTGTGCTCTTAAAAATATTTTAATTTAAATAGTCTAGATATTAGTTAGTTATGCATACTCATACAACTGATATTTTATTTCTGATACTTGTTTCGCAGAAAAAGTGGATAAAATAAGTGATGTGATTTACAAATAATGCAATCGTTTAATCAAATTAAATATATAAAATAATATCAGAAGTAAAAATACTATTAAACGTGACGTTAGATTAAATTATGTGTTTATTATTTCTGTTTAGTTGTTTTTACTAAATTTAATACCATTATTAAAAAGTGACATGTAAAATTATTCCACACCAACCCAGATTATCCGACAAGATCTCCAAGATATAATGTGAGGCTAGTAAGCAAAACTGTCTAAACCAAAAGGATTTAAAAAAAATTATTAAAAAAATATCTCGAGTAAGAAAAATCAGCAAAAAACTTTTAAAGATAACCGTCAGAAAAACTGCAGGTATGCTGCAGATATTTCGGACTTCCTGAAATAAATCTGTATGAAATTTTTAAACAAAAACTGATTATTTTCAAGAAACCAACTGTTCTTATTTTTCTTCAAAATATCTTTGGAAACCTTTAAAATACCTGCAAATTTCTTTTTCTGATTTTTTTACCCGAGAAAACTAGTCAGAAGACTGACACTTCCATGTTACGGTCGCGTTAGTAGAGTCATTCAATCTTTATTTGATATAATCAATCCTGATTGTTCAGCAGGATTCACACTATCTGCCAAGGCTGAAGATGGCGTTCTCAAGCAGCTGTTGAGGTTTTGAAGCCAATTCTTTTTGTAGTGCTCATCATATCTACACAATTATTATCCAGATTTCGTCACCCACTACCAAGCCCTCCCGAAAAGATCCCACATCTATTCTCTACAATTTACGTACGATATCATAAGTAGGCTAATCCATTCGTTCTGCGACTACCGCTTCGCAATAAAATATAGCGTTGTTGTCTAAAAAAGAAGCCAACAACTCTCAAAACTTGCGTAAATACGAGTAAATACCCCTTAGAAAGACCCATACACACGCGGAGAGCATTCCAGTTACACCGTGACCAATAAGTTCTCATACACTTTCAAATTTTTATTACAGTAACACAAAGTAAATCATACAAAAACTTTTTGCATAAAATTAAAGTAGTAATGATTGAGCATCTTTACAATGAATGCTTTGGAATAATTCCGCTTTTTAGTTTCTTAACGAGCTTACGTCTCTTTGCAAATCCTCACATGCGGCTCGTACGGCTTCCATTGACATTTCCTGTCATATCGTTTGAATTACATATTTGAATTTGCCCAAATCGGTAATTTTATAGTTATTCAGTTGGGAGAACCTATATGACCACACAAAATAATCAAGCGGGTTCAGATCAGGGGAGTTGGGAGGTCATTCGTTCTTTGGCAAGAAGTCAGCTAAATTTTGACTGCACCACTTTTGACTGAACCAAACGTGCGGTATGAGAAGGGGCATCATCTTGTTGGAAGCAGAAATATTCCACCCCATACATACTCTGGACATTTGGTAATAGAACTTTTTCCAAAACCTCAGTTTTATAATACTGGGCGTTGGTTTTTTCCCCTTTATCAATGAAGACTAACTGAAGTTTTCCGCTTTAGCTTTCCGAAATAGCGGCCTAAATCATCGGCGCCGAAGCATTTTGATAACGCGGAACGTAATGCTGTTCCTCAGGGATGTTATCAATAGAAACTGGCCATACTCTGTCATTTTGGGTGTTCAGACTTTGCTGTAAAATGAATAGTTTCTCGTATGAAAAGACAAATTCATCCTCAGCGTGCCAACCAAGAATTTCTTCCACCCTTTGCTTCCTTTTCCTCTTAATAGAACACGAAACTCCGTGAATTTTACGTTTTCTATAAACGTTGCACCCAAGGTTTTTTTACAGAAAGTTTAACATTGATCTCCTAGATATTTTGAGCTCTCGTGCTAGTTTTCAAGCAGATTTTTGTCCGTTTCGTCGCATCCTTTCCCTGACCCTTTTCACAGCCTCTTTTGTCCTAACGGACCTCGGTTAGCCAGATCTTTTTCTGTCATCGACAGATGACGTCTCATTACACCTTCTGATAGTTATGCAAATGAAATATCTCTTCACCCCAGGGTTTTCAAGTCTCTGAAAATTTCAATCGGCTACACTTATTTGATGAATTTATTTAATACAATTTCTTCATTCTACCTAGGTAAAAGAAAATTATAATTAGTACAACATTTACACTTGCAATAACTTTATACCTAACACTAATTTGCCTGCTAAATAATTGGGACTACAGTAACACATATGTACAACTTTTAACGTGCTTCAAAAGTTGTATGAGAACTTATTGGTCACGGTGTACAAGTTTAGGACCCTCGCTTAGTCAATTGGTCTTAAACCCTATAACCAACCAACCTCAGAACTTTTAAACAGATGCGCGTGAGGTCTACTTACAACAGTCACTAACTCATTTAGGGACTAGAGTGATATTTATTGTACAAAGATTTGAAGTCTCACGTTAGTCTTTTTAGAAATGCTTCCTCTTTATGGACGACAACGTTACGCTTCATCATGCAGTGGCAATTGCAGAGCTGTTGAGTTGAGAATATTTTTATCGAATGGGTTGGTCTGGAAAGATCCAAGGCGTAAATAAAATAAGCCAGCCAAATAATCTTCCAATAGGTGTTTGACACTATGTAACTAGTTCCCGATAACGATGCCGCACCTGTGATCAATGCTACAAGAGGAATGGGTAGTGATGTTGCAACATCTTGTAACCGTAGTTCTCAAGGTGTCACATGTTATAAAAGTCGCATTACAGTCTGAGGTGGTAATATCCCTTCTTAAAACCTAAATATATCTTGATAGAGATACAAGATATCTTTGTTTTCTGCCCAGTTGTTCTGAAAGCTCCATTTTCTGTAAAATGGAGAAGTTCACAGTGAACTTCTGAAATAAATCATCCTGTATAAATAAATACCTTTCATTATACTGACTTTGAAAATAAAGTAAATTTTTTCTTATAAAATTATTCTATTTTTTCTTGAATAATAAATCTACAATTCGTGAAATTATAAATAGGTGGAAATGAACAACAGCAGAAAATGTCAGGCATTATTTTTTAAGGGCAACATTAAAACATTTTGCTGGAGGAGTCCAAAGTTTTAGCACCGCCACTGTCCTAGTTTAAATGGTCTTGCTTACTGGTTTCATATACTAACATCCTGAATATCTTATACATGATTTTGGTTGATATATAATAGTTCTGTACGACGTTACATTTGAAAAGCTGTCTCGTCTATAATTTTTGAACATAATTTTGTCTTTTATTTTAATTCCAAGAGAAGTAGATAATATATTTTAATTTCTAATAATGTTATAAGTCCCCCAAAGAGGCAATTTTATTTTTAAGAGGTACTGGAATAATTATTAACGTAGCATCTTTAAAAATGGCCAACAACAGAGAGTTGCCTATAATTTATTCCGGAACATTGTTAACCCCTCCTTTCATTACCAATTTTTTAAACGTAATTTTTTTTCTTATTTTATTGTAGTTATATATATTGGAGAAAATTATTCTATAAATAAAGTGGTGTGAAATAAAGGCGGAACTAAAAGTGCTCAGGAATATATTATAAAAGTTGGCAACTCAGACAATATGTAACATGTAGTGCACATTTAAAAAATAAATACGAAAGAACAATGCGGTTTCGATAAGTGAGAGTGGAAAAGGTAAAACAAAAATGCAGCCCAGTCAGTGATAAGTAAATTATTTTTATTATTTTTTTAATTACAATTTTTCGGTAATTTATATATAGCAAACTCGGTGTTCGTGAATTGTCCGTGACAGGTCTTCAGAGGCTTAAAGGTTTATTTACAGAATGTTCCAGAAGGATACAAGTCTATCAATTAAGTATCAGCTTCAATTCACGATATATCGATAATAAAGATTCTTTCGCGAAAGTTGCCAAAAAAAGTCACCAAAGGGCGATAAACTTGCCAAATTCGTCGCCAAAGTCATTATGTGCCCTGATAAAGCATTTTAACAGGTTTTTAAAGATGAGCTATTTTAATGCCAAAACAAGCTAGAAATGCATAAAATTAACATTTTATAATCTGACCAAGCCTATATATTTTAATTTGAGACACAAGCTCTATGTATAAAATAAAGAGTAAAAGTGTTTCATTTATGAATTTATATTTTCTTTCTTTCTTACTTTCTTTTTTTTATTATTATTATAATATTGTGTGAACCTGATGAAACATATTTACATCAGGTTAATGTCTTTTACCATTTTTACAAGAAATTACTTTTAAATTGCAACAATTTTTAATTACAGGAAATATCTTTTTTTTTTTTTTTTTTTTTAAGTTGTTTGATACACATTAGGACTTCGTAATATTCATTCATTATTCAATCAAAATAATGAAATCCAATGAACAAATGCCTTATTCTTTTGCATCATTTACTAAATTCGAATAAAACATTATATTTTTGTTAATGCGTACAGAGGGGAAAAAATGTTTCACATTTATTTTTTTTTTTTTTTTTTCCATGGACATATTTTTTTTTTATTTTCGATAATGAGACCCTAAGAATATTTCTTTTCTAATGCTCTACCAGTTAAGGACCACTGTTCCCAAAAAGAAATCACGAATATAATAATTTCTTTTCAATATTGTTTCATTTTCGGTTTTAGATTATTTGCTGTAATAAGCGGATATTAATAAAAAGCATTAGTAGCGATATATTGACAAAGAAGATCGTTCATTTCTTATCTAAAAACCTTTACAGACTTATCTGAGATTAAGGGTACTTATGGTACTTCAAAAGAGAGTATTTCAATCTCAACTTTTAATCTCTTTTCTAGAGGTGAAGGCGATTAGAGGAAAGGTGTGGTATATATATATGTGTGTATATGTATAGACTAACGATAAAAAGAGTTTTGTGAAGGTCGTATTGAGAATCGAAATTAATATTTCAGTTTTGATAAGAGTAAGAAAGTTTTTGTTATAAGCGTTAGTTAATTTTAATACTTTTTGAATAATTCTTAAATAAATCCTAAGTTTCTTTCTTTCTTTCTTTCTTTTTTTTTATCTTTATTGCTTAAAAAAAAAATAATAATGTTTCTAGTTTCGATGTAACAATTCTTTTAAATGAACCTCTTTTATCCCCATTATACTGAATCTTAATTTTTTTTTTTAATTAAATTCCCACAGTTAACGGCCCTCTTCACTTACCGTCGCCAGAAGCTCGAGCCAATGTTATTCTATGGGGAAATTTTCTTTACAAATAACTTATTAACTAATATATATTTTTAAATTCTGTTTTCACCTTTAGAAAATTCCCAACTGTTAAATTGACGGACCTTTTTAAAAAATGTATTTTTTTTAATATTTTATATTTTATTTTGAAATTGCAAAATGAAAAAAATTTACATATTGAAAATTCGTATTTTGCAGTTTCAAAATAAAATATAAAAAATTAAAAAAATAACTTTTTAAAAAAGGTCCGCCAATTTAACAGCTGGAAATTTTCAGAATGTGAAAACAGAATTTAAAAATATGTATTAGTTTATAAGTTATTTGTAAAGAAAAATTTCCCATAGAATAACATTAGTTTCGGCTTCCGGCGGCGGTGAATGAAGAGGGCCCTTAATTTATCGCAATGAGAAAATGGTAGCGATGCTTTTATCTTAGAATTTTATTAATATTTGTTTTAAGTAATTTTCAAAATATATATTACTTTAACTTTATCCATATTAATTAACTATTTTCATTAAGTATCTACTTTGAATTAAATACTTTATTATTATTATTATCCGGCGTGATTGCAGAAAAGAGAAATATCACAGGAAAATGTGAACTTTTCGAATATATTAACAAAATTTAAATTTAACTTTAGAGGTAATTATGTTAGCAACAAAAAAAAATAAATTTCCTTTAATTGAAGTAGCAAAATAAGTTCATAAAGCCAGTCTGCCTTATATCGCATTAAAATATCATATTTATATCATTAATGTAAAATTACTGCTGCATTCAGTCTCGCTTTTTAACACACGTTCAATATTTTTGTTGGAAATAAAAATTTACATTTAGAGTTAAGATGTACTTGTTGTTATGTATCATTATGTACCAATGTGTATCATTATGAATGAATACATTTTAATAATTTTATACATCAACATTTTCATGTTCTTTAAATCTGTTGCTTTTCTTTCTGTAAAATATTTAAATCTAAATTCCTTTAATTTTAATTTTTATTATTATCTTTATTATTTTAATGCTATTTGTTATTCGTAGTATATTTGTTATTATTCGTATACTAAGTTGTATAAGGAAATAGCATTCGTATAAAACTTTCATGCATATGTTGCATGCGCAGCGCATCGCACACATACATATACAAAAATCATTGGTAAAAAAACGAAAATTAAAATAACAGCTATTTTCAAAAATAACTAATGCCATTCGAAAATTCACTAATGTCAAAACTGAACAAAAAATGAAAAATAAATAATTTTAACGTAATATCATATTTAAAAACTTCAAAATAAAGGTTCAGTTTATTAACAATTTCAAATCAATGTCAAATCAACTAAATTATTTAAGACTTATTTAAAAAAAAAAAAAAAAAAAAAAAAAAAAAAAAACGTATTTCGAGAGAGTTTGTTCGTGCTCTTTTTAAATCTAAATCGAATTCTACAGCCCTTGCCAAAACATATGAACTTAATTTCTAAGTAATTGCTATTTAAAAAGAAAAATATATTTAATATTACGTGAAAACTCTCAGGGAAAAAAAAAAAAAAAAAACACTTTCATCTAGAACGAGTAAGTGGTCAATTTCTCGATACCTAAACTAGAAATATAGATTTGTGAGCTTTGCGTATAAGGCACGCCAATAAGCTGTATAGATGAAATGATCGAGAATTTCTAGTGCATACATTTCTAGATGGTGAAACAGTATTCTGAATATTCTAAATATTCTGAATCCTTTGCACTGCGAGAAATTCTCGCTTGATTTTCTAGAATTGGGTCATAAAACATGATTATAGTTGCTAGAACTCGCCTCTTGTGTACACATTGTTACAGAGATTTTTAAATAAGTTTGACTTCAATAATATAGGCAAACACTCTAGAAATCTAATAGGGGTTTCTAAAACTCGCTTTTAAAGGGACTAGAATTTATAAAGGTGACATGGAACTACTTTTACTGGAACCACAAACAAGATTCTAGATGTCAGTTACAGAATTTTTTCTCAGTGTATTATCAGTTTGTTTATGTATTTTGGTTTCATATTTCCTTTTTCTGCATTTGCGCATTGGTTTATAAATACTCTGTTTCACGTTTTTTATAAAAAATTCAAGTTTTATAAAAAGGTGAGAAAAGTTTTATAAAAAGTGAGAGGGAAAAAGGACTGCAAAAAACTGTCTTAAGATTGTTTTTATTTATTTTTTAATCTTCTTCTTTCTTTTTTTATTTTTATTATCAAGTTATTTAAACTTCAAAATTAAACAGCTCTTATTTCCCGTGAGAAAGTGAAGTTTTGAAGTTAAACCTTTCAAGTGCTGCTTAACACGTTTTCCCTCACGTCATATTTTGACATTAGCTGTTTTCATCTGCTAAAAGAAACGTTTCATCTTAATTATTTCTTTTTGTTCCTACATCTCTATCGCATATTTCCTGATGTCTCTGATACGTGATTATATTTTCTTCTTTCTTACTTTTTTTTTTTCAATGGACAGAAGTTGAGAATAGTTTTTTTTTTTTTTTTTTTTTTTCCCTTTTTAGAATCCGAAACTTTTTCAGTGAGATTTCAGACATTAATCGTAGTTTTTATACAATCGCCTTAAGTCTTTAGAAATCGTTTAAAAAATAAAAGTGTATGTTCGAACTAAGAGAGAGGACTTCGAGAAGAACGATTTTCAGCCCGTCTGTATTTCATTTTTACATATGTATTTTTAATTTATTTAAATTAAACCTTGCGGTTTTTTTTTTTTTTTTTTTTTTTTTTTTTCGTTTTTTAATTATTTATTTAGTTATTTTTGGAAACAGTAAAATATTTATTTATTTATTTATTTTATTAATTAAGTCTCCGAAAATATAATAAATATAATAAATATATGCATTATAAATATATGCTGTTTATATTAACGTTTAACCTAGAATTAAATTAAAATTATTTAACGTCATAATTTTATACAAAGGTAACAACTATATTGTTACTGTTTCTTGTTTTGTTTTTTTCATCAAGTTTGTTGCACATATATTTATAAAATCTTGAGTATAGCCTACCCATAAATGAAAAAATTGCAGTCAAGCAACGTTACCTGCTAGAAAATATATCAAAATTAGTACTTTTTTTTTTTTTTTTCAATTTCAAAATAAATTATAAAGTTTCATGGAACTTTATACATCATTTCTTGAGATGCAACACTCATACAATCTTAACAATCCACAGACATTTTGTAGAAATTGTCAAATCATTTTCAGAAAAACTCAATAACACGTAAATTCACCAAAACTGGGATTCAAAAAATTTCTGGATTTTAATACTTACTTCTTATACATATAGAAGAAAGTAAAAAGTTTGTAAGCGACTCTCAAAATGAACACAATTATATTTTTAAAATTTGAGAAATACAGAATAGCATTTTATGAAAAAGGGCTGGTTGGTTGTAGGGTTTAAGGCTGATTGACTACGCTAGGGTGCATGACCAATAGGTGGAATGCCCTCCGTGTGGTCTTTCTAGGGGATCTTAGTCCATATTTACGCGATTTTTGGAGAAGTCCGTAGAAAACTCTGAACAGCTAGGTCGATGAGCGCGACCTGGAATCGAACCCGGCACGTCCCATCTACCAGCTTTGAACGTAGGCTTTGAGTACAAACCTACACATGCATCAGTAAGGAATGGTAAACTACTTAATCTCATCCTGTGACATAATTTTCCATATATTGAACATTTATGGCTTCAAATGAGGGACTTTGAATAGTAGCCAGTTCTTGTTTCCAAACATTTAGCATACATAGTCGATGAGTAACAGATTCAAGGACCTCACGATTCTAAGCTATTTAGAACAGAACAATCTCAGTTTAAAGAGACGCAAGCCGTACATCTGTAATGTATTTATTTTTCTGAAAAATTGTCCCCAGTTTGTCGTGTCCTGCTATGGCACACGGCAACAGGAGGACATCGATCATTGAACCATTACATAGAAGTGAAAACCTGTTGTACAAAATGGCACCCCATCCTAGCACTTAAAGAACCGGGGTTAACTCTCTTACACTGACCTGGTACTTATGAGCAAGTTTCCTTTGATAATCTGTTATAACATCGGCTATATTATGTAAATAACGATAAACATCTTAAAGGCAACTGAGATTTAGCCACAAATTAGACCAGTTAACGTGATTTGGTAAATGTTATGATATGTAGAACAGAATCATTTATAGACCACTTGATGGTAGACAATGGCGACAATGTTGTTTTACAAGCCTTTTGTACAGTCAGCTAATCTTGCACAAGTAGTTGGTTGCACTAACCCTGTTGGCGGATGTATGTTTTACTTCATTCTAATAAAGATGTTGAAACTAATTTCAGTTTTAAAGGAATTCAAATTAATTAACGGTTTTAAACACTACTTTGTTTTTTAATATTTATAAATTGTATTTTATAAGTTTTTAACATATATCTGTTTCAAAATTTTTGGAATTTCTGTTTATTGTAAACTTATAATTTCAAATAGCATCAATGGCAGTTGCGAACAACTAAACACTGTCTCTTCGTTTATGTGTTATTTACTATTGATTCATACTTTTATTACTCATGCTTTCTGAAAATATTTTGATAGTTTTGATATAAATGTTTGATTAAATATTAGATTTAATATTTTATGCGAATAAAAATTAATTATTTGGGCCTGAAGAATGTCAAAAATATCATCTAGTATCGTAATAATTGTATTTTACCGGAAAAAAAATTTATCATTATGTCATTTTGACGTTTAAGTATTTACATTGCAGAAACAAAAGATCCAAGTATCTGTATTTGTTGAAATACTTATTCCATTTGTATACTCTTAAAAGTATTCTTCTATTTCTTTTCGCTTATGCTTGTTGAAAATATGCTTCCTATCTTGCACTTAAATAACTGGAGAGCTTTCTCTCACGAGATCAAATCGCTTATCTAAGGATGTCCAGTACGACACAAAATGACAGAAGAATAGAAAAAATAGTAGAATCTACAAGATATGACCAAGATTTGACACGCAGAGATGGATTTTATCTTCAACTAAATAAAAGAAAAGGAGGGTGTGACGTTATAAGCAGATTTCTTACTTATTTTTTTTTCCGAGCGTGTTTAATCTCTTTACTGGATACTTAGTTTATGCTGCGCACAGTATAATACAATTCTAATACTTTGCATAACATCTTTTTTTTTTTTAGATTTATTTTAAAATCTAAGAGAAAAAAATTAAATTCTTATCAGCTAGCTGTCGGAGGTACATGTAATTTTTATTTTTAAAAAAAATCATTCATATGGAAAAGGAGGATGAGAAAGAATTATTCGATAACTATCATTCTTCATTGATATCGCGTTATCTGTATTTTAATGATAAAAATAGAATCCCTTTGACCTATTTTAAACTATCAATTGTCACAATTATTGATTGGATATGTGGATAACTGAAAGGTACTGACATATATTAGCTACTAAATAGCAGCTCAAGTGAACAAGTTTTGTTCAAGATATTGATTATGCAGTATTTATTAATTGAGGAGTTATCATATTCAGTGTCGTTCTCAAATGTACAATGAAGAATATTAGCATTGATACGGCTTGGAAATTGTGAAAGAACCTCCATAAGAAATTCAAATGAAGTGGTAAGGATATGAAGTTTTTAAATTAACAACAATAACTCTTATAATTTTCATAGCGTGGGATAAATGAAATATTCTAGCAGATATTAGTTACTATGTAACAGTGAGTTTTACTCATCGTATTGATTATAAATTATCATATATTTTGTTAATATTGATCCAGTCGGCAGCAAAATTATTAAATCACACATCCACATTTTTTTTTTTTTTTTTTTTTAGTTTGATCGATAATTTTTATCATTAACTTACTTTTTAAGAAACGGCATAAGACTAAGATCATAATTCGACAAATATTTATTTAATAAAATAGTATGAGGTGCATATCTTACAAGTAGGAATTATTGCTAGCGCTTCAATAATTTTGCTGCCAACTGTAAGACATGTTATACCATAGCCTCCTAAACTAGATGCCTGTCGCGTGGCTCGGAAGCTTGGCTGGCAACAGTTGAAACGGTAAACAGCGCCACCTGGTACATATTGCGCAACTTTTTTATTCAACAGCCACCAAAAATTTTTTTAAGTGAGATATGATATACATAAAAGGCGAATAGAATCGAAGAAACGTCGATTATATATATCATATATCATTTATTGGTGACAGTTGAATAAAAAAGTCGCGCAATCTGCACCAGGTGGAGCTGTCTACCGCTTCAACTGTTGCCAAATTTCGGAGCCTCTCGACAATCATCTAGTATAAGAGGCTATGGTTATACAATATTAGTGTTGATAAGTCATCATAATAATGAATGTGCATTCAAAAGAATCTTAATGGGTAACGCTGTAAAGCTTATTAGCAAAGACTTTTAATTTATTTAATTGTCTTCAAAACAGCTGTTCGTATGATTTGATCTTAAGTGAAACTATTTTTTTTATTTTTATCAAAAAAAAAAAAAAAAAAAAAAAAAAAAAAAAAAAAAAACATTGGTAACACTTACGTTGTTAAAGAAAGTTGACTTCTATATTAAATTGAAGTTTTTTCTTTTTTAATATTCGAATAAATCAGTCTTTGGGGAATAACATAAAATATTCTTTTTATGTTAGTCTCTAAATTTGATTTTTAGTTTTTTTCACCGAATTAACAACTTCTTCTAATTAATTGTATGTAATTAACTTGACTTAAATTAATACTAATGAACGTTAAAGGAATTAGATTCTAATATTAGTTAATTCAAATGATTCTTTGATAGCTGAAAATATTTTACTAAAAGTAATTAAAAATGTGCAAAAAATTATATTTGAAGACATGTAGGAACTAAGTTACGACTGGTTCAAACTCAATGCACAGACTTTTAGAAACTTACTTTGAAAGAAAATGAATTAAATAAACCTAAACATTTGAAGAAGGATACCAAAGCATGATTCGTAAAACTTTTATTTAAGTTTATAATTTCGAAATTCAATTCAATTTTCAAAATTTAGAGCTATTTCAAGCAGATTTTTTACATGGAAGGGAACTATAACATATATTTTGTTGAGATCCATATTAACTTATTTTATGTCCAAATCTCTTTTCATATATTGAAAAAGTTCTGGTAATAAAATTTTCATAACGTTGGAAACTATTTCATATTCAATAAATGATATGTACTCTTTTTCGTATTTAAGGACTTTTGTTTGTTTCATTCATTCACTAAAAAAATGCGCAATGAAATACTTATACATTACGTCATAATTATGGCAATGTTATATATTATTCTATATTTCTACTATGATTGTTATTTATTAAAAAAGAATAGGAAAAAAGAAATTAGGTATGTGTAAAATTAATTATGAAATATACATAAAACATAAAAATTGTGCTGTTTTCTACAAAGAACAATTTTTGCTTTTTTCATTTGTTAAAACCAATATTCCAAAGAAAATTAATTGTATTATATAAAAATAATTTAAAAACTGGAATTACAAATGTATTCTTTTTGAAACGATATAAATAATTTGTATAAATGTATGTAAAAGAGACTGGAATAAGTAAATTTTTACAGAGATTACGAAGGTAGAATAGTCATAAAGAAAACAAAAATAAAAATTGTGTATTGATTTATAAATCATGTTTTTCATTACTTAACTAGTATGCAAAAGGTACATCCAATACATAAAAGTAAATTTTGTTAAACTGGAGAACATATATTACTTAAGAGAAGTATAATAATGTATATATTATAATATATTATCTATTTTATTATACATATTTATTATTATACACACATTATTGTAATACAATTATTATGTATAATAATATATATCATGTAACGCATAATTTGAGGGCTCACCTTCTATTGGTTTATTTATATAATGATGCAATATTCATTCAGGTACTTAACCAAAACTAAGAGTTATCAATTATTCAGCAGGAAAATTAAAACACGTGAAGAAGAATGGTGGCTATGAAATTCATAAGTATATTTTTAGTACTACATAATTTGATCTTTTGTCCTTAACAATGACTGTAAATACATACGCACTTTCTTCTACCTGCAATTAATTCACAAAATGCAGATGACCAACTAAGTTGAGAAGAAGTGACGGGTATTCTATTATAAACATGATAATCCCTTTGTCCATTTCCTTCTTAACTCTCATTGTAGTGGTGTAAAAAGACCAAAGTTCTTGCTTGGTTAATCACATATTAACATTTATCTTTAGGTGAAAGCAATATGCAGATTAATGCTTTCTAGATTGCAAGCCACTATTAGCGTCAGTTCTTTAGTCAAAACTAGAGCCCCTAAATAAAATAATAGGCCGGCGCATCACCGCCATTTTTTTGCCTCCGAAGAGGACAGCATTCCCGTTTGGCATCCTTATCGCTTCCCTAATGATTTTGAGAAATCTTAATCTGAAGCTAATCCGGTCAAGATAAGAGCGATAAACAACAATAATATTCCTAAAAACACATATTTTTCACAGTACATTCTCAGGATGTCATTTTATTCTGAGGATATCCTATGGATGAACTGGGGTAAGATGCTTTGTTAGGGCGGTTTCTGTTTCTTTTACAAAATGTCGCCAAAACTCAAATACACAGTCTGGGAACACTTTATATTCACTTCTTGAATGATTATAGCAGTTTATCGCTAAACAAACTTCCGTATCATCGTTTACTTAGCTAAAATTATGAAATATAATAAAAGAAGTTACTTTAAAGTAACGTAAGACGATAAAAAAAAATTTTGTCGTTTGTTTATCAGAGAAACACGCTGGGTACACGTAGCAACCCTAAGGCAACAAAATGACTGATGCGCCAGCTCGTATATATAGGAGCCTTAGTCAAAACTATCTACATAGTGACGTACATTTGAATGCGTTTATATTTTTGTGCACGCATGAAATTTGCATTTATTCTGAATGAAGCTATTTAAAATCAAATGGGCGAAAAAATATTATAAAGGCAAGATAATTTTATGAAAGACGTCTCAAAGTAGACATCTTAGCCGATTTTCGCTAACTCTACGTCAGGAACACATTGACGATAGAAAGAAATCGCTAGTCCAATTTCTGATGTAATGTATTCAGAAAAAGATAAAAAACGAACTACTGCAGCATTCAGTTTCTAATGATTTTATTCACTAAAAAACCTCTATCTAAAAATAACTGCATAAGTAGTGCATAAAGTATCAAATTTCTACGTGATGATAAAAGTTAAATTGATTTTAACTAAAACACATTTAAATTTTATAATCGATGGTTATTATAACTTTTATTTCTGCGTTTTAGAATTCTTTTCTTTGTAGTTTAAAATAATCTGTTTAATTGTTTATTGGTAATATTTGATACAATATCACACAATTCTGTAAATCAAATTTATTTAATACTTTATCTATTGACACATATAGACACACATACATACACATACACTCACACACACACACACACACACATATACATATATATATACATATATTATTAAATTGAGGCAATTTTGTTTTGTGTACACCACATCGTTTGACGCTTTCCAATGTAATCAATGATTTATTTTCCAACATTATTTATCATATATTTCCCTAACATAATTATTTATAGTGTGTATAAAACTTTTTTCTACATAAATTACTATGAATTTATAGAATAACTACTAGATTGATAAATTTACAAAATTTACAGATATGCAGTAAACGTAAAATGCTACATAACATAAAATGTAAACTACAAAACGTAAAATGCTACATAAAATTAGGTCACAAAATTAAAAAAAAAGGGGGGGGGGGATCTTCTTTTCGACATAAAAATCTTCTTCGTTAAATTATTAAATTTGCACATTAAATAGCGCTAATGTGTTTCTCCATACAGAAATATGCTAAATATTTAGAATTTTAATAAAATAACTTATAATGAGAAAAAATAGATCATGAATGTACCATAGCTGAAATTAATTGAAATAATTAAGTTATTTAATAAAAGAAAATAAATCATCCCCATACTTCGCTATCGACAGATCCAGTCGAATTTAAAAGGTCACACATATTTTATGGGCACAGCCATATATATATATATATATATCATTTTATTGTTTGAAAATTATATCTATGTTGTTGCATAAATAATTTCATACTCGTCACGGCCTTTTTCCTCACTTTGAATGCCTTTAGCTATAAGCAAAATCTTGGAATAACACAGGGTACCCATGAAATAACTTTTATTGTTTGGAGGCATCTACAGGAAAAACTAATGAACCAACTGAAACCAAAATTCATCTACAGACCTTTGAATACATGGAGAGAGGATTTCCGCAAAGAAAAAAAAAATTAGTACTAAAAGTTGACGGTGGGGGATATTTTAACGTGGTCTCAAGTACACACTATTGAATTTGCACAATCGAGATAAATTGTACAACTTTTCTTAGACATATGTAAATTCGGGACTGTTGGAAACGAAATAAGTAAATATTTTACCATAAATGCACCTAAACTTGATTATTTATAATTTATTTATGTTCGAATAAAAATGCATTTGCAGAAATAAACGACATACCGTTAATACGGTACGTCATTGTTTACATAATCCATTTTCAGTGATTTATCTAAAATACTGATTTATTTCGTTTTCAACAGCTCAAAAATGAGATATGCACTTGGAAAGTTGCATAACCTAACTCGATTATACAAATTCAGTACCGTGTACGTGACAATAGCGCCAAAATCTTCCCTAACGGCGATTTTTGGTACTAAATTATTATTATTATTATTTATTTTATTTTTTTTTTGTGGAAAACATACTCCCATACCTTTCACAAGCTGTAGATGGAATTTGATTTCATTCGGTTCATTAGTTTTTGGTATAGAGGCCTCCAAATAGTGAAATTTATTTTAAGACCACTTTATATAATCTTACACATTTTATAAATTTTAAGACAAAAGTGGCTGAATATAGAGGAAAGTTTATGCCTTAGTAAACTTTTTAAGCGGATTTAATCAAAGCACGATGTGAATGAATTAAAGTATGTCGTTAGAGCTTCGAAGAATAATCCGAAAAATTAAAATAACCATCTTATTTAGAATGCTCTGAATATAATGCCATTATTGCACCAAAAACAAAATTTCAGTAACAGTGTAGAGAATTAATTGGATTTCCGTTTAATTCAATTCTTTGAATCAAATCAGGCTAGTCGTTCATTTGAGGCAATTTTTCGAAATCATGTTCATAGTATAGCATCATTTGTTCTGGAAGCCCGTTGTCTTGTGCTTCTTATTTGCTTAGTTAAAAATTTATGTCCTTATACATTTCTTTTCTTTCTATAATTTCCTTTTTGCAAGTATTGCACCATTATAAGAAAAAATTTGTTCCTTCTGAAATTCTTTACGAAACATGAAAACAAAATTTTAATTTTGGTTTCATTGTTTTCTGCTCTACTCTTTATACTAGGCATGAAATAAAAATAGAAATACTGGTGTATTGTTAGGCATAAAAATATCTCATTTTATATCATCAAATAATATATTAATATAAATTGCATTATTTTCAGCATTGAGTATATTATCCTGAATTCTGAGGCATTTTATACGAAAGAAAACTGATATTTAACTATGATGTCTATTCTAAAAAGCATAACATAATAACATACTTGTTGGATTATCTAAATATAAACGCAATTAGCGTATTTTTTAAAAATGCATCTTACATGTTACGTTTAGTGGAATAAGGTTATATACATTTATTACATGATATATTTAATCTGTCCGTCGGGAAAATACAACATAGCAATGCCGCCTGCTGAACAAAGTGGAGTCAAACCGAATTAACATAATTTTTGAAAATAAGTATCTTAAATACTAAATTTGGAAAACTTCATTACATTAATACCGAATTATACACATCATTTACTCTGAAAAATGCATTGAAAGCAGCGCTACATACATATTTTGTTTGTTTAATCAAATCGTATACAGCTCATTCAACACATTAAAAAAATTAGAAAACAGAAGTTAAAATTTTAATGAATGCAGCACTTTATAGCTATTATTCTTGCTATAATAATTTATAAAATCAGCAGGATTTTTTTTTTCCCAACAAAGTCATGTTCTGCATATAAAAGTATTCTCGATACAGCGGCATAATTTCTGTTACAGATACATCAGAGGAAAAAATATATCCGTACAGATGTGAATATCCAAAAGGTTTAAAAATAGTCTGCTGAAATGTACCAAAAAATGAATGCATTTTTCGACTGCAATTACCAATGTCATCATCATGCCTGAGAAATGGGAATAACATGGACGACTGAGAAGATTCTGCTGCAAATCCGCCTCCCAAGATGACGGGGTGTTAGCTGTAACATACATCTGCGTCAACTCTCTATTGCCCTTGTAATCTATCACACTTAAGTCAGCGAGTAAAAAAAGAAGTCTACTTCACCCACCAAAAGAAGCCGAAAAGTGAGAAAACTTCGAAATCAGAAATTTTCAGTCTTTCTATTTTTTCGCTTCAAGGATATTTTTTGACACTATAAGTGACACCTAAAGAAAGATTTTTTGACGCACCAGATGTAGAAATGTCCGGAATATAAAAGTTATACCAGTTTTAAATAAATAAGAAATATTTATTTCATTCTATTTTTAATTTATTCGTAGTTGATTAAACAGCGTCTTAATCAATATTTTAATGAAATATTATCTAGCAAAATGCTGAAAAGCTTTTCATACTTCGATAAGTTATATGTCTGATTACGCTACACATAGTCAGTCTATTAATTTCAAATTATTTTTGTTTATTTCTAATATTTTATATTACTTTGTATAAGTCACACACACAATCATTCTTTTAATTAAATGGTGTTTTTCATCATATTTTAATCCTTTTATACAAAAATATCACACAGGAAAACTGCGTAAATATTATAGTTTTTTTCCTATCTTCTGTGTACATAAACAGAACGAGTCAGATTCGTGAAAATTTTCAATTTCCGGTTTTTGATAGATTTGCTCATGTTTGAACATCATTCGACCATTTTTAGAAAATTGTTGTTTGTGTATCTTTAAAATTTTATGGCCACTGTATCTCAAGAACTAATAGAGAAAATTCGATAAAACTTTATACTTGGTAGGATTTTGACTGTAATATTACAATTGTTGTTATAATATTACAGTGTGTAATGCTGGTAAGATGTGTAATATTACAATTGCTACTACTATGCTGAAAGTTTCCTCCTTTTAAGGAAATGCTATATCTCAGTTTTATTGTGTACAAGTGCACAGAAATTGATACGTAAGACGATTGTGATCACAAAGTATATAGATTTAATTTCCGTGCGCGCTGTTACGTTGCAATTTAATCCCGTTTATGAGAAATCAGGCATTCAGATAGTAAAAATTCAATAGTGCATACCTGAGAACAGTACCAAATTCTTCCCTATTGGTGACTATAGGTACTAATTTTTTTCTTTGCTGAAACCATTTCTCCATATGTTTCACTGTCTATATAAGAAATTCGGTTCGTTAGTTTTTGCTTTAGCGAAAGTTTTTTATTATAGCCAGTGAGTATATTTCAATACGAGGGGGAGGGGGGCACCTAAACCAGCAGTTTGAAAAATGTAGCTGCATTCATAAGACAGTTAAGGCTGTTATTAAATTTTAAAAATTACTTCAAATTATCCAAAGAATCGGTGTCTACATCGTTGCTTGAAACTTAATAGATTAATGCTAAGTAGTTCTGTATATTATCTATAAATTAGCTTCGCACTAAACAATGTACTTAAATTTACGCACACGCACACACAATTATCTTAATAATTAATGCCTAAGTTTCCTGTGAAAAATGCTGAAAACTGATGTCATGGCTACAACAATGTATTAGAATAAAGAAGTACAATTTTATCGATTGTTTCCATGTGTACATGTCAAATGAATAAATTAATTTAAAAAAAAATAACTGAACGGAAAAACTCTTACATCACAATTGGAACAGAATATAAATATATACGTGTGTGTGTGTATCCATGGTATGTATTATACACACATATATATATATATTCGAAAGATTCTTTCATTCATTCATTGATTCAGATAATAAATCAAACATAAAAAATTCATGGATTTATTTACAGAAATATCAAATTTTAAAATTTATTTCAGTATTTTGCATAAATATAGTTGTTACCATTGCAAAAAGCAAAGCTTGGGCAACCTGATGATTTTCTAAGGTTTATTCATCCATAAAATAAGGCTTGAACTAAACAAGACAAATAAACACTTGATTATAAATCTTGGATTAAAGGATTGTGATATCATTTTTAGTTTCTTGGAGCCGCTTGGGCTCTGAAACATGTAAATATTGTGATGCAAAAGATGTCATTTAAATACACACTGTAAAAAATAGGTTTTTAAAAATAAGTAACAATATATACTTTGAAAACACATGTACTCATCTGACATGTCAAACATGGGGATATTGGGATTCTTATTGGTCAACCCCATTTTTGAGCATGTCAGTATACTCAAAAATGAGTACATGGGTTTTCAAAGTATATATTGTTTCGGGGCTATTTTGAGACAATATATACTTATTTTTAAGAACGTATTTTTTACAGTGCATATATATATATATATATATATATATATATATATATATATATATATATATATACATGTGAAGAGCAAACATTCAAACTGTGTTTTCTCCTTCGGATACAATTTTTCAGACAACACAAAAACTAATAAATTAAAAAATAACTAAACTTAAAACCTAATTATCGTTTGTTTAGATATTTTACTAGGTACTAGGAAAATATGTAGACATCTCTAGGAAGATATGCAGACATACTATTTTTGTGTTAAGTTCAAAGAAAAACCACTAACTCTTTTTTTTTTTTTTTTTTTTTTTTTGAGAAAACGAGGTTGGAATGTTTGCTCCTATATATATATATGTATGTATTGTTTTGTATCTATTAATTGCTAAATTTTAAGGTTAAATTTTATTACGATATCTATCATTTACATATATATATATATATATATATATATATGTCATGCAAACCTATGTTTCGTAGTTTGAACTGTCAAAGAGAAATAAATTTACAAATGTTTATGTAAAAATTGAGTGCTAGATATGCGTACATCAACTATTAAATAAATAAGTAAATAAATAAAGCATGATACAAATTGAAATGCATTTCGATCCTCTTCCAAACACAACACTAATAGTTCAGAATTCTTTCCAGTGGTCCTGCATTCGAATGGTGATTACTTTTCATACCACATTCTGTACGAAACATTGAAACGTGATTTTGCAAATAAAAAACAAATGTCGATTTTATTATGTTCAGTGCAGTCACATTTTTGAATATTTTATGTGCTTATGCAGGAACGATTTCTGTAATCTCAATAAAAAATTTTAAGTAACATCCTCATATGATACTGATTTAGAATACCGAATTTGAAATTCCTGCAAATATTTATTCTTGAATTATGCAGATAATATAATTACAGACAGACATGCAAGACGAACCCACCTCCAAAAACCTGTTTTTCAGATTCAGCAGATCTCAAAACATGTAACAAAAGCAAAAACCCAACTTCAAAAGCTTGTCTCAAAAATAATGTTATCTCTACCATATATGGGAGAGAAAGTATGGTAATAATAATATTATGAAATCACGTATAAGGCTAAATGTTATTAATATCCTTTGAAGCTTATGGGAAATGATTAAGTGAATTCACGTAGGTGTTCAATGCCTGTGTTTCATTTACTTTTAATACGTTGAGACTAGAAAGGCAGAGGAAAAATAAAAGTATGGCAAAATAAGTTTTTAGTGGAATTATTTTTGGAAAAAAATTCAAGCTGTACAATATTGTCATACACAAAATTACTATCAGAATCTGATGAAAACATATGTTGCTGCTAAATTACCTTAGTGATCGGTGCCAGAAAAAAAAAAAAAAAAAAAAAAAAGTTATGGAAGAAAATATTCAAGATCACTCATCCTTTCGAATAACGCCATGTTGTTGCATCAGCCAGTCTGTGCATGTATTGCATTTTAATACTTGTAAATATCTTTCTATGAATATTCAATAATTATATAACATTAAAAATCATAACAAATGGTCTCCAATGAAACTGAAGTGCACAACATGAAAATTCATTTACAGATACACACAAAAGGTTATAGGTACATTAAATTCCGATGGGAATGAATTCTTTAGTCGTGTTATTATCATGTTAGTTGTTTTCAATTAAAGTGAGGGAATATTACAGAATTTTACTATAGGCAACTCATTGGAAAAAATATGTATGTAAGTTTTACATTTCTTTAAAGAAACCACGTTATATAAATTAGGTGGTTTATAATTTATGAGCGAAATCGTTTTAATTTCATTTTTAAATGTGCATCATAATTTCAACTAATTGAGATTAGCATGGAATATATGGGCGCGTTGAAACAAATTTATATCTAAAGAATATGTGTTGTTTATTTATAGAGCCTTATAAATTATTAGAGCCTATAACACTGAAGTGACACTGCTGTTGATAGATTACATTTTTAACTGTATTTCGAGTCCTACTTAATTAAATTTAAATATATTTCATTTAGTATATTTTGTGTTATATGCGTATTAAACATGAGGGGTACACAACTATGAATATAGAAAATATATACAGCTTTCTAAAGTATCACAATTACTTTTGATCTTTGTGTTTTAATATCGAAGGAAATTTTGAGATACATATATATAAACAAAAAAAGAAAGGAAGGAAGGAAAGAAGGGGAAAAGAAAAAGAAAAATACAAAGTGTTTTAGCTTGGTCACAATTGTTACTTTGAAACCAGTTTTAATGACATTTAACACATTTAAGGTAAAACGAACCCCGCCTTTAGGCGTTCCTTTAAAAATATGCTTTGCTTTACAAAACAATTTTGCGTATTCGTGTTTAACACTTTTTGCGTTGCAGTGTACATATATATGCCAGTGGCATTTACAGCATCTTTTGAGGAAAATAAAAATGTAAAAATTTACTCTCGAATATGCAAAATCATTTTGTTGAATGATATAACGTTTCGGATAAACGCCAAAAGGCGGGGATTATTTTTCAAAATAGGATAATGCTTCGACGATAATGCGTTAAAAGCAATATCTCTAGCTACTGATAAAAAAGTAGACCTTGACATTGAACTTTGGGACATTTACGATAACGTTTTGTATCGTTTCTTTTTAAATCAAGCACTTATGACCTATACAATATGAATTACCAATAATGATTCAAGATTGCCTGAGCAACTTTATAGTGTTTTTATCGGAATTAAGTAGCATGAATGAGATTTCGCAACAGGTATTCAGTCAGTAATATGGTGGTACAAATTGTAATCAGCGCGTCATTGTTATCGAATGTTTGCTAAATAAAACATATTCTTTCTACGAGTGTCAAGTTGTTTAAGAAAAATAAATCATGTACTGAAAGACGAAGATCATATAACACTGAAAGATATTTTATAATCTTGTTGAAAGTAAAAAATTTTTCATAAATAAATATTAAGAAAATTAACACTGAAAAAACTGATTTTTTACCATTTCAAGAATTTACAGCGTACGACTAAGTCACACTATATATATTAATTCTTTATTAATTTTGATCAACCATAAAAAGAATGCTTTTTTTTTAATTATTATTAAATGCAGAGAAATATACTAGAAATATTAATAAAAAAAAAAGCAACTAAAGACAGAAGGTAATACGTTTAAAGTGAAATATTTTAGTTGACATATTTGCATTATATCAAAATAAATAATTTAATTGTACGTGTACTATACTTGAATCCCCAATTTGAAGAAGGAAACAAGCGCCAAAATTCGAAAATTGAGTTTTTATTTTGTTTTAATTCGCATACGTTGACACACATGCCGGGAAAATGAACGGGGCGAAAACCCTTTATTTAACGTAAAAACAGATATCGGAAATACTCATGAATTTGATTTCTCCAATGCGATCACAACTTTGGCGTTGCAAAACGCAAAATAAGAAAATGTAACCGAATTTATGCACCTCAACAATACATACAAATGATTAAAACTTCAAAAAATCTGGATCCCTTTTTCAAACTGGTGATTCAACTATTATTTTTATTTTGAAATAGATGTTTAAAAAACCTAATATTTTTTAATTCAGTGTTGATTTTGCTAAACATGTTGATCAGGTCAAATGTTAGAAATATTTTTGTTTAATGTTAATATCGTAAATTAATTCGATTTCTATGTAAATAAAATGTATAATTTTTCTAATTATAATTTATGAAGTTTTAGATTTATACAAGACTTTTTCTTTTTTTTTCTTCTTTATAGATGAAGAACAAACGCTACTGAAACCAACTGATCGGTATACTCTAGCAGATAATGGTTCTTTGATCATCTCGGATGTGAAAGCGGACGATGCAGGAAAATATGAGTGCCAAGCAACCAATGGCATTGGAAATGGGTTGTCCAAATTGATATCGCTAAGCGTTCATGGTAAGATTAGCATATAGAAATAAAAAATTAATAATAAAATAATAAAACATAATCAAAGGTAAAACATTTCATTGAAACTGCCTGCCATCGTAGGTTATTTTGTACTCAAAAAAGCAGTTCCAAATAAAAATATCTTTTTATAATATATATATTTAAAAAAAATAACTAATTTAGAATGTTTTTTCAATAAAATAAGATTGCTGATATATAAATGCATAAATTAAAAGAAAACAGATAAACAGATGTTTATTATAGATATAATAAATAGATATAGATCAATGGGTCGAAATTGGGATAGAAATAGACTATGCATAAAGTCCTGTGTTAGATGTAGCCAAATATTTAGGGTATCTTGAGTATTTTGTTACGTGACTGAAAAAACTATTTGTGATATGTATAAAAATATATTAATTATCTAAATCTTATTATGATGTGTATCTTTCATTTTAAAAATTTCTATTAAGAAAAAATCGTTCCTTGTTATAATATTTAATATAATACTATTTTTAAAAAATCATATTTTTCCAATTAAACTAAAGCTTTTCTAATCAGGGTTTTTTTTTTTTTTTTTTTTTTTTTTTTCTGCGCATAAAATTTACTAAATGAAAAAAAAAAAAAAAAAACACATATTTGTTTCGAAAAATTGTATCTTTGAAACATTATATATTTTCTTTGACAATGTACAGTCGGTAACAAAAGTATCCAAACACTAGCAAAAATTCCTGTCAAAAAAGTGGAATTAATACTGTTTTGTTAAATAAATCCTTGTTGAATCATGTTCTTAGTCAGTCTAAGAACATGATTCGACAAGGATTTATTTAACAAAACGGTATTTACTCTACTTTTTTAATATAGGAATTTTTACTAGTGTTCGGTTACTTTTGTTACCGACTGTACTTGTATGAGCAAATTATTTCAATAATGATTCGATGTAATTCAATCATCAAAAAAAAAAAAAAAATTCCTTAGTTACGTTTCATTATTATTTTTATTATTAATATTAGTATTAGTACTATCACACTTTTAAGTAACATTTATCATTTCCCGTTATACTATACCGTAAGCTGCAAATTTTTAAAGGCATAACTTACGATTTTTCTATTCTTAAATTTCTTTAAAATCAAATAATTTTTTATCATAGTACTTTTTATTTTTTATGCAAGCTATAAGCTTCTATACGATGCGCTATAACAGCCGACATTCGAATTGTTAGATATTTTCTCTACCAAACAATCTTTCAAACATCCAATTGCGTCTTGTAAGGCCCTGTAATCTCCTTCTTTCAATATCTCCCCAACTTTCATCGTTCGTGTAAACGACTTAATCTTATGACTCAGACACTTCTTCCACGTCATAAAGATCCCCTACCTCCAGAAAAACACATTATATTCGGGATCATTTTTATATAGCTCTGCAATAAAAGATTATTCAAGAAATATATATATGTATGTATAAAATTTCATTATTATAAAGCGTAAAAACCAGGAAGCAAAACCGTGATAACAACTATATATATTTTTTTAAAACAACAGAAGCAACTTAATATCATGTGATTAAGAAAGCACAATATAATTAATATATGGAGAAAAAGTAAAATATAAATGTGAAGTGAGAAATGATAACTGTGAAAAACCCTAAACTTACATACTTATACATAGTACGTTTAATTAATTAGTAATTACTGTTCTTAGACCATATTGATTGAAATATTTCATACTACTTACGATGAGTGTTTCTTTTTATTCATCTGCTTTATGAAGTTATTTCTGATGAAACACTGTTCATGCTAATTTGCAGGTTATATTCTTTCTTATATTCTCTTTTTTTTTTTTTTTTTTTTTTTTTTTTTTTTTTGCAAAGTTGAATTACCTTTTGTGTATTTTGTGCAATATCGTTTGCCAAGAAATGAAACCTTGCAATTTTTAGCTCAATGTCGGGATGGGGACTCCTGATGAATTACCTCTACATTCTGAGCATTTTTTTTTTCGGGGGGGGGGGGGGGGGAGATTTTGCTATTGTCAGTTCATATAGAAAACTTTTCATTAAAAAAAAAAAAAAATCCTTCTTTTTATGTTTCTAAATGCTTTGTGTTTTCATTGGAATTAATTTAAAATGAGTATTCTATTTTTACAATCTAAATTTAGAAAAATACTGGTCACAATGGCTTTTGTGGGTTGTTGTGGTAAATTATTCATCTGTTTATTTTTCGTTCTCATTCTTATTGTTACCGTATATATATATTCTCTTAAATCATGAAGTTAAAACTTCTTAAAAATATACACCTTAAAGCAATGGCTTGTGTGAACCTGAATTAATTTAATTGACTTATTGTTTATCTAGCTAAACGCTAGATGGCACTTGCTCACTGCTGTCTTAAAGTTTTAATGTTCATTGATTTACGTAAAGTTTAAATTAAAATTTAACTAACTCAATAAATAATTACTCAGTTAATTTTATCGTTAATGAAAATGCTCAGACCTTAATTCTTTATCGATTAATCGTTGTTTGCAATGATTTTATTTTTAATTTCATTAATTTGTTGGCATCTTCCTATTCTCCAGTTTGTGTAAAAGTTTTACATGTGAATACTCTGATTTTTTCTAGTTTTCTCTCTGGATTCCTTGATGATTTGGTTTAATAGTTTAATTTCTCATTCAAAATGGTTTTGCTGCCTCGATCGGGGCTAAAACCATATAAATTGCTATGATTTGTTATATTGTTTTACGAAATCGATGCAGATTTCATAGCTTTATGAAGTACATCCCCCCTGAAGAGTTTATACTTCAAATTTTAAGCATTTTTTATCTAATTATTATTTATGTGGTCCTTTATTTACTTTCTCCGTCATTAAGTTTAATGGTCCTTTTTTATTATTGTTATTCATGTAGGCGTAAGTAATTTAAATTGTTTTCGTCTCTTATTGGTTCTTAATCCATACTGCAGCATTTTTGTGTCAGTCTTACCTATATGTTACAATCAGTTTAATTTTTGTTGTGTTGGTATTGTTTTGTATCTATTAATTGCTAAATTTTAAGATTAAATTTTATTACGATATCTATCATTTATATATATATATATATATATATATATATACGTGTGTATTTAAGTATAATTTTAAAAATATATTTATAAAGAGTATAGTAGCATTATTTGCATAGAATAAGCACAAAAACAGCATAAACATTTATACAAAAATTTATTTTCTACCTAATTAATGTTAAAAATAAGAGGGAAGTATATAAAGCTGACAAAAATTAATTTAAGAAGAACATCATTTTTCTCTTTAATAGATGGAAATAATACTCTTAAAAATGTTATCTATTATATATACAAAAAAAAAAAAAATACATCTGACAGGTTTTAGAAAATATGGCAAGCTGCATTCTCCAAAATACAAGCAAACCAGAAACATATTAATTATAATAATAAATTTTTTGACATTTTAACGTTTATAACAATATATTAAATAATAATTTTACATTTATGAAAACTTTTGAAGTTATTAATCATTTAAACGTATAAAAATTTGTAAAATTAAGAAATCTTAAAAATGAAGGTAATAGACACGAAAAAAGTAATTATAGAAGTTTAATAATGGACTAAAACAACTTTTAACTGACGAATATTGTCCATTTAATATGCCAAATTTTTATTCCTTCCTCAATTTCATTTAAATATGAATGAAATCGAATACATATTTAAATATGAATCTATAAAGAAAAGTTTAAACTTTAACTTAGATTTATTAAGTCTCTGCTCACTTTTAAATCTGCATACAAGTAGGAGATTTCAGAGTTTAAATGTTTGTTAGTTTCACCTTTGGTTTACAGTATGCATAATTGATGTTAGAGGAATTCATGGGGTTGTTATATATCAGATTATGTTGAATAAATATTTCATAAATGTTTAACTTAATTTTTTTTTTTTTTTCGATTGAATAATATGAAAATTTCTATAATTATATTAAAAAAAAGTGACTGAGTCGAATTGTATTGTAGAGCGACAACTCCAAAGAGTTGGCATAAAACAGTGGTTTTCAGCTGGAGTACTGTAAGAGGATTTCAGTTGTATTTTTAAATGTTATTAAGCCGTCAAATTTTGACGGGTATGAACTAGTTTATTTATTATACCAAATGTAAATTGTTACATTCGGCAGATACACGTATATTTATTTTTACATTGTGTTTGAAGATAGTGATCCATATTCCAGTTTTTGGGTATATGGAACAGGAAACAAATTCTGCTGACGTACTTAAACTTTTTCTAGGCGTAACAGAAATATTAAGTAATTTTGTTTCTTTATGCAACCCACTTCTTAAATTACAACAAACTGCTAATTTTTAAATTATAGTTATTTTAGTAAATATTATACACTGTACAGATAAAAATTCTTTTGACTGGCTGCATTCCAAGACATTTTTTAATAAAAAATAAATAGTTATATACAATTCAGAAATGATATAAGCTACGTATAAACTCTACTTCATACTAAATATACCAACAGAATGAAAAGAGAATCATAAAGAAATCCATTGGGATCAAAATAATACACGTTATTTGGCAAATACTATAAAAAGAAATTTCTTAGCGTCAAAATCACAAATTTCTGAAATATATCCGAAATTGTTAAAACTGAAAAGTATTATGAAACTTAAAGCATCTACTGAGATTTTTAACATTATCAATAAATAATAATAATAATAATAATAATAATAATAATAATAATAATAATGTAATAAGTATGTATAATCCCAAAATACAGTCTGCAAAATTTATGCAGCTAGATTCCGATTTATTGATAATTTTTGTTACCAAAATTACTACTGTTACTAAACTCGAAGCATATGTATGGCGCTAGCCATTAATGCCTGTAAAACGGGTTTCTCCACATAAGATATCTTTATGTGGGTTTGTGGGTTTTAACAAGTAACTTTTAATATATGATAGAAATGACAAAATTCTGTATTTTTCTTTCTTCTTTTAATATTTGATAGAAATGGCAATATTCTGTATTTTTCTTTCTTTTTTTTTTTTAATCCAAGGAAAAAGAAACATGCATATTTTAATATTTACGATATAACAACAGGAAATTTAATCCAATAATGAAAAATCCCTGTTATTCCTATGCATAATTCTATGTAGTTCAGACTTGCTTAGAAGTACCATTAAAATTTTACGGATTATTAAATTCCATCACTTCGTACCTGTCATTTCTTATGAATTCCGATGCATGAGTCATCTGAAAAGTCATTTCAAAATCCCTGTTTCCTTCCCTTCCCTTCACAAATGACTTTCATCTTCTGGTGACTCATTCCCTCTCCTTCTCTCAGCAATTGAGTCCCACCCACTAAAAGATGTAAGATAGTTTTCATATGGGTCCTTGATGACCCTTTTACTTGTTTTCTTTTAATGATAAATTTCTTGCGCGTGTCCACAGAATATACTGATATGATGCGGGATAGTATTTCGATGTAAATACATTTTTAAAAAAATTAACTTTGACTAAATAATATCTAATTATTAAATTTTTATCAATTATAAAATTAAGCCATTAGATGTTTCTGTGCATATTTAGTTTCTGAGCATTACTTCAATAAAATAATAAATGGTTCATCTATAGAAATAGGTGTCTTAAACGTGAGAAAACGTTTAGATGTAGCATTAAAGCTTTTTTTTTTGTAGTTGTAGTTGTACTACAGTTTAGTAAAATTTAATATCACATTAGTATTTCGCCTTTTTTTTTTTTTTCTTTTTTTTTATAATTCATCTACATACTCTGCCCATGGACATTATTTTTGATTATTGCATTTCATTATTCAGGATTTCTACTGTTCTTATTTTTTCTCAGACTCATCCACCACTATACTTATATAGTAATCTTCTAGGTTACATTTCAATGATTAATTCGGGAAAAAATTGCTACATGAATATATTCGTGAGAAGAGTCAGGGTGTAAAAACAGGACCGCGGTAGTCCTCTTCTTGCGATACAAAAGTGCGACGAAAAGCGTATAATATTACATTTAAGTTGTAATTCTGTAAAGTTGAAACTTATAAAAATGAAATCTAAAGAAATTAATAAAAATTACTATCTTTATATATATATATAATTAAGAGTACAAAATTTAATTATTAAAAAGTTTATAAAGTTAATTTATACTAGAATACCCCTATTCACATTATGAAATTATGAATCAGAAACAATTTAAGTAATACAAAATATACACTGTAATTAAAAAAAAAAAAAAAATCTGATGTGGGCACCACATGACTTCCTTATACACTTTGAGAAATATACATAATGTTAAAAAATATTGTCACTGGACCCGAAACAGTTGGCTAAAAATATTTAAAAAAAAAAATGCATGCATACGTAAAAATAAATAAATAAATAAATAAATAAAATTGTGCCTTGAGGGGACTCATTTTAAAATCCTTGGGGGGGGGGGGGGACTCATGTCAAAGTTGCACCTTGGGGGGACTCATGTCAAAGTTATGCCTTGGGGGGGACTCATGTCAAAGTTGTACCTTGGGGGGGACTCATGTGCCTTGGGGGGAGGACTCATGTCAAAGTTGTGCCTTGGGGGGGGGGACTTCGGATCCGAAACAATTGGATAAAAGTGTTAAAAAATGCATTTTCACCGTGTTTCTGAACTATTCCGGAAGTTTCAAATCTCTAACTAGTCGGGAAGTTAGTTAAATAGATTTTCTGTTGAATCATATAAACGCTGCTAAAGGCAGCAGTGACACGAAGCAATTGGCTAAAAATATTTAAAAAATGCATTGTCACCGTGTTCTGAGATTTTCTGGAAGTTTTAAATGTCTAGCTAGTCGGGAAGTTAGTTAAAAATCGATTGCAAGATTTATACTGGTAACGCTGCCGAAGGCAGCAGGTATCGGAAACAGTTGGCCAAAAATATTAAAAAAACGCATTGTCAACGTGTTCTGAGCTTTTCTGAAAGTTTCAAATGTCTAGCTAGTCGGGAAGTCAGTTAAATTGCAAGATTAGTCCAAACCGTTTTTGAGTTATTACCGTTTTTTGATACATTATGGCCAAAACCAATGTATTTTTGGTCATTATGAACCTAATTTTCCAAAATATCTCCAAAATGGAAAATCATACAAAGTCCAAAAAGGAAGGTGCAGAACTATATGTTATAACAAACCTATGTACCTATTCGCAACTTTCTACGTTTAACCGTTTTTGAGTTATTACCGTTTTTTGATACATTATGGCCAAAACCTATATATTTTTGTCATTATGAACCTAATTTTCCTAAATATCTCCATAACGGAAAATCATAGAAAGTCCAAAAAGGGAGGTGCACAACTAGATGTTATAACAAACCTATGTACCAATTCGCAACTTTCTACGTCCAACCGCTTTTGAGTTATGCGACATACACACACACACACACACACAGACACACACACACACATACAGACGTCACGAAAAATCGTGCAAAATCCCTTATATCTCTATAACGAGAGCTCGTGTTAAGACGACACTTGCAGGTGTGCAACTAGATATCATGACAGTCACACGTATAAATTGTCAACATTCGGCGATCATTCGTTTTCGAGCAATGTGAAATACAAAATCCATTTCGCAAATCGGGATTACTATACTTCCTTATACTTTGTATAAGGAAGTAAAAAAAAGAAAGAAAGAAAGAAAGAAAAACAAATCTGTCTGACACAGAATTTAATTTAATACGACTGGACTTTTTTGCATATTACAAACTTTATTCAAGTCCTATGAATCAAGGTTTCTGATTTTTATTATTATTATTATTTATTTATTTATTTAACTGTAAAAACGTGTCCAAAATAGTTTAGTCTATAATTTTTAATCCGATTTTCTACAAAAAAACTTTAGCTAACGAAAATGAGGTTAGAAGTAATATTCATGACTCACGTAAGGAATATGGTAATTCGAACATTTTTTTTTTTTCTTTTTTAACTAATTTTTAAACGGTTTAAATTTTGTATCAGAAATAGGAGATTTTTGTTTAACTTAATTATTTACTACTTGTCAATCCAATAGTTAACAGCCGATTTTCGAATACGCAAATTTTTCTTACAATTTAGGCATATCATTATAAGATAAATAAAGAACTAAAGGACTAAATAAAGGACTAAGATAAATAAAGGACATCCTGACATATTCAAGGTGAAACACAGCAAATGATGACGACCAAAATGTCAGATTGAAATCAATAGTACTGTTGCATTAATAATGCCCCTAACTCCATACACGTTGATTCTATTATTTTACATAAGAATGTCGTTTTAAATTTTAAAATAATTACTATTACAAAAGGGTGTATACACATACATATAAATATAGTCTCACGCACAAAAGAAAGAAAGAAAAATAGGTGGAGCAACATTCCTCCTACTATTGTAGAAATATATATATATATAATGTGGAGAAATTTATAAATGTAATGTGCACTAAAAAATTTTTAGAGGATCTTAACATTCATTTTTTTATATCACATTTGCTATATATAAACTAAATAATTCTAAGAAATTGAATCTTAATTTCTGCATTACAGAAAATGTGCGATTTAATTACAGACTCAATTTAGAAACAAATTTAAGATAGCTAAAAAATATATATATATATTCGGTTTTATTTATTTTATTTTATTGTTTTTTATCTATTAAGTATTTAAAAACGTAGTAAATGAATTTTTAATAAGGTGTTATGTTCAACAAATTAATTACAAACAAAAATAAAAATAAAATAAAATAAAGCAAATGTAGCCTTTTCTCAAAGCACATTAGCATTTATACATTAAGACAAAACATTTAAGACTGTATCCAAAAAAAAAATAAATTTTCTAGGTTATCTATAGCTTTTCCATGCTCATTTAAATTTTTATCAAAATTTAAAAAGTTTTAAAACTTAAATCCTTTTGATTTGACAAGTAACTGAAATATATCGAAAAGTACAAATTGAAAAGTTCTTTTTTAATGTAGTTTTCAAACATAAAAGATATTCTTTTTTAAAGTACTTGAAAAAATTTTTAAAACAGAGAAAATCATTCCTCATTTCATATCTATTAGGAACTATTAAAAATTAAAATATATAAAACTGATCACTCGACTCTTTCTAAACACTTCATATTCTCAAACAGTGTAATTTCTAAGAAAAAAAAAAAAGACAAAAGATGCTTAATACTCAATTGAACTTTTTTTTATTCTGTCAAAACAAAAACAAAGTACACAAGCATAAAATTTAATTTTCTCTATGAGAAAAGCTCTGGTGCCATTACTTATACCTTTTTTTAATGATGAAAATATGCATCGATAGGCTTAAAATAAATTTGCGTAGACATTAGAAATTGAATTAAAAGCAAAATTATATTCAGAATATTAGATCAAATCAAATACCTTTAGAAAAAGAGATAATAAATGAAACTTCCTAATGAGATATCCTGTTACCAATTTTATTAGTGACACTTGTCATCGGAGGTTAAAAAAAATAATAATCTAAGAATAAAAAGTAGATTGCCTCGGGGATGTAATTATAATCTCACTTCAATGAACAACTGTAGTGTTCATTCACCACGAATTAAAGAAATGTGTAAGGACTTATCATCAAGTGAGATAACTTCCCTCAGTTACTTTTTTTTAAGCAATGAATTATCATAATCAAAAACTTGTGGCAATTGTAATTGTAAAAAATAAAATAAAATAAATGAAAAACATTCTTTACGCAAAAATGAGTGAATCGCTAGAATATAATGGGTCAAAAGAGAAATATAATTTAATAGTTTCTAAAGATCTCTCTCTGAACCCGCCGCGTGGTTACTATCTTTAGTCCTTTGCAAAGCCGGTCGTATTTCTAGCTTTACTGCAGGAAGATAGGGAGGCTCGGGTTATTGATTGAGAGGATTCTGCAACATCCCTCTCTCAAAAGGGGACCATTCACAAATTAGAATTTTTTTTTAACAATGAAGTGGATGCGGATAGATATGAATCACGTTGGTTATGTGTCCACACAATTCGTGACAGTTTACAAACTGAATTCTTTCACTCTGTATGAATGAAATTCTTACACAAAAGCCAGTAACGTGAAAAATCCTTTATTCATAATTAACTATTGGGATATTCAGGTGATAAACTGGGAATGCGTCAGTTTATGGGGATTTTATTTATTTATTGGATTTTCAGTAAATAATCTAAATAAAACTCTCGTGGGAATAAAGAATCCTTACTTCAGCGTTAATTCACTCATTAAAACTTTATTTTTACCATTAATTTAATAAGAGTAACTACACGTAATTTTGCGTCACCGAAGTACTCAAATTTAAAACCTCATTCTGTTCATTTAGTTGTTTGCATTGCATAAACTCAAGTATGGGTGGTATAGTGGTATCGCTTTTAATAAATTTAATCCATTCAAATAAAACATTAACTCTCTTTTGTTTTCACTCTTTTTTACTATTCTTGATAGTGGAATTTCTAATAAAATGGAAATAATTACAATTTTATTAAATGTTATGGTTTTTAAATTTTCATTGTGTTAAAAGATATTCTACAGAAATTATAAAGATTCTGGTTGTTTGTATGATATCAAAAAAATTTATTATCCGGCTGCTATGAAATACCAAATTATATATTAATGCTTATATTTTATTTAGAATATAAAAAAGAATCTACTTCTAATTATGTTTTCGAATACGAATTGTCGACACAAAATTTATTACTTTCTTCTCAATTACAATAACTAAGTTTGCTCTGCTTTTCCACTGTTTGTACCATGCGTTTTAACATATTGCTGTGTTTTTGTTAAAATTACGTTAATTCCAAAAATAAAATATATATTCTAACCCATAATAATTATATTATTGTCGTACTATGTTTAATACATTTTCTTGCAAATCTTCTTTATAAGCTACTTTGGGGGAAGCAACTCTCTGCTATAAAATAAGTTATTTATATATCTTAGCTTTATGCTTACAGATATACAGAAATTTACCTATATTTACATACAATTATTTCACTAGTGTCTTTGATAAGTGCTAAATACTGCATGTTTCCATTTTTTTTTTTTTCTGAATTACAACTTATATTTCTTACTATGATATTCTGAATTTCTTCCTGTGATAGGTTTAAAAAGGTTTATACATATATATAAACCGAGCATCCACTTTATTATGATCACCCCACATTGCTCACATTAGCTTTCGGTGTCCAAATTAGCCTCTTTAAATCATAGTACCGGTCACAGAACACTCGGGCATATTTTGAAATGTTTCTTCGTTAATATCTGCTTCAGTATGTCGCACTGTTATTGTTCTGTTTTCTGTTACAATGCAAGATGTATTCAATTCCACATGTTCGTCCATAACTCGCTGAAGACCACGACTTTCCCAAATCAGACCAGTCTTTTGCCTAATATTCTACATCTTGATACACTTTTATTACAACTGTTCGTAAACATTGTTGCAGCAATTTCGCAAGTACAAGAACTTCATGCATTCATAGTATCATCATCATCTGTAAATCTCGTCAAATAAGATTTTCTCCCCATATATTCACAAATAATTTGCTTGTACTATTGTCTCTGAAACTGTTTTCTATTTAACACTTTCCAAGAAAGCTCAAAAGTGCTTATGACTTCAGTTTGTCTGTTTGTCCGTCTACCCGTGTTCTAGCTCCTGTAAATATTCATGGAGTTTCTTGAAACTTATATGTATTATGGAGGTTCATTATTATGGATGTTCCCTACTGAAAATGGAGTAAATATACTATCATTTATTGGTGTACAGGGACACCTGAAAAAAAAATACCAATGCAATGCATTTAATGAGAGGCATTTTTATATATCATACTTAAACAACATTATGCTGCACAAATTATCGTGAAATTGATATTTGTTATTCATATACTAAAAAATGTTTTCTGTAGAATATAGTATGTTTAGCGTTAATAATTAAGGGTTGCCTAACATATTCAGTTATATTAAGGGCTGAAATTGGAAATTGCATTTCTGTTTGTGTTACATGTTTTTAGCACTTTCCAACAATGTTTTAGAGTGATTATAAATTCATTTAAACTATCTGTCTGTCTTTCTGTCATTCTATAAGTCCGTTGTGTGATCACGTAGGACAAGTATATTGAAAGTTAAACGATGAAGGCCTATGTATAGTTAGAAAGTGTTAATAATCTGTGTGAACCGAATGACTATTTGTTCTTTTTTCATAATACCTTAGCTCTCTAGAAGTAACACTATAGGACGCAATAACTTTTTTGCAAAAAAGTGTCGGTGGTTATAATAATCTAGTCGTTCAGTGCATATATAAATCAAAAAAGGTATGTCTGATACTACGATAGCAAATTTAAGAACTTAAAAAAATATATATATTATATTTAAATGTTGTAGAGATAAGGGTCGTTTAAAAAACAGCAAATGATGTTGGATTATTAAAGAATTTTAAATGCCACGTTAAAAAATTTAAATGTAACGGAATGTCAACGCAAGCTATTTGGAAATTTTACCAAAACTTGGTAGACATTAATTTATGTCAGGGTGTAACTACACATTAGTTTTTATGACATTCTGTGCAATAGTCACTGAGATACGGTTGCTACAAACTTTTGTCATACACAAACAGCGATATTTTCTGAAAATGATCAAATTGTGTTCTAAACCTCTCAAAATGTGTAAATCCATCGATAAATTGAAGTCGAATTTTTTTTTACGAAATTAATACATACTTCTATTGATATAAAATAAAGTAAAAAGCTGCTATTAAAAGAAAAACACTTTTTTTATATATAGCATTCTAGATGATAAGCAAATATTATATAAAATTATAAAATAATTTTAAAATCACTTTAAATTAGTCAAAGTATTTTTAAGAATTTTATTACAAATTATACTACAATTTCTAAACGCTTTTAGAAAGCAAAATTTTTTTTAACTTCATTTATTCCGATGACAAAAAAAAATATTATTTAAGATACAACCTATAAAAGACTTTAAAGCCAGTTATTACTTGAAAATTTTCCAAACAAAATTGTAGGGTTTTTTTTTTTTTTTTTTTTTTTTTTTCTGACAAAGTCAGATTTATCAAAAAAAAAAATTCCAAAATTAATACAGTTTTAGTACTAAGCTTTGACTGGTGGCCAAAGGCTTCTCTTTTATTACACTCCATAAAAATTGTTAGTACTTCATAAATCACGTATATACAAAAACGTGTAATTATATACGATCAAGGACACTTCCATTGTCACATAAAATTCAGTTTTATTCTGATACTGTTCAGTTCCGTTACATTAGTATTCGAGACTCAGGATAATAACAAAATTTTGGTGAGGATATGGAAATGGATCGATTTATCTGCTACATAAGTATATAGATAAATCTATCATCATTTCTTCGTCGGGCTTCGAAATAATCTATCAATTCATGACGTCAGTCAATGCATCAGTTATATTGTACAGAAATGACATATAAAAGCTAACTTTTTCAAGTGAAAAAATAATATTCGATTATGATATGTCTGTTATCACTTCTTGAAATTTATAAAATTGGAAATACATTAAAAATGCATTTGAGTGCTCACTATAAAAATTTCACTTGATTAGGAAGCAATTCAAGTAAAGCGAAAAAAAGAGAACGATAGAACCAGAAGAAGAATTAAAAAGGAACTTTCTTTTCGATGCTTTGTGTGTAATCGAAGGTTAGAAGCTGAAAAACTATTAAAAAGAATATTATCATAAAAACAACCAATTGCATTTGTATATTTATATTGATGTTCCAGAATCTTCGTTATAAAAAGCATTTTTTTTTTTTTTTAATTCATTTTTAGTATAAGGGGAGTTCTGGTTATATGAAAAATAATGTGATTTGATTAAATAAAATCTAAGTTTTTTTTTTTTTTAATTTGTTATTGGAATTTCTTTTATACTTAGCAAATAATTCCACAGATAAAGCGTATAGTCTGTAACTAAAGTCTCCGAAAACTAGAAAAAATTCCTATGTAAACAAATTACACTTAATACTGTTTTATTAAATAAATCCTTGTCGAATCCTGTTTTTAGACTGACTAAGAACAGGATTCGACAAGGATTTATTTAAAAAAAACATTATTAAGTGTACTTTTTTTACATAGGAATTTTTGATAGTGTTCGGAGACCTTTGTTACCGACTGTACAGTTGGCAGCAAAATTATTTGAACGCTAGAAATAATTCCTATATTTAAAAAAGGTACACTTAATACTGCTTTGTTAAATAGAAATTCTTGTCGAGTCATGTACTTAGTCAGTCTAAGAACATGATTTCACAGGGATTTATTTAACAAAATAGTGTTAAGTGCACTTTTGTTTGCATATGAATTATTGCTAGCGCTCGAATAATTTTGTTGCCAATAGTATAGCTAACAGGAGGTATGACTTTTGGTTAAATAGTTTCAATTTATATTTGCCCTGTAAATCGGCCTTTCAAATCCTCAACTTTCTACGAATAAAATGCGAATACTAAGCATATTATTGACAAAATAATATCAATATCTGCAAAACAAAATGCATTTTCTTTAATTTTATTTTAATGATCACCACGCTTTAACTAAATTTTATTTTTAGTTTCGGTATAAAATATTCTATTAAAAATACAATCCAGTCTCAATAAAAAACAATATTCTTTGTAATTAGAAATTTGTTTTAAATCATAAATATTATCCCTACAATGTAATATGTTACGCATATTAGGATTAAATTGTCACTTGATTTGTCATTAATTTGTCATCGATTCTTGACATGGTGTACCCATCCATCTGGTATATTGGTGTAACTTCAAAATGAAAGTTTTGAAACATCTCATCAAACAAATTTTCGATAAGTGGCATTTAACTGTTAAAATTTTTTCAGCAAATAATATCATCACAGGAAAAAATATTTAAATTACTCTAACCAGTAAAGCATACAGAAATTCAAACATAAATTTTCATAAGTTAATCACATTTTAAATATTACAATGTAAAATATTTTTTAAAAGTTAAACAAGTTCACAATTATAACAAATGAATGTTCATAATTGTTACAAATACGACATCACGTCAAAATGTTTTCAGCCAAAATTCAACAAAACAGGCGAACCTCAACAAATATTAGATACAAAGGCAGCAATACTTGAACATTAACATTTCGAAAAGTATTGAAAATATTATTTAACTCGAAAACGTGCGAAGATTTGAATTGAAAATACGAAATAATTGTTAAATATTTTCTGTTAATTTAAAAGATTCATTTCATTTAGAGTAATCCTATAAAAATTATGAATATGCATTTTCTTTTTTCGTAATATTATTTTATTAAAATACCGTATATTCCTGTGTATAATCCGCTGGTTGGATAAATCTCTTCTCTACCAGAAATTTTAATTAACAGAAAAAACTAAATTTGTACAAAGTAAGACCTCCGTATAAATATAACTTCGTCTGCTAATTAATTCTTTTGGTATAAAACTGATTTATCTGATATGTGTATTATATGCAGGAAAATACGGTAATAGAAATTATAATAAATGTTTCAATAGAACAAGTAGTAACAATAAAAATAAGTTAAAATGAATCAAATAATAAAATCGTGAATATATTTAATATAACATAAAAGTACAAATATATAAAATGTAGCTAACTTACAACTATTTCAAACGCTTACTATAAAACCTTTTTTTAATTGCAAAAACTGAAGTGTCTGTTTTCCTTTGCAATTATACTTTTCTCTCTACGAAAAAAGCATTTAATTGTAACAAAAACCTAGTAATTGTTATTTGTTTTATTTTATCTATTTATCTTATTTTATTCTTGTTCTTCTTTAGTTTTTATATTTATTTATATTATTTTACTTTTTTATATATTTTATTTTATTTTATTTTGTTTTATTTTATTTATTTATCTTATTTTATTCTTTCTCTTGTTTTTATTTAGTTTTTGTATTTATTTATATTATTTTACTTTACTTTATTTTACTTATGATATTTTTTATTTTTTTATTTGCTGAAAACGATATTTGTTACCTATAAGTTTTGGAAAATGATCTTTTTAGACTGAGAAAAAAAATATACCGCCTTCATCTAGAATGAATAAGTGGCCATATTCTAAATCTCTTAACTAGAAATATAGATTTCCAAGCTATGCGCATAAGGCACACCAATAAACTGTATAGACGAAATGATCGAGAATTTCTAGTCTACACATTTCTGGATGATGAAACAATATTTTGATTATTATGAATATTCTGAATCTTTTGTATTACGAGAAATTCTCGCTTGATTTTCTAAAAATGGGTAATAAACCAAGATTATAGTTGCTGAAACCCGCCTCTTGTAGTCTCATTTATTTTCAGAGATTTTTAAATAACTTTGCCCACGATAATATAGGTAAACGCTCTAGAATTCTAATGGAGGTTTCTAGAACTCGCTTCCAAAGAGGACTAAAATTTATAAGGATGACATGGAACTATTTTTCTAGAGCAGACAATGCAGATTTTACATGTCAGTTACAGAACTTTTTCTCAGTGGTAATATCGAAACAGTATAAATTTTTAATTCACTCCTGTTCGAAAAAATTCTGAAAGTTCTTAGGATGTTCTCAGAATTTCTGCTACACCATTTCCAATAACTTTCCGGTATATTCAGAAATATTGTGGAAAACAACTAACACCAGATCATTGTATCTCCGGAATTAATGGAATTTTTTTCTTCATAATTTGCAGGATTGAATAATTTTTCATGGTTTTTTACTTATCTCATACTAATAAATACTATTTATCTTTCATTCATTCCCAAAGTAACTTTTTAAAAAATAATAATAATAGATATTTTCCCTACATTTAATTAATACATGCTTTTCCCGGAGATATATTTTCCAACATTTCTTATTTCAATTTATCAATATTTGGACTTTTTATTTTAATTTAAGAATTCTCAACCATTTCTAAATAAAAAACTATTTTAAGATCCTAGCTACTTCATGTACAGTCACCCAAAAAAAAAACGCCACCCCCCCCCCCCCACCTAATTTCGCCGTAAATTATCGTAGAAACATTTGACTGGTACCGATCGATTTGTAATAACGTCTAGTTTATAACGGTATAGTTAAATTTTGCCTAAGGGGTCGTCTACATATTAAAACTGGCATTAACTTCATTTTCTTCAATAGCAACCCCTATTTTTGACTTCATATTCAGATTTTTGAGATCAAGGCGGTTAGGAAAACATACCTATTTATATACCTTAAATCAATTTTAAATAGAGTTACACGTGAAAATGTATTAGGGGTCCGTCTATACATTTAGAAAATATAAATCACGATCTACCACCCAGTATACATTATTTATTAAGTTTCACACCGGAAAAAATTTTCAGAAATGTTAATTATAAAATAAAAAAAAATGACTAATTCACAGAACTTTCTGAGTTAGTTTATGAATTAAAAGATTTTTATTGGTTTCTATTGATTAAACATCAGATAGTTCACTTCATACGAAGAAAATTAAATAGCTTGAATAGATATTAAAATATCTATCAAAAGAAAAAAAAAAAAAAAAAAAAAAAAAAAAGAGATGAATGGTTTTAAATTTGTTTGAAAATTCAAAATTATTTTAACTCAAGCTGCCGTATAATTGTCTGAAAAGGCGGCACTTAACCTGGTTCCCACGGCCGTTTCACAGTGACAATGGGAGTTTGTTCTGATACTGCAGTACTTTCATTTTCTTTAATTGACTTTTTTAAAATATTAAAACAGATTTTTTATTTATTTATTTTTTTAATTAATTATTATTATTTTTTTTTTCATGACATTATTAAAAACTTTTACATAAATCTCCACGATATTCTTTTGCTTTTATATTTTATAATGTGTAACAAATTAATATGTAAAATAATAAATCCTACTACTTAATGGGATGTTCTAAAATTCTACACTTTAACACAGATACCGAAGTGGACGGTGGGTGTAGAAAGGCTGACTACCCTTAATCTAAATCTTCACTTGAAAAGGTCAAAATGTTACATAACTCTTTTTTTTTTTTTTTTTTTTTTTTTTTTTAATAAGGAAAAAAGAAGAAGAAAAGGAGGAGAAAGAAAGATCAAAACGAATATAAAGCATATTAAACGTTAATACCCTTTAAACACTGGGAAAAGGCGGGGTTTTGTATTGTGTGTCATTTGGGAGCTGTAGAGTGCCAGAAAATTACTTTATGTAATAAAACTTTTCATTTAAAGGGTATTTAAAGCAGCATTATATTTAATACATAGACTATTCAGAAAAAAAATACCATTCATCTGGTTTATGAAAAATAAAGAACATTTTCTGGCATTGCTCTATGTATACATTCTTGTCAACCTGTCCCGGAAGATTACTGGTCCCGCCCCTTTCCGTACATTTTTTTCACATCAGTCTTTTTAGAGCCGTGTCAGCCATCGGTGGCTGACACTGATCTTTCCATTTAGGCTAAGTCAGCCGGCAGTGTAAAATATGATATAAAACTACAGAACTTACATAGTTTTAAGTAATTACTGACAATTTATTTAAAATTTACTTCATGTTTTTTTTTTTTTTTTTTTTTTTTTAAATAGGATTTTTATAGGATTATATCGTTAAGGCCTAATGGGGTTTATTGAAACTCGATAAACATAACACGCTTCTAAGCAGCACCTGTGGCCTGAATGGGATTTCCATAAGAATTCGCGTGGCGTTCAATGAATTAATCTTAAATGTATTTGAAGTTAATTACTCTAAAAATTAAATTGTGTACACACAGGGGCGGGAACTAACAATGTTACGGGTTAGGTTGGCAAGTATGCATATATATTTTGCTTGATTTATAAAAATTTATAACACATTTTCTTCTTTTTTTTTTAGTATTTTGTGTTTATATCTCTCATTAAAAATAAATACAATATTCATATATAAACATTTCCATACAGTAATGTATATAAACATATTGATTAAAGAAGATTTGTTGATATTATATAATTATTCTTCTATCTGTATAGTATATTAACACAAATATATTTTGTAAATTTCGCAGCATCGAAAAACAGCAACATAGCTTCCATATCAAGGCTTAATGTAAATAGCCACGCCTTTTCACAAATTTTCTAAAACTTTATAATATAAAGCAAAATAATTTTGCATATTTGTAATTAAATCATTTAAGTTTTGTCTTCAATAATCGATGTAGTAAATATCATAGTGATTTATGCATACCAGCGTCACATATAGAGTCAAATAGGAATATGCAAATTTGTCTTTTTTTTAAAATAGTGTTTCAGCGAATCAGAGGCGGGGCTTCTTTTCTTTTGAAATTCTTTCACAATCCCTCGCCTACATTGTGATAACTTTACAAAAAATATGCCAATTTGTATAATAAACATCGAAATATTGCTTAGGAAACAATAAAAATAACATAAAGGTAAATTAAAATAGTTTTCCGTCAAATTATATACAAACATCAGGGATGGAACACTGGCGCAGATTTCATACCACTATCAATGTAAGAAAATTTTCTACCTCTTGAATCGACGATATTATAGGTAGAGAAATTTCTTAAGCACATTCCGGTATGAATTCTGCGCCCGTGTTCCATCCCTGAAACATTTACTTATAGAAGATACAGATTATAACAAGTGACGGCCCCCTAACAGGAATAAAAAGTGAAATATCTCTGTAACTCAAAAAATAATGTTAGGAACGAGCTGTAAATTTGGAAACCTATGTTTTTGATGATGCCCGTTCTATTCGTGCAAAAATTAACATAGGTCATAATTCATAATTTTTTCAAATATGAATTTATTAATAATTTTCATAATTCAAAAAATGTTTTTTTAGCAAAAATTTGCATGGAATATGTTTGGGTTACTTCATTCTAACGAATAAAAAAAAAACAGAATTTAAATATCATAATTATTTCGGAAGATATGATTTAATGTTTGTCACATTCATTTAACATTAGCACCCCCAAATTTTGACAGCTTATAACTCTATGAAAAATTGAGCGAAATATATAAACTATACCATTTTCCGTGATGATTTGATCCAAACAATTCAAATAAATTATAAAAAATGGGGGTTACCATTGAAAAAAATGAAGTTGATGTCAGTTTTAATATGTAGACGACCCCCTAAGTAAAATCTAACTATAACATTATAAACTAGACGTTATTACAAACTGATTGGTACCAGTCGCATGTTTTTACGATAATTTACGGCAAAATTAGGTGGGGGGGTGGCGTTTTTTTTTTTGGGTGACTGTACATTTACGTTAAATGGAATACATTCTACTGCTTTTTCTAAGAATAAGAAATGAAAAAAAACTTTCGATAAATATTATTTGGTATAATGATGCTTAAAAAATCTCCGTTTCTTCTCCAAATAACAACAATTTCCGTTTATTTCTTTTGTTGTGCCATTTCCACCCACAACTAGCTTCGAAATTCAGGAAATTTATACATTTTTTTTCCTTCTATATTATTTTTTTTTTTTTATTCGAATCTTTTTGTGACTGAAAGATTCTCATTTATTCTCCTTTACTATTTTTTATTTAATTGATATGTATCGAAATGCCAGTTTTGAGAATCTGTTTTAGTTTGTATTTCTTCATAAGGATATTCGAAATTAATTTCGTTAAATTCTACGGTTTCTTAGAAAAAATTGAGTATAAAACATTTATTTTAGCGCACGAATATGCTAAAAAGGCTTTTTATCTAATAATTTATTTGAAAACTGATATAATTTTTAAAAAGTAGTTTTAGAATATTTATAAAAATATTTCTCGAATGTCATCATCCTCATCAATTTCAGCCTTTATTTTAAACCAATACAGAATGAAGGCCTAAACTAGGTGACTCCAATTTGTCTTGTTTTCTGCAATTCTTCTCCATTCGTCCCCATCAAACTTGAAAATTTCATCTTTCTCACGACACTGTGGTCTCTTTCACGCTGTTCCTTTTCTTATCTGTTGGTATCCAGAATAAGATTTTGGTGGTCCATCTATCATCGTTTCTTCTAGCAAAGGGACCAGCTCAGCTCCATTTTAAATTCTTTACAAATGATATCAGTAAAACTTTGGTTAACTCCCTAATCCACGTGTTTCGCTTTCTGTCTCTCCTAACATGCATATCTCCACGCTTCTTTGAGTTGTTTCAAGTTTCTTTATAGTTTTACACATCCAAGTTTCTGAAGCATAAGTTAACACAGGGAAAATATACCAATTAAAAACTTTTCTTTTCAAACAAAGGTCTCTTTTGAATATACCGATTTCTTCCAAATGCTTTCCTTGAAAGTTTAACTCTGTCATTAATTTCTTCCATGTTTCTGTATATCGTAATGACTTGTCCCAGATAAGTATTACTGCATACCATTTCCCTTCATTTTTCATTAAATTCATTATATATATATATATTGCTAAATAAGAGTGTTTTTTATTTATTTTTTTATTTATTTTTATTTATTTATTTATTTATTTTTAAAAATGCCTTATTTAAATCTTATTCTCTAAAAAACCTGACAAATGTTCAATTAAGTAAAATGTTTTGTAGTTCATTTTAATGTCTATGTCCTAATTTTAGCCTAGAAATTTAAGTTTCAAATCTGGATTAAGTTTTGTCAATCCCATTAAAAAATAAAAATAATAAAATAAAAAATTACAGTTCATATAATAAAAACGTTACCTTTTAATTTGTGTTTGTTTTGTATCATAAGCGCATTGATAATTTTTTCTTTACATGATTTTAAAATATCATTAAAAATATATGTATTCAAGTTTATTTCTTTTTAAAAAAATAATATAATCATTTTTCTGAAATATATTCTGGAGAATGCGATCATAATATGAATTAAGATAACACAGAAATGCACAGAAGAAACATTATATATTAATATTTACAAATTGTCATTGACGGTAGAAATATTTTTAAGTTATGAGTTTTCAAAGTAAAGAAATGTTTAACATATATTATAAAAAATGTTTAAAATCCAGCTTTATATATCTATATGTATATTAATATTTTTTAAAACGTAGTAAAAGCCGAACAACAGAAGATTTAAGACCCCCCGGAACCACATAGACCAAGAAGAATAAAATCTCCTCAAATTAAAATTACCTTTGAAGACTTTGTTAATTATTGAAACAATTAATTTTACTTTTTGATTTTTGAAACAATATAAAAATTTTATTTATTGATTTTTTATTTTAATTTAACTTAACTTCAGACTTACCTTAATATTATTCCTACATAGTTAGTAGCTATTTAAATAATGTTGCCTTTACGTTAAAACGACATGACACCAAAACAAGAGAACCAAACAAACAATGAGAGAATAAACAATTAAAACACTTTTTTGACAAAAATATTTTTCAATTAAGAATAGCTCAGAACGATGAAAAAAACTTTCAAGGGAGACCTTTTTTACCATTGCACACCAATGTACGATTTCGTTTGCTGGTGGCTACAATAGCAAATTTCTAGCAGGTTCCCGATCGTACATTAAAATAATTTAATATAAATATGAGAAAGAATGGCGAAAAACGTTTTTAGTTCGAAAAATGAGATAATCAAACAACCCCCCTCCCCCCCCCCAAAAAAAAAAGGAAAAAAGGAAAGGGAAGGGAAAAAAAAGAAAGAAAACGGGATGAAGCAAGTGTAGTCACATGGATTGCAACAAGTAAAATAAATCAAAAGTTTAGTTGTTCAAAACATACGAAGAAAAATTGAACCTTTGAAGCAACTTGGAGTCTTTAAAACGAGTTTAAAAAAACAATAAACTCTTAAAAACTATTTTAATTAGATTAGATAATTATTTTGTTCAATTTTTAGTAGAACTGATCCATTAGTTCGAAATAATAACTTAAATTTCTCTTAAAATAATATTTAGTAATACTACAAGAACATTGGTTTAAATTGTTTTCAGTTTGATTAGTTTAACGCCATCCGATGGTGAATTTTATCACTGGAGTTAGTATTTATTTATAATAAGACAATTTAAAACGGGATTTTTTTTATTTGTGAGTGTTTTTTCTGATGGCTTCTTTTGCTTGATTTCTAATTTTCTTATATATACAAGGTGGCTATAATTAAACTTCCCCTATAAACAGCATCCTACAGCGCAAACAGGTGAACGGAATGGAACGAAATCTGGTATATTGACTATACGCAAGATGCGCTCATGGAATTGCGAAAAAAAAATTAGTCCCAAAATGTCCACCAGAGGGCTCCTTTTCCAGAAAAACATTAAATTTAACACAATAAATGACCAAAACGAATACAGAAACAATATTCCTATTTATTGACTCTGATCACCTTGTCATCGAACCACATTAAGTAAACGTAAGGTAAATGTAACAGTACGCTGTTTGAGAAAAACAAAACAGTTCAGTTTGCAGAAACAATAACAGATTAGGACGAAATTTCACAAAAGGAGCAGTTGTTAATCGTGTCCAGGACGATGTAAGTGCTCCATGTGTCCACCCTCATTCACCTGCAAAATTTCAAGTGGATGGACAGTGTGTTCAACAGCAGATTGTAACTGATCAGTTGTGATGCTTCGCATATGAAGCGTTATGGAGTTCTTTAAGTCATTCAACGTCGCAACACCTCCACGATACACCACACTTTTTAAGTGGCCCTATACCCAGAAATTGCACGGATTTAGATCCGGCGAACGTGATGGCCATGGATTACGAAAGAAGCGACTAATAACACGTTCGTCTGTGAAGTGTTGGTGAAATAGCGCCTTCACGGATGCATGGAAATGTGGGGACGCACCATCCTGCATGAAAAGGGTCGATGTAAGGACCGCCTTTGCTGAAGTTACGGCACAACAAACGTCTGCAGCATGTCATGGTACCGACGGCCCGTAACGGAACATGTGACAGGACCACGTGCAGTTATTTCCTCAAAGAAGAATGACCCAAGGATGAATGTCGCCGTGAATCTACACCAGACAGTCACCTTTGGAGTATGTAGGGGAATTTTAGTGGGCATCTGCGAATTTTCTTTAGCCTAAATGCGGCAACTTTGTGTGTTAACTGTTCCATTGAGGTAGAAATGAGCCTCGTCACTCCCCAGAATATTTCAAGACCATGACAGATCAACAGTCATTCTGTTGAGAAAACTGACTGCGAATGAGAGACGTTGTGGCTTGTCCCTATCAAGCAGCTCTTGGGTATGGTGAATCTTGTATGGGAAGTAGTGCATTATGTTTCTGAGAACTTTTCGGATGGGGCTGTAAGAATAGGCTGTCGAGAAACTGCACGTGCATTATTGCCCACAAACTTTGAGACTGTGCGGCAACAACTGCCTTGACAGCATCAACAAGTACCGGTGTGACAGGTTTACGGCCTCTTTCAGGATGAACCCCTAATTTCTCTGTCCCTTTAAATCTCTTAATCATGGTCTGAATACCTTTAGTAGACATTGATCAACGCTGTAAGTTCTTTATACGACGAAATTCACGAACTGCAGCAGAAGCATTCCCCTTGTTTTCGAAAAATAGTTTCACCAATAACGCACGTTCAACTAAAATTACCATCATCATTACAGCCGGAAACATCGACGTAAAGCATGACAACGTCTTCAAACGTTTTAAAGCCTAACCTGTTTTGCATAAAGCTTCCTCTTCTTCGCAAGCATGCAAATCTCGACATTTTTATCCAAGAACTGACAGCTTTTTTCCGGTTTTGCATTTTATTACTCATAATTATTTTTCTGGATTGTTAATAGTGTTTCTGTATTTGTTTTGGTCGTTAACTGTGTTAGATTTAATGTTTTTCCGGAAACGATGGACATTTTGAAACTTTTTTTTTCGAAATTCCGTGAGCACATCTCGTGTATAGTTTATATACCAAATTTCGTTGCCTTCCTTTCACCCGTTTGCGCTGTAGGATAATGTTTATAGGGGAAGTTTAATTATAACCACCCTGTATAATATATATATTACAATATACATCGTAAATATATTGTATATATACCGGCTGATCCAAAAATCACTAGACTTTTTAAAACCATATAATTATTAAACTATTACAATAAAATGACGCGGTTTGCATAGAAATTCTCGGAAACACGGAGGATTTTTGTTTTTAATGAAAAACAATATATTTATATTAGTTACATTTTTGACTAAAAGGTGGCGCTGGAGTTCAATTAACAGACTTGGAAAATTATGACACAGTTCATTCATATCAATAAAAGTGTTTCAATACCTACAGGTATTCAATTTTATTCCCAACACTGATAATTACAGCCGTCAGACTACTGAAGACACCCTGCATAGCGTTAAAAGCATGCCAGAGGGTACACATGGTAGACACATGGTGAGACAAATGGTGGCGTATAGTTTCTTTTAACTGCACCAAAGACGTAGGCCGATCTCTATACACAAGTGACTTCAAATAACCCCATAACCAGAAGTCACAAGGTGTAAGATCTGGAGACCTTGGGGGCCATTCGTGAGGAAAACATCGGCTAAGGACATGATTGTCTCTAGATGTTGACCTCAGAAGTGTCGTGACAGGAGTAGCTGTGTGCGAAGACGCTTCATCCTGCATAAATGTTATTGAATGGAGTGATTTACTTTCTTGCAAGTAAGGGATGACTTTGTTTTTTAATAGCGCTTCATATAGTTCACCTGTGACAGAAACTGTATGAAATGTTATGAGAAAATGCGCAATAAACTCATCTGCTTATTTAACGCATGATAAGATTGTATTCTATATAAAACACTAGCGCCACCTTTTGACAAAAATTATAATTAATATGCAATATATTTTTTTTCATTAAAAACAAAAATCCCCCATGTTTCTGCGCCTTTCTGTGTCTGCATCGTTTTGTTCTAAATAGTTTAATAATTATAAGATTTTAAAAAGTTTAGTGACTTTTGGATCACCCGGTATATTGTAATATTAAACGTATTTCAATATATATTATAATTAATATATATATATATATATATATATATTCTTTCCTCTATGTTAAATTCAGTTCTATATTTTAGTGTGCTGTTATTGTTTTAGTTCTATTAATTGCTAAATTTTAAGATTAAATTTTATTACGTTATCTATTATTTATATATATATATATATATTACAATATACAAGCAGCTACTATTTTTAATGCTTTTCATTAATTGTGTGCATATGTAAACGGAAATATATTTTATATTTAATGCTGGATGTTTATAACTGCTTTCCTACATACGTACTCTTCTTGTTCATAAAGTAATTTATCTGCATTAACGAAAAATAATCATAATAAATTGGTTAGTATACACTAAAGTTTACAAATAAAATTGCAAAATTCACTTTTGACTTCGTGATATCAGTGTCAAGTTACATAAGCTTATATGGCCTGTTCGGCGTTTTAATATGTTATAGAGTGTGTTTAAAATAGAGTTTTTTTTTATTTCATTTAACAGAATTATTATGCGTTACAATATATAAGCAGCTACTATTTTAAATGTTTTCATTAATATTGTACATATGTACATCGAAATATATTTAATTTTTAATGCGGAATGTTCATAATTGATTCTTTACATACGTACTCTTCTTATTTATAAAATACTTTATCGGCGTCAGCGAATAATATTTATAGTATACCATACCCTAAAGTTTACAAATAAAATTGGCAAATTCACTTTTAACTTGGTGTTATTAGGGATAAGTCACATAAGCTTATATTTCAAACAAATATTTTGAAAGTTTGATTTAAAATAAAATTATGCTTTTAAAAAATTAAAGAACACGCTTTTATTGAAATGTGCACTAAAAAGCACAAAATATCTTTCTTTATAGTATTAAAATGCAGGGTAAGAAAAAATTGTGTGAGTGACACACCATATTACACGGTGATTATAAAATAATTTATATTTAAACAAAAACCATTTTTAAAAAACCTCCCCTGACTGGGATCGAACGTTAGACCTTTAGATTTGTAGCCCGGAGCTTTACCTCACAGCCACAGCGTTCACGTAGGTAAAGTCTTTTTTTTACAATATAGATTTTTTATTTGCTCCCAAAGCGGTTACAAACATAAATACAGGTGAAGCTAATAAAAGCGTGTTAAAAATAATTAACTGTTTTCAACTTCTTGCTTCATTTTAACCGCAGCCGTTTCTCCTAATCACCCAACATGTGTGACATTGTGAGTACATTTTGGCTTGAATAGTGTTGAATTTAATCATTTTCTTGTTTGTTTAACACTGTTAAAATTATTTGTTTTGGTTTTTTATACATTCCACTTTCATTTTTCCCTTATCATAATTTAAATTTAATAATTTGTCTTTTTGTTTAGAAATTCAGTGCTGCTTTATGCGCCTATTTTTTATGCAAAATAAATTTGCCATTTATTTTGAATTTAATATATATATATATATATATATATTTAGAGAGAGAGAGAGAGAGAGGCAGAGTTAGATAGGTAGATAGATAGAATTGATAATTATTAAATTCTGTTGTGTAAAGTTGGGAATGTCAAACAGTACAATCACTCTTTTTCAGCGATTAAGAGATAAAAGTTCTAATTTTGCCAATATATGTTTGATAATACAAAAGTGCTAATTTTCTTATTTAGAAGAAAAAATAATTTGATATCTTACAAAGATGCAGCAAAAAAATTTTATTTCAATATTTTTATGTAGAATGTAATTTTTATCATTTGTATTGCAATAAATATATATATATATACATTTATTTCTGTGTAGAAAAAAAAAAAAAAAAAAAGAAAAGAAAGAAAGAAATCGGTAATGAATCTACAAACGCGCCAATTAAAAATATGCTTAGTGCAAAAGAACAATTTTTTCTTCCTTATATAAAACGATTAATTAAAATTTAAAAATTCGAAAAGAGGTTTTTTTTTTTTTTTTTTTAAATACATTTATTTTGCACCCGACTTAATTCAAATTTGTAATATTTTGCACAAATTTTTTTCTTATTAAAAAAAAATGATAATAATAAAGAAAATTTAAAATAAAAATGTTTTAATGAATTATAATAGAATATAAAGACGCTATTATAAAAAAATAAATATACATCGTATTCATGAAGACGAAAAATTCCCGCTTTTTTAAAAACCAATATCTTAAACTATTTGTTCTATTTCCCTCGTGCATTATGCAGCAAAAGTAATAGTGATTTTCTAACTTTTGAACTATTTCATTTCATTTTTCTTTACTATGAAATAATTTCAGCAGTCGGAGTTTGAATGTGTTTAATTATATCGTCGAGTCTTTGTTAAACGTTGTTTAAAAGTACGAAACTTTGACTCTTGATCTATTTGCAATTTTATTCCCTGAAGCCATGTCAAATAATGAGACCTTTATTGTTATTACCAATTTAAAACATCATTAAAATAATGGGAAAGCAGTTTTACCAACTCATGCTATTTTTTTTCTATACGTTTTTTTATGTAGCAACACAAAGGGTTTCATGCTAGAGTTTGTAAAAAAAAAATCGATTTTGAGAAATTGTAAAGAAAAAAAAAGCACAGAAGGAAAAATCTTGATTTTGAATTGATTTCGTGATATATTCTATTATTATAAGGATAATATTGATTCTGAATTATTTTCGGTGTCCCCGTATAGAAAATTGCATTAATGCATTTCGGAGCATTTTAGATGCAAATTCACTGCAAACATATGCAGAAAAATGCATTCCTTAGACAGTTTACACAACATATTAATTCTTCTCCGTGAGAAACACGGAAGGACACTGAGAGAGAAACAGTATGACTCACATTAAATTACACTTCTTACATATGCACAATTAATTCATATTATGCCAAATCTACATAATAATATAACCTATGACCAAAGCATATTTAAAGCAAATATCTATATTAAAATTATGTTTTTATACATAAATAATTAACAGTTTACAAACAGTCATGCATGGCATGCAGCAGATGTGCAGAAAAGCAAGAATAAATTATTATATGACTCATTTAACCTAACACTACAATATACAATTATGTATATCAATACACGATAAACTTGTGTCTAGTTGTAAAAATATATTATGGGATCAGCAGCTATGGACATGAAAGCTTATAAAATGAGTAAGAAGCTTTAATTGAACGAAAAATCTTTAATTAGGCTCAGATAGTTAGGGATAGTTAAGTAAGCACCATGAAAATCTCTAATTCCCTATACCAGGACCACCGATTTATCATTGAACTAAGAAGTGTTAAGTAGAGATGCTAAGTAGCTTCTTGCTAAGTAGAGATGATTGTGTTTTCCGCAACTCGCCACTCAGAATAATGGCAGTATTAATGTGAATATTTAACTTTTATTGTTCATTGTGCTTTGACATGTAATAAAAATTCCAGATATAGCCTTGACCTCTAGAAATTCCATGCCATTTTCATGCATTTTGCAAGCTACAAAATGCTACGAAAAGTGCTTTGCTCAGAATTTTCACTTTTGAAACTTGATCTGTTTGCGTTATAATGTGCGATGCCGGAAAAAGTTAAATGCAGGATTAACTTAATCGATTAATCAGGTTTCAAAGTACTGTTTATTGACAAGTACATGACGTACAAAGATACATGAAAACATAGATATAGTCATCAAGTTTCTTGGCTCGTGTGCACGCTAAATAGCGGACTCTCTCAACAGAAAATTACCACATCGTTGGGTAAAGCGCGCTGGTCTGCGTGATGTTCCTATGTTACCAAGGCCTCCAGGTCGTCAGATCTCATGCTATGGATTTCTTCCTGTGGGGCTATGTTATGGACAAAGTGTAGGTCCCCTCAGTGCAACCAACGCAACAAGAGGTGTGAGAACGCATCATTGCTGCTGTGACGGGCTTTGATGGAAACTTTCTAGTGAATGTATGGGTGTGTGCAGGGGGACAAACGGCGAACACATTGAACATTTGTAGAATGCACCAGAAACTTGTTGAGTGTATCTATCTTTTCATGTATCACCCGTCTTTGTATGTTCAAAACTCGTAAATATACAGCTCTTTGAAAACAGATGAATCATTTAGGCTAATCCTGTCTAAGGGAAATTTAATAATTAATATTTATTGATAAATTTTCTTAGTGATTTCAGTTTAATTTTTTTTTTTTTAAATTGTATTATTTTATATTTGTTGGGATGTGCATGCGTGTGTGTGTAAAAGGGATAAAAAGAGAGAGAGAGAGTAACTATTTTCCTATACAAAATGTACATATTTTTATTAATATTTTTTGTTTTAAATTCCTAATAAGTATTATTTTGTACTACGAAAGTATAAAAAATATTTTTCATAATCCTACGCAATTGTATATTTAATCCATTGTATAAATGAGTTCAAACATTTTGTTGGTCTCAAAATTTCATACCTTAAAAACAATTATTTCATTGTTCCGCTTGAAAATACGACATAAATAACTATGATTCCGTAGTACTTTAATTAATTTTTCATTTTAATGTTTATTTTCCATTATTTCAATAACAGAAGAGTCATTCTATATAATAAATTTCCGAAGATTCTTTCGGTTATTGTTACTTCCGATCAAAAATATGTTACAGCTTACTGTAGGGCTGCTGTGTTTGGAATTGTCCTTCTCTGCAATGAAATCAAACAATGAAATTTTTGCTATTGTTCACAATTTAATAATTGCCATTAAATTAATAAAGATATTTCAACTAACTCTTATTTCCTCAACAGGAAAAAAAAATAAACAACACAAAAGAGATTATATCGAAAATTTCATTTCAATATAATGGGAACTAATAAAAATTAAATGCATCAATTTTTGAGTGTCTGAATTGTGATAACTTTTGTTTACTTCCCCGAATTCTTCTTAAATTCTCAATTTAAAAAGACTGGAAGAACACAAATGCGGTAAAATTATTCCTGGGTTTGAATTATAGTTTATTTGTAATTCTTTAAAATCCAATAATTTAAAAATACTTATTCTATTATTCTTATGAAAACTATTTCATTAATTCATTAATGACGTAGTTTTCATAAGAATGATAGAATATCATAACATAATCATAACAATTATTTCATTGTATATAAACTATTTTCATCTGAATAGTTATTTGCTAATATTTCGATAGTAGAAGAATCATATTATTCAATTAATTGAAAGAAACTCTTTTGGTTATTGCTATTGTTACTTCAAGCCAAAAGTACGAAACAGCTCGCTGTAGTGCTGCTATGTTTGGAATTATCACTTTCTGAGATCTCATCAAATAATCTCATCATGAGTCCTCTGCTATTTTTAATATTTATAAAACTTCATTAAAATAAGACAATTTTACTACATAAAAAAAAAAAAAAGAAAAAGAAAAAAAATTAAACATTACAAAAGACAGTCAAAAATTCTTTTGTAAAAAGATTCTACTGAAACATATTATGGTTTCATAATTTTTTTTAAAAAAAATTCTTATTAATATTTATATCTGGTATTTCAATAAGAGAAAAATCACATACAATTTAATTAATTCAGAAAAAAATCTCAATTTTCTTTACTCCATTTTAAAAGTACGATATATCTTGCTGTAGTTGTACTGCTGTGTTTGGAATTATCACTTTCTGCAGTCTCATGGAATAATGATACCTTTGTTATCACTAACAATTTAAAGAGTATCCTTAGAGATAATTTTACTAACTCATATTTCCTCAACAAAATATAAAATGAAATAAAATAAGATAATCAACACAAAATATATTATTTGAAATACCATTTTGAAAACGACCTTTTCAAAAAGGTATTTCAAAAAGACCTTTTCAAAATAAAGAGAAAAGCTAAAGCCAAATATATGAATTATTATGTATTTGTGTTCTGATAACGTTTGTGTTTGGTTACTCGAAATGTTTTAAAATTCACAATTTCGAAAACTGGAAAATTATAAAGGCTGTAAAATTTATTCCTGGATTTGAATTATAGTCCATTTTTAAGGTTTTGTAGATAATTTTTAATTGTTTATTTAAAAATTTCATATTTAAAAACAATTAATCTTTTATTCTACGGAAATAAATTACGCAAATAACTATGATTTAATTATTTCTAAATTATATTGTCATTTTAATATTTATTTGCTGGTATCTCAGTAGGAGAAGAATCATTCTGATTAATTAATTTACGGAGATCCTTTGAGTTATTGTTACTTCAAGCCAAAAGTATGAAACAGCTCGCTCTAGTGCTGCTGTGTTTGGAATTATCATTTTCTACAATCTCATTAAATAATGATATTTTTGCTATCGCTCACATTAAAAAGCATCGTTAAAATAATAGAGACAATTTTACTTATTCATATTCCTTATCCTTATCGTTAAAAAAATTAAATAGAACAAAATAGATTATATCGAAATTTCTTTTAAAAATGCCATTTTAAAACAAAAATGAAAGTAGTCAAATAATAAAATTTAAACGAGACAATTATTCCTTGCTTTAGGTTACATTATTATTATTATTATTTTCTCTCTGAATTCTTATGAAATTCGCACGTTGAAAAACTGAAAAAGTAAAAATGTGATTAAAAAACTATTTCCTGTGATTGGAATATATTTTCTTTTTTATTTTCACGGATAATCTGTACTTTATATTATCTTATTTCATTTTTTTATTCACTATTTTAATGAGTATAATACACACGTCTTTTTAAAGTAAATAAAATATATTTTAAGCTAAATAATACATAAATAAAACACATATAAATAAGTGTGTAAAAACATATTCTTTCCAAATTAGGAAATGAAATTCCTATTTTTTTACTTTCTCTTACCCGTGATAGAAAAAGAGGTGTTTTGGGGACCGAATTTTCAAAAATTGAAAGTTTTTCCCCCATATTTCCACGTTTTGAGACCCCCCCCCCCTCCCCTTCGAATCCGAAAATAAAATTTTTAGCTGTTTATCTCTATATGTGTGTCCTCACCATAACTCAAGCCATATTATTCACAGGCATAAAGTTTAATGGCTGTTTTCTAAATTTTTACCATATGGGGATGCTATTTTGCTAAAATACAAGAAATAGTTCGTGTACGGAGACATCCAAGAGAATTTGTTTGAATTTCATCCGTGGGCAAAATTTCGTGTAAATGCATTTTAAAATCTTTAGACTACACTAAACAAAATAAAATGAATTATATGTATAAACCTTTTTATACATATATTTTTCTCTGCATAAAAAGATGTTTCGTATAGAATATGGTGTCAAAATAATTCAACATTCCTTTAAAGGGCCACTCAAAAGTATTACGATATATTAAGAGATTGATGGTCGTGCATTGCAAGTGCAAGTTGTAGAATATGATTTCATGTAGTTTGTACATTATTTATAGATAATATATAAGGCTAAATGTAATTGATGGAAGTGGTTTACTAAATTTTATGATGTCCAGTAAATTTGCTAGAAATGATAATTACTTTCTCATACCCACATGGCAGACAAAATATTGATTGAAGTCCAATTTTAAAGTTTATTTATTTATTTATAATTAATTAATTATATGTTTTGAAGTTCACTGGATGCGAAAATCAAATTTTTTAAGTCTGATATATGTGTGTATGTATTTTGTTAGCATGACTTAAAGATAGATACTTGCAGGAAATTTATATTCAAAGATTTTTTTTTCCCACAACTTATTAATTTTATACGTTTTAATATACAGTTTCCATCTCTCATTCCCTTGGCTTTTTTTTTTTTTTTTCTTGCGATTTCTTACTATTTTCTTATTTTTCGCTCTTTTCTGCACCAAAATTATAATTCTCAAGAATATTAGTATATTAATCTTCTTTTTCACATTATATTCAGAGTTTCTTTCATATTGAAATTTGTTTCTTTGTAGTTAACAGGAGTATTTTTATCCTATTTTTGGCAATTCAACCTATCACAAAAATAAATTAATTTTATTAACATTAAATTAAAGAAAGAAGGAAAGAAAGAAAGAAAGAAGAAGAAGAAGAAGTCAAAATAGGAATAAGGGATAAAAGAAAAATATAATCAAGGGGAGAAATTATAAGTTTTTCCTCACTGACATACAAATTTAAGTACTGCGTTTCAATCGATAATATTCCCAATTTTCAGAAGTTTACCGTCATAAAAATTTAATTAAAAAAACTTGTTTGTAAATTTAAATAAACTATTTGTGAAGAAAGAAAATTATTCAATTATTAAAGTTTCGTATACATTCAATAAACCAACAGCAAAAAATAAATATGATAAGTTCAATGGGTTTGTTAGATAGTTCATAAAAGGATCAAACTAATGATAGTTAAAATGGCCCCTAACTTTTTTACCTGGTTGGCAACAAGGTTGTCGGTGTGTAAAATTTTTATGGGGCAATTTATTATATGCCCATTCGCAAAACTCGCTAATATTCTTTATAAAACTTAGCTCATATCAAATCCATATTTAAATTATTGAACAGTGATGCGGTCAACACCATTTTTGAAATGATTTTATCGCCAAACTCGCTGACGTCTTGTCAAGCTCGACAAATCTTGGGTACACTACAAAAATTCATTTGGCGTATTACTTTTACATCATATTGCTTTTAAGTTTTAGGAATGTCAAGATATTTCATTTTTGATAATGGCGGCACAAATTTTGCAAGGACTTTTGTTGAGGTGACCAAAACTGCACAGCTAACGATATTAACGCGCCAATTTCACGGTTTTTTTTTTTATTAAAAAAAAGAAAAAAAAAAGCTTATTCTGCTACTTTATCCACATAAGTAAATTCGGAATTAAAATATTAAATTGTAAATAAAGTAATCATTTTCAGGTGAGCATACTTGCCAACCATCTCATTAATAACCGTACAATTGTAAACGCCCCCTGAAAAAACGCCCCTTTTCTCACACCACTATATTTTTAGAGTAATTCTCTCCAAATATTGTTATGATTAAATAAGACTAAAATTACTCTAAAAAATTATTGGTGTGAAAAAAAAGGCGGGTACTAAAAATTGTACGGTTCATAATGAGATGGTTGGCAAGTATGGGTAAGATAGCTATTGTCTAGTAAAAATAAAATAAAAAAATAAAAAAATAAAAAAAATTGAAGTTGTTGTCACGAAGGGGGAAAAAAATCAACTAACCATCAGCTACAAGTAGAGTCGGTATAATTTTTTAATTTCAATTAACAGAAATTTATACAGCCTTTCAACTAGAAACTTTAAAGTTTCTGAAGCCAATTTTGCTTTTCGTTTAAAGAAGAATTAGCTCCCCATTTGTTAAGTGATCACAGTTCAACAATCTTACTTTTCAGTAATTTTATCCAGCACTATATTCTGCTTTCGTCTGTGCGATTTGTATATTATCAAAATATTTTTTACATTTTACCTAAATGAATATGTTTAAATGAATAATTGCAATAATGTTTAATGAATACCTAAATATAAATTTAAAGGGAAATTTTTCATTTTGAATTACCTTATTGAAGACTCTATTATTTTATCAACTTGTTCTCAGAATTATTGAAAAGAGTTGTTACAAATATATTAACTTTAACAAAAACAAGTTTCATTTTATTTAATATTTGAAAAGAATAATTGATATTGTAACCTTATCGCTATTTGTGTCTTTTATTACAAAGAGCAAACTTGTATCAACTGTTATGCTACAATGTATCTCTGAACTCCCCATACGTTGCTTACTATATTTCCTAAATAGTGGATAACTGTTGCTTTCGGATTTTTTTCCTTAAGAACTGTTGTTATTGCAGTAAATAGGTAATTATTGTATTTATCTTGGATAATTTCTTGAAATCTTTGCATTTTGCCATATGGCATGAAATAAGTAAAATAGCCATATCCTTCAAACTCGGAAGCTCAACTCCCAGATCGATAATACTACTCATCCTTGCACCCCTAGCCCGGAGAAAGTGGATCGACCTCTCACATCTGGGCCTCGCGTCGTGACGTCACTTTACAATCGATGACGTTTTCCGGAGAGGGGGGAAGAGAATAATCCAGGAATTTCTTTTGTCAATATCGACGTGATGGTCACAGTTACGCTCGCGTGGTGGCAACATTTTTGGCTGCAGCAGAGATTCTATGTAGCAAGAAGAGGATCAACTTGTTTCTCTTTATTCAGTCAAAGTAGGAACAGTGTAATTCACTGTTTAACGGAGTGGGGTAAAGAAGGTGTGTGACCGGAATCTTAAGAATGCATGCATTAGAACATTTTTGCTAGTAAAAGGCAACAAGAAATGTTCGAGGTTATTAAAAAAGGTTTTTGAATACATGAGTTTCACTTTTTCTATTTCCGTAAATACTTATTTTTAATTTTGCACTATTTACAGTTTGCTTTCCTTGAAAACTAAGCAATAACTAAAGGAATAATAATCAAATTACACTTACTATATCTATTTTTATGTAAAAGTAAGACAATAATAATAATAATGAATCATATTTTTTCAGATAAATTTGACAAGATTTTTGTCAAGATCTGATTTATATGACAAGATTATTTTATATGTATAATTTTCTCATTCTCATAAACAGATTTATATTTCTTCGAATATTTTATTTCTTCGAATCATTTTAATAATTGTTTCTTCTCAGGATAATAATCTAATAAAGTGACAATATCTTTCTTAAAGGCTTAGCCAAAAAAAAAAAAAAAAAATGCTTCTATACCTTTTTCCTAATATTAGATATTTCAGGTATTTTTTATTCGTTGATTTTATTGGAATTAAATATGAAAATAAAAGAACAATTCTCATTTCAAAATTAAAATTATTTAATTTTTGCCCTATAAAGCTTCTAGTGCTATCTATTTTTAATTAACAATCAATAATTTTGCATTTCTATTGAAAATAGCCAGGGAGGAAAGAGCATGGTTGAGAACTGTGACAACCGCTTAAGTAAAAAATGTATCATAAACTAAAAAAGCTTTAAATAACATATAAATAGGCAATAATCATCTTTAAAAGGATCAGACTTTGCAAAAATTAATTTATAATTAAGAAAAATAAACTAAATAAAATAAACATTTTTTTTTTTTTTTTTTAATGAATGCAATTTTTACTCTTCGGATTTTAATATTATGCATGTTATAAATATTACGTTGTTTACATATTCATTAAAATCACTTAAAATTCTTATCTCGATATTGCAGCAAAAATAAACATATTAATATCAAAACCTCATTTTGGACAGATAATATTTACAATATTATAAAAGCTGAAAATGTGTCAATTACAAAAAATATTGAAATAAATGTCATAAACTCATTTCGTTTACAGCATCTATATAAAGCAGTAATAAGTCGGCAACCTTCAGAAATATTCCTCGAAAAGTAAGCTTTAGAGTTAAAAGAGAAAAGAAACTATAACGCTTCTCGATGGTTTCAGTTTATTTAACATGTCATTTTTAGAAAGTCTTTTATTGTAGAAGATTTTACTGGGATCTACAACATTGAGGCTTTATTTAATAATAAATTGATATGTTTGAAAATTCTTAAACACTAAGCTACTTGCTTGTTTTTTTTTTTTTTTTTTTTTTTTTTTTTTTTTGTTTTTTCCTTTTCCCTCGCAGATAATAATTTTCTCTTTCTTAAAGTATTTAATTATACAGAGTGATCCAAATGTCTATAACAAATTTTTAATTTTAATTAAAAAACCAAGCAAGGGCCGTACGAGAGTTCCATTTGGACTGCTCACAGTGAAAAATTTCGATTAAGCAAATAAAAATAAAGATAAAAATAAAAAATAAAAATAAAAAATTCTATCAGATGGCGCTACTTGTTCCTATGTTTTGTTTATAAAACGTTCCTTGTAGTTTTGCTATGACTACCATAAACGCTAGAGTTAACTCACCTTGATATCTTCTTGTGAAACTATATGAAGAATAAGTATATGCTTCCCTAGTAATTGACATTAAAGTAGTGAAAACACGAATAACGCATATAAATATAGTCTCTTCCGAAAAAAAAAAAAAAAATGCTAATGAACATGTAGATTTAATTGGATTATCGTTTCTATGTAATTCGAGTTATAAAGGACATATATATTGTAATATTATATTGAATTTTCAAAGTGAACCCTTTTCAATTGCTTGTCTTGTACTTTTTGGTGTTTTTTTTTGTTTTTATTTTTTTGATACACTGCCATCTGAGGGCAAAATTTGGTACTAACATTTTTATTTTATTACAAAACTTTTCATCATCGGGAAACATCGTAGTACAAGCCGCACTCTTGTAAGCCAATTACTTGATTTCATACTAATATTTCAAACATTTTAGTGCCTTTTAGCTATCTCTGTAGCTTTTTGTAACTTCTCTATTTTTAAAAATTATTTCCAGATATTTTACTTTTAAGTTCTACGTGCAATTTTGAAAGATGAAATTTCTCACATGACAAAGCAATGTACTATATTTTTTGTAACTGATCTGTTAGTAAAACATTTTCGAGGTTGATAAAATTAGAGCCTATCTGTTGTATTTACATAAAAATAAAGAAAGAATTTGGATAAAGCAATAACATCAAGAAGAGTGTGTAAAATTATCTTAAAAATTGTATAGGCACTGCAGACAACACATTAGTACAATGCTCTGTTATAGATTTCTTTTCATATTTTAGTCTATTCTTAAAAATAAGGTTTCGATAATATAATAACATCATATAACAGAAATTGTCTTCTTAAATTTACCTTCTTATTTTCTTCTTATTTTAAATCGTTATTAAACTTTCCTTTTAAATATTTTCACGACTACGACTGAAGCGTTTTTCTTTTTCAAATCTTTAATATTAAAACATTACATATGTGAAAATTTTATGAAAGGGGGCAATAAATATCATTAATTATGTGTGATTATTAACTCCTTTCACAGTCAGTACACAACTGAAAAAATTAATGTTAAGTAAACTCGTGTAATTCTGGCATCTTCCTTCATATATTATATATGAAGGAAGCATATATACAGGGAAAATGCCACCTGTCATGAGGTAAGATGCAACGCCATTATAAGTAAGAAAAATGGGACAAACATTGGAAAATTACCTATAAATTAAGAATAACTTTTGAGAAACAAATAAATCTGGAAACTGACGTAACATTTTTGGAATTCACTTTGCTAAAACTAAAAAGGACACAAGTTTGAATTTTAGCCTGCACCAAATTTAATTTAGTGCAAATAATCATCATTGTAATCTTCGTGTTGTCATTCCTTTAATTTAATGTATAAGGCAGGTGAAGGCAATGGCCTTTCTGTGCTAGTTGAGGTAACTGTTGGTGAACAGTCGACTGCCTCTAGCTTTGATACTGGAAGCAACTGCTGGTGTTGGTCTACTGTCACACTTGCTGTTTGTGAAAGCAGCAGCTGCATCATTGCTGAACCAACAGAGTTAGCACAAGAATGATCTGGGATTACTTGTGAGTTATAAGGATAAATCCCAGTAGCTACCCATAAATCCCAGTAGTCCATAAATTCCATTTCCACTGTGGCTGCTTTGCTCTAAGCTATATTCAGGAGAGATCCTTACTGAAGTCTTGAAAGCGTATTAAAATTATATTATAAAAATGATAATTATAATTATAATTATAATTATTAATTCCACTTATATTTTACACTATAATATACAGCATATAAAATAAAAATAAAATTTAAAGGTCATTCAATTTATTTCTGAACCATGTTGCATAAGTATGGGGTAAAGATGCCACCCACGCTTACTTTCGTATTGCTGCGAGGTTAAGGCCGCTTCTGCTTATCTTGTGCGTGTAATAGAATAAGGAAGTATCTTACATAGCGGCTATCTCATTTAAAATAAAAATCTGTTTATGAAGTTTAAATATGAGCAACTGAATATTATAAGGGCTTTACTCACAATATTAAATGCTCAAAAGATCCAAAATAACGGCGATTAAAGGCCATAAATTAAGATAAGTTCAGAATCCACGCACTCACTGGTAGAAGATTTCTCACACATGCGGGTCATTATTACCATCTGTTGATGCATAAAAGTGCCAGAAACAAATTTACATCTTCCCCTGAATTATCATATATATATTTAAAGAGAGAGAGACATGTGTTATCTTTTTTCGAAAAAAGGTAACGCATGTTTTTTTTTTTTCTTTCTTTCTTTTAATTTTTACAACAATCATTGCAGTAGATCTAAAAAATGGAAAAAATCTTATTTGTCATAGGTGGAGCTGTATCTTAAAGCAGCAAGAAACAACATTAAAACACAAGGCAAGCAATTAAAGAACATTTAATTAGCGAAATTCACGATAATGTTTCAATAAGTGTGTCTGTTATAGCTTGTTTGACTTGCATTTTTTACGCTTTTTCCTGCTTTTTTCAAGGCACAGCGCCATCTATATGTGAAATTTATTTTTTTATTTTCTTAAATAAAACTTTTCATCGTGAGACGTACTATAGTACAAAACTCGTTCTCACACGTCAATTATTTGGTTTTATATCAAAGTTTAAAACGTGTCAATAACTTTAGATCCACCTTGTACTTAGTCAATGATTAAACTTGTAAAAATAGTAACACTGTAAATTTGAATTTTCTTAAAATCAAAATATTTCAGTTATTCTTCTGGTAATTATTTTCCATAAATCTAAACTGAAGTTTTCATATCCTTTTCTAATGCTTATATTTTGAAAATATAGTTTTTTAAAAGTTTCATATCTTTCCTAATGCAACAAATATATTAATAAATAAAAAAATTATCATCATTAAAAAGTTTAAAAATCAAAGTAAACTAATAAATATATAATTAATAACCAGATATGTATATTTATTTATTTAACACATGATTTTCTAAAAAACATATAAAAAATTGTAAAAATAATCAATCTTTTCGAAAACTATTTGTATTTATAAATAAATTACTTATAAAATAAATAATTTATCAAATAATGCATGTATGAATATAATGCAGAAATAAACATATAAAGTAAAATATAATTAAACAATTTGCTTAGATTTATAAAAATTGCTCATTGTTATTATTTGTAATTACTATATAAATTCATACATGTAATGCTTTGATTTACTGTATCTAATGTTAAATTTACTTGTAATACATTATTTGTATTACTAAAGCAGGCATTGATTTTTTAAAACCTGAATAATATATTTATTTATCCCTTATTGTAATATGCATACAGCAACTTTTTTCAATATTCCTTTATGTTGATTATTTTTATGAATTTTGTGCTGTTTTTTCATGTATTATAATATATAGCACGTTTATATTTTATTTATTAGTATTGTGATTATTATTATTTCTGTTACCTTCTAAAGTTATTTCAGGGGTAATTGAGATGTGTGTAAAATTATCAGGTTATGTAATTACATACATTAGCGCTATTAATATGGGTTTAAACTGATTATTGCAGATAAACATGAATGAGTGTAATCAAAAGGATGAAAAACATTAATAACATTAATATATAATTTTGTATTTTTTAAAAATATTGAAAAATATTTTTGAATCAATTTTTCATATAATTTAATTATTAAAGTGTCAAAGACTCCATATTCCGTATAACAAATGCGAATGTAATAAGACAAATAAGAAGAAAAATGATTTAAAATAAATTCTATATATTTTTCTAGATGTTTTTATAAAGTTATTTATATGTATAGAACAAATAACAATTAACATTAATAAGAATTGTGTCCAATTTTTTTTTACAAATGTTTCATATATTTTCAAATGACGTTACAAATGTTTTGACTTTACAGATGTTTTTATGTATTTTAAACAATTGTTCAATATGATTTATCCATTAAAATAGCAACTATTGCATATTATGTAATCTAGATGTAAATATAATAGTACAAAGCTGTAATAATAGAAATTATTTAAAATAAATTCCAGATGTTTAAACAATTTTATGAAGTTACTTAGGTGTATATGTAGGACAAGTTAATTGCGTAAGTATAAAGCAAAACAACATGAATAGTGTTTGGTTTATTTTAAAGCAATCTTTTTGTTTATAAAATATTTGTTTATATATTTTCTGTGTATGTATCTAATAACTAAACAAATTATACGTGAATATAGTGGGTTTCAACGTTTATTTTCAATATTATTTATTTAAAGTTCTATCATAATAAAACCATATATATATATATATATATATACATAAATTGTAAATGTGACAAACCAACAAAGATATTATACTGAAAATTACTTTAAAAAAAATTTTTATGCTTTGTTATATTAATGAATTGTTTTCAGCATTTTTCGTAATAATAATAGTGACAAATCAACAAGTCTATATGTTAATTTTTTTTAAATGTGTTTCTTCTTGCAAAGTTCTCTCTAATTATACATTTATAACATTATAAATTGATGCGCTTTTTTCAGTAACATTAATAAGTCATTGTGTAATATAGTTCATTGTTTTTTCCTATTTTTTATAAGTACTGTCTTAATAGTGTGTTTCTTTTTGTGACATATTCAATGTGACAAACCACCAAGTACATTAGAATGGAATTTCTGAAGTTTTTAGTGTTTTTATAGCTTTATTTATTTATTATTACTCAGTTATTTACAAAAGAGTATGACAAAAAAAATGCATGATATATTTAAATACATTCTACATCTTTTTATAGTAATACTTCAGTTTTATTTTAAGTGTTACGTTTAATATTTTAGTCATATGTTTACAAAATTTTATAGTGTGTAAGTTTACAATAACTTAACAATTGCATACATATAAGATCTTTTTTATTGTGATTAAATTTATATATATGGTATACCATGTTATTCATAAATATTTAAAATCATTTAAATTATTTATCTAAGCTTCTTAAGCAACTTTTGTATTTAATGACATTTTAATAAGACTTTAAAATTTATAAGACCCCTGACTGTTCTCAAAGTTTATAAATGTACTTGAAAGAACATATTTTACTTTTTTCCATCGATTTAGAAAAAAAAAGAAAAGAAAAGAAAAAAGAAATCTTTTAACCAAGATCAATAAAAAATTATATTTGAACATAATAACTACTTTTAAAACATTAGTTTAAAAAAAAAAAAAAAAAAAAAATACAAATTGATTTTACGGTATGCTTTGTGCTTACTTTTTCTGTCATCTTTAGTATACCTCTTTTAAATGTAAACAACATAGTTTTAAATATTTTCCAAAAACTAAACCTTCTTTTTTTAACAAACGAAAATAGTCTCAAAATCATAAATTATATTATCTTTAAATGAAAGTTGAATGTAATTAACGATATGCTTTTTAAGTATAAATCATATTAACAAATTAAATTCAACATTCCAATAAACAATTCGCTAATAGAAGAAAAAATTTTAGATTACAATTTATTTTCAGCAATTAATTAATTATTTATTTATTAGGGGAACTTGTTAATACCATAACAGAAAATTTCAATTAACAAATGATAGTCTGGAAATGATTAGTGAAACATAATAATTATTCCTTCAATATTTTCAACACTTAACAACTGCTAATTCATAAAATACATAAACATAAAAAGCACAGACTAAATAGATTTTTTTTTCATTAACAACATTGATAATTTAATATCTAAAAAAATGCATTATTATTGTTTTACTATCTCCTATTATCGTTACCATTATTTTCCCTCCCTCTCAAACTTTGTTAAACGTTTTACAAACTGAATTTATCATATTTGTTAATCAGCCATCTTAGTTCATCAAATTTCACTCGTGAAACATAATTATCATTGACGTGTCATAATCCCCCTGCATAGATAAGCATAATTTTATTATCGTAATATTATATTTTTTACATTGTTTGAAGATATTATTTAAAGATAAATACAATATATATATATAATTCACTAAATACATATTCTAAAAACGTAACCCTACATAAACTCGCTTTATTTTTTGTTTTATTAACCACATGTTCGGATAATTGAATTCAGAGAAAAGACACCATTCTTGTTACTAATGCTCATTGTCTCTTTTATTGGTTTTTCTCTTATACTAACTTCATTTCAGAGGTTCATGTTCACTTTCAAATTGAATTCGTGGTCGTATTTGTTAGCTACTTATCCTAGTCTATCAAGTTACTTTTTAATTTAACGTACATTTAAACGTCCGCTAAAATTAACGAACAAGTGATTGAGATAAAAGATAAACTCACAAAACAATTATGGTTTACACAAATTATTCATTATTTAAACAAATAAAATTCATAGAATAAATTGTAAGTCGGGATTAAAATATTTTTCGTGTAAACTTGCACATATAATTATTTATATATTTTTTTTAAAGGAATTGTAGTTTAAAAAATTTTCATTTTCATTGTTAGTTTATAAAAGCATTAGTGAAATAGTATAGTATTCTTTAAATATTTAATTTTACATAAATATTTTCTAAATAGAACAAAACTTTATTAGCAGTAATGTTTGTCCCGTTTTTCTTTCCATTTTGTATATATATATATATATATATGTGTATATTTAATAATTGAGATTGAAATAATGCATCGTAATTAATACTACAGTTTATTGTTTTGTTTATTGTTTTCCCCCTTAAAGATTATTAGAGATATTAATTTTTTCTGTCTCAAATAATCGTATATTTTTAATCATGTGATTTTTTATGCCATAAAATTCAATTGAAGCTTCGCACACATTTGAGCACCAGCCAAATCCATTAGAACTTCGATAACGTGTCGGCAGTTCTTACTCACTTTTTCAAATGACATTTTGTGGTTCAACCGTTCCACAAAAAATATCGGGGAAAAGATTCCCCCGTTTTTTCCAGAGGTTTTATCGATATTTTCCTCCTCCGCCTCCCCCACCCTTACTTTTTTTTTCTCATTAACATTTTTATTTGGTTTATACGAGAAGTACTTCCTTTGCGGATAATCTTGTTTAACAGTAGTCCAACCCCTTATTTTTTTTTATTTTATTTTTTTTTTTTAGCTCATTTTTTATTTCCTGGTACAAGCGAATTAATTTCTTTTCAGATAATTTTTATTTACCGATTTATTTTTTCGGTCTCATCATTTTAATCTGTCACAAATTGTAATGTTATCCCAGAAAAAAAAAATAATAAATAACTGATCAATTTTGAGCTTTTAAATGGTGCATCACTCCTTAGATCTGCTAACAATTGTCAAAAATTTTATCTATTACTTAATTTATCTAAACAAAAAAACAAAACAAAAAAAAAAAAAAAATGAGAGAGAAGAAACTTTTTAGAATAGAGTGTATTTTGATAAATAAAACAGACATGTATGCAATCATTAAATCAACAAAATTTTGTATATTTTTGTGCATTATCCCATATTTAAAATTTAGAGGCTTCTAAAAGAGTACTTGAATTTATATTATCAAAAACTTTATGACTCGTTTGCCATAAACATTTTCAAACCTTTCTTGGAGTATTATTTAATGCGTATCCAAAATTTCATATTTGATTTTACACATATATATATATATAACATTTTTCACATTTAATTAGAAATATACAACAATATTTTTTTATTATTGCTTAGTGTTAGGTTTGAATTTAACTTAAAGCAAAGCATAGGCAATTTTAAGATAGTAAGAATTTTTATTACGTGATATAAAATGCTTTATAAATTATATACCCTGGATATGCAAGTTAAATTATCCATCTTTTTACCGTTTAACTATTAAGTAAATCTGATATTTTATGTGGAATGAGTGGAGACTATGTTCCTGATAAAAGTCGTGTGCGTGGTTTAAAAAAAGATTGTAATTCTTCAAGCATCTACTAAAGCATTTCCGTCATTCAATAAAAATATTGGTGCCGAACTGACCTTTTCATGAAACAATTGTTGGTGTTATTACTTTTCAAAACTGAAAATTTACAAAATTCCATACTATGTAAAGTTTATAATGTGTTATCAGCTAAACCTATATTAACTATAATGACCATAATTTTAATGAAACGTAAATTAATATTAATAATCATAAGGACATAATGCTTTTATTAATGGAATTAATAAATAAAAAAAATACTTGTTTGTAATAAAATGATTTATCATAATCAGTCACAAGTAATCTTTGGTTTTATTTATTTATTATTATTGATCTTTTCTTGTTGTTATTGTTTATTAAGAAATTACATGATTTTTTTAATACATGTAGAGAATTGTTAATTCTATTTATAAATTTATGCTTAATAAAATAAAGCTACTGTATATTTTAACAATGCATATATGTATAACTCAGAGTTGAAAAACAATGCAAATAAAAGACATTCATATTTCTAAATGAAATTTTTAATGCAAATAAAGGTTATTTCTGAGCACGTAATAAAATTTTCCCTTTTTTAACTGTAGTTCCGGCTCGCTTCGAAAGCAAGTACAAAGTGGAGACCGTCCGGTGGGGTGAAACAGCCATCCTAAATTGTGAAGCATATGGTGATAATCCAATTAGTCTGACATGGACAAAGAATCAGATGCCAATTTCTGAAAAAGAGAGCACAAGGTAATTAGGACTGATTATTTGTTTATCACTGACTAAAATGTTTCCACCTACATATTTCTGTTATGTGACAAAAACGGTTTAAATTTAAATTAGTACAGTCTGAAGCACATTGAAATAAATGTTTTGTTCGGAAAACAAAACTTTTCCTGTTGAATTATTTTGTAGATTTGTTTTGTCATTTTAATAATTTCGTATTGATCATTAAACTAAATTCCTTTGTTTGACTAAAAGAATATGATCGAATTAAGACACTACCTCAGGATAGTTCGACATGTTACGTCATAGATTTCTCTTTAAGCCAACAGCCAATGAACGAACGATGAACTCCTTTCGATTCTGGTAACAAAACTGTTATTGAGACTATATCAACCTAAAAATTTGGTTGATATAAAAATCTTTTCATTGTTTCGACACTGTGCGTGTGTGTGTGGGCAAAAGAGGAAAACTTCCCTTAACCAAACTACATTTTATCTGCGTTTTTCAACAAAATTTTAAGAATTTGTTCGATCATTTACTTTTGCAGAAGAAGTACATATCATCTAGTCATCTTTTCCTTGGAAAAAATGTCTGTACAGCTGTAAAAACATATAGTACTAGAAAATTTGATTTCAGAAATATTTTAATCAATTTCCATTAATAAATTTATATAAAGTTCGTTCTAAATTACAAAAAAAAAAATGAAAATCTAATTTTGGCAGGAAATTCACAAGATTATACAATAAGTTCTAAATTCAAAGAAATTCCGAGAGAAATTAAAAAATAAATGTTATATTAAACTGCTAATTTAATAAATTCAAATAAAAATAACTGCTATGTTATAATTCCATTTAACAACAACTTTATAGCTATATTGCGCGTTTATTTAATTCCTTGTTATTAATATTGAAACGGGATTTTGCAATATTAAATTTTCTTTATAAGATGCATGATATCCATTATATACTTTTTTTTTCTATTTATTTTACGTAAGATTCACTAGAAGTTTTATTGTTAGCAATAAAAAATGCAAAATTTGCAATGTTCAAATTAGCTTCACACTAGCTTCCTCTTAGGCCACATTTTCTAACAGATTTTTAGGACAGATTTCAGTCCATCTGCATGAGCTTAAAATTAACACTTTTCATTGATTTATCTCACTATTATTCCTCAAAAGTTTAATGACAAAACTACTTTTTTTTTTTTTTTTTAACCATAATTTGAAGATAATGCAACATTTGTTGAGATATTAGTCTGCTGTTATATTTTATATAGCGTGGATATTAAGAAAAGTGTTTATGGCTGATCTAATAACATTTTGATATGCCCAAAATTTGTTTTATTATTTAAAATTGGTTTTGGAGTTCTTTTATTAACAAATTGCTCTAAATAAAAGACATTTCGTGCTATATACAGTGACCTATAGAACATGACACTTTCAGTACAAAAATTATGACAGCAATTCAACAAATTTCAAATTAACATCATATTGCCTAAGGAAATTACGCATTAAAATACTGATTACAAAAGAAAAAAATTATTATTTATTCTTATGAATCCTTTTCAACTTCCATGCAACTTCCTCAATCAAATTAAAATTATTATCAAAAAGATCAGACGTGCATTTAAATAAAATTATTTTAATTAATGCCTATCATAAAGAAAAGAAATTCTTCTACAAACTTAAATATATTGCTTAAGAGGCATAATTTAAATAATAATGTGCATGTAAAAGACCCAAATCGTTTCACAGAGACCCTTAAAGCGTCAAATCTGCCATCACCAAACATTTACTTTTTAATTAAAAACAAACTTTTTGTTGCGTATTCTAATTAATGACCTTGAAAAAAAATATTTTAATGGATTATTATACCGTACTTAATTACCATTTTTTCAATCTAGAATACAAATTAGGCAGAAATAAATACATTAATACCGTCATAAATATCATACAAAATCATTTATGTTATTGGACATTCTTCACTCAAAAATTTGATGACTTCTTCGTAATTAATTATAAGCATTTTAAACAATTAGCTTAACATTCTGTTTAAGTGAATTTTCTAAAAATTAAAGTCTTTTAAATAAAGTCAGTTTGCTAAGAACTATCATTATAAGTTTGTATAAGTAAAAATCTTAAAAGCTTATATATTGGGTTGTTCGGAAAGTGATTTCATTTTTCACAGCAGAGGACTTAATTGTATTTTTTCACACCATCTTCACAATTAAGCTGTATTACCATTATATATTGTGACAGCTGATATAGCAATGCTTGCTTGTGAAAAATTTCGTTTTATTCTGCTCAATAGGTTTTTATTGGTGCCCTATCAAATAAAGAAAATCGGAAGCGACATTTTCGGCATATTTTGTTTTTGCTGTCAAAAAGACAAAAATGATGTTCAAACAAGGAAAAAAGTATACGATGTGTATATAGAAAATTTATTTAAAGAACGCCAGTGTCAAAACTGGTTTACCAAATTTTGTTCTGGCAATTTTGACGTTGAAGATGTATTACATTCTGGAAAACCAGTTTATGCTAATAAAGACAAAATAAAGTATTGATTTATGAAAACGGCCAAATAACAACTCGTGAGATCGCTAAGAAACCGATCAGTGGAGAATATATAATTCAATAAAATATTTATACAATATAAGAAAATCGTCTTTCATTTTCAAAGGAAAAAACGAAATTATTTTCCGAACAACCCAATATATATATATATGTGTGTGTGTGTGTGTGTGTGTGTGTGTGTGTGTGTTAGATGATAAATTTTTGAATCAATCTACTTATTTCATTTTAAATATGTATAAATCCCTTCGGAGGAATTATTTAAAACTAGTAAACTCGTATTATAAGTTTTAAAAATTATAAACTCGTATATTCGCACTTTATTTCTTTTCTTATTTACCTTTAAAATTTGAAACTCATAAATGTTATACCAATTTCACCAACTGATTAAAATTCTAATTTACCAGAAGCCAAATTATTATTAAAACCAAATTAATATTGCACAATAGTGAAACCAAAATCATTCAAAGAAAGGTTTCCAAATAAAATCCATGGTTCACGACCCAATTTTCATACTGCCACAGGCAATACAGTTTTAATATAGGACTCCCACGACGCCTTTTAAATTTTTAACGTCATGTTGGCGATGACTTTTTATTAATTTTCATATATATATATATTTGTTGTTGTTGTTGTTGTTGTTGTTGTTGTTGTTTAGAAATAAATAAATAAATAAAATAGAATAAAATAATTCCTATTTTAATTATATTTTTTATGATTGTGTTTTTTAGTTAATTTATGACACAAAAGTTCAGATTCTGTATTTATCTTTAAAATATTGCCATGTTTAAAATGACACTTGCAAAGATTCTGAAGAAAAAACTGTTAAAAATATATTTTTCGTAAAATAATCTCATCACACAAATGTCGTCATTTTTTCTTATTAGTCCATTGAGCTAAGTTCGCGTGCTTAATTATTGTCGATGTATAAATATTATTTTTTTTATCCTCGCGTATCGTATCGTTTCGACAAAAAATAATTGAAACTGGTCCACGTTAGAGAAATATTATATAGATGTTGGAAAGTTCATATATTGCAAATATTATTTTTATTGTTATAGAAATTTGTTTTGAATATATGTGTTTCTTCCTGTACTAGGTATGAAATATATGACAGCACAACAGAACGAGGTGCAACATCAGAATTACACGTACAAGTAACAGATAGGGAAGATAATGGACTGTACGTATGCATAGCAAAAAATGCTTTTGGGAAGGACGAACGGATCGTCAAATTAGTTGTACTCGGTAAGATAATTAGCTTTCTTATTTGTTTATTGTAATACACAAATGCACGTTTTATGCTATTATGGTGCTATTACCCAAAACAAATTTTCGTGCGACTTTCATTAGAGCCAATTTTACCTCCAATTCCTCTATTTCTGGCATCTAAAATACGAAAGAAAGTTGTGAATGTTGAATTAAAGATATTGTGGTTACGGTACCAGCATATGTTAAGGCACACATATTTATAGTTCTTTTCTTGGATAGTATAAAAAGCTGATTCTTCTAATTGGTTAATCGCAGTCGTAAATATTGATGAAGATAATTTTTATTTTGCAAGGTTTCATATTCATTGCAATATGATCTCCTACAGGATTTTGCCTCCCTCAGTTTTAAGGTTATTCAGACACTGAAATGAGAGTATCTGAAGCTCTTTCAATCGATTTTAACTTCTTTGTACCTTTCATTGTTATTTGAAAAAAAAATTCTGTCAAAGTCTTCTAAAAATATGGATAATTATCATTAAAAATTATTTGTACCAAAAATGCTTTAAAAAATATAAATTCATTAGCTAAAAATTTATTGCTAAAAAATATCTTGATAGTTTCCTATAATATCTTGAGCATCAACAAAATTTGCTGCCGGCAATTTCTCCGTCATCATTTTTTCACTAAATAATAGCGGCAAAATAAAGCTCAAATCCTTCTTGTTTTATTTATTGTTATCAAAAATAGCAACAATTATGCTATAATTATCACAGAGTGACTATATTTTTAAAGCAAAATATACGGGCAATTATTTGCCAGCACACTTTCAAAAAGTGTTGTAGTTTGAGAATTTAAACCAATGAGGAATTTGTACACATGGGGGATTTGTACAAAATCCTATTTTTCTGGTAGTTTTAGGCCTATAGATTTCAAAAAGTTTATTAAAAATGCAAAAAAAGTTTTCATTAATTTAAAAAATAACTTTAAAATTAACCAAAAATCAAGTGACTTGAAAACGCTGCCTGACGTTACACTTTATGATGCTTCAATGTTTACTTTTTGTTAGCCTGGTTAATAATCAGCAATTCGTTTTAACTTTCGTAATTATCAATCGTTTATGTGATTTCTGAGCATTTCTTTTTCATCTTATAATCATTTCATATCATTATCACCATTTTCCATCATCATTATTATTTTCAATTGTTTTCTTTTCATGGCGATTACCCAAAGTTTTGGTTTAATAGGATCCTGTGTAACGCTAAAGAATAACTTTTGAGAAGCATTAGCCGTCGTATTAGTGCAAAATGGTACAATACAATATTTATACTATGATTTTTTAATATCCGTCATTATTATAACGTACAAAACCTATTTCACTGATTCAAGAAGCAAAGCAAAGCACGAAATCGAATATAAACAACGATTACTCCCGTTTGTTGTCATAAAGAGTGACGTCACGATATATTATACTGCGTTTTCTCGAAAAAGTAAATAGTGCGATGTTAAAATTGTTATTAATCAGTCATTAGATTTCAAATAAAGAAAATGTGTGAATTTATTTTCTTACCTTTTCCTTTTCTATTATGTAAGAATAAAATCAGAAAACATGCAAATTGTCTATTGTCTGCGCTAGGGGGTCTAATCCAGGGTGGAATGCACTTCATGGGGTATCTTTCTAAGGCATCTTCGCTTGCATTCACGCGAGTTTCGGAGAAAATCACAGATAACTACAAAAAGTCTTTCCGACTTGTGAGCCTAAGAACAAACTATGTACTTCTCATCTACGATCTTCGAGAGGCATATTTTGTAACAAATTCTTCCATTATTTATGACTGTGTAGATTAATTTACGTAATTGTACAAATGACGATATCTGCTGTTATTGATTTATCTGGATTCCAATCAAGGGGAAAAGAAAAAAGAAAAAAAAGACGTAGCTCATAATAAAGTTGAAATTATTACCAATACTTTTAATATTTGGTAAATTTATAATTCAATCTGAGATTATTTATGTATTTGTTTTCAATTAAGGCACTGATATTTAATAAAAACAAGACTTAATAAAACAACCTGATTTAAATGCCTTGTATAAAACAATATTTAATGAAGTATTAAAAAAATCTTTCTTTTACAATATCAAAAATTTCTTTTACTAATAATTTGTTATTTATAAAACTATGGAACAATAGCTGAAATAAACAATATTAACAACTTCTAAATTCTTCATTACTTATATATAGATATTTTAAAACGTAAAATAAATCTTAGCCAAAAGAAAACCAAGTATCATATAAAAAGATAGATGTGCGACCACTTTTCCGGTAACTTTTTATGTCGACTATGCAATCGACAAGTAAATTTGTATATAGAAATAGAAACATCTTGAATAAATTCTCACACAAACCTATACTTTTAAGTAATAACACTTTAAATATTTACTTATGTATTTGTTTTTAATGAAAGCACTGATATTTAATAAAAACAAGAAGACTATTTAACAAAATTCATTTTAATAAAAACTAAAACAATCTGATTTAAAAGTTTTGTATAAAACAATATTTAATAAGTATTAAAAAATCTTTCTTTTACAATATCGAAATTTTATTTTACTAATAATTTGTTATTTAAAAAACTATAGAACAATAGCTTCTTCTTCTTTAACAACTTCTAAATTCTTAAATACTTATATATAGATAGTTTAAAACGTGAAATAAATCTTAGCAAAAAGAAAACCAAATATCATAGAAAAAGATAGTCATGCGACCAATTTTCCGGTAACTATTTATGTTGACTATGCAATGGACAAGTAAATTTGTATAGAAACATTTCTATAGAAATAGAAACATCTTGAATAAATTCTCACACAAATCTACATTTAAATAATAACACTTGTCAATCAGTATAGATTTTAAATTGAAACACGTATTTATAAGTTTACTAAATATTTTATTTTTTATATTTTATGCTTTTTTACAAGCAATATAATGAAACGTAAAATAATAATAATAATAATAACAATAATAAAATATAAGTTATATTACAATCAAATCTTGATATCTCGAATCTGAAGGAGAACGAAAACATAAAGCCTTTTTTGATTTTATGTTTGCAAACATTTAATTTTAATTGACATTATTGAACCAAATATTAAATAAAAGATATTAGCATTATTGTTTTTATGAATTTTCAGCCACTAATCTAGTAATATATATTTTTATATTTACAATAACGTAGTAATTTTCAATAATGTATTATAATTAATAAATTATGCTTAAAAAGTAATTAAATACAAAATATGCAAACAAACCATGTTTAATTTTATAAAGTATCTTACAAAAAAAAAAAGAAAAAAAGTTATAAATTGTTTTTTGAATTTTATCTAAATAAATAAATCTTTTCTTTATCGTTGTTTAATTTCTTTTTCAATAACTTATGTCTCGCTAACTATTAATTTAAAACTGAAGTAAAAGAAAGGCATTTTTTTATGTGCTGAAAAACTGTAAAGTTTCATTAATATAGTACATTTAAATTATTTAATTATTTTACATTAAAATACTTAAATATATAGTTGCTTAATTACTATAATTAGATAATTTAGAACTATAATTACTTAATTACAGTACTTAATTATTTAATTATAGTACGTTTAAAAGTTAGATTCTATTTTAATCGCTATATAAATCTCTTATGGCAAAATAAACTAAACACCTTTGTAAAAATTCTTCTATGCATAGATATAGGATATTATTTCTTTTCTTTCAACAATAAGAACCAAAGTTACCGTTAGCGTTTAATTTATTTTTATTTTTATCTTTATTTTTTCGCCTTCTGTGCATATCTTGTATTTCTTAAATCTCTTTGGCAATTTTTTTTTTTCAGCGATTAAAATGTTTCAGTTGGTAAATAATCTTTTAAATTTGCTTAAATGTAGATACAGTTTTATGAAATAATAATAATAATAACAATCATTTGTACTTACAAAAAATTATATATATATTATTACTTATACTATATTATTACTTACTTTTCAGCAGTTTAAACTAACGTTATATTCAGAATTCTGATTCCCCCCCCCCCCCCAAGTACTATACATAAAATACATAAAAGCTCATACTCACATATATAGATAAAATGTATTCATTGCGCAATAATTCTTAATAAAATGCAGAAAGAAATTCTATTGATAGAATTCCAATAAGGAGTTAGAAAGTTATTTCCGATCGATCTAGTTCTGAAGTAAGTGACAAAATATGCATCTAAGTTATTATACTAGACAAATGTGTTTTAACTTTGTACATCGCAAAATATAAAGAAGTATGCATTGATGTACATCCACCATATGAATTGTCATGTAAAAAAATATGCGTTTCTAAGCAAAAAGTTATCATAAAGCACGTGTAGACCATTTTGTAAAACGCATTTAATTAACATTTAATTATTTAAAATCAAAACTAAATTTCTGAGAACACATATTAATTTGCAACTCTTATCTATTAAACTACTTTTACTAAGAAAATTTTTAAAGCAGATGAGAAACCAAATTGATAGGCAAAATAAAATTTTTATAATTTTCTAAAAATAAACTTTCTTACTCTCCTCCTTCTTTTAACCTCTTTAGCAAAACTTATATCTAAAAATCGTTACCAACTCTTCAAAACCAAATCTAATTTTCAAGGACTTTTACTCTAACATAACTTTAGGAAATCCTTTACAATAACCTAATCGAAAATTTTCAAAATTATGAACTATTTTTGTTACAAAATGATAGCCACGTTTCTCATAAACTATTATCAGTTATCTCATAAATTGCTAGAATCTGACCATCCTAACGTATCGCTAAATATGTTAAATTCTCACTAAAATCTGCCATAAAAATCTTTATTTCGGACGACCTAAATTAAATTACAGACGATCCGATGTACTTCCCCATCCCAAATATTTTCTTTGATAACCTCGTTCTATTCAATGATTTCTCATAGAAAATTCTTTTTATAGCTCATCTATATATCATATAAAATTCCATCCATTTTTCATTTCTTTGAAGAAATATCGTGGCAATGGCTCGCTGAAAAATCAAATAATTTTCAGCGCCATCTATTGCTTCGAACGTAATTTAAAATTGGAGCAACTTCATTAATGATAAAGCATATGACTTTTTTATCTTCATTTTTTGTACAACCTGTGGTTTTGCTGATGACATCTCATCATTATTTTTCTATGGACGCTTGATTAATAGTATTTCCCGTTCCCGATATCTTGCTACTGTATTTTTAGTAGAATAATTTTTTGTTATGTCCAAAGCTTTCTAGAGCTTTTTTAATCCCATGACGTCACGTGCAGAGCAGACGCATAAGGGTTGTTGAAATATCGACTTGCATAATGGACTGCCGAAAAGGGCCATAAAATAAAACCTTCAGCGAGACGGTAAATTATTTTCATCGCGGTTGTTTTGTAGTTCCTTTTTTGCTGGAGATGCAGCAAAAAATAGTTTGTTTAGCATAAAAATAATTTTCTTTTCCCAAAATATATCAGGAAAGTTTGCTGTTTTGCAATGTTTTATCCAAACATTATTTTAAGTAAAAGTAAATATTTACATATTCTGACTTAAGTCTTTGTAATCAAATTTTCCTGCCGTTTACACTTTTTAATGGTTAGAAATAAAAATGTGAACTTAATATACTTGTAAGGATATTAATTAAAGGTTCACCTTTGCTTCTGTTCCTATTGATATGGCTCCTTTGATAAAAATAATTTAAAAAAAGAATAATAATAATATCGAGGGAAAAAATTTATGCTTTTCTCTTCCCAAAATATATAAGAAAAGATGGTTGTTTTGCAATTTTTTATATCAACACTATTTTTAGTAAAAGTAAATGTTTATATAATGCTGACAGTTTTTCAATCAAATGTTTTGATTACATTTCAGTTCAGTTTTTGTAATCAAATGTTTTGATTACATTACATTTTGATTACATTGTAAATAATGTTTTACAATTTACATTGTAAATAATTTAAATAATGTCTTTGTAATCAAATGTTTCAGCGGTTTATAAATTTTAATTATTCAAAGATAAAAATGTGAACTTATTACATTTGAAAAGGTATTAATGAAAATTTCAACTTTGCTTCTGCTCCTATTGATGTTTAATGGAGAAAACTCTTGCTGGTGGCAGATAAACTTCTTAAACAACATAAATTAGAAGTTAATAATATCATAACACATGCTGATAATTTTTGCATTTTTACAACAGTCAATATAAAAGCAGATTTGGAATTTACATCATACGCACTAATAGAGCACTTTAATTCAATTTGTATATCCCCTACCAGAAATTCAATAACATTGATGCTTGACCGCAACATGCTTTCAGCAAGAACCTCAAGTGTAATTATTATCTCATACAATTCCTGTTACACCAACTTTAGATTACCTTCGTCAACGTCAACATAGTTGCTTCGGAGTACCTGCAATCGGTCGCAACCATTGCTTACCTCCATCGAAACTGCCAAAAACATAAAAATGATTTTACAGAAAAGAAAATATTAAAAAGCCGAAGGCTTTTTAATTAAAAAATAAAGTTAGAATTTAGTCTCAGAAACTCCCCCGCGTTAGCAGAGAAATTAATCTGAGTGAAGCAGCAGGAGATTAAAAAAAATAATAAAATAATAATAATAATAATAATTAATTAATTAATCAAATTAATTAAATTAAATTAAATTAAATTAAATTAAATTAAAATCTCCTTGAGAACTATAAGTGCAGCAGAAAACTGCTGCGTCAACTGTCTTCTGCAGACTGTCTTCGTCAACGCACGCAGCAGTTTTCTGCTGCACTTATATTTTTCAAGGAGATTTTAATTTAATTTAGATTACCTTGCTCCAACTTTAGACTCGAAATTTCATGCTTCAATACCTAACAATTCTTAGATCTAAAGTGCTTAAATTCGTTTCAGATTTTAACATAGTCGGAAGAAGTGATGATGGAAATATATTAGAAATCTTAAAATAATTTTCTATCACTTTTCCCTAAAACAGATAGAATACAGATTCCAATCATGGTCGGGAGATATCATTTCTAATGATTTTGAAAACACTCTTCAGTACAACGTTTGTCACTCCTTAAAATTTTAAAACTTTATAAAAGAGTTTCAACTGACCCTTTAAGCATTCTAGCTGGTTGCCTTCCGATAGATATTTCTCTTTTTAATTCACTAATACAGCACAATATTAAAAGGGGAAATTCATCAGTCATATTAAATAACATAAACTTAAATAAAAACAATATAATGTCAATGATTCTATTTTAAGTCATGGAAGCTTTTCTTCATATCTTTATAAAATAAATAATCTATAACCGATTCAAATTACAGTAATCAAGGTCCTCCATACCACTCTCTTTTCGAAAATTGTTCACTCACAAAGTTAATATTTAAGTTTAATAGAAATGAAACACTAAGAGAAAATATTTTTAATACAATAACCAATCCTAATAATTAATACTCTTAAAATTTCAAATACTTTTTTCCTAACGTAATAATTCTTACGTTGTCATATAGTGTGTATTTATAGTTTTGTGCAAAATAATGCTACATAACATTTTTTTTTTTTTAGTTACAATAAATGTTCCGCACAGATAAGGAAATAGTATTTCAATATCTTCTTTTGTGAGATGTGCCCACGCACTTTTTTTTTTTTTTTTAGCTATTTTTGAAAAGACTATTACATCATCATTTATTTTTCGAAACAGGTATTTCACGCTGAGTTATTACTACATTCGTACGCAAATGTAATAAATTAAACAATACTATAAAATACGAAGAAGATAGCCAGGAAATAGGCAGGTAAAAAATATCTACCAAAAATTTACATAATCACTTATTTAAAAAAAAAAAAAAAAAAAAAAAAAAAAAAAAGAGTAGGTTAAAAGTGCTAGATAACATCAGTAATAAATGTGTTTGATGTATTTTTTACTTTTCAATAAATCTGTGAATAATACCCAGTGAATACCCGGGATACTCATGAAAAACACTAAGGCTCTGCGTGACATTTTTTTTTGATATTCGGAATGTGTGTTGCATCTGGTTCTAAATAATAGTACAATACGTTTGTAAGACATTGATTTTCGTAGATTTTTCTTTCTTTCTTTCTTTCTTTTTTTTTTTTTTTTTTTTTTCGAAGAAAAATAGCATTAAGGTCAATAGCATGAAGACTCAATATGTCCACACTGTTTCAAAACATCGTAATTTCACTACTTCAGCAAAAGGAGAAGGCTTGACAACCATAATCTTTATGCAAGATTTTATCAGTCCCATTTTTAGATCTTAATATTTTTTTAAGTTTTAAATTTGGAAATTATTCTTACTCTAATTCTTCAAATTACCAAAACCTGTGTTCAAATTTAAAGCTATCTGTTATTAATCATAAAATAAAATTCAAGTTAAATTTATTAGTTTGTTGAAATTGAATGCTAAATAAATAAGAAATTTTCATGTTGTTGACTTGCTCTTTTTGCGAAATTTGTGTGCCTCTAATTATCAGTTTTAAAAAAGGTTTCCAACTAAAACTTAATGAGTTGGTTTTATAGTTTTATTGCATAAAAACAAAGAGTAAAAAGTAACGAAAACAGAAGAAAACAAGTATTTACAATCAATTTGTGTATGAATTTATTAGTATTAAATTAAGAGGAAATTAACATACTTTTGCATTAATAATTTTTTTTCTTTGTATATAACAAAAGACAAACTTGCCGAAATTACTTTCGAAAATCTTTAAAACAGATAACAAAAACTTTTTTTTTCTTTCCGGTGAGATCATGGATAAACTACTTCAATTTGACGTCGGATTATAGTACTATAAAAATTACCGTAAAAATTCTTTTCATGTTACTTTTTTTTTTTTTTTTAAACAAAGTTTTATTATCAAGCACATAAATATATTTAGTTATAAAGAAGTAAGACATATATATTTCGGACCGAAAGAAGACTTTTGCTTTAATGTTGGCATAAACCCGGAAGATTTTATTTCATTATTTTAATTTACTTTATCACAAATGCAAATATTTTGCATATCTACTTTTTTCACTCTTCTTCTCTTTTTATCGGCTTTCAAAAATTGTTCAGATAAAAGTTTAATAAATATTTTCAGGTGAAAAATAATGAAAAATATGATTAAAGAAAATTCAAAAAATCACTATAAGAAGATATAAAATATTAAATAAATTTGTAGGCTCATAAGTGACAGTAGTTATTGCAACAAAAACTTCGTGAACAATGTACCCATATCATGTGCATATTTTTAAAAAAGATGCAACACGAAAATATTTTTTTAGAAATTACAATGGGTGTTGTCATTCATGAGTCAAAGTTTGTTTTACGTGGAGGAAAGTGAATCAGAATTTAATCCAAAACTTTTTCATTTATTATTCAATAAGACAAATCACATACATATTTATTTACATTATGTATTATTACCTTAGTTTATATTAGTATTAATTACCAATTATTTCCTGGTCCTACATAATTATTTAAACGTTAGAACACTATAATATAAATTTAACTGTATTTCAAATTACTACATTCATAGAAATATATAGCAATTATATGATTATTTACATATGATATATTCATTAATCGAAATATTTATTTTTGTGTATGCATTGTAAAGTGATGTGATAACAAACATTGAATGCACTATTTCACGCATCTGTAAAAAACGAATTCAGAGTAAGATTTGATTTTATTTATTTTGAAATCGCTTACAGTTATTAATGTATTTTAAACACTTATTGAACATGAATTGCAATGTTCTCAATTATGTTCCCCATATCTATATAAAAATAATTAACAAAAATTTAGGCACGACACTTCCGCAGGAAAATCTGCTGTAATAAATTTCCATAGCATATACATTTCGCTTTGTTTGGGCCAGCTTAATATAATCAAAAATGCGCACACGCAATCACTATTTATTAGTTATAATGTATTTGAAATTTTTACCTTCTTATAAAAAAAATTATAATAATTATTCCCATAATTTTCAATAGGATAAATAAGTTTAAACACATTATAAAAATTTAATAATATAAATATGTGTTGGAGTTGGAATTAAGGACGATTGCCTATACTTAAAAGCTAGGAATGGGTCATGGGTGGAATACGCCCCATGGAGGTTTTTCTAAGGATTCCTATCCCGTATTCACGGTAGTTTCCGAGAAAATAACGAAAAACTCCGAACGGTTAAGTTACGTAAGCACGTAACCTGGGTTAAATATAAGAAGGGACAAAGAGGGAGAAAACTGAAGTTATATACACTTCTCAATTATATCGACAGTTTAATACTGGTGTTAAAAGCTTATAAATAAACATTATGTAAGCAAACAGCATAATTTTGCAATTTATCATATTTGCTTTCAAAGAGTTTATTATTATATAATCCTAAATCTGATGTTATATACTCAATTTAAATAGTTTAAGTATAATGTATGAACGATATATTCTTATATGATATATTCGATGGAATTATTAAAGGCATGTGGCGGTATTATTTATTAATTTAAAAATATTCTTTCAAATGATTACTCTGTGACATTTTTAATATCACTCTAAAAAAGAAATATAAATGGTTTAAAAATCTTAGTTTTAGTCTGCTCTATAATTTTTGCGAATATCAAATATAAAATAAAGCTAAAGCTAAAAAGTTATATTGTCCTTCTATAAATTAACAAATAATATCTTTTTCCTTTCTTTACCAATAATTATGATTTTTTTTTTTTTTTTTTTAATAATTATATTCGACTTTTATTTCTCAAAAAAATCTTTGAGCATTAACAATTTTTTTTTCGCTTATTCAACAGAGGTTCCGGGTCCTCCAAGCGATGTTCGCGTGGAACAGACCTGGAGTCAAAGTGCTACTGTTAGATGGAACGTTCCATATGGTGGTAACAGTCCTATTACATCGTTTGTGGTTCAGTTCTGGAGGGACGCAGGTTTGTAAACTTTAATTTTATTATTCTACATTCTCATAAAGACATTAATATATTAAAATAGTGCAATAAAATATAAGTTCACAAATCATTCTGTAATATAAATAAAATATTTTAAAAGTTCGTTTCGTTTTGAAGTATCGTCTGAAAACGTTTCATGCTAATTGTATTTTATTTAATAGTTTCATCCCATTTATTTGAGAATTTAGTTGCTTTGTCATGCTTATTAAGCAGTTAGTAAATTCCAAAAGAGTGTTCTATATGACAATCTCAATTAAAAAAAAAAAAAAACTGTCAAAGAGCAATAAAATCTACTAATTAAATTTTTATTGGTGACCTATACTGTGACGGAAGTCATTATCCCACCCATATGCACTAACTAAACGTTTTTATTTACTATATTTCTATGTTGCAGTATACTATACTTACTTAAATTTTCTTGCTAATTTATGCTAATTTATTCAGTTTTATTATTATTATTATTATTATTATTATTATTATTATTATTATTATTATTATCTGCAAATGGTTATTTTTCTGTCAATGGTTTTATAACTAAGTCTATTGTTTCTCATAGAATACGCACAATTACTTTTCAGAATATATAAATTGACTTCCAAAATTAAAAATAAAAGCATTTTCTTATTATATATATATATTAATTTTGTATGTTAGCGTTATCTTATGAATTATTAAAAAGTGATTTTTTTTTCCAATTCTCTGTTAAAGTAATAAACAAAAAAGAAACATTTTTTCCGCATCTTGCGAAATAAAACAACTGTATTTATTGCAATACATACATTTTGTAATTAATAAAATTTTTAAAGTCAATTAACGCAACACAATTTTAATTTCTAAAAACGGCATATTTAAGTGTACTTATAATTTAAAATATAAACGAACAAATCTTGATAAAGTTGCAAAAACTCTTATGACATCTTTTACCACCACAATTTAATCAACTGAAAAAGAAATTGTTTTTACATTCCTTTCCTATTATATATTTTATTATACATAGTTATTTTAATTCTGAAAAAAAAAAAAAAAAAAAATCATGAAATGTATTGAAATCTCTATAAATCTATGAGTTTCTCTCAATTATTGTTATTTTAAAATTTAATTCATACTTTTAGATTGCCAGTGGTAATATATTTATAAATTATATGGATTGGTATGAAGTTATTATGGATTGTCCGTAATTTCTTAATAGTGTTTTTTAATAAAAATTATCTGAGAATAAATAAGTCGAAGCTAACTTTTTTTTAAATAGTAATATGAAAAGTTTTTTTAGTTGGTTATAATTTGGCACCTATGGATATGCATCTTGTTAATTAGCATTAGAATATTAATGTATGTTCTATAAATTTTTGCAACTGGAAATTATTATTTCATTAATACTTTCTTTTGCCAACATCAGGCGCCCCTCACCGATTGGAGGAGGAAACTGTGTCAGCCTCTCAGACCTTTACCATGCTCAAGGATTTACAGCCTGGTACATCATACGTAGTAAGAGTTTTAGCTGAAAATGATGTAGGACGGGGAAATCCATCAGAATCACAGCAGTTTCTTACAAAAGAAGCTGGTAAATATTTTTACACTTTTTTATTTATTTATTTTTTTTTTTTTTATGTGATGTTAACGTACTATCGATTTGCTTTCTTTTGAAAGGACTAAAATTTAATTCACTCTAGTGATGATAACTTTTGACTTTTCTCGATATTTAAATAATTTATATAAGTAACTCAATGTATTTTTCTAATAAAATATGCAAATGAAATTTTGTTTGTACTTGCGCATGCGTACTTTTAAAAAAAAATTCAAAACATATTCCATCATATGGTTAATACTTTATTATTATTATTATTATTATTCTGATCGCAAATATGTTGTCTCTAATGTAGTATATCAAGTTTTTTTTTTTATTATTATTTTTTTTTTTTATGGCATTGTATTGGGTTCATTCCCCTACATGTTATACTAAAAAAACATGTACTTTTTTTTTTAAAGAAACATTCGTATTTATATGAATTTATATTCATAATGTTTTTTCATCATCTACAAAAGTGTAAACAAGAAATTCTCGATCAGTTTGTCTCTATTCAGTTTATTATCTTACACGCATAAATCGGAAATCTACATTTCTAGCTTAGGGATTCAGAAAATGACTAACTTTCTGCTCTGGAGGAAAGTGGTACATTTTTTTTTTTCCTCGGTGAATACAGTTAATTTAATAAAACTCATAACCACGTGATGGAGTTACAATGCATCTCAAGTATTAGTTTTTACAAGGTAATCGCAAACATTGTTTTCTTTAATTTGTAATCGGTCGCTTTTTCACCTTCGGGACAAAAAATTTGCAGAAATATAAGTATAACATACTCTTTACACTCATAATGTTCCAAAAGAATCATTCAAGTGTTACATTAGATATTTGAAAAACTTAAAAATTTGAAAGTTGTAATGATGTAGGCTGCCCTGCTTGCGTCACACTTAATGAGATAGTGAGTGTAAATAATTCACAGAGTTAAATAGTACAACTGAATAGTATATTTAATTAAACTTCAATTAAGGAGAATGGGATTACTTTACTAAACAACTTTTGAAACACATTAATATTGCAACTTCTCCGAATAATTATAAATGCTAGGTACTTTCATTAGCTAATAAAAATAAAACTCACCTATTTAGCAAATCTCGTAAAATATGAAAGCTCTCCTTTTTGATTTCGCAACTCCTTACTGGAGTCCTTTAGTAGACAGAGTAAAGTCCTAAAGACAGGTTCGCGACTCTTGCTTTGCGAAACTGCTTCCTACCTTACAAAGTGTCTAGATACTTTTGTCCATACAGTGTATGTCTATTTCTAGAACGGAAATGAAGTATAACTCCTTATATGCTTATATCAGATTTTGAAATAAAGCTTAAACAGAGTCTGAAACATTATGATGATCATTTATTAATCAATTAATCACTCATGAATCATTTTAACAGTTATTTGCTTCTTTTAGAACCTTCGGCGCCACCTACTGATGTAACTGTTGAATCTCGGGGAGCTGGTACTTTGTGTGTGAAATGGAAAGTGAGTCCAAGAACATTTTTTTTTGTTATATATTTTACTGCATTTAATTTTTTTCATTTTTAATATGCATTTTTGTATTTAACGTAAAATAATATCAGAAATATTTCAAAGGCCTCTGCACATAATCTGCTAAATAATAAATTTTTTTTTTGCATACATTTTTAGTTTTAATGGCCACCAGTATAAGTTTGTGAGAGATTATAATTAGTTGTAATACCTGTACAGTCTAGATTCAACATTTTAGTGTAATTATATGCATAACCATTGTTAAATATGTTTGTATTAAGATAATGGTATATTTTTGAATGGACTGTTACGAAAGCATTTTAAGTTACCAAAGATTAAAATGTTCAATTTTATTTAAAAAAAATTTCCTTTTTTAACAAGGTCTATTTATTAATTATCCTGTTTAAAACTGCTTATGATAAAATTTATTTACAAGATATTTAAGGGTTACATTAGCTTACATTAATATGATTTAGGACAATTTGTGACTTAGCATTAAAATATTATTACATCATTTTTGTCAAATATATGAAATAGATTTTAAATAACTTAAACAATTCTAGAACTTTTTATTCAATACTTAAATAATTCTATAGTGTTTTTATAAGATTGATTAATATAAATATTAACATGCTGAATTGTAAACTAAATCAATTGATATAGGCGCTGAAACTTATAGAAATTATCAAGCAAATAGAAATATCATAACAAGTGGTAACAACTAACTAATAAACTAATCAATTCAAAACGTCAGTGTAGTGTATAAAGAGAATTGAACAAAACAATAATTGACGAATTAGTTACACTAAAATCCAATTGCGTCAGGTATGAGTAGAATAAAATGAAATATTATTCAAGTACCTCTAAATTTAATTTTAGAAATTTGCTTTAAAAACTCTTGGATACATAATTTATTATAATTAAGTCATCATACGACGAAATAATAGGAACTAACTGTAAAATAACAAACAAGCTAAAATCCGTTAGTGGAAGTGAGTGATTAAATTTGGATTTCGTCTATATTTCACAAATGGACTTCTCACTCAACTTCTAAACTTAGTTTTAACATCAGTTACACTAAAAGCTATTTGCCGATGCTTGTTACTTTTATTTGTAATTTTGTTCATGAATGCTTTGAATATATCTCAATCCGAGTGAACTGTAATAATTTTAGAGTCTGTGTAGACTGGAATTCGATAAAAAATTTTAGGATAACATGTACTATGATCCAAACAACAAGAAACAAGAAGAATCCAAATAAAAAATCTTTCAGCAACATATAAGCAATATCACACTTACTTAAAAATACAGTGGAACCTGTCTAAAGTGACCACCCTAGGGACCGGCTAAATTGGTCACTATACGCAGGTGGTCACTTTATAAAGTCTCTTTAAAATTGGAAAATGGTCACTTTAATCAGGAAAATGGTCACTTTAGTCAGGTGGTCACTTTACCAAGGTGGTCATTTTACAGGTTCCGCTGTATTAATAAAGGACATATGTTATCACATTACTTCATAGCATAAAACAGTTTTCAATGTTAAATAATAAAAGAAAAGGAGCAAAAATGGACACAGGTGTAAATATGGGCATCCCTTTACAAATGCCTATGGGAGGTGCTGAATACTGGTAGCAAGGACTGTAGATGGCGCCACTTGTTGATATAAAATAGCGGAGAGCTGTTTTCGGGCGCATCTTTCTCTCAGGGAACCTTCTTTCAACTAGTGTGATTGCAGTGGGAGTCATTGTGTGAATTGGTGTTTATTCTTGACTGCAATTTTTTGACAGATATCCGTAGTCGTTTTATTTTCTTGTTCTTGTGGTTAGTTTAAAATAATTTCACAATAATATTTTGAAAGCAGAGATTCAAAGCTACATTTAGAAACACGGCTTTAGTCATGCACTTCTTTAGGTTACATGTGATAGAGACAATTTTTCTTAGGTGGGGGTTGGTTTAAATATGGGCACCCTTTTTTTGTGTTATTATGGACCCCAGAAAATCACAATACAATTTCTCCGTTTGACATATCTGTTATCGCCAACATAAGAAAGATAACTACTATTCGTGGATTCAAAGCAACCAAGTCCAGCCTCCACACTGGATCACAATACAAGGATCAATTGACTATGTCGCTTGACAAAAACGCTCTCAAGAAGACATCCTTGTGTTTTCTTGGGGTAAGAGGCAAATCAAGGTCCGGTAAGGAAAGAGACCGGCCAGGGGATAGGCGGACCAAAGGGCTTCAAAGAAAAAAAACTCGAACAATGAAATATTATTCATCATCGGACTTATCAGTCTACTGTGACCCTCCCCTTATAGACAGCGATGATAATATCAACTTAGATATCAAAGATGAGAATAAACCACACTCGATCGATGAAATTTCCATTTTTTATGATGAAAGTTCTCTGAAGACACTCGCAGAGAAGAGCGGATTAAATGCGTTGTGTGCTAAATTCGGGCACACTTAGATTGTACCAAGTTTGAAAGAGCTAAATATGTTTGCAATTTATGCAAATATTTTTTTTCGATAATAAATAAATTATCTACCTTTTTGTATTGTTTTTATAATGTTTAAAACATTTTAAATATTTTTATAACTTTTTGGAAAAGGCTTATATTTGCACTCCGTTTTTTTCTGGTACATTTTCAAAAGCTTTTTGTAAATTACTGTTTTCGAATAGAAATAATTGATATTAATCCCTGATTGCTACTCTCATTTAGTAAACTTGTTATATTTGTTAATAAAGGTCAAAATCTACAAATTTTTAAAATAAAAATAATTTCAATTCAAAAAAAAAAAAAAAAAAAAAGGATATCCATATTTACACCTTCTCCTCTACTTATTTTTCTCAAAAACTGACATTTTTTAATTGATTCAATTTAGACACCACCAAGAGATCAATGGAATGGGCAATTAAAAGGTTATTATATTGGTTATCAAGTGGCATCAAGTAAAGAGCCTTATTCCTTTAAAACTGTAGAATTTAGCAAGCAAGGTGAAGAAGAATATCGTCTGACGAACTTACAAAGAGCAACAGAATACAGAGTTATCGTTCAGGCTTTCAACAGTGCAGGCAGTGGTCCCGCGTCTCAAGATGTAGTAGCTAAAACTTCCGATACCGGTGAGTTTAAACATTTTTGTACCGTGTAAATAGGCTAACAGCAGAAACCCAGAACCATTAAAATGTTATCCTTTAAATTTAATGTTTACTTGTTTCATTTAAAACAAAATAATTTTACTTCAAATGTTCCTTTTCAAATGAAAGTGTTTTATTATATGTTTGAATCACAGATTATTCATATAAAATGCATTTATTTATTTATTTATTTATTTATTATTACCATAATTTTGCACAACAAACAAGTAAAAATTATTTTCATATAATTTTCTAAGTTGTACTAATAAAATGCATTATTAACAGCCATCATGACTAATTCTTAGGATTCCAAAATAAATAAATAAAATAAAATGAAACAGCAGCAAATAAGATGTGATTCACAAAGTTTAGTAGTAGAATTGCTTTAAATAGCCGGTATATTACATTTAAATTAGCCAGTTAATTTTCCAAATTTGCTTTATAATCTGTGAAAATTTTCACTAATGCGTTTTTAATCAAAAATATATTGAAAATATAATAAATTTTAAGTTCTTTATTATTTAAATGATTTAAAACTTTTTAAACAGTCAAAAGTCAATCTTCAGTTCTTATTATAATAATATGAATATAAAAACATTTGTGTATATTATTTTTATTAATTGAAATTTGCATTAGTTTTAGTAATTAAAAATAGCATCTCACACTACTTAAAAAATTTAAAAGTACAAGTTACTTAAATATATAATTAATATATAGAGTATACTTATCTATAACATATTTATAACATATAACATATTCATTTAAAATATAATTCATAAGTAACTAAATTTAAATGTAAATGATTTGAATATATCAAAATTTCATAAAAGGTTACAATCAGTTTCATCTGTCCTATTGGTACTATAAAGTTGCCTACATTAGCTGTAGAGTTTTAGCCATAAGTGGCACCTAATTGCATTCTATATGCTAAAACATAAGCATATCAAGACGGTGGGTGTTAAATAAAAAAAAGAACAGACATTCTAAAAATATTTTTAATAAATTTTTATTATATATTTTTATTTTTATTATATAACAATATTTATTTTTATTTTGGCATGCTTTTTAATATACGAATATATTTTTTATATGTTATTAAATAAATGTATTGTATTACAGCAATTAATTTCGGCAAATTAGAAAAAAATACCAAAATTAAGGAAATTCCTATTTAAAATGTAAAATGAGTGTAAATTAATTATGTTTAACTAGCACACATGCTTGACTTCTGTAGTTCAGTAATGATATAAATTACTGAATTGTTTTAGCATATTATTTGAATGTTTTGCATATTATTTGTACCTTTTTGTACACTCGATATATATATATATATATATATATATATATATATATATATATATATATATATATATATATATATATATATGTGTATATATATATATATATATATATATATATATATATATGTATGTATGTATATATATATATATATATATATATATATATATATATATATATATATATATATATATATATATATATACGTATATATATATATAACTTAAAATCGCAAAAGAGAAAGTGAGATAAAACATAAATAAAAAATTAAATAAAATGAAGAGGGGGGAAAGAATAAAGTACATAATAATAGCTGAGAAATACACTGACTGCAATCTAAAACAGAATTTTATTGATTAATTATATAATTTATTTATATCTTATTATAAACGATATATAATACGTTTATTTATTTATTTATTTTTATTTTTATTTATTTATTTTATTTTATTTATTTATTTATTTATTTTCGAAATTTGACACTTAAATATATAGCTTGGAAATCAATTATTTAAAAAAAAAATTTTCAAAATTGTAGACACAAATGCTTAGTGGAAAAAAATAAATTATATATATATATATATATATATATATATACAAACCTTTTCAGTTTATTTGTCTTTTTTCCTCTTCTTTATTCTTCTATTATTATTATTTGATTTGACTTTTTATTCATAAATTACATTTCTTCTCACAGGGATTTCTAGAAATTCCTTTAATTAGCACTAGTCTGGTGTCATTTAATATCAGTTTCTTTATTATTATTATTTTTTTTTTTTTTATTATTATTATTAGAAGACTTTTTTAATATATTACTTTTTTTAACTTCTTCTAGATCCTCCTTCTCCACCCTTTTTATGGGTTGACTTCCAGTCTAGATCTAGTATCCGTCTTAAGTGGAAACACAAGATACCGCCTTCCCTATCTCCCCCGCAAAAAGAAGATGAAAAAGCAGACGACAAAGAAGTCCCTACATCACCTCCTGTTCGTAAGTTGTTTAAGACAGTATTGTGATTGTTCAAGTTAATCCCATTATTTTTATCTGCTAAAGTATGACAAACTTAAAGTTCTGTTAACGGAAAGATAATCTGATTCTACAAAGAGCTGTTAAAAATTTTTGACAAGGGAGAAAAAGCCATTCTTAGTTATTATTATCTTCTTTTTTTTTTCTTTTCGAACATACGCTCTGTAAGGAAAGTATTATAATTTTGGTAAAATCCGACAATGAGATGGGTATATATGCTTTGTGAGGCCTCCTGAATTCAATTTTACTATTTTTGCGGTGATGTCTGTTTGTATGTGCCAGTGAACGCAATAGCTTCTGAACACTTTATTTGCTCGTTCGATATGATATTCGTTGATAAAACTGATAGGTATGTTATACTTCGTCATCGCACGACCTAAATAAAATTTCGTGAATATAGGATTTATAGTTCTTTTACAGGAACAGTAAGAATAGAAATATTCATCATTGCGGCCTATGGAACCAAATTATTTTAAATGTGCTAGTGTCTAAACACTATTCGATTATGATAAAATCAGGTAAGCATGTTATAGGACGTCGTCGCACGACCTTTATAAACTTTCATAAATGTAGTACTTACGTACCTTTTTTTTTTTTTTTTTTTAACAAAAGGTACAAAGTAGGATGCTTATATTTTGTAGTCTATGAAGAACTATTTATCTTAAATTTATTTTAGTAATGTTGAATTATTTAACCCTGTATCTATCACATTAAGAAGCATACAAAAATATATTTAAAACATATTTTTTAGTTAGAGTATTCCTTAAAAATATCTGCAATAAAAAATATGCATATCACCTCATCATAGTAATTAATAATGATTTTGTGAGATGGTTCTTTAGAGTACATAGAAATCGAAAAGGATATTTGGACCTTAAAAAAGTGTAAAAATGCATTTACTTTTTGTGTTTCTTATATATATTTTTTTTTTAATTAATGGGAGATTCTTGAAGTAATATAAGATTTAATTATAATAGACGCAAAGATCGTGAAAAATGGTAAGCAAAAACAGCAATAACACTCTATAAAATCCTTTCCGGAACAAAAACAGCTACAGGTAGCGTCTAGTGCCATGTAGTGAGGTTAAAGTGAGGTATACGTAATCTATTCTTATAAATACCTTTGACATTTCTTCCATAAATCTGATTTTATACGCTTTTTAAACTAATGGCAATTGAAAATACCATCGGTAGATGAAGGGTTAAAACAGAAAAATATGATATATGTTACATTGTATAGGATCATTATGGAAAATATTGTGCGTAATACTGATAGTTCTTTCCCAAAGTATCATAAAATACTTTATACACATATTACATCCGATTAGAGCTAATGACTGAATTTCGTTAAATTATTTAAAAGAGTCTGAAATTGATATATATTTTAGAATTTTGATACAGAAGGATCGTTTCTGAAAATCCCGCGCTTACCACTTTATGCTTTTTTACAGAAACGCAATAAAGAATTTGTATATATCATGGTCTTTTTGGGGGTGAAATCTTCAAACATCTTATTATACTTTTCAGTTTTGTTTATTTACTGAATAAAAGCAAATACTGGTTCAAATTTGTTTAAATACCTAATAATTACTAAATTTTTGAAAATTTCAAAAGAGCTACTCCAGATTCTTTTTGCGAAAAATGTTCGATAATTATGGTCGTATATATAATATGGTCGTATATTCGATAAATGCGATAATTATGGTCGTAAGTAACAGTAATTTAAAAAAAAAAAAAAAAAAAAAAGTGCTAGGGCAGTTGATGTCGTAATTTTAGTATATACATATATATATTGTAAAATATTTAGAAATAAAAAGCAGAAAAAGAAACGTAAAAAAAAGTAAATAAAAAAGGTTTTTTTTTTTTTTTTTTTTTTTTTTTTTTTTTTTTTTAAGTAGATTGCAAGCTTTATCGCAAAACAATGCTCGTAAAAAAAGTAATGCTTGAAAATACTGCAATTAAAAAGAAATGCGAGTTACGTTGTCTGTATTTTAATTTAAATAAGTGAATGGGGAAAAGATATAAATAAGATGTTTTTGTAAAAACCATGAAATTAACATACAAACAAACAAATAATAATAATAATAATAATAATAATAATAATAATAATAATAAGGAGTGGGGGGAAGGGGTGTCCATAAATAAAAACAATTTTGGAAAAAAAAAATAATAATAACAATTTTTCGAAATATCACTTGCATTCGGTGTTAAATACTTTTTTAAAATGGTTAAATATCACATATTGTACAATTCATATCATATTTCTACATAATAATGTAAAAGTTAATATCACTTCATTAAGTAATATTGTTTTTTAAAATATACGTTTATTGCATGAGTTATAATCCACTCGATTCCTTTTCAGTAATATTCTTCTGTTCCATGGATATAAAAGTCCAAAGGAAAAAAAAAATAATAATAAATAAATAAAATCAATGTTGCAGAACTAGTTATTAGACAATCTTTACTTAAAGTAACAGGTGATACTTATTATTCAACGCATGTTTTTTTTTTTTTTCTTCTTCTTCTTCTTCTCTCTCTGCCTGAGGTAATATCATACGAGTAAGTTTTTTATTAGCGCCCAGTAAAAAATAAAACGCTTCCCTCTCAACTTAACACAGTTTAATTAACATCTAAATACAATAGCGTGATTCATTCATGTAGAATCATCCGTTGTAACAAGAGCTTAATCATTTGCTTCAAGTGGACAAAACTGCAATATTGTTTTGTGATGTTACCTATGACTATTTTCTTTTCAAGGTTAAGGATGTTAAGACGAAAAGATTCAGATTTCGTTTCTTGAATAATTAGCTCTTGATCATTAGTCATTCAATGTGAAGTCTTGTATGCCTTTGTTAAATATCAACAATGATCAAGTTCAAGATCATTGAACGCTTTTCTATATACTTATGATGAACATCTTGTACTTTTTAATATTTTATCTAAAAAGTATTGAATTGTTAATATTTTTATGCATCAATTTATCTAGCATATTTAATAAAGGTTATAATATTGTTGAAATATATATATATATATATATATATATGTATTTGCAAACGTACTTTTAGATATTATGTAAGATTGTATAATATAAATTACAAAATAATATTATATGCAATGTATAAAAAAAATTTTGTAACTGTCAATTTAACTCTCACATTTTTTTATTTATCTAATGTGTATTGAATAACCATCATAATGCAGGGTGCACATGCTTCTACATGTCATTATTCAGTTAGTAGGTTTGATATTTTTCATTTATGAAACAATACTGAAAACTTGGAATGACTCCACTCAGATTTCTGAACATTTAATAATTAACTATTGTTTAAATAATTTTTAATCAATAAATGATTAGTAAATAAACAAAAAACATAAAACTCTAATAGGATATTTGAGTATTTCTCTGAATGTTGTTCAATCGACTGTAATGTATCTGAATTCTTTTCTGCGTCTATGTGAATGGTTAGTATGCATTAGCAAAAATTAATAAAATTTTTAGGTTTTAAACAATTTAACATTAATTAAAGCGAACTTCAAGTACTTTAAGTTCATAGACTGTAATATATTATCATTCTATTTTTTATCCCTTCAAAAGAGATACAGTTCTTAAGTTCATGGTAATCTATTATTATTTTTTGCAAAGATGACCTATAACATGCCTATCCAATTTTACCTTAATTAAATGAAACGTTTAAACATTAGCGCACTTCAATTAATTTGAACACATAGGTTGTAATGGAGAATAATTATTTTAAGTGCTACTAAAAAAAGAAAAAATGTATAGATCTGCATTTATGAAGATCTATACTGTTCGTGTGATGGTTATCTATAACATAGCTACCAGTTTTTGGCTGAAAAGGGAACAAAAAGTTTAGATGCTATCGTGTTCACTCATGCACATACATACATCTCTATAAAATTAGCAAATATTATTTCAGAAGACTTAAAAACGTAGAGATACACCAAATTCTAACAGTCAAATTTTTTTCATGATTACAACATATTCCTCACATAATATATATTTGGAAAATAAAAAAACATAACAACCAACTTTAAATTTATCCAAAATAAGTCTTCATTAATATTTTAATGGATAATTTTCATATATAATTTTTCACTTTATTACTTTTTGCAATATTTCTTATGTGTTCTTCCAATCACAATTCCTATCTTCTTCATAGACTACACCCTTTATTACAAAGACGAGTATGGACCTTGGAGTGAGATAACTCTTCCGAAATCCGCAGAGAAAGAGTATACCTTAAGCGGATTAAGGGAAGGTACAAGATATCAATTGTACATGCGAGTAACATCAGATGCTGGAGACAGTGATCCCAGTGATATACTAACCGTCAGAACAGAAGGAGGAGGTAAGGCTTTAAATTATCAACATTTCTTTACATCAAATTTTACAGTTTATGAGATTTAAAGTTAAATTCATTTGCAAGTAACTGATATTTTTTTTTTAAGTATAACTTTGTTTTAAAATTCTCAGATTTCATCTACCCTCTCTCTATCAATTGTTATAAATATTGAAAAGTTTATTATTTACTTAATTTTAGGATTACTTAATGCGATATGATTCAGTTTTTATACAATTTAAAAAGAAAAAATTAAAAGTAATATATGTGGCTGATTAATTCAAAATTATTATAAAATGCATGTTATGACCTTAAATAATAAATTTTTGCAATAAAAAAAATGACAATAAATTTTTAATGGATTTTTATATTTCCAGCTTTATAATAAGAATAGTTTCAAATTTAATGAGATAGAAGAACGTGACATTTTTATACTTCACCTTTGAATGCAAAATTTTTATATTGCTATATTTCGAACGAATAAACAATTAGGTTTATATATATATATATATATATATATATAATGAAAATATATTGAAAAACCTTTTCAAACATTGCAGTAGATGAAACCTATATATATATATTCTACCCTTGTTTGATTTTTCTTTTTGATTATTATATTGTAGAAAATACAGCTTCATTTATATGTAGTACTAAATACAGACCAAACACATTTTCTTATATTTATTTCAGTCATTTTCTCAATATCTGAAAAATATGCTAGGAAAACTATTAAAAAAAAAAAAAAAAAAAATGCATCCTTTAATAAGTATTATTTGTTTTCCACAAGTTTTTTCATGGCACATCGGTGGAGAAACACATATCTAAAGGATAAATGCGTATTGTTGTTTTTTATTTGAAAGTGTGTATTGTACAAGATCTAAGTTATAATAAACTGTTGAACAGATATGTTGAAAACTTTACTTCCAATTCTTTAAAAAACGCTTTAATTTTATTTTATTTATTTTTTTCCGGTTAACATATGTAACAATAGTTTTAAAATAAACAGTATATTTATCGTCGTCTTACAAGGAAACATTCAAAAGGTGTCGTCTTCAAAAAATATTGAAAAAAATATATGTGATTCTACTCTTCATAAAACACCAGAAAGTTAAAATATTATCGACTGAAATGAATTTCAGCGACCACAAAAAATTATCAAAATTAAGCATATTTGGCGATTTCACACTGTTAGGCGATTGATTTTGAGTACTTATCGGAGAAGTAAAACACTGTTCCGTTCGTACACGTCAATCTCGGTGCTAACGAACTTATCGCCTAACAGCGCTAAATCGCCAAAAATGCTTAATTTTGATAAATTTCTGTGGTCACTGTAATTCATTTCAGCCGATAATTTTTTCACTTTCTGGTGTTTTATAAAGAGTAGAATCACATATATACATACATATATAAGACGACACCTTTTGAATTTTTTCTTGTTAGACAATATTTGTTACGATACATTTGACGGGAAAAAAAAAAATCACAAATGAGTAAGTACATTTAAGATATTCTTCTGAAAATGGTACAAAATTTTTATTCTCAACGAATACAGATCACTCATCTTTGAGGAAGTACCAATAAAAATATAAAAACTTTTTTATCTCAGTCCGTATTATTTGGTCTTCTAAAATAATCTTTATTCCCAAATTCTTATGTACTTACTGTCATTCACTACGGTATGTTTGTGAATCTCAACCAAATAAAAAATGCGCCTCTATTTTAAGGTAAATACAAGCTTTTTCGTTTGTCTCTCCGTTGCGCAGGTGGTCAAAGTGTCATGTTAATAATCCGGTGGTCCCGCGTTCGATACCCTGAAGGTCCGGAGTGTTAATTTTAGCAGACAATTAACAGAAAAGATGTCAATTGATAAAAGAAAATTTATCGTTGACTACACAGTATCCTAAGAATATTTGAAGAATTTTTTTAAGAAGCCTTTTTTTACATCTATTTTTAGAACCAAAAAAGAGTTTTTTGTGGACTACAAGCGCCCTCTATTGGGCAGAATATTCACTAAAATGTCAATAAAACAATTAACAATAGAAAATAAAAATGATTAGGAAAAACACATAAACATTAACCAAATCAGTAAAATGTTAAGTTATAATATAAAAAAATAATAATAAACTAAAATAATAATAAAAAGGTACCTCAAACGATTAATTAAATTGCAGATATTGGCCCTTAATCAGAAAATGAAATCACAAAACTTATAGGCAATCGTGTGTTGCTGCCATCTGCTGTGAATTTTAAGAAATAATTTCTCTTTTCTTAACACAGTTCAAATTTCCCCAATTTTGGTAAATAGACAAAACAGTTACTTTTTTTTTTTTTTTTTTTTTTTTTTTTTTCAAATTAAATTTTATTCTAACTTCGAAAAGATTTATATGATACTCTGTAATAATAATTTGTGTTTTATTTATTTTATTTTTTTTAAATAGAATATTTTTAGTTATGTTTAAATGATATAGTAATGTAAAAGAGGAAAAAATTGACTAATTGTTAAGAAATAAAATGACTTTTAAACTTTGTATCTATTTTCCGTATAATTCATATATATTACACTTCATGTACAGTAAATTTGATATATTTTAATTTATAGGCAGTAAAGGCATCGTATTTTACATTTTTTGAAGTTTCTTTTACGGGAAAATCATTTTTTTAAATTATTTTCTTGGCCATAAATGATTACGATATATATATCTTCTAATAAGCAGCGAAAACAAAATTCAAAAAAAAAATTATTTCTTGAACAAAACTTAGATTATAAATAATAATTATAGAGTTTTTACATCAAAATTAAATCGTTTTAACATTTAAATTTTTTATATTTTTTATAAAATAGGAATTTTCCAAATATAAAAATTTTGCTATTATAAAAGTTAGATTTACATGATTACATATATTTCAAATTTTTCTTTCCATTTACATATCATTAAAATTAGAATATAATATGTTTATTATATTCACACATTCTTTTTTTTTTAATTGCATTGAATACACCTTATGGAAATACCTTCTTAATATGTACTCTCCAAACACTTGCTATGCGTTTTCTTGCCAGGAGACAAACTTATAACTTATAAAAACGGAAAATAAGTATCTCTCATTGCCCCAGTAATTAATATCAGTCAGTTATTGAGGTCACCCATTACTTTTCTTTCTTTGATGAACTCACATTTAACATGTAGAGATAGTTGCCTAATTCAGCCGATGAAAGTAGTTGTTGTAAATTTTTGAAACTGCAGATTTTTTGTAGTTCTTTTTCTTTAAGAGAAATTTTAGTCAACAAAGATAGTTTTCATAAAATGATTAGGAGTACTTTTTTTCTTTTATTGTTTCTTTTTTATTCTTTTTAGTTATTTATTATTATTTTTCTTAATGAAACACGAGATCTGAACTGTTCATTATATTTTTTTTATTGCTGCACATATCTACACTAATAAAAGATAACGTTTCTCTGTCTCTCTTTTTGTAACTACAGAAAAAATACAGCCCATAAAGTTCATTTTTTTTTCCCTTGATAAAGTAATGCGTGCCTTTTTGCACTATATCTTTAATTTTGATTTCCTTATTAGTTTTTTTTTTTTTTATGTTTTAGCATTTCTTCTTCTTCTTCTTCTTCTTATTATTATTATTATTATTATTATTTTGGCTTTTCATTTTTCGATGCAATTTTTTGCCATTCTTCAACAAAATGGTTCATGGTAATAGAATATAGTGAAGATCTCCAAATTAAATTAAGATCTCTCAAAATATATTTTCACCACAATTAAATTCAAAATATACACATGAGATAGTTTGACAGATAACATTTATGCTATAAGCAAGCATAAAATCTTGTGACAATTCGTTCATTAAATTACTATTAATAGAAAATAACACTGATAATTTGTTACTAATATATAAATTAGTTTTTTATGACATCCTGGTTAAACATTAGTATTAGTTGCTGTATTAAACTACCTAACATTTATTTTATACACAAGCATAAAGTTTTGTGATGCAAATTACCTATTAATATGGAATATCGTTGGTTTTTTATTTCTAATTATGAATTATTTTTTATGACTTCATGATATTGCACTAAAATAGTCAACATTTACTTTATACACAAACATAAGGTTTTGTGATATGAATTTTCATTTATATGAAATATTATTCATTATTAATTACAAATACATAAGTTGTTTTTATGACTTAATGATTCAAGTTTTTTAACTCTTAAACCAATACTCTTCAAATTATTCCTTTTTTCATTTGTTCATCAATCTATTTTTACAGCCTTATCCGACATGTCCTCACATCCCGTGGTCGAACGGAGCGAGGATACGCCTATATACCTGCGCCTGCCCGTCATCGCCCCCCTGGGGTCCTCAGTAGGAATTATATTCCTTGTCCTGATCGGGGCCTGTTTCTACGTCAGAAGGGAGGAAAAACGCTACAAAGCAGCGGTGCCAGGTGAGAGGCATTCTTTTTGTTATAAATAAACATCATCATGAACTCTCATGAACACATGTGTCGTTTACCTTCAAACTTTTTCTGCGCCTTATTTCAAAGATTTTGCATGGTACACTACACATTTAAATATGCTAATAAAATACAACTGTTGAGAAGATGCGGCTCAGAAACAGACACCCGGAATTATCTTTAGCCTTCTGTTAACATTTAAGTGTGGGTTTTTAAACATATGTCTGAGAGTTGTCTTTCTTTGCGGAGCACATCATTGGTTTTAACAAAGAATTTCCGCACGTCTGCAAACGATAAAGTTTTTTTTAGAAATATATATATTAGGCAAGAGTTGTGCAAAAGTTGACTTCCGTCGTTTGTTACGTTATATTGAAATTTACATGTCAATGAATAATTTCAGCTGGTTTGTGTTGACCTGCAATAAATAAATCCATTAAAACGAAACATAATTCAGTTATAACTATAAATCTGGGATGTGTGTATTTATTGTCATAATATGATTTTATTTCAAGTTTTAAAAGAATATTTTAAGGCATTATAGAAAACACGGCATTGTTAAACATTTATTAAATATAGCATTATACGGAAATTTAGAATTTAATTCTAAATTTAGAATTTAATTCTTTCTTTTATTTCAAAATTTCTCAGGAGAATATGATATGTACAATTTCAAGAAAAGTAATTTTTCAAAAAAATCAGCCTGTGCATGTCACCAAGAATGGCAGAAAGAGTATGTTAGCCCTTTAACGTTCCCTACATGTTTTATTCTGAAAATTGCCAAATTAATGTCCAAAATGAATAATAGCTACATTGCCGATCATAAATATATAAAGGAAAAATTATCATTTTAAATTTTTTTGAAAATTTTTGGTTTCCATCATTTGTTCGTTATCCTGATTACATTCAAATAATATTTACTTAATAAATAACTTTGTAAGTAAATTTTATAAACTGAAAAAACTCGCAACCGTTGTTTCAAGACAAAACAATAGAAAACTAGGCCCGAGTTCATCATCAAAGCTCAGTAAGGTACACATGTACATGAACCTACGAAGAATTTTAAAGTAATATGTATATTTGACTACCTTTAAAAGTCTTTTTTTTTTTCTGATTAATGCTGCTATCTGCTGAACAGAAAAATATCAAAAATTTAAAAATCGACTAAAAGAAGGCATAAATATTTAAAAATTGCTGCATAAAAAATTTTTAAATGTATAATGCAACAGATATGCTTAGACTATTTATTTATTTATCAGCCTGAAGAGAGAGAAAATTTTCTTTCTCAAAAATTTTCTTCTCTTTCTTTTCAAAAAAAAAAAAAAAAAAAAAAATTGTAAAACATTGTTCTAAGAATGATATAATTGCATGTTTAGCGTTTTTTAATGGAAGTTGTCTTATTAAAATGATGAAATTTATATTCATATTAAAGTAAATAATTAACTTACTTATTTTGCGCTCTTTATTTTCTTATACTTTCCTTTAAAGAAATTTTTATAGTTTTTCTTTTTAATTAAAAAATAATAATTAAAAATTTTTCAACAAAATACATACGCACTTTCTAAATAATTTCTAATGATGTTTACATTTGGATTTTTTTCAATTACCTTTTTTTTTTTTTTTTTTTTTTTTCCGAATAATGCTGCTATTTACTGAATAAAGAAATGTTAAAAGTTAAAAATAAATTAAAAGATGTGAAAAATATTGAATAAAAAATATTAAATGATGCCAAATATTTGGTCAGTATAAAATCAATGAACGTTAAAGGGTTAATAAGTTTGTCCTATTTGGTTAATTTCACTAAGTAAAATGGCTGTGAAGCTATTTCCCATAAAACATATATGATCTTCTAAGCACTTTTATAAGCGCAGTATAGAAACATTTGGGGAAAAAAATGTATAGGTTTTTTTTTTTTTTTTTTTTTTTTTTTCTACGAGCTTTTATAAATGGAGTGCAGAAACACTTTTAAAAAAATTATTGTCTAAACTAAAGGAATTCACAACATAAAATTTTAAGTATTTCGATATATGTACATTAATTATGACCCAATACATACGACTTGAACTATTAGTGAAAATAGCTTAGCAACAAATGGTCAAATCTCATATTTTAAAACACAAATAATTATATTGAAATGGAATCATGTTTTTTATACTTTCAACAATAAATCCCTAGTTTCGACAAGTAATTTCTTTTAAAACATTTTTAAAAAATCCATTTGATAAAACAAGAAAAGTCTAACATCATTGAAAAATAGGCATAAAGAATATAGTCTCTTTTCAAAAATACAGTTTCTTAAAGAATACAGTTTCATTTTTCCATATCACAACAATAACAAACATTAAAGTATCCAAAAAAGAGAAAAATTTTAATATTTTTTAAATTGGAGAAAATGTTATTAAAAATTATCCATGTATACTTAATAATATATATATAAAAAAATTTATCTACCATTCTACTACTTTTTTTTTTCTGTCTTTTCTGAAGCAGTTTTATTTTCTCCTTGTAACACTACTTTTGCTGTCTTACAATATACAAATTTAATATATACTTTACTTTTAAAAAATATGCCGCCTTTAAAATGTTCACTTAAAACATATCATTTTAAACTCGAAAGATATCCATTAAACTTTCTTTGAATTTCTCTACTTAATTAAAACTTTGCTCATTTATTATGTGCACGAAAATCGATTTAAACCGCTAGTTTTGAAACCACCTGAGCATGTGTGTCTCAGAAATTGTCAAAGGCATCTCACAAAATAATAGTAATTGAGGATCAAATTTCTACTCTTTATGTTTAGTCCTATGCAGTATGATATAAAGTTCAGAGATATGTGGTGGATACTAATGACCATATAAAATATATACTTACGAAACTTAAATAATCTCACGACGAATTACACAAAGCTTTATGTCTTCTTGAGAGGAACATTAATAAAGATATTGATTTATTAATGAACATATAAGAAAATCCTGAGTGCTTTTATAATGTTAGGAAATATTCAGTATAAAATATATATTATTATTAATATCTATACTATGAAAAAAATTTTAAACGTATAACATATTTGCAAGTATCCTGTAATATTAAATTAAGTATATATATAATAATGATGATCCACCAAGCATAGTAGAAACCAAGCAACAGATAAAAGATCACTGAAACACCAATGACCAATAAGATTATTATTTTTTTTTTTCTTTCTTTCTCTTACCCATATATATGGTAGAAAAAGTTTTGTTTTTGGGTCAAATTTTCGAAACTAAGTTTTTGCTATATTTACATGTTCTGAGGTTCCCTGAATACGAAAATCATGTTTTTAGCAAATGGTCTGTGTGTGTGCCTTTGTGTGTGTCTGTCTGTTATCAGCATATCTCAAAAACAAATTATGGCAGAAATTTCAAACTTAGTATTTTAAATATGAATCATATAAGGATGTTACACTAAATTTTTCGTTGAGATTAAGCAAATTGTTCGTGTACAGGGACATACAAGAGAATTCAAATACATTACGCCTATGAGGGGAATTGCAGGTAAGTAGAGTTTAACATCTATAGACTGCACTAAACCAAATGAAATTAATATATATATTTTTGTATGCGTAAAAACCTGTTTCACATAGAATATGGTATGGAAATCTGTCGCTGTTCGTTTACAGGGCTACACTAAATAACTAAATTATAGTGCGACAGTGCTTGAAAATTGATGAAAGTGTATTTCATGTTGTGCCGTGTGTTATTAAAATAGGATTATATTTATATGCACCATGTGGTGTGTACATAACTTTCAGAAGGTATACAGGACTGACAATTTTTAAGCCATAACATTATTTTTTATTGTTAGTGAAAATGTTTTACTATAATGTTTTACCATGTCCAGGAAAGCTGCTCAGGAACTGAAATAATTCTTAATAGTCATGTGGTAAATTACGTATTTTTTTAAGCTAAATATTCATCGCTTGATTATTTTGCATTTTTACACATTTTGAGTCTTCCTGAATACCGAAGTCAAATTTTTAACGTTTGATCTTTGTCTCTCTCAGAGTAAATTAAAAACAAATAATTTCAGGTGATTTAAATGCTGTATTTTAAAATTAAAACGTTTGTAACTCGGAAAGTTTGATCAAGATTGATAAGTTTCAAGGATTGATGTGTGTGAAAGTTGTCTGGATAATTTTAAATTAACTTTTGATTTTAATAACCGTATTAAATTCTATATAAATGTAGGTGCGATAATGAGACGGGAGGTTGAGGGGGCAGTAGCCCCTCACACAGAATTGTTTGTCAAATAAAGCTGTTCCGACACCTAATTTGAATTGTTTTAGCATAAGTTTACATAACAGTACTCGTTATCTTATCTCTTAATCTCCAATCTGTATTTATAGTATTAAATTTCAGGGTAAGAGAAAATCCTGTGAGTGACACAACAGATTATTTTTAATCTAGACATGAATGTAGATACAAAATCTAAATTACAGAATTTTGGGAATATCATACTTCCACGTTCCTTCCTTTATTTATTTTATGGAGCTTTTATGTAACTTTTGAAAAAATGTTATTGATTTGTAAATAATAAACATCACTATAATTCAAAAAAAAAAAAAAAAAAAAATGAACTTTGATAATTTTATTATGAAATAGTAATAATTTTACACTGAGAAAAAAAATATACCTTTTTCACTTAGAACGAATAAGTGGTCAGTTTCTAAATCCCTCAACTAGAAATATAGATTTCCGAGTGATGCGTATAAGGCACACCAATAAGCTGAATAGACGAAATGATCGATAATTTCTAGTGCATATATTTCTAGACTGACTATTCTAACTATTCTGCATCCTTTACATTCCGAAAAATTCTCACTTGATTATCTAGAATTGGGTCATATACCAAGATTGTAGTTGATAAAACTCGCCTCTTCTATATTCACCTATTTGCAGAGATTTTTGAATAAGTTTGACCTCGATAATATAAGCAAAAGCTCTAGAATTCTAATAGGGGTTTCTAGAACTCGCTTTCAAAGGGGACTAGAATTTATAAAGATGACATGGAAGTACTTTTACTAGAGCCACAAACTATAGATTCTAGATGTCAGTTACAGAATTTTTTCTCTGTGTATAATAGATTTTTCATTGAGATTTCGTGTTCATATGTATATTTTTTTTCAAAGTAATTCACATGCAAAATAAAAATGTAAAAAAAGAAAAGGAAAACATTTAATTTCACTTTTGAAAATATGTTTAATATTTACTTAACTGTAATGCATCCTCATTTAGCTTTTTATTGAAAAATCCTCTCTCTCTCGCTCTCGCTCTCTTTCTCTCGCTCTCGCTCTCTCTCTCTCGCTCTCTCTCTCTCTCATATATTTATTAACGGACGTTTCATCTAAATTTTACATTAATATTTTCATTTGTTTAAGTGTTATGTGCGAATAAAGGAAACAAAACATGTTTTGAAAACTTGCTTCACTTTTAGAAGCTAGTGGATTTTAATTTTAAAATATTTGTGGCAAAAGTAGCAGGAAACAAAACTTCAATTATGACTAAAAAATCTGGAATGACTCCACTCTAATTTATAAACCTTTAGAACATGTTTAAATTAATTTATGTAAGAAAAATCGTTAAAAAGAAATAATAATACATTGTTTGAGCGTTGTTTCCAAGTTCTATGGCGTTTTAATGGATACAAAGGATTTTTGGTAATGTAACGAAATTCTTTTGTGCGTCCCTGTGAAAGAACAATAAATAATAAGCTCGAAATATCAAATATTACTTTCTCTTACCCATAGGTAGCGAAAGTATTGTTTTTGGGTCAAATTTTCGAACGCGGGTTTTTGTTATATTTACATGTTCTGAGGTTCCCTGAATACGAAAATCATGTTTTTAGCAAATGGTCTGTGTGTGTGCCTGTGTGTGTGTCTGTCTGTTATCAGCATATCTCAAAAACAAATTATGGCAGAAAGTTCAAACTTGGTATTTTAAATGTGTATCATATAAGGATGCTACAGTAAGCTTTTCGTTAAGATCAAGTAAATGGTTCGTGTACAGGGACAATCAAGAGAATTCTAATACATTACGTCTATGGGGGAAATTGCAGGTAAGTAGAGTTTAACGTCTATAGACTGCACTAAACCAAATGAAACGAATATATAGTTTTTGTAATAGATAGTTAACTGGGAAATTTTTTTTTGTATGTAGGAGCCTCGCCTCCCCCCTGGGGGGGAAGTCCCCCTCGAGGGGAGTAAGTTTTCATGATGGGTATCTTTCAAAAGAGCTCGCCAATACCTTTAAAACGAATGGTTGAACCATCGATCAGCGATAATTTAAAACAAAGTTATCGATTTTTTTTTTTTTAACTTTTAACGAAAAAAAATTGAGAATAAAATGGATTTTTTTTATATTTGGTGTTATACTACTTCTCTAATATGGAAATCGTCTGCATTATCATAAAAGAAAATTTGTTTAAATAATAATTTTAATAAATTATTTTTTAATAACCGAATAAAATTCTATATAAATTTAGGTGCATAATGAAACTGGGGGTTGAGAGGGCGGTAGCCCCCCTCACACAGAATTAATTATCATATAAAACTCTTCCGAAGCCAATTTTAAATTGTTTAACATAGGTTTACATAACAGTACTCGTTATCTTACCTCTTAATCTCCAACCTATATTTATAGTATTAAATTTCAGGGTAAGAGAAAGTCGTGTGAGTGACACACCAGATTATTTTTCTTTCTTTTATTTTACTTTATTTATTTATTTATTTTTTAATTTTTAATTGCAAAAGTGAACTTTAAATAATTTGAACCTATAGATCACAACGTATAAAAATTCTGCCTTATGTACTGGTAAATAAAAAAATAAAATAAAGTAAAAATAAAAATCCTTAAGTCTTACACTCATGTAAACTTTCACAGTTTTAGCTATAATAACTTATAACATGTTTAGTGTATTTCTTAATCGAATGTAGAGTGTAGACGATATCATACTTCCGATATTTTGAGCCCATTGGCCCAAATGATGAAGAATTTTTCTGTATGTCCCAGAAAAAAGTACTATAAACCCTATACTCATCAAAATCCAAAGAAAGTGTGCGAAAGTGATGAATAACCTACATACCAATTTTTAGCTCAATCGGATAAGCCATTTAGACGTTATCGCACTTTAAATAATTTCAATCTGTAGGACATAATCATGAAGAAATTTCTTTGTGCCCCTGTAAATAACTATAAGCGATAGACTCACCAAAAGTTGCTCAGATCGTATTCCATTTTTCAACTCAATCGATCAAAGCGTCTAGACGTTATCGTGTTCACTCACATACATCATCACTGTAAAAGTAACAAAAATGAACTCAGAAGAAGTTAAAAGAGTGTTACCAGATGATCGACAGTCATTTTCCCAAAAAAAGCTTTCAAATTTCCCCAAATCAAGGGAGTTTTCAAAAAAACAAAAAAAAGAAAGAAAGAAAAACGAACTCAATTACTGCTAAAAAAAAACAAAAACAAATTTTTCCCCAAATAATACTTGTTTTTGAAAAAAATCCCCATATACAAAAATAACTCTTATAAACGCAATATTTATTGAAAATTTTTAAATCTGTGTAATGTACTTTAGTGCTGAGCATGTAAGCAAGATTTATTTTCATCTTCATGATATCCCGAGGATGTCCTGGGGAGAAGAGGTACCTTCAAAAGCTCCTACATACTAAGGAAAACTGTTAAAAGTCCCTACGTGTAGGAACAAATCCCTACAGTTAACAAGCTGTAAATAAAAGAAAGTTGAAAAAATCCCCAGATTTCTCCCCAAAGATTCTAAAATCCCCTCGAAATTCCCCACAAACATTCGGTCCCCGAAATTGTCCCCTGAAGCCCGAAAAATCCCCAACATGGTTACAAAATCCCCAATCTGGTAACACTGAGTTAAAACGTATAGATACACCAAAACCTCGTACTCAATTTTTTTCATATTTTCCTTACCTAATGCATGTTCGGAAAGTAAAAAAAATAATTCTTATTGTAAATTAAAACGTTAGCCATTTTACTACTCATGTAATAAAAGCTTTAAAACACTGGCAGTGGATTCACTAAATATAAATATCATTACCCATACCTATTATTATTTTATTGCTATTATATATACATATCATTACTGATTATCTATAAATACATTCTTAGAAAATTATCAAAAGAATAATGTAATAATACATATTTCAAAATACGCTTTGGATACTAATGACAGTTGCTGGGAAGTTACTAAAAAATTTAAATGATTGTATTTCTCAATGAATTAGAATGTATGTTATGGACATTTTAATGATACCCTAAGTGAAAATATTGATTTATTTATGAGGAAGTAAACAGTTCAGTGGTTTTTTTTTTTAAACAATCGAAAATGTGAAACAACAAATATCACCATGGTATGAATTATTTTCATAAATTAAAAAATTATAGACAATGAATTTTATATTTGTAAATAATTCATAATATAAGATCTGAAAATAATAATAATAATTGGATTGAAGAATAGTTTATAACGAATTTCGGAAGAAAGAGGCTAGGGAAAAATATTATATATACATATTGAGAGAGAGAGAAACTGAAATTCTGTTCATACTATAACTCATAACTTTTGAATTTACAAGATATTTGGGGTTTTCATATAAGTAGTTCAATACTTTTGACTGTTAAATTATGCAAATGAAATTTTTGTAAAACTTGCGCATGCGTAGTTAAAAATTATTTAGTAAAAATGCTCATATTTCGTAAGATATTTAACATTTTTGCATTTTGATTGTAGTATGCTGTGTCTAATGTAGTAATATGCCAAGTAACCTAAAAATGGCTTTGCACTGGTTCTAATATCCTACTTGTTATTATTAAAAAAGTGGAAATAGTTTTTGCAATTTTTTAAAGGTTATATCTCCATGAATATATGGGGTAGCCTCATAAAATTTATACATATAATAGAAGAATCCTTATGATCACATGCTACAGTCAAAATACATTTCAAGCATTACTTTTTACAGGGTGATCCAAAACATTTTGATTTTTCTTCAATTTCTTACTGTTCCCCTTTTCCTCTTCAGGACAGAACTTCTGCTGAAATATATGATGTTTAACATGCTCTATATACTCCCAAAGTTTTAAGAATATACCTAAAGAATTTTTCTAGATATTTGACAAAACGTCTAAATTCAAAAATATCCAAATACTTATTGGGAGGTAGTGTATTTGAATTGGCATTTATATTGATAAAAGAAATTTAAATACAGGTTAGATATAGCTTTGAGGATTATATGAATGGTTAAGATCTATGTATATTCATACTAAATAATACAAATTGATTTAATGCAGAATATTTTCAATTACGCAAAGCTACAACTCTATCCGTTCATTAAAGTTGGGTGGTATTACAAAATTTAAAAAAAACATAGTTAACATTTTCTTAAATCGCCAAAAACTTGACAAAGGGATAATTATAATAATTAATGCAAAATTTGTTAGAAATTTATGCTTAATATCATATTCATATGTTATTTATATGAATATTGGTTTAACGTTAGATCTGAATTAAGAAACACTTATTGTGTTTCATAAGTACATTTATACTTGAGCAAACATTAGAGGCATATTTATGAAAATAAATTGATCTCGAAAGTTAAATAAGACCCCTTAAAAAGACTTCTACGGAAGGCACCTAGTTCCAAGTGCTAGTTACTAGTTCCAAGTGCACATATCTCGGAAATTTAAATCTTCTTGGAGATACCATAAGGGAAATACTCATTTCCAATGAAAAAGAAAATTATATACAGTGTCTTTTGAATGCAAAATAAATGCGACATAAATTAAAAATTTTAAATATAGGTTTTTTTTTTTTTTTTTTTTTTTTTTTTCAAAATGTATTAAAACTTGCAATTTAGTAAATTTGAATAATTAACGAAACGTCAGTGGAGGCCTCCCTTTGGAGACTCAAAAAGATTTCGGGTTCCGTCTGTGTGTCTCTATGTTTGTCTGTCGCGCGATAACGGCCGCAAAAATCACGCTATTGACTTGCAATTTTGGTACACATTATCACGAGCCACATAGAATTTGCTGTATAGTTTTAGGTGTGTATTCCACCAGTAGTTCATGTACAGGGACACTTCAAAGTTTCCCTTATCATTACGGCATACGGACAGAATTTGTATGTACCGCAATAGTGGCCGTAAAAAGCAGCCGATTGACTTGCAAATAGGTGCATATTTGACTTCAAAATAAAAATCTTAAAAATTATCTTAATCTTGCTGTTAATACTTCTAAATTATCTTAATCTTTCAGTCAATACATCTTATTTAACTGACTTAATGTTTTTATAGCTAACCGAAAGATGGCGCTTGTACTCAGTTGTCTTATCCCTTCATTCTTCAGTCCTTATCTTAAACGATTTAATTATTAATATTTTTGGTACGATTTAATTTAACTCTACTAGTATTAATTTTAACATTATCATTTAATATTTACTCTGTGTATTTTATCTTTAATGTAATTGTTCTGAAGTATTTTCGATTAATCGATATCTGTCGAGCTTTTATTTTAACTTCAATTTAGGTTTTGGCATCAACCATTTTTCCAGTTTGTGTTAACTGTTTTCCATGTGGTTACTCTGATTATTTCATGTTATCACTTTGGTTTCCTTTAAGATTTTAATATTTATTTATTCTTTGTTTTAATTTAATTTTTCACTTTTTTCTCATTCTTTATGGTTTTTTGCTGCATTGATCGGGGCGTGATATGATATAAATTGCTATGATTAGCAATATCGTTTTACGAAATCGTTACAGCTTTCTCTGCTTTATGAAGTATGCGCCCCTTGAAAAGTATGCTTCTAATTTTAAGCATTTATATCCAATTGATTATGAGGTTTATTATCTTTTTTTCTCTTTCACAAGTTTAATGGTCCTTTTTTATTATCCTTCAGGTCGGCGTAAGTATTTTAAGTTACTATGGTAACTCATTGGTTCCTTATCTATATCGCAACTTTTTGTGTCATTCTTTCCTCTATGTTAAATTCAGTTCTATATTTTAGTGTGCTGTTATTGTTTTAGTTCTATTAATTGCTAAATTTTAAGATTAAATTTTATTACGTTATCTATTATTTATATATATATATATATATATATATATATATATATGCAGATAAATATAGAAAGAAAGATGTAGCGGGGGGCTGAGTGGGGTGGTAGTCCCCTCAGAAACGCATCTGTTTGTGTAGCAAATCAATCGAATCAGTATATATATATATTATATTATAAGGAATAAATAAAAATGATCTGTTGAGTAATGTGTGATGCAAGTAAGATGTTGAGGCTCCTGATCAGCAGATTCATTAGTATACATGTATGCAAAACTTCAGCTCAATCGATGATAGGAAGTCGTTTAAAATTTAAATCAAATTTTGAATTAGAGCTAGGGTCCAAGCCCTCAGTCCTTCCCTCTGAAGTCATTACTGATTGAGCATGTGTTGTTGTCGTAATAATACATGTATGCAAAATTTCAGCTCAATCGAGCGATAGAAAGTGGGTTGAAAATTCGAAAACAAAGTTTGAACTAGAATTGGAAATTCAGGGACCGCAGACCCCATCCCTAATTCCGTAACTATTGAGCATGTATTGTCATCGGAATTATACATGTCTGTAAAATTTCAGCTAAATGAGATGATAGGAAGCGACTGAAAATTCATTTTATGTTTTTATTAACTTCGATTCTTGTTTATATGTTTGTTTGTCCGGTACAAATCTTGCAATCGATTTTTAACTAACTTCCCTACTAGTTAGACATTTGAAACTTTCAGAATAGCTCAGAACCCGCTGACAACACAAATACTTCGAATCCTGATTTTCGAATTTTTGATTAGTTTTCTTTTAATTAATTAAAATATGAAAATAATAACCTCCTGATAGCTTTAAAAATAGCCATTAAAATGTTAGCTATCATTTAATGGTTACCCAAAAAAAATTTACGAGTTCATTTTCTTTCGACATAAAAATAAATACATTTAATTCAACGTGAACGTTAAAAAATTGTAAAAAGTTAAATTATGCATCTCACTAAAATTGGCGTCATTATCACTTTAAAAATTTTATACGCATTGATAAACTGCTAATGTAGTTCTATAGCTATGATTCAACAGAAAATTTAAAAACATGGTATATAAAAAATTTATCTTATAATTATTTTAGATTTAACTCATACACATTAAAAAACACACCGACTTAAGTAAAACACTGAAAAAGCACACCAACTAGAAAAAACAAAATGATATATTTTTAAATTGATATAATATTATTGATAATAATGATGATATAATTAGGAAATGATAAAAATGAATAAAAATAAATAAATAAATAAATTGGTATAAGAATAAATACTTTTTATGGGTAACCAAGAACACTTTTCTCTAAAGACATAATGTTTAAACAACTGTGTTATATTTAATTTCAGTATATTACAACAATTTATAAATTTTTTTTGAATTTCAAATTGATACAAAGGATCATTTTTGAGACTGTTTTCAAAATCAAATTTTCAGTTGCGTACATTAATTCTTCTATCAGTTAGTAAAACCTGAACTATTAATAGATACACCTTTCGAAGAGTCAAATGTTTTTTCCAAAGCCTTCAGAAATTTAAAAGAATTTAATTCTCTAACAGCATTTTTAAAAAAAAGAGAGAGACGGGGGAGAAAAATTTGTTTAATAATGTTTGGTTAAGACAGAAATTAAACATTCTAATTAATCGTCTTCTTAAGATTTAATTTAAATGTTTCATATGACTTAAACTTATATTAGCTCTCGAGGGAAAATTTACTAATAATGAGATTCAATAATTTTCGTGAGTGACATAAAAAAAAAAAAAAAAAAAAAAAAGAGGTTTTAAAAAAGGATTTTACAGTTGACGATTATTACTGCTTTAATGAGAATTAAAACTTTAAAAAATCCCGTATTTTTTTACGATTATGAATTATAATTCAATATTCATTTCAAAAGTCATACAAGGTAATATTTGGCTATTAATTCCACTAAGGATTCTTTAACGTGATTTTTAAATTATATTTCACTGATGCTTAGAAGAGGGCTGCCTAATTTTAGAGACTTTTTTTTATTTAATAATTAAAACTAATTTATAAAATGATATTTGATATGTATAATAGTCGATTGCACAAACGTTACAATTAAAAAATAATGGTGGATGTTGACTATAAAAGTCCCCGCTACAGATTGACAAGACCGGCTTTGAACCAATTTCTAACTATGCAGCCATTTTCTGTAAGTGACTTCATGTATTGTGAAAAATTAGTCGAATATTATTATCAATTCGAATTTAATTATTAGTCCCAAATTAAATTTATGCTTCCAGAAAAACCAAGATTTTGAGCTGGGTATATTATATGCATTACTTAATATAAAATTTAGACTTTTGAATATACTTTTTAACGCTGTTAAAGGCTAACAAAAATCCTTCTATATATCTCAGTCAGTTACCGTATTTTTCGGTGTATAATTCACAGGTCACAAAATCGGTTTCGCTCCAAAAAATTTAATTTACAAATAAGACTATGTTTGTAAAATCGTTTAGAAAATACTTCATCTGTAAATTGGAATAGCTTTGGAGGGGGAGGGGGGGGGTTGTAATAATATTTTATATTATTTCTTCTGGTATAAGACTCATTTAACAGACCTATGGATTATACGCCGTAAAATACGGTAAATTATGTTTAATAATCGATAATTATTTCTGTTCTATTTAGACTAGAGAGTCACGTTTCCAGATGATTCAAAATTTATACAATATTAAAGTTTTTGCTTACCAGTTTCAAACGTATGTGTCATTCCAATTTTTTTATTTCAGCATGGTGTCACAAACATGTGATTATATTATTTTTTCTCCTTACTGATTGTACCAGATCGTACATCGTTAATTTTTAGAGTATTGAAACATTGAATTAATTGTTAAAACAATAAATCAGTCTGTCTCTAAAGATAATCGCAATTTTTATTTAATTTAAGTAAATTTTTAAAATGTCTTTTTTTTTTTTGTAACGTATTTGCTGAATGAATGTAATACAATTTCTTTAAGTGAATAAAAATAACTTTTTTACTTATATTTAAAAAGCTCGATATGTAAAATATAAAATGCACAGTTTACCACAGAAAATAACTCTATGTACTCTACAGTCAATAACGTATGCAACTACAAAATATATCTTTCTTGTAAAACCCGGAATGTATATCTGTGATAATTTATAAAAATACTGATTTAGTTAATAATTTATAAATTGTATGAATGTAAACAGCGTCCTTAGAATATTTATTTATTATTTATTATTCATTTATGGACCTAAAGATGGAACTGCTCAGAAAATTTTTTATGGCATTTTGCTTAAAATGTTATAATTGTAAGTTCAGCATTTTTAATGAAGGTTGCCATTATTAATATGGTAATATTTATAAGAATATTAGCGTAAATAATTAACTTATTCATTTTATGTTCTTTATTTTATCATACATTCATTTTAAAAAAATTTGGTAATTTTGTTTTAGTTTAAAATAGATTAAAAATATAATTAAATGGAAAACATATATATATATATATATATATAGAGAGAGAGAGAGAGAGAGAGAGAGAGAGAGAGAGAGAGAGAGAGATTAAATAATCATAAGATGAACACAAGTATATTAAAACAAAAATAAACATATATAAATAATGCAGACAATTTCAATGGTAAATTTACAAACGAAAAAGCAATGATTAATAGCTAGAAACAAGAGAATGGCTTTCTTTCTTTCTTTTCTCAAAGAATGCCTTGTGAAAAAAAGAGATGCGAATCTGATACTACTTTCTTTGAAAACGTTGATTAGCCATCTCGAGTAACAATCCGTCTTTGTGTTTTTAAAACAATTTCTGGATATTATACAAAAAGCACAATGATTTTCTTTAAAATAACTATATTTAAAATGTATGTTTCTTAATTTTACAGAAATCATATTTTTGGTTTTACTTTATTACTAGAATATATTGAATTTCATATAGTCACTATAGTATATAAAATCTAAATTACAAAAAGATGCCGAGTATAGATGTTTAAAGTGCTGTTATTTATTTTACTATTTAATTTATTGCTTTTTTTATGTAAAAATAATTCGTGATAAAATACCATTTCCTTATGTAAAAAAATCTGCTGATAAAATTGTTTATATTAATTAACTTTATATAAAATAGGATTTTTATAAATATCATTTGAAGAAGCAATAAGATTGTGACCTATATCCTTTAGATAGAAACAATTCAGATTTTATATTCCTTCATGATTTATTTCAGGCATTCAAAATTTAAATTGTGCGTTCGAAAATATCAAAGAAAATTATAAATAAGTAAAACATAAAAGATTCTACTTCAAACCATTTATGCATTGTTATGGTGCAGTTTAATTTATTTTTTATTCTATTCCGGTACATAATGCAAAATTTTTTTATTTAATTGTATTTAAATTAATTTTCATTAATTTCAATCTAAATGAGAAATCTTCATTATTATTTTACAACTATACACTTGTAAAAATAATCTTTTCTTATAATATGAGTCACAACTGGTCAATAAAGCATGTTATAGAAAACAAGTTTTATTACACTTCTAAATCTAATTTTAATCTATGCCATAATTGTAATGAAAGTAAAAAACTTATTATTTCCAAAAATTTTCTTTATTATGCCACATTACACTTGTTTTTATGTTATTGATACGAATTATACATAATTTCAAATTTTCAAATATTTTTCAGATGTTTATTGCTAATACTATATACATATATGTAAAATTATTAAAAACCACTGAGGTTTTATTTTAAAGCTTTATATTATAAACTAAATTTAGCTATATGATTAATTAATTCAATCACTTTGGAAGGTTTTTTTTTTTGTTGTTGTTGTTGTTGTTATGTATATTTAAGCATACATTTAGCAAGAAATTAAATTACAGTAAATAAAGAACAACAAGAATTTTGTAAACAAATACCATAAAACGAAAAAAAATAAATAAAATAAAAAGAATGTGCTTTTATCTGACGAAATGATGTGCATAATTATTTCGTTCCGAATCAATTGTCATGTGCTTTTGCATTTTAGTGTCGTTACATTAAATATATATCTATATCTTTCTACTTCAAAGAAGGAAATTAGTTAGTTTAAATAAATGACTTAGACTTAATTATAGTATTATTGAACAATCCCATAAAAAATAAATAAATAAATAAATAAAAAACAGTATGTATGATTCGTCTGCTAGTTTGTGAAATAAGATGTTTTGAATTTAATTTCTTTTTGTACATCGCGATTTTTTATTAAATCAATTGTCCTCCTAGAAATAAAGAGTTGTACACGAAATCTAAAAAAATAACAATAATAAATAAAATTAAATCTACATTACAAACACAATCCTTACAAAATCCAAGAAAGTATACTACTGTTTCCTAGCAAAAGTATCATTTATTTTATTGCTTCCTTCCTAAAATATTTAATAGAAACAAAAGAATTTTCGACATTATACGTTCTTTTGCCGCAATTCAATCTTCCATGCATTCTTTTTTCCCACCACTTTTAAGAAATCGTGTCAAGCGTAAAGGAAATCCCGTTTTAAGTCATCTTCAAGGCTAGGGTCAAATATTTATTGGTAATGCATGATCACCTGACCGTGGAAGATGACACTTAAAAATGGATAAAGACGCTATTAGAAGAAAGTGAGGTCCTTTTTCCCTCTCATTTCATGTCTATTGTTTAAATACTAGAAGGTTAATATCATGAATTATAAATTTACTAAAAGTGATTTTGAATGTAAACAAAGTGGTTACATTAGTGGTTATCTTTGCATAAGATAACCACCTGATGTCCAAAACAAAATTAGAACATCTTTTCATATTTTTAAAATATTCTAAGACAACAGCTTTTTAGAAGAGATGCAATAACGTCATTTTTTTATGGAAAGAGGTTGTATTTCTATTCTTTAATATTAGTACTGCTTAAAAAAAAAAAAAAAAAAAAAAAAAAAAAGTTAGTTATTTTGTGAGAATTTTCTATGAATTAGAGGAATTCGTAAACTTTGTTCCTTGGCACCAACTTTCATTCTTAACATTATGTGGGGATTTAAGAAAATTATGTATGTTTACCTCTCAAACTAGAAGATGTAAAGTTCGTTTTAAAATCTAAAATATGGTTTCCTCAACATAATTCTGAAAAAAAAAAAAAAAAAAAAAAAAATGGATAAATAAATAGAAATTTTCTATGAGTCAGATAAAAAATCGTCTGATATAAACAAAAAAACGAAAACCTCTTTGAAACAGTACCAAATATAAGCAACTAAATACTTGGATTTAATATTCCCTCCATGGACGGGGCCGCGGTAGCCCAGTCGGTAGAGCGCCGGCCTCGTAATTGGAAGATTTCGGGTTCGGTACTCGAGCCGGCCAAAGACCGTCGTGTACACTAATGGTAGCTGGTGCACGCAAAATCTGTCGTTGCCGCAATGTCCTCCATGTTCCCATCAAAAATTATACCTCTGGAGGTCACCGAAGCGAGAGAGCCAATCCCTTCCGTGGAGGATACAAATTGTGATGGCATGTCTCCGGACCACCTCTAGGGGTGTGTCCCAGACCGTCGCCAACTGCCCATCTGCGCAGCACTAGTGCGACGTAAAACCCAACCATCCATCCATCCATCCACCTTCCATGGAGGAAAAAAATTGATATGACACGTCTCCGGACTATTCCTAGAGCTGCGACCCAGACCGTCGCCAATTACCCACTGCGCAGTACTAATGCGACGTTCAACCCAACTAACCAACCTTGAATTTAAAAAAACTGAATAAACACTCCTTATTCTAAAATAAATTTGAATGCACAAATTACATTAAGCAAGTTTGTAAGATCTTTCCAAACAAAAGATCATGTATAATTTTAGTTTACAAGCTAAGTTCGTTTTGATATTTTAAGTGTATTGCGATTACTTTTCTTATTTTGAACCCCGCATTATATTCTTTAGTGAATGACCTAAAAAGTAGATAAAAATTATTTTGTTTTTTAATTCTGCACCAAGACTAGGTTTATTAGACCTGTGTTTCTCAAAAATTTAAGATTCGTTTTAAACTTTTCAAAGGTCCTACAAATTTTTGTTCATATTGCTCTGCGTTATAGTACTTCTTCTTTAATAAAATAAAGTTAGAAAATTGTTTTTAATAAGTTGGGGTGGGGAGGGGATCGAGAATGTGATTTTTTATATTTTTTGCATTAGTTGTAGTATTTTTAATAAATTAAAATGCTTACTACCCAGTATGTGTAGGAAAGGCTTTATTGAACGTATTTATAAATTTACTGTCATATTTTTAAGCATTTTACCATATGTAAAATTAATTTTAGAGAGTCATCAATTTCCCATGAAAAATGACGAATTGGAACAAGCTTGAAGCATATTGTAACTCATAAATATGACACTTCAAAATTAACGATAGAAAAATGCATTGAGTTTCGAATAATTACTAATCATCACTAATTTCAGCATCTGATTTACATGGAACACAAAGACAGCACGGTTAATCGTCAGATCATTTTATATGAGCCCGTTTCTTACGTATTATGCATTAAACACAATCTTTTCTACCCCCAAGGACGACATTTCACCCACATCAGTCTTATTCCCTGTACCAACACCCAATCTTCTCCATGTAGAGAAGTTTTGTATGATTGTAAATAACCTAAACATAGGTATGTTTCCATCAAAATTGTACCTCTGGGGGTCACCGAAGCGGGAGAGCCATCCCTTCCGTGGAGGATCAAAATTGTGATGGCATGTTTCTGGACCACCTCTAGGGGTGAGTCCCAGACCGTCGTCAATCGCCCATTGCGCAGCACTAGTGCGACGTAAAACCCAACCTACCTAAACATAGGCAATTTTGCTCATCTTCAATGCTCACTGATTCTTTTCCTTCTTCTGCTTTTTTGATTTTGTGTGAAGCGAAAATTATAACAGGCGGAATGTTTATCCAACAATACTGACATTGAAGGATCTTTAATTCACCTGAAACTTTCAACAAAATATTTTATAAAAAGTACAAAGTCAGAACCCGTTACCTATCCACTTGGATTTTAATGACCTGCAGGAACCTAGGAACATCATGGGTGAAAATATCTTTGAAAAACTCATGAGGAATATAAACATAAGTGGGGAAACATTTCCCTGAACATTGATACCAAACATTACAGTTATATTTGTCTCCTTTTAAGCTGAGAATATTTCACCAACTATTTTCTTGCCTTACTAAATAATTATTTCAACAGGTTATTGTTCTGTTTCTACTTCAGTTTCATCTATACTCCATATGTCCTTCATTTGGAAAAACGTATTGGATTCTAGTACAAGTATTAAACTATTGAAAAGTATTTAAACATTATTTAATCTTATACTTCGACTCATGCTCGTAGCTTCAAATAGCCGAAAACATTACGTATAGTATGATAACATTATAGTAACATTATACGCATTTAATATCATGTAAGATTTTAAAATCCTATCTGAATATTTATTTCTAGATTAATCTTATTTTCCTTTATATGTCCAAGAAGGGACATTCTGTTTACTTTAAAAATATTTTCGGCCTTCTTTAAAGTGCAAATATAACATTCTAAATATAGTGCAGCTTTTTCATAATCTTCTGTAAGAGTTTTGGTTCTTTCAATACGCCTTTTGTAATTTTTCACCGTTTTTCACAGATGAAATGATGTACTCCTTAAAATTTACATTTTAAGTGTAAAACCCAATTAAAGCTGAAATGATAATCTGTTCACTCAAGAATTAAAGCAAATGTCATGACCCAATGTCATAATCACAGAGCTCCATATCACTACTTTCTCCTGTTATAACTAACCCTGATTTCCCCCAGGAATAGCCCCACTGACGACATCAAATAATTATTTTGATATCCGTGTTACAAACCGTGCTATGCATCTATACAAAGTACTAACAGAGCTCATTCTTCACCAATCAGTGGCCAAAAATAAGCGTTTTACGAATAAAATATTTTGTTCTGAAAAGTTAAATTTCTAGCTCTTTCTGTCATGTGTGTAAAAGACACTACATTAGACTCTTTATATTTAAACATTATTGAATTTTCATTTCTTTATTACTTTTTTAACCCATCGATTTATATATATATATATATATATATACACTGAAAGTCCAAAAAACACTGATACACGCACTTAATATCTTCTAAGCACTCCTCAAGCACACATGGGGGCCATAACACAATATTGCGTCGATTTCATAATATATGAAGGTAAGGTACATGATGAAGAGTACAGGTCAATCCGCAATTATTCATGGGTGCAGTATTATAGAGAGGATAGCACGAGTGCTTAGCATTCCGCCTAATAAAATGTTATACTCATATATTTCAACCTAAATTGTTTCAATTTTTAAAATTTATAGCGTTTGCTTACGAAGTTTTTATAAATTACCTTTAAACGCCAGTATTTTTGCGAATTTTCTGAAAATTTGAGAACTTTGTATTTCATAAGAATGTATCTGTAGTTACTTGTGGGAACTTTCATCGTGTATGGTATCGCGTTGCCTTATTGGTATTGTCCAAAATTGTCGGAAAGAAAATTTTTTTTTATAACCTTACATGGTTATCAGCCTAAGGCGGCTGGAAATGAGAATTGTCGAACTAAGAACCTTTTTGAGTGTTCAACAGTCTAACGACAACAATGGCGTATCCAGGCAAACGCGTAGATTTGTACTTTGTAATCATTATCCGACAGCGTCTATGATCCCGAATACCCATATCATACAGAGAAAATATTGAACATAAAGCGAAATTTCATAGTTTGAACATTGACTTCATATCTTAACATTGAAATCCGTAGAAATTTGTATTTTATAAGAATGTATCTGTAGCTACTTGTGGCAACTTTCATCATGGATGGTATCGCGTTGCCTTATTGGTATTGTCCAAAATTGTCGGAAAGAAATTTTTTTTTTATAACCTTACATGGTTATCAGCCTAAGGCGACTGGAAATGAGAATTGTCGAACTAAGAACCTTTTTGAGTGTTCAACAGTCTAACGACAACAATGGCGTATCCAGGCAAACGCGTAGATTTGTACTTTGTAATCATTATCCGACAGCGTCTATGATCCCGAATAACCATATCATACAGAGAAAATATTGAATATAAAGCGAAATTTCATAATTTGAACATTGACTTCATATCTTAACATTGAAATCCGTAGAAATTTGCAACAATATTGCACATTCCAAGCGTGAAACCGTTGTTATGAACTGTCGATAATCTGGTTATTTTAGGGTCTTTTTCCGCCCACACATCTGTTGAAGATATGCTCTTCTTTACTTTAAACTCTTTGCAGTAATTATTCACATAAATCCGTATTTCATTTCTCCACGGAAATACTGAACCTCCCCTTACCAGCACCTGAGCAGTAAGCAATTTAAAATCACTTAATCTGGATGACTTAGCATCATAAGCAAAAAGTGGTCTAATAATTTACTTAGCTGTTTTGTATAGGCATTCCTGACCTGATTCGCATTTTCTTTTTATTTGTGTACACATACCTGAACTAGTTTTAGCATTTTAGTTTATTAAAATAAATAAGTATTTATGTGTTTCCAGAAATAATTCAAAATTTACAAATTTTATATGTTTTTGTAACATTGTGCAAACTTAAACCACCCTCTTTTAAAACGTATGCATATTGTAATTTGTGACTAAAACATATCATGTATTTTGTTTATTTAACATAAATTATATTTTTATTGTTTTAGTTATTTTCTACTTTTTTCCAATTTTTTAATGCTCTTCTTTTTTTTCTGATTTCTAGCTCTTTTTCCAATTGCAGGCGGCCCAGACCGTCGCTATTCCTACAGTGGCAGTTCTACTTTGCCTCACCCTCAACGTTATGTGGACGTGGAGAAAAACCGGCCCTTATTGCGGATGCCGGGAGTGCCGATGCCTCCACATCCACCTCCGGAGGGTTATCCTGCACCTTACGCTACGATGCCAATTAGAAGCGGAGGTGCCGTTGGTACGGAGAGGCGAAGACCAACTGCAGATGAGTGCCGGGCGATTGTGGTAGGCAGAAATGGCATGCTTCATCACGTAAGTAAATTGAAGGAGTATGGTTAATTTAAATTATGTAATAAAAAATTTAGTTGCACTATTACTGTAATGGGTATATTTTGGCCATTCAAAAAAAAAAAAGTTTCTTAAATGTCACAGAATTTTGCAGATGTTAAAAGTATAGTTAAAATCACCATCCAATTAAGTTAATTTTTATTACATATGATTAACGTTTTCAAATGAACTTCCATATATCTATATTTAATTTATATTGGTAATGTTATAGTTTTATAAATCAAAAGCTATTTTCATCCAAAAATAAATAAATAAATAAATAATAATGAAACAAAACGAAAATAAATATTTTAAAATAACAAAATTCTGTAAACAAAATTCTGTAAACAAAATTCTATTTGATTCAGTTTTAAGTGAGCATAAAACTTTCTTAAAATTGGGTAATAAAGTTAAGATAAATATTATGATAAACTTTTTAAGTTTAGTTGAATGAATAGCTATCAAAATAAAGATAACATGAAATATTCGAAAGTATTACTTTGATATTCTATTGAGTATATTTTTGAAAACTGATTATATTTTCTTATTTCTTTATTTTTTACAGGCTACCATGGATCGTAAACGAATGGCTGGACTCACCATTCAAGAAACAGCGGAAGTACACCACTACGACATGGCAGCATGAAGGAGTGGCTTTCCGCAACACTTTTAGCGAATCAAAATCAGGCAGCTCTTCTTATCGATTCATTTATTCGGTTCCTCAATCGATTGCTCTCGCTTTAGGAAGGGGAATCGACCCTTAAAAAATGTTAACCAAACCCCAAAATGGCGTAGATTTCATCCGCGAGTTTAGGTGTCGAGTTGCTGCTGCTGCTACTTATGTCATTGGTGATTCTAAGTACAAAGAAAGGAGAAGAAGAAAATAAAAATCCCATTTTTTCACCTTCTCTAAAATCTTTTACGATTACTGAATGATGGGTACTTCCTAAGAAAAGTCTTTCAGTTAAAGAAAAAGAAGAATGCATGCTTTTGAGAAGAGATTGCCAGTTGAAAGTACACTCCTGTTTGCTCCGTCGTGAATATCAAATTAAATCATTGTTTCTAGCGAGTAGAAAGAATGTGCATTAGAGAAAGGACAAAATTCTTGGCTGAATGTAGCTTCAGAGATTATTGGCTTCTTGGAACGATAGAATTCAAATTCAATTTTATGTACATCTGTTCCTCCGCTTTTATCTGGATGAGCACAAAATGAGACTTAATTGAATTAATTTAATGTGTAAATATTGGCCACTGGTTTCTTTAAAGTTGTTATGTACAAAAGAATATTTTGTTGAAATTTTTAAGTGATCAAAAATTTGTTAGGAGTCATGCTGTGTGGAATGATTTTTCTTGATAATAATGAGGTCTGAAAGAATGGTTCGATAACATTTTTGCTTCAAGTTTTTCTTTATGTAAAACCCAATTTATGTCACATCTCATCTTCATATTCTTCATTAATGTTATTGTCTAGTGATGACTCTATTGATATTTCACGAAGCTAGTCGTTTTTGCCAGTGTAAATCCAAACATATCTTTGAGTGATTACTCCTGAAGAGAAGAGATGTTCCAATGTAAACAGAAATAAGAACAATATGCAACATGTTTAAGTTAATGCAGAGGAATTCGGACTCAAGTGATGACTTAAGAGGTTAAGTCTGACATTGCTTAACTTCACTACGAGACTTAATATGAAGATAATAGAGCAGTATCGGAACTAACCTAAATGCTTCAGTACTAATACATTCCAAAAATAGCACGTTTATCGAATTTGCTCATCAATTATTAAAATTTTCAATAGGAGATTTAAAAAAAACACTCTGAGTAAATATCAAATATCAAAGAGGTAGATAAAATAAAGGTAGACAATTCAGGTTGAATAAAATATGTCTTTAAACAAATTATCGCATCCATTATTATTGAAAATCTTGATAACAGAATAGTTCGTTTGATAATATTCTTCTTAATTCGTGATTGCATGAGTACATTAACAAAACTAATTAGTCTAAAATTTCTCTCTTCTAATCATAAATTATTTTATAGAAACATATTAATAAATTAGTTTACAATAATACGGAAAAAGTAGTTGTAAAATTTCTACATTTAGTTTACTCACTATCAAAATCAATTTAAAAATACCCACAAATAACTGTAGATATAAAATAAATAGAAAAAAATTATTTATTCTTTATTTGAATTTACTACTGCAATCAGCCGAAATTTTCACTACCTTAGAGCGAAAGTGTAAGATTTCAGCGAAATAAATAATAATAATAATAATAATTTATGTAGTTTTACTATTAGTAAAACTAACTTTAATTTTAACAGGTTAATATATGTTTTTTTTTTTTTTTTTTTTAACTGGCAATGAATTTAATACGGAATATTTATATTGTATCCTTAAGTTTAAAATTTTTAAAAGTTCAAATCGAATTACATAATTTTTTATGACATAGAAAAAAAACTGATAGTATTTAAATTAGTAAGTTTAAAGCGCAAACAATAAAATATATGCTGTTGAATAATATCACTTTGTTGTAATTCAAATTCGTGAATCACGTGAAATATTGTTCTGAACTTATTAGTTCAATCTTTTATATAATGTTGAAGTTAAACAGATGAAACACATATCGATCGAACTAATGTCCCCAGATATTTACTCAGAGTATGTTAACAACTAATTTAGATCATTAAAAAATAATAATAATTTCGATGAAAATAATAGTTTGGATTAAAACAAAAATAGAGATAAAAGTAATTTTTGGGAATACTCTTCGGGGAGTGCCTGAAGTTTGGCCTCCTAATATTTAGGTGCTGAATTCAAATTAGCGTCCTCATGTGAATCTTTAAGCGTGTGAGTTTTGTGATACAACTAGGTGTGGAATATTCCCTAAGAAACAAACTGTCTTCTACTACGCACAGCTAACTACTTTGAAAGAACATAACAACATAACCCTGGATATATTTCAAGGAAACTTTTACTAGGGATCAAATACAATTTTTGCTGTTGTTCATTTATTTTAGTAGCTTCGATGTTATCATCAGTCGTCCCACCTCAAACGCTTCTGGAATATATGAAACAGCAGTAACTTAACTTTCTGTTCATCGGGCTTAGATATTGAAATTTTTTGGTACATTTAACAATATTACACAGGTGTTTGTCGCGTATCAGTTCACAGCTTAAACGTGTTCTTTTGGTTATCCCTCCAGATAGATATCATTTGCGTTTACAAGTGATTTCGTTGTTGCACCACAGTTATCCACTTTAAAATGAAAAAAAAAAAAACTCTTAGTGTCGTCTGTGTATTTGTGTGAATTGCTTGTAACTTTAAATCTTCAATTCACAGCTGGCCTGAGAATTGAGTAACAAAAAAATATATGAGTGCAATAAAACGGGAAAGAGAAATTGAAGATGGTAACATGGAATGTGGTTCGCAATTCATTGCCAGAAAAATTTCAGTAACTGATAACCGAGAAAAGTGTTTAGAGTATGCGTTATGCTTAGTATTCGAGTACCTCTAAAGAGTTTCATTATGGATAGTGATTTCATAAGACACTGCTTCTGAACAAGTCAATGAATGCTTAAGTTATGTTTGCTATACATGTATGAGTGTGTTTTGTTAATAACGTGTATATCCTGCTGGTATACATATGTGTTGACATTGTACATATAACCTTAATAATAAGCATTCTATGCTCATGAGACTTACATAGCAAAAAAATGAAATGAAAAGAAAAAAAACCACAAGATTAAAATCAAATAACAAAATTATGAAAACTCGTGAACTTATTTGCAACGTCAGGATTTTTTACAAGAAATATATTTAAATTATTGCTTCAGTGCCAAACTCTTATATGGTTAATTTCAAACTGCAGTCCTATAGTTTTGGGTCAAAGTGCAAAATAAGTATGCGCTAGTTGATACATATTTTTATTTATTTATCATTAAAAAATCAAAAATTTGAAACAAATATTTTTATTTGGAAGTTTTATATATATATATATATAAAGAAAACTATTTACTAGATCATTTTAATGAAATTTTAATTTGCACTATTTTTGTCCATTTCTTTATTTAAACTAATTTCTACCAAAAATTTCATAGCGACTGATAACGATTTTTGGATGTAAATAGTTAAATATTCAAAGTATTTGTTTTTCTTATTTAAAATTCATAATTAATTTTAACAGAACTATTCATTTTCAAAGCTCAATTTTTAAAGTTATTATTTAAAATCCTTCAAATATAATGAATGTTCTCATACTTTCATTATGAAAACATAGAAAATCAATTTCAAACTTTCGACTAACTCAGGTGGCTGAAAACCAACTCATAATGCTTGTTTCTTTAATAATTCTGATACACATAAAACTTACCCAATCTTATACTAAAAATTGTTTTTGTTTGGTGGGTTTAAACAATTAGGCCAATTCTTGAAATTCAGATGAGAAATGTCTCTAAACATTTATTTAAGTTTGATCGCTCTAAATAAGATAATATCTCTAAAATCCTTCCTAAAATACTGAAATAAATTGACGAACAGTTTCATATCGCTTGCTGTATAATTTAACTATTTCCAAACAGTCGTAAATTTAGAAAAAATTTCAGAAGTATAAAAATTGTTCGTTGAAATATTTGCTAAAACTGAGCGATTAAAATCAGATAATCTTATGAGCAAACAAAGATAAATAACTTTTATTCAACTAAAATCTCATTAAAGTTTTATAGATATTGTACATCAGGAAAATCTGAGTAATTTCGCTATTTTAAATCCACATTACATGGAGTAAGAACATATTTTACTGAAGCATGTAAGAGATAACTACAAGATATTACGTCATAACTGTCCTTCTTTATTTCTCAAAAAAAAAAAAAAAAAAGAGCTATTACAATATTTCTAGAATTAACAATATTTAAAAATAATAAATAAAAATAAAATAAATAATACCATAATGCGATGAGTTAGATAAAAGCGTTAAATGATGAAAAGGTAAAATGAGGGTTTAGGGAAAGTGTAAAATGAGTTACATAAGAAAATGAAATAAAGTATTCTTATGATATAATCGGGTCTTCGGAATAAATAAATAACAAATTATCGTAGTCCCAAATGAAAGGACCCTTTGGAACCAAAGAAGAATAGAATACATTAGTCTTTCCTCTACCTGTCTGTAAACATCTGTTATGTTATGTTCCATTCCAAACAGCGTTCTTGATGTCCCTGTTTATATAGATATATATATATAAACACGTTTATATATATATATATATATATATATATATATATATATATATATATATATTAAAAATTAGATAAAAAAATAATAATTTAAGATTTAGTAGAATAAAAGTAACAGACTATTATATACCACCAAAATCCAAATTAACCAATATGTTATATTTAAATTCTGAATAATTTAATCTGCAAGTTACACAACGTTTTAATCAGAATTGAATTTATTCACAAAAGATTTACTGTAACATAATTCCTAGTTCCATGATTATTAACTGCAAAACATTGAGCTATGTGATATTGAATATAAAGTGAACCAAAATGGATCTTAAATTGAAAAATTGAGAGAATAAGATATATATATATATATATATATATATACATATATGTAAAAATTTTTTCGATGAAATAAAATTTCTACCCAATACCCAATACTATTTCCCTGATTATTAACAGTTGTTCATAACATAATTTTCCAGATTCACAAATCAGCAAAATCATGTATCGACTACAACAAAATATCTATCCTGAATTCTGACAAATGTTATTTATTATAGATTTATCTGATTTTAATTCGTTTAGTAAGCTAATTCATTCTCTAACTAAATTATTTATAATGTTAATTTCTTTTATTTGTTTCATCAGAATAAGTTATATAATACCGCTGTGTTGTTATTATTATTATTATTATTTTTCATTTTTAAATTTTGTTAAAATAACTATAGATTAAAGAATATTTGTTATTTTAAATACAGAGGTTATACTTTTTTACTTTCATTGGTTTCCAGTGGAAACATTTGGATACAAAGACAATTTGTATCAATAAAATTTATCGTTACTTCGACAAAGTGTTAAAAATTTATTTTTTAACCTTTTTTTTTATTATTATTACAGCATGAACAAAATATATGTATATATAACAATTTCACTTTACAACTAGAATAAATGGCATCGAACGCATACCTATTTCTACCGCAAACATGTCCTTCATTCTACTTTGTTTTTCTTTACTTTTAGTGCAAATTTTGCAGCAAGAATATTAATTTACATCAAAAAAAAATTTTTCTTTTATGTTTCGATCATTTTAACTTTTTTTTATGAACACAATTCGCTTTTTATGTTTTGATTTCACATTTCATTTATTTTAAAAAAAATTCTGGTTTATTAATGTATTTATAATATGTTCTGAGCGCAGGTAGTACACGCACAAATTTAGGTATGCAAAATACAGCAATATAGCAATGTGTATAGGTAGTTCTTTTTGAAGTTCTGTCCTTTTTGCATTTAAAACTGTAGGACTGTAAATCACAATTAATAAACGGCGTTGCAATATGTTCACAGACAAAATGTATGTATTTAAAATTTATTTTAAAAAAATAAAAACTGTTTAACTCTTACAGATAATGCATTACATTTGCTCGACAGATTTTTCAAGGATTGTATTAAGTATGTCGTTGGTGAAGCTTTAGAAACTTTATTCATCTTTAATAATCTTAACTTTTTAACTAGCTTTGTAAAATGGTGATTGGAGTAAAAATAACTCAAATTTAAACAATAACATTTTTATTAAAATTAACTAAAATAAAACTAAAATTGTGTTGCTTTTTGCAACTTAACTTAAACATAACTTAAAAAATCAAATCATAACAAAATCATAATTTTTTTATGCCGGCGTTCTGACAAGAGGCGTCGAAACAAAGTTGTTGCCACTCTGGGAAACTCCGAGAATGTAAGCTATTATTAACAAATATAAAATAATTCGAGTTAAAATTAATTAAAGTATACTTTAATTACGTATTCCATACTTATCTTTCATTAACTATGCATCCTATATGTAAAAACCAGTACATTTAAAAAAATTAAGAAAAGAGAATACAGGCGTAAAGGATATTTGTAAATCCAGAATTAATCACGAATTCTAAATTCTTAGATGATGCGACGCATAAATGATATTCTTTAAAAGTAAATATTTTATTCTGCAAATCATTATAATATTTCATAATCAGAAAATGTGGGATGAATTGAAACCTAAAAATGTATTGATGCAAAATCACATAAATACAGAAATTATATTCTACAGATGTATATTTCTTGTTTCAGTAAAATTTGTCATAATTTTCTAAACTTTTTCAACACTTAATTTTAAAATGAAAAACTACACGACTTAAAAAATTAAAGCCGAGGATAGGAAAAAAAAATCTTATATTTTTAGGTCTTTTTATTTTAGGAGTGTACATTAAAAACTAAATTATTAGTAGTAGTAGTATTTTACTATTACAATTAACTAGTTTTATTTATTTTTTGGAAACGTGAAAGTAAAAAATGAATTTTAAAAAAATTATATCATTTTTTAAAATTTATTATGAGCATTATCTGTAAGGTTATCGGTTTTTTTTTTCCTCTGATATAAAATGAAAAATGGAAATGCATCACAGTATATAAAGAGTTCTTTATATTTTTCTTTTGCATTTATAAATTAATTTATCTTATATGTAAAAGGGTATTTAATTAATAAATCACTTAACTGAAAATCTAATTATAAATTTTATCCATTTAAATTTTATCCATTAAATCTAAAAGGAAATGAAAATTCTGCATTCATCTTTTGTATATAAAATTTTTATTTTTTTTTTTTTTTTAAATATACTGTGTGAATTTTCGTAAGTTAACGATGAAAAATTAAATCAGTCTTTTTTCTTTAACATCATTCAATGCAGGTTTGTTGACATCTAAGAGTAAAATTATAGTAGATGAAGCATTTGAAAAATCGTACAAATAAATATTTTTTTAAAGGAAAGTTAAAATATATTTTTAATAGTCAATTTTTAATAGACAATATATGTTATTTTTGGACATTAATTAATTTACTAAAAAATTATTATGTATTAAAATTTTCTTGTAAATTATGTTTAAAGGTAATTTTGTTTCGGAAATAATTATGCACAAAATTTTTGGAACAAATATTTATTTTATGGTTATTAAAAATGTAAATATATTCAAACTACAGTAAAATTATATATCTTTTTGAACTTTTTATTTAATATTTTTCAAAACTTTGCATTTTACTAACTAAAATATATTGAAAATTTTGCCAATAGTCTGCTGTTAAAAACTGGATTTTTAAAGGTCAAATATCCTTGTAAATACCAAAACGCACTGGTTATTTAATTATATAAGTAATTGTATTAGACTGTAGAAATTGTTAGTTTAAAATTATTATTTTTCAGTTGTCAAATACTTAGAATATAGTTTTGAAAATGATCGGTATTAAATTATCTCTTTTCTTTAAAGGTTTTTTTTTTGTAACTTTTTGGATAACATAAGTCAAATAAAACGCATCAATTAATGAAACTACAACTGTTTTATCTATTTTTAATTTTACTCTTAGATGCTCCAAAAATCTTGTAAAATATCAATCATTGGAATTTTTATTGAAATTGTACAGAATCCGCAATAATAATAATTATTATGTTGATATATATTTTTATTTAAAATCTCCTGTTTCAGCATATTAATATTTCAAAATTCTTTCTCGAGAAAGAGTATTGTTTTACAAATAAAAATTTTATATTTACGTTATAATATTGAGAAACGGGCACTATTTCTCAGTCTTTGTTCCCTTTAAGATATGTGATTATGTTTTTCATTCAATATTAATTATTATAAATTTTATTTTTTGAAAAATCATCAACCAATCTTAAAATCCATTTTAAAAAAGAATAATAATGATAACTTTTAAATAAATTTTATGTACCAAAAATTAAATAGCAGAAGATATTTAAAGAAAGGTTAAAAAAAAATAAAATGATAACTTTTCATTTTCTTAAAACAGATATGTACTTTTTATATTATTGTTCTGCAAATTAATGTGACAGAATGACTAAATAATAAAATAATTTTTACATTGCATTGTAAATGCAACTAAATTGTTGAAATTTAGGTAAGAAATTGTTAAAATTTTATTTTTAGTTCAATATTTCTGTTTAAAAAACTATAAATATAAATATTTTTAGAGTATTACCTCAATTGCTCATTCAAAATGTAATTATATCTGAATATTTAATTTTAGAACGATGTATATTAGTTATTAGATAAATAAGAATAGATTATTTGAAGCTCAATTGACTGAACTTTGACAGAAATTGGTGTTATACTTATTCGTATTTATTTTTGTTATTTATCTAGTAACTTATTATCTAATTGATAAAGTATAATATACATAAATATTACTATGAAAATCAAAACTCTCAAAGATTTAATTTTTTTCTATCTAAACGAATAAGAGGTTTTTTTTTTTTTTTTTTTTTTTTTTTTAAGCATGCTTTTTATTTACAATTATATTTCTACCTACAATACATAAGCTTTGTTCTTTTTTATTTATTTATTTATTTTATAAAATTATGTGATTTTTTTTTTTTTTTTTTTTTTTTTTTTTTTTTTTTTAATTTAGTTCATTAATTCTTAATTTTACAATAAATAAATAAATAAATAAGTAGTAAAAAATACTTTCACATATTTTGTTTTTAACTTTTTAAAATAAAATAGTAATAATGATATTATTTGACACAATAATTCCAATCAATTTCCTTAAAAGATAAAATGAGGGATGAAAAAAAAAAAATTAAATCATTTTAACTTCTGCATTGTTCTGTATTATTTAATTTCTATTACTTTTAATGAAGTTATTATTTAAATATATATATATATTTCCCATACGAATAAACAAAATTAATAAATAAGTAATACGTTGCAACATTAATTGATTCACGCGGTTTCCGGATTTCGATTCAAACATTGTTCTTTCGATACGTTTAATCGATTGCTTTTATATAATATTTTTCATTTCTTTCATTGAAAAATTCATGTTATATCATAAACTGTCAGAGTTCAGTTTTTAAACTATGCACTTTACGTATAGGAATATATTCATAAATATAAAAAAAATATGTATTTTAAAATTTTCTTAAGCTGTTGTTCAATATAATTAATAAATGTGAACTCCAATACCGAACAGCTCTTTTAAAAATGAAATTTGCTCAAATTTAAATTTCATTTATCAAAATTTATATTCCTCTTTGTTGCAAATATTTATACCTTTAAAAGCTTCTTAATAATAATTGTTACTATATGTCTACTAATCTTTTATTTTTCTTTGGGTTCAGTAATTAAGAAACACCGGAATTTATATACAATATTAGTTTTACATACATATTTAGTACTTCAAGTATATATATTCATCGAATTATTTTTGATTTGATAGATTCGTCGAATCTATTAAAGCATAAAAGGAACTTACATTTTTATATGAAAAAATTAACTTTTTTTTTTTTTTTTTTTTTTTTTTTAATTTAAACAATTTGGACATGTTTATTTCATCCGAAATTTTTTCTTCGCTTGTTTATATAATTTATATTTTTAATTAACTGATACAGAATATTTTCCTGTAGAAAATCTTAAAAATAACATAACTACAAAATACTGATCAAGAAACAGTAAGATTTTTAAAAAACAATCATTTGATACTTTCCGTTAAGGTGACATCAGTAAAAATTGCGTTATAACAAGCCAGTTTTGGTAATCCTAAATCAGTTATGGTAACCATGTAACAAATGCTAAATACGTTTTTTGTTGTAATTTTAACGTTTTATTCAAGTGATATTTTTTTCTTTTTCTTTTTTTTTTTTTTTTTTCCCCAAACAGCGTCAACTGCTATTCTTTTAAAGAAAAAAAATATTTGAAAATAATTCACTTTTAAAAAATATATCAACTGATAAATATGTAATACATATAATACATCTCTAAAACTATTGCAATCTTAGCTTAAAATATTAAAAAAAAATTTAACTTTTTTCAAAATATCAAAATTTTTCCATATATATATCTTTTCGATTTAACTACATAGAGTTCCTATATTAAAATCTCTTTTAATTGCTAAATATTTTATGTCAAATTCAAAATAATATTTAAAATAATACGATACAATTTATTGTCTTAAGCGATATAATAAATATTATTGAACATGGCAATTTATTCTTAATTTTTGATTTCAAAAATCTTAAGGCATTTTATGGGCAAAACAGCGGTATTGGATTTTGCTATAATAAAAAATAACAGATTTTTAGGTACATATATATTTTTTTTTTCCTTGTATCACTCCAATTTTACTTGTATTACTTTTAGTATATGATAAAATGCACTTACATTATATTGCAAACTGTTATTATTATTATGAAGTTTTAAATTAATTGCACGGTTAATTTAAAATATTTTCTCACTCAAACAAATTATAATCTCTTCGAAAAGTATCCTTAATTTTTAGAAAAAAAAGAAAAAAATCAGATTGAAATGTGGAAAAAAAAAAAATCTGAATTGCCTTTAGAAGCATTATTATCCTATGAGTGAAGCTATTATTGGAACATAAAGGTGCTTTAAATGCATGATAAACTATATTTTTTACATGAAAATTTTATGATCTTTCTTATACTAAAATAATGGGATACTTTTTGAAAAGATCAATTACTTTTATGCTTTGTGTATAGATAGAATTGAATTATTTTTCGTATTTTAATTATTTCTTTAAGAACGCCTGAGATCCTGCAGATAAAATATTTTGGCATTTACGGCTTACCTACAGCTGATACACTGCAAAAAATACCCGTAGTTTTATTGGAATATCCTCTAAATTTCAACGGGAAAAAAACTGTAAGACAAGAGTACAGTTTAAAACTGCAAAATTGCATCCCGACATATATTTTACGGGGAAATCCTGTAAACCAAACAGATTTTCTATTAAGAGTACAATTTTGTCCTGTTTGTTTGACGGAGAAAAACTGGCACCTCGGCTGCCATTTTTTTCCCCGTACTTTTGCGGGTTTATTTTTTGTGGTGTAAAGAAACTGCAGTTACAGTTTAAAATGGTTAATAAATTAATGGTTATTAATGGTCAATTAGAGAAAAGTATGCCTTAATTTATACATTAAAATTGTATTTTAAATAGAGAAAAGTATGCCTTTTGATGAGCAAATACAATTCCAAACTGTAGGGGTTAAAAATTTGAATAATAGTTATGAATAGAAGAATTTTTTTTTTTTAAATATATATATATATATATATATATGTATACAGAATTCAGATAATGCAGTGAATTAATACATAAACACACCTGTGAATTTTAAAACACAAATACAAAATTAGGTAATTAAAAGAAGATTATACCCTTTTTCATAGGAGCATTTATTTTAGAAGAATAACAATAAATTCAAAAGATGCAATAGTTTATGTTAAAATCATTTCTGACCATAGCTTTTTCTCAATGGCATTCCATTTTTGCATGTAAACAAGGCTGCTTTTTTAATATTTAGGAGTGATGGTTCTGTATATCTGATACTATCCTCACCAAGAAATGCACTACATGATAATTCAGTAGGAATCATTTTCGAAATTAAAAATTATTAAACAGAACTTACAAAAACGAATAGTCTAGCTAAAACAGCCCACACAATGTAAATCTTAGAATCAAAATAAAATAAATTTAACATTGTTTGATTTCCCGGAATGAGTTTAAAATATATCAATTTCAGAAATTTTTAAATAAAAACTAAAATAAATAATGCAGTTAATCTCTTTGTCTGAGACTTGCTTTCGATATAAATAACTCACAAATTCAATAATTTCCTTTAAACGTATATATTTATATATGTACGTAAAGGAATAATAATTGTTTGGATATATTATAAATATATAACATTTAAATAGTTTTTAAAACATAAAAACCGAAAAATAAACTTAGCTTACAGATATTTTTAAATTATTTAAAAGATGCATTTTCTTCAATTTAAAATCTTCAGTTTAAAAATGAAATGGACAGTAATTAGTAAAACGTAATTATTTAATGTATGTATATAATTTTAATGATTATGTAATTACTCGGGTGTTTTTAAATGAAATATATTTAAAATACGAAAGAGAAGTTAAAAATGATATTTTTTTTTCTAAAAAATTGCAGCGCTGTTTAAGAAAATAGAAACAAGGTTTATGCACTAAAATAAAGTGTTGCCAGCCTTGTTTCTAAATGTAGTAATTTAAAAAGAAAAACTAGACGGAATTTTCTTTTTATGTCTTTCTGATATATGCTTCTGATATTTTTATTGAAATAATTTATTTTGTCTATAACTACCAACTGAACTATTCAACTGAAAATATATTTTCTTTTATCGTACTTTAATTACGAAATGACTTTAAATTTAAACTCAATTAAGAACGAGAAAAATTTAAAGCATAATCTCGAAACAGATCGAGATAAAATCATGGTGCTCTATATAAAATGAAAACTTTGGTGCCTATTAATTACATTTCAGTGTTTTTGTAGTATTAACAGTAACAAACAGAATTGAAGTATTTTTCAGTAGTAACAATAATAAGATCTTTTTGTCTTATTATTTTTCTTATAAACCAAATAAAGTCCTTACACTATCATTTAAGAAACTATTTCTGTAAATTACATTTTACTGTTCAAGGTACTAGATATGTTCTGAAATCCTTGAAAACACTGCACTCATCCTTTTTGAAAATACTGTTGATATTACAAATGCATATAACCAATGAATAAAAATTTTGTGGTTAATGCCTTAACAATGTAACAGTGGATAATAGAAATTCATGCAAATATTATAATAGTACTGATTAACTTTATTTGTCATTGTTTAGTTGATTAATGACTTTTGCAGATTGTGTTGAAAAGGTTATTTATAGTCAAAACTTCAGTATATAAAATTTTATGAAGATTATCTCTTTTTCTGTAAACATTTTTATTGAAAAAACCATTAAAAATGAAACATTGAATTCCTTGTCTTTTTCTTATTTTTCATAAAAACACACGATTCATTATACACAGTGTTCTCAACTTGTAATGACTTTTTTTATTTAATAATTACCACTAACTTTAAAAGAATGATGTTTGATATCTATGGTAGTCGATTAGATAAAGGCTACAGTTAAAAATTAGTAGTGGATATTGAATATAAACATCCTTACAAGATGGTAAGACTGATTACATATTATTTCTAAAGTTCACAGTGTAGCAATCGCATTCAAAGTAGATTTAAATAACAGCCAACAGTTATCTGGTTCGAAACATTATTATTTTTTGTTTGTTTTCTACTTTTTTTTTTCTGTGGGAATAATTGTGCACAAAGCAATAATTTTGACAACTTTTTATTATTATTCACATTCATTTTAAAAAGTTTTGTTGTTAGCTTATATTAGGGGGACCGGAAAATAATGTCGTTTTGAATTAATAAAATGAAACCGGAAATTTTTGTTTAACAGTGTTTACATGGTACTTTACAAATAACCATCCTATAAGTTACCTAAGAATATCTTAAATTTTATCCAGGATAAATTTCCGATGTCAGTATTTTAATTCAAAACGACATTATTTTCCGGTCCCCCTAATACTTGCATTTGACACACAGTAAATAACGAAATAATGTAATTTTCAACATGACCCAATATACCGGGTGATCCAAAAGTCAGGACAAATTTTAAAAAGGAATAATTCGAAAACGAATCAAGATACAAAGATACGGTTTGCACCAAACGGATGGAAAAGAAGCCGGGTTTTGTGTGGCAAAGAAAAAAAAATAGTTCTGTTGGCGACCAACAGATGGCGCTGTCGTATTTCTGATGTAGGATTATGCAAAGCAACAAACGATATAAAAAGGAACAACTACAGCAGGTAATGGTAGTCGAAGCTTATATTCATCGTAATATCGCATTCTCAGTCGCTACTTTAATCACGCATGGCCTCCAAGATCTCGCGATCTGACACCCTGTGACTTTTGGCTGTGGGGATTCTTGGAAGTCAAAAGTGTACCGCGACCAACTGCCATCACTAGCAGCACTGGAAGATGCCATCCGCCAAAATGTGTCTGCCATAACGCAAGAAATGCTACTAAATGCTGTGAACGATGTGGTGAATCATCTCACAGCTGTACTTCTGAATAATGGACATTGAACATTTACTGTAGTAGTACTAATTAACTGTAATTAAGCTGACTTGTAAGTTGTCAACATTTTTTTTTTCATTTGTAAATCATCTTTTGGTGAAATAAAACACTATAGCGCCGTCTGTTGGTCGCCAACAGAACTAATTTTTTTCCTTTGCCACACAAAACCCGGTTTCTTTTTAATCCGTTTGGTGCAAACCGCATCTTTGTATCTTGATTCGTTTTCGAATTATTCATTTTTAAAGTTTGTCCTGACTTTTGGATCACCCTGTATATAAAAATACATGATACGAGGATTATTTTTAAACATAAAGTAATAGAATGCAATTTAACAATATATTCAAATATAATGATGATTGACTTATGTTTATAGAAGTCATCACACACACACACAAAAAAAAAAAAAAAAAAAAAAAAGACAATCAGATAGAACATTTCCAATAAAAATCTGTGTATTACCATACCACTTTCAAAAATGCTTTTTCTAAAAGTAACAACAAAAAATTATTAAAATCTAAGCATTTTCATTTAAAACTTAAACGTAAACAATATATATAAGATTATATAATCTCTTTTCTTTGAAGTCTGTTAATTAACAAACATAAAGAAATAAAAAAAAATGTTCATTTACAAATTTGATTTATGTGTAAGACTGATTAATTTAATTTAATTTTATTTTACTTTATTATTATTTTTTTTTTTTAACCTAGGACAAATGTAAAAAAAAAAGTATGTAGCAGATGGATAATCATGTATAATATCATGCTACGTAGAAAAACCATTCTTAGAGAATCAAATTCACTGCACTTTTGTGAAAAAATGGTATTGTAAAAAATATATATACAGGGTGACCATAATTGAACTTGGACTATTCAAAGCACTCTGTAGCTCTAACTAAAATAAATATTGAGTTGACAATTTGTATATAGACATTTCAAAAGGTGCGCTCAAGGAATCTGAAAAAAAAAAATAATAATAATAATTTTTTTAAATTTCCTCTCCGAGGGGCCATACATGAAAAAAATCAAACAAGAATTACAGTCAAAATGCTTGAAAAGTTTTGTAATAAATAAATGTGATATATTTCAAACCATGTCAATATTTAAAACTCTTATTCTTACATTTTGCACAGATTTTTATTGCAAAATTTTTCAGATGACTGAGTGATTACCTGTTCGTTTTCCACTCCTTGGCCAGCCCGTTCCCCCGATCTTAATCTGTGGGATTTTTGGTTATGGGACCATTAAAAGAGTTTGGTTTTTGAAAGCAATGTTGCAACTTTGGCTGACTTGAAAGATCGTATAACGAAACATGTGCGGAGTATCACTGGTGACCAGCTGCGATCAGCTGTTGAAAACACTCTTCATCGGCTGCAGATTTTACAGGTGAATGATGGGGCCCACATTGGACAATATGATCTCCATCGATAAACAATTTGCAACTTGTAACAAATAACAATAAAATTTGTAATAAATAAAGTAGTTTGTGTTAAAATTTGTAGCTTGTTCGTATTTTGCTGCATGTTCCCTCGGAGGGAAATTTTTTAAATTTTATTTTTATTTTATATATACATATATCTATATATATAGAGAGAGAGAGTAAGTGCACCAATCATTGACACTTTTAGAGCAATCTCTGATGTCTTTAATGTTCTAGTCATCAGAAAATATTTTTAGAAATTTTAAGTTAGTATATATGGTATGAAAGACATTCAGAGCCACATATATGTGAAAATATATACATTTGATAGCAATTATTATTTTTTTTATGAATTTTTATTTGCCATCCACTCAATGTTCCAGTAATTGACACTGCCAGTTTTTCACCTTATGAGTAATTGGCCCCTATGTTCCAGTGTTTGACACTGCTAGTTATTCATTTTACCAGTTATTAGCACCCTATGCTCCAGTGTTTGACATAAAATGTTAAAATTCTTATTTGTAAAATATATGATTTTATTATTTTTCTTATTTATTAATTATTTCGGGACAGGTGTCAATTACTGGAGCATGCCAATCACTGGAGCACCTATCATATATATATATATATATATATATCTTTTTTTTTCTTTTTCTTTTTTTTCAGATTCCTAGAGCGCATCTTTTGAAATGTCTATATACAAATTTTCGACTCAATATTCATTTTAGTTAGAGCTACAGAGTACTCTGAATAGACCAAGTTTAATTATGGTCACCCTGTATATCGATAGTTAAAAATTGACTTTTGCAGTTCACATTATAATTTCGTCATTAAAATTCTACTTTCTGAAATGCTTCTGACTCTACCCAGACACTACATTATAGACATCTAGAGATGTTATGAAGAAGTTACGATTCAAAAACTGGAATTTCTGAACGGGTATCGAGTTGTAGCAGGTAGGCCGTTTCGATACATCCGAGGTACAGGACGAGCTTAAAACTCCATATTTCACTTTTTTTTCCTGGATTAGAATTTTTGCCTCATATTTTAGAAGGTTCAAAGCATCTTTTAAGCCAATTAAAGGGGGGGAAATTAATTTTTTGAAAATTCTACAGTGGTGTTACCCATTTGTGGAGTCCATACTTAAAACATACTTATTTTTGAAACTTAAAGAATAAACATCTTTGAACTGTTATAACAGGAATATTATACGTTTTCCTTTTTGAAACCTCGGAACGTAAATCCCTTTTTTATGTACGTAGCCATTTAGACACTGATATGTTAATTATCTTCCACTGAGTAAGATTCCGCCTGAAAAACGACGTATCACTTATCTAAAAAAAATCTGTTTAACCCGCATTCTCATTTAAACAACAGCAATTGCTACACTACTTTGTTTTTATTTTGTGATATTCTGAAAGGCGCTCAATAATTTGTGCTCTCCCTGTATTTTAAGAACTTAAAATTCAATCTTCTCATTAAACTGCCAGCTATGTTTAATCAATGATCTCGCCCATCTTCTGCGGCTCTAAAATAATTATTATAAAAATTAAGACAATAATGAAAGATGATAAATTTTATCGCATTTCATCATTCAACTTTTAATATTTTTTCAAATGAAAAATTAAGACATACAATATATACATACAATAAATAAACTAGTTGGCATAGATGGACTCTGCTCATTTCCCCATCATATTTATGTTGTCATAAATTTCTAGTGCGAGACACAGTATAATCATGTTAAGAGAAATGAATTTGACCAAAGCTTGACACAGTGACAGAATGAAATCCCCGCCTAATGGGCTATCCACCGTTCACTTCGATATATTTATCTTTTTCTAATCTATTAATTTATTTTATCAGGGTCAATTCCATTATTTAGTTTTCATGCTACTATTTTCAATGCAATAATCCTCAAAATTCCTATTTATATTGAAAAACTTTCAATTTCGCTATGTAGATAAAATCTTAAATTACGAATAACTTACGAAATTTTCCAATTAGAATATTTGTAGTCAATCATGTTCAAACAAGTATCATAAATGTTATTTTGAAGTTGTCTCATATATTTATGATCCTCAAACTGGACGTTTATGCTCAATTTTGCCCTATTCTGCCATGTTAAGTAAATCGTAAATTCCAAATAACTTACGAAATTTTTATATTGGAAAATTTATAGTCAATACTGCTCATGCCAGCGTTCTAAATAATATTTCAAAAGTGGTCTGACATCTTTACGATGAAAATATCCCTCAAAATTTACGTTTATGTGAAATTTTGCCCTATTCTGCCGTGTTAAGAAATTCGTAAACTCCAAATAACTTGCAAAACTTTCAAAATAGCATGTTTATAGTTAATGATGTTCATTCCGAATTCAAAACTGATATTTTAAAACTGTCCTGACACCTTTACAGTAAAAATTTTCTACTTAATGGACGTTTAAGTGAAATTTTGCCCTATTCTCCCATGTTAAGAAAATCGTAAATTTCGAATAACTTCCGAAGTTTTGTAATTAGAATATTACGAATGAATAGGGTTCCTGCCAGTGTTATAACTAATTCTTTAAAACCAGTCCGACCTCTCTGCGATCATTTGTTCATGAGATATCGTTACACAGACTAACAAACTAACGGACTAATAAACTAACAGAACCCTACAGACGGACACCATACAAATTTTGTTCTTTTTGGATTCCTCACACCTGAAAACGTGTAAAAAAGTCAAAAACCGAGGTCGAAATTTTTCACGATTACCTAAGTTCCCCATACCTGTAGTTTGATGGAGAACTAATACAAGATTTAATCTTTTTTAGTTCCCCATCATACTACAGGTATGGGGAACTTAGGTAATCGTTAAAATTTTCGACCTCGGTTTTTTGACTTTTTTACACGTTTTCAGGTGTGGAGATTCTGAAAATGACAAATTTTTATGGTGTCCGTCTGTAGGGGTGTCTGTTAGTTTGTTAGTCCGTATGTCCGTTAGTTAGTTTGTTAGTCTGTGTACACGATATCTCAAGAACAAATTGTCGCAGAGAAGTCAGATCAATTTTACAATACTACTTTAGACACTGGCAAGAACACTATTCATCTGCAACATCCGAATTAAAAAACTTCGTAAGTTATTAGAAATTTACGAATTTCTTAACATGGGAGAATAAGACAAAATTTCACTTAAACGTGCATTAAATGGAATATTTTTACTGTGAAAATGTCAGACCAGTTTTAAAATATCAGTTTTGATGCCGGAATAAACATCAATAACTATAAACAAGCTACTATGGAAATTTCGCAAGTTATTGGAAATTTATGAATTTCTTAACATGACAAAATAGTGCAAAATTTCCCATAAACGTCAATTTTTAGGGATATTTTCATCGTAAAGATGTTAGACTACTTTTGATATATTATTTAGGATACCGACGTGAACATCATTGACTATGAATTTTCCTATATGAAAATTTCGTAAGTTATTAGACATTTACGAATTTCTTAACATGGCAGAATAGGGCAAAATTTCATACAAACGTCAATCTTGAGGGATATTTTCGTCGTAAAGATGTCAGATCACTTTTGAAATATTATTCAGGATACTGACATGAATGCCATAGAGTATGAATTTTCCAATTAAAAAAATTCGTAAGTTATTTAGAATTTACGATATACTTAAAATTGCAGAATAGGGCAAAATTGAGCATAAACGTCCATTTTGAGGATCATAAATATATCAGACAACTTCAAAATAACATTTATGATACTTGTATGAACGTGATTGACTACAAAATATTCTAATAGGAAAATTTCGTATGTTATTCGTAATTTAAGATTTTATCAACATAACAAAACTGAAAATTTTCCAGATAAATATGCATTTTGAGAATTGTTGCATTGGAAATAGTTGCATGGAAATTAAACTATGAAATTGGCCCTAATAAGATAAATTAATATATTAGAATAAGATAAATATATCGAAGCGAACGGGGATTTTATTCTGTCCCTGTGTCGGTCAAATTCATTTCTCTTAACATGATAAACATGTTAAAAGAATGTCCTGCACTAGAAATTTATGAGAACATAAATATGATGGGGAACTGCGCAGAGTCCACCTATGCCAACTAGTTTATCTATGCTAATTACCTCCCCTTAAATAATATCCTGTTAACGGAGCCCCACTATGCCATAATTACTAAGTTCCTAGCTCACTTCACAAAAATTACTATAAATAAACTAAAAACCCAGTGTTTTCCCTCTCACCCCCCACGTTGATAAAGAGAAACGTTGCATGAAGATTTGGGTGAGCTCAACATATTTTCAGTTATTGAAATTTAAGTGCAATTTTTAAAATGCAATATATACTTAATATTTTAGCTCTGAGTAAAATACAAAAACAATAAATTTGCTAAAAAATAAAATATACTTTGTTCAATTTTTTTTTACCCTCGCGATTACCTCAATAATTACATAAAAACAGTATTTTCAGCTGCCTTATTATCTTGGAGACGGTTTAAGCCAAAAAAATGCATTTCTGTAAAAACTGGAAAAGTTAAATTTTTATTTTATTTCCATTAATCGCACTAGTTAAAGTGGATGAAATCATTTTAATACAATTTCATATCAAATAAATAATATAAAATCAAGTGTTCCGTCTCCAGATAGAACACTTCAATCAATATTTTTTAAGAATAATCTTACACTAATCATAAAAAACACAAAATAATAAAATAAATAATAAATCCTAAAACAGAGTTTTTAATTTACTTAATCACAAAAAAAAAAAAAAAAAAAAAAAAAAAAACTAGTGTAAAAATACAATGAATATTTCTAATTAAAAACTAGTTGGCATAGGTGGACTCTGCACAGTTCCCCATCATATTTATGTTCTCATAAATTTCTAGTGCAGGACATTCTCTTAACATGTTTATCATGTTAAGAGAAATGAATTTGACCAAACACTTGACGCAGTGACAGAATAAAATCCCCGCCTAATAGGCTATCCACCGTTCACTTCGTTATATTTATCTTATTCTAATCTATTAATTTATTTTATTAGGATCAATTTCATAGTTTAGTTTCCATGCAACTATTTCCAATGCAACAATTCTCAAAACGCATATTTATATGGAAATTTTTCAGTTTTGTTACGTTGATAAAATCTTAAATTACGAAATTTTCCTATTAGAATATTTCTAGTCAATCACGCTCATACAAGTATCATAAATGTTATTTTGAAGTTGCCTGATATATTTATGATCCTCAAAATGGACGTTTATGCTCAATTTGGCCCTATTCTGCAATTTTAAGTAAATCGTAAATTCTAAATAACTTACGAATTTTTTTAATTGGAAAATTCATACTCTATGGCATTCATGTCAGTATCCTGAATAATATTTCAAAAGTAATCTGACATCTTTACGACGAAAATATCCCTCAAGATTGACGTTTGTATGAAATTTTGCCCTATTCTTCCATGTTAAGAAATTCGCAAATGTCTAATAACATACGAAATTTTTATATAGGAAAATTCATAGTCAGTGATGTTCACGCCAGTATCCTAAATAATATTTCAAAACTAGTCTAACACCTTTACGATGAAAGTATCCGACGTTTATGGGAATTTTTGTCCTATTTTGCCATGTTAAGAAATTCATAAATTTCCAATAACTTGCGAAATTTTCAAAGCAGAATGTTTACACTTAATGATGTTCATTATGGCATCAAAAATGATATTTAAAAGCTGTTCTTACATCTTTACCATACAAATATTTCTTCCTATGCACATTTAAGTGAATTGTTGTCCTATTCTCTCGTGTTAAGAAAATCGTAAATTTCGAATAACTTCTAAAGTTTTTTAATTCGGATGATGATGATGTCGTGTCTATGAAAGTGCAATTAAATGGCTCCGAAGCTGTCGAAGACAGCTTTAGCAACCTCGACAGCCCTATCTGTATAAAGTAGGTCTACTGGGTCTTCAAAGCCGATATTAAGAAGTTTGGCCTGGATTGCTGGGCAGCTGAAGATGTGTTGGGGAGACAGTGGGATGTCGTCTGGGCAGTGAGGACAAAAGTTGGTGTAACTACGCTGCCCGTCCTCAGAAATCCTCATCCCCTTTAAATGGTTTGTCCTTAGTCTGGTTAAAATAGTTGATAAGGCTCTATCACAGTTCAATTCCGGAATGGAATTTCGTTTAACTTGTTGACCGATTAGTCTTCGGCCAGCGACGGCATTGGCGTCAACGAGGGTTAGACATTTGGATGGCTGAGGAGAATTACGTGCAGCCTTTGCGAGCTCATCGGCCTTCTCATTACCGAAAATATTTACATGAGCCGGTATCCATTGCAAGACGCAGGATCCCTGGGCAGCAATGATTTTGTTTGTGAGCTCAATGATCTGATGGCTGAGTTGACATTTGCCCTTCCAAGTCCAACCTCTCGAGGCTCTGGCAACCCTCTCTTCTATGAACTGTTTAATTCGGATGTTGCAGATGAATAGGGTTCTTGCCAGTGTCTAAAGTAATATTTTAAAACTGATCTAACTTCTCTGCGACAATTTGTTCTTGAGATATCGTGTACACAGACTAACAAACTAACGGACATACGGACTAACAAACTAACAGACACCCCTACAGACGGACACCATACAAATTTTGTCATTTTCGGAATCCTCACATTTGGAAACGTGTAAAAAAGTCAAAAAACCGAGGTCGAAAATTTTCAAGATTACCTAAGTTCCCCATACCTATATTATGATGAAGAACTAATAGTGGTGCCGACATTACGTATCATTTTTATCCCTAGTTATATCATTTAAAAAATCAAAAACTTAACTAAGTTTTGTCGCATATATAAACTATGTCAGAAATATAGTGATCGATATCTACAAAAGATTATATATTTTGTGTGTTAAAAATTTTGTTTTTAATAAAACAGGATTGTTTTTACTTCAAATATAATAGAAAAACTACTCCCATGAAATGAATAACTCATTATTTATTTTTTATTTTATTTTGCTTCCTTATTACTTTTTTCTATATTCGATTCAACAGAAAAAAGTATCGGATTCATAAAAGTCTTTGACTTCCAGTTTTCGAGGGATTTTCACGTTTTCAGAGTTTCAGAACACGATTTGACCACTTTTTAAAATTGTCAATCTTACTACCTGCGTGTGTGTGACAAAAAATTGTGGCAGCTCTAACACTAGATCTAATGTAAAGAATTTCAAATAATTTTATATGTAGTTGCACATTGACATACATTAGTGCCTATCAACTTTTGGCAAGAATCGTGATTGTGAAATTAAAAAATATATTTACAATAGTAATAAACTAAGAAATTATATATATATATATATATATATATATATATATATATATATATATATATGAGCATCGCATCCCACCTGCCACTTCTCTCCTTTCAAAAGAACTTCTCAGTGTTTTTTAAAACAAAAAGTCAACGAATTGTTGGACCATAGATCTGTGATAATTAAAATATATATCGATTTTTTTTTCCTTATTTCTCAAAGAGGGAAAAAAATAAAAAAACATTTCCTTAGATGTCGTCTATAAGGCACAAAATTTACTGTATTTCGACACTTACTTTTTTCTCTAAGAGAAAAATCGCCTGCATTTATCACGGAAAATAATTTTAATAAATAATTTGTACTCCGTGAATTCGTATATGAAAACGCAGAAGAATGTTTTGTGGTGGCCACAACATACTAGTTATATTTAATTTTATTCACACACAATTTTCAGCTATTGGAATCCAAAATTATGTAACCTTCTTGTATTCATTTGTGGAAAGCATTTTTTTTTCCAAACCCGTATGTATCTGTCAAGGAAAAAAAAAAAGTGTGTGTGTGTGGGGGGGGGGGGGGGGAGAAGAATAGAAAAGATCAGCTTAGTTTTGACCTATCTCATTTCTCCCCCATCATTAGAAACACAGACCACGAGTACTTGTATGAACCTCAGAGATCAAACATGAACCTGTTCTTTTTCTTAATCTTTTTTCAAATAAACAAGTGACAAGGTAGGTCACCTGGCACGCGCATGAAGAAAGTAAACTTTTATTTCTTTAGGGTTGCCATAAATACTGTTTGCGGCATCCGTGCCAAGAGTCGCCAAAATTGTCGCCAAATTTAGTTTTGGTTTCATAATCAAATTTACATGAAAGAAAATATACTTATCACAATAAATAAACAATAACTGTCAATGTAGCTTGATTATTGGATTAATACAGCATCGCAAGAACGAATTCCTAACATTAGTAATCTGTTATTCATATAAATAGAAATCTGTAGCTTTAAAAAAGGTATTCTATTTTGAAGTTGGGTGACAAAAACTTCGTTAATATGTGTAAATTAGAATGGAAATTGACTCAAAATATTTCTTTTTCTTGTTTAATTGTCATAATAAAATGGAAAATACACTTTTTATTGTCTTTTTTCAAAATTTTAATTAAACGTTGTTTCTAATAAATTATTAACAAACTTTCAGTAATACAATAATAAAAAAAATTTCATAAAACTTTTAAATAATTCAAAATACTTCCAAATAATTTCAAAATAGAAGTATGAGATAAATTAGTCATTATTCACATTACTTAAAACACTATAATATTCACATTACTTAAAACACTATAATATTCACATTACTTAATACACTATGGACTCAATTTCTTTATTTGTCTGTTTTTAAATGTGTTGCTATAACATTTGAGATTATATAACAAAATATTTTTGCTTTTAATTTTTATTTATTTATTTATTTTATTATTATTTATTTATTTAATATTTTTTTTTTTTTCTGAGATCCTAAAGTTTTAAACAACAACATAACTTAACTGAATGCATTGAAAATCAGTGCTAATGTAAGCGGTAATTATTCTGATGTTTTTTCCTTCATAGTTATAGGATATATAACAGATGTTGTTAATACAGTTATTATCTTTATTTGGAATATTGTTTGATTAAAGATGAAATAGGAAGCGGTTTTTTAATATATTTCAAATGCAATGGCCTTAATTATTTGTGATTATAGCTAAGGTCCATACATAAAATTTCTTTAGATATTGTTTAATTTAAAAAAGAAGAAAAAAGGAACAATTGCTTGTCATCGTCTTCTTAAAATAATAAAAGCCTTAAGTTTCTCGGAGGTAACGCTCGAAATTAATGTCATGGCTACAACAATGTATTGTGATAAAGAAAGTAAAATTTTACCATGTTTTCTATGTGCGTTTTTCAAATGAATAAAATAACGAAAAGGGATAATTTAAAAGAAACACTTGCATCACAATTGCAACCATGTATTGAGATAAAGGGGGGAGGGGGGGAATTATCTATAATTTGTATGGTTTTTGAAGATTCATTCTTCGATTCAAATTATAAATTAACATACAAAATCCATTGGTTCATTTACAGCGATATCTTATTTTAGAAAACTAATTCAGTATAGTGTATAATATAGTTGTTTCATTTTTTCATTTTCAGAAAACTAAGCTTAAAAATGTATATATATATATAATTTTCCAGAATTTATTTGTCCATAAAAAAAAAAGTTTGGCTAAAACAAACAATTTCTACTTTTAGAAGAAATTCTTTTCGTTGTTATGCGGAATTTTAATACGTCAAAGGAAAACAATAATAAATATGTACAATTCAGCTACGTCACGAGAATTAGTAATATAAATAAATAAGTAGACACGTGGTTATAAAATTTGAATTAAAGGATTATTGTATCATTTTATAATTTCTTGGAGATATTTGGACTTTAAGACATGTAAATATTATGATATAAAAGATTATGTCAATTTCAAAATTAACCAATGTTTAGTAATTTGAACTGGCAAAGAAAAATAAATTTCGAAATATATATGTAAAAATCAAGCACAGCACTAGACAGGCGCAGACCAACTACCATAATATATTTGACATAAAATATAAATAATATTTTCAACAATAATTTAATTACTTTACCACTTCAAAAAAAAATTATCGCAGCCATAATTTAAAATATAAAATTTTAACAATATTCCAGGAGGGAGCAAATTTTTACTAAGTAATGCATATTAAATATTAATTATATTTTCTGTAAGGATTTTATTTTATTTTATTATTATATATTTATTTCGTTTAACGTAAAGAATTGTAATATGTAGAAAATGTTATAATTCAGTAAACCAAGTTTCCTTATTGAAGTTTTCTGAATTATATTACTTATATAATCTGACAAAACGTACAAGAAAATAAACTAATTAAATTTTAATTTAAACTGATTAAAATTACACACTGAAAGAGAGCCAAATATATTTTTAAAACTTCAATTTTTACTTGTAGGCAAATGTTAAAAATACTTTTTGATAAGTTATTTTTACTTTCTCTTATCCATAAGGTAGAGAAAGTATTGTTTTAGGCTCAAATTTTCGAACGCGAGATTTTGTTATATTTACACGTTTTGAGGTCTCCTGAATATGAAAATCATGTTTTTAGCAAATGGTCTGTGTGTCTGTGTGTCTGTCTGTGTGTCTGTGTGTGTGTCTGTGTGTCTGTGTGTCTGTCTGTTATCAGCATATCTCAAAAACAAATTATGGCAGAAAGTTCAAACTTGGTATTCTAAATGTGTATCATATAGGGATGCTACAGTAAGCTTTTCGTTAAGATCAAGCAAATGGTTCGTGTACAGGGACAATCAAGAGAATTCTAATATATTACGTCTATGGGGGAAATTGCAGGAAAATAGAGTTTAACGTCTATAGACTGCACTAAACCAAATGAAACAATTATATATTTTTTGTAATGGAGACAGTTAACTGGGAAAATTTTTTTGTGTATGTAGGAGCCTCGCCTCCCCCCCTGGGGGGGAAGTCCCCCCTCGAGGGGAGTAAATTTTCATGATGGGTATCTTTCAAAAGAGCTCGAAAATACCTTTAAAACGAATGGTTAAACCATCGATCTGCGATAATTTAAAACAAAGTTATCGATTTTTTTTACTTTTAACGAAAAAAAAAACTTAAAAATCGTACTTTTTTTTTTTTTTTATTGAGAATAAAATGGACTTTTTTTGGATATTTGGTGTTAAACTACTTCTCTAATATGGAAATCGTCTGCCTTATCATAAAAGATACTTTTTTTAAATAATAATTTTAATAAATTATTTTTTAAAAAGAGAAATATTTTTTAATAACCGAATTAATTTCTATATAAATGTAGGTGCATTAATGAAACGGGGGGTTGAGGGGGGCGGTAGCCCCCCCTCACACAGAACTAATTATCATATAAAACTCTTCAGAAGCCTAATATGAATTGTTTAACATAGGTTTACATAACAGTACTCGTTATCTTACCTCTTAATCTCCAACCTGTATTTATAGTATTAAATTTCAGGGTAAGAGAAAGTCGTGTGAGTGACACACCAGATTATTGAAATTGTAAACATTTTGTGGTTTGAATCATTCAAACAAGTTTCAATCCAGTTCTTTTTACTTTCTCTTACCCATAAGGTAGAGAAAGTATTGTTTTTGGGTCAAATTTTCGAACGCGAGATTTTGTTATATTTACACGTTTTGAGGTCCCCTGAATACAAAAATCATGTTTTTAGCAAATGGTCTGTGTGGATGTCTGTGTGTGTGTCTGACTGTTATCAGCATATCTCAAAAACAAATTATGGCAGAAAGTTCAAACTTTGTATTCTAAATGTGTATCATATAGGGATGCTACAGTAAGCTTTTCGTTAAGATCAAGCAAATGGTTCGTGTACAGGGATAATCAAGAGAATTCTAATGCATTAGGTCAATGGGGGAAATTTCAGGTAAGTAGAGTTTAACGTCTATAGACTGCACTAAACCAAATGAAAAAAAAAAATTGTGTATGTTGGAGCCTCGCCACCCCCCCCCCCCTGGAGGAGGAAGTTCCCCCTCGAGGGAAGTAAATTTTCATGATGGGTATCTTTCAAAAGAGCTCGCCAATACCTTTAAAACGAATGGTTCAACCATCGATCTGCGATAATTTAAAACAAAGTTATCGATTTTTTTTTTACTTTTAACGAAAAAAAATTTAGAAAAAAATTCGTACTTTTTTTTTTTTTATTGAGAATAAAATGGACTTTTTTTTAGATATTTGGTGTTATACTACTTCTCTAATATGGAAATCGTCTGCATTATCATAAAAGATAATTTATTTAAATAATAATTTTAATAAATTATTTTTCAAAAACAGAATTATTTTTTAATAACTGAATTAAATTTTATATAAATGTAGGTGCATTAATGAAACGGGGGGTTGACGGGGGCGGTAGCCCCCCTCACACAGAACTAATTATCATATAAAACTATTCAGAAGCCTAATATGAATTGTTTAACACAGGTTTATATAACCAGAGCCAACAGTAATCGTTATCTTACCTTTTAATCTGCAACCTGTATTTATTTCAGGGTAAGAAAAAGTCGTGTGAGTGACACACCAGATTATTTCTTTTCTTTTTTTTCCCCCATAAAAAATTACATTTTGATTCCTTTATATAACTGGAATTATAAAACAAAATTTACTGAAATCATAATTTAAAATCATCTTAATCTGAATAATCATAACTATTGTTATTATAGGGATATAAATAATATATATATAATTTTTAATCTTTCGTTATAAAAATAGTGGTTGTGTAGACGTTAAAACCGATTAACAAGTCGAGGGTCCTGTTCTTGGGAAGACTGACCTCCGTAGGAGTCTTTTTAAAGGGTCCTAGCTAGTATTCACACGAGTTCAGGAGAAAAACTCCGAAAACACCAGACAGGCCGACAAGCGCAGAGTAGGGATTCGAACCCGGCACTTTTCATCTACCAGCTTTAAGAACAGAACATTTCGGTTTCTAGTAGGGCAAATTAAAAAAGAATCGTGTGCCTTAATTAAAGAGACAGTTTTAGAAATTCCACGATTTTTTTTTTTTTTTTTTTTTTTTTTTTTAGTCATTAAAGCTTATTATAAAACACTTCTTTTAAATATATATATATATATATATATATATATATATATATTTTTTTTTTTAATGAATTTTATTTTTTCAAACTCTATCGCATTACAAGTACCATTTGGTCATACACACACACTAATGTGGGTGTGTGTATTTAAAAAATATATATGGACTGCTCAATTAGATACATTACATTACATCTTAAAAGACAGACTATGTCAAAAATTTTCTAAAAATAGTCAAATCGTGTTCAGAACATATATCCACCAAAAGCCGAGAGTTTTTTATGAATTCAATATTTTATTCTATAAATATCGAAGGAAGTAAAAAATTATTAAAAATGGCGAGCATGTTTTAGAAGACTTATAATATTGTCAACAAACGTATGGAAAAACAATTCATTGAAAGTATCATTAAAATAAAAATACATTTTAAAATTATAAAAGCTGAAGCATTCGATCGGTAGATACTTTATCTTTTGGTTCATACTTGGGTCTTGGGTTGATAACCAACATCGATAAAATGTTGCATTGTCATCAATATCATATAGCCAAGCGCAATTCGAAATTGATCGTTAAAGAGGGTGAAGAGAAAGCTAATGTTTTATTAAGTGAAAAGGGAAATGAAATAAGATATTTTCTTTTAAAAAGTTGCAAGACTCAGCACCACGCTTCGGCAAAATAAGAGCAAAGAAAGTTTTTAAAAATATTATTATTTAAAACATTTTAAGAAAATTTAATGAATTGCTCAAAAAAAAAGGACCTTCATGAAGCCATTATTATTAAGTTAAATTCGTATTAACTCTAAATTAGAGGGGGAAGTTATTATTAAATTATTTCTCGAGAAAGAAAAAATATTTCTTCAAAATTCATTGTACTGTAACGTTGCATCTGACTAATATGAGCGATAAATAGTCAAACTAAGAGCAAAGAAAATTTTTAAAAATATTATTATTTAAAACATTTTAAGAAAATTTAATGAATTGCTCAAAAAAAAAAAAAAAAAAAAAAAAAAAAAAAGGACCTTTATGAAGCCATTATTATTATTATTATTAAGTTAAATCCGTATTTACTTCAAATTAGAGGGGGAAGTTATTATTAAATTATTTCTCGAGAAAGAAAAAATATTTCTTTTTATTATCAAAATTCATCGTACTATAACGTTGCGTCTGACTAATATGAGCGATAAATAGCCAAATGTAGTGTCATGAAAGACAGGTGATCGCTCTCATCACCAGCTGTTCAGCGTCCCGGGAGAAGCAGATGTTTAAAAGATCTACGGAGTAGGGAGCAAACTGGTCCATTTAAAAGTCCCGAGAGAGGCAGATGGTAAAACCCTGTAAAGACACACGTATGGGTGGGATAGATAAATCAGCAGGGGAAACAGAAAAAAAAAAAAAAAAAAACAGTTGCATGAGTAATATGTCAATAGCATGAGTCCTACAGTGCTGCAATACTAATTTACATTAATCTCTGTCATAAACAGCAATAATTAGAACTTTTGATATATGAAATTTTATTTAATATTAGAAATTAAATATGAAAACAGCAGCAACAGAATAAATAAATAAGTAGTTATATTGGAATAAGCTTAAGAGCTAGATTGAGAGATATTTGTATGACGTCAGTGATAATGAACTTTTCATAAATAGAAAGGGGAAGCATTTGCAATTCATACTATTCATTAGCATTTACATTCCTGTCGTGCATGGAAACGAAATAAATATTATAATGCTAATTATTTACACATTTTATTTTTAGCCTTCTAAAGTAACTGTGATTCACCTGTACAGAGATACTTTTAAAAATAGAACTTAAAAGTAAATGCATGTAAATTCATATCCATTAAAATAAGTCAAAATGCAAAATATCTGATAACAGAAGATCAGCCTTCACAAATCAAATAAGAATAATACAAAAATTTAAATATAAATGAAGATGACATTAATTATTGTGATTTTGTTATAATTAACTAACAAAATTTTATATAGACTTGCCAGACAAATCTGGGGAGTCTTCCCTGTCTCTACAAGAAAAATAGATGGCATATAATCATGCAGCATTAGAATCTAGCATGTTTTTAAGTCAACTGTCAAGTGTATATTAATTTTATAATACTATTATAATTGGCAAAATTTATATAATTGACTTTTTCTTCTTCATTATAATGCATTAAAAAAAAAAAAAAAAAAAGACGATTTTTCTCCAAACTATAAAATTGGGAAATTTCAAATTAAAAACTTCAGTTTTCAATTTAAAATTTCTGTTTTTAAATTAAAATTAAAACTTTATTGTGATTTTTTTTTTCTAAATTTAAATTCCCTGATATTTTTTGTTTTCAACAAGTTTTGAAATTTTCTATTTTTTTAATACAGTGCGTCTCAAAATTATAGACAGGTGATTTTTTGAAATAACAGTTCAAAAAATGTACCAATGAACACGATAAAAATAAGATGGAATCAAAATATAATTGTATTACAAGAACGAGATATAGTATAGTTTTACAGAATTTTTATTAAAAAAAAAATTATGCTGTCTCAAAAATATAAAGGTTTTTTGAGTATTTGGTATTTAAATTCAAATTTTGGATCCGTCCTTTTGAATTACCTTGAAAATCCTAGTAGGCATGCTAAGAATTAGAGTTTGGGAAATGTGTAGCCACAATGAGTAAGAACTCTGCTCTACTTGTTGGTTTGATTTCTGAATAGTCGAAAACTGAAGATACCATACACCATAGGCATACATCTCTCGTACAAGCACACTCCAAAAGTTTTCAATTGGATTGAGGTCTGAACTTATGTCTGGCTAGCTTGTAATAGTAACTTGATTCTACATAAACCAAAGCTTTTGTTGAGTGGGAAGTGTGAATCGATGCATCGTCATCGTCCTGTTGGAATTTTATTTCCCTCTCGCTAAGATATTTTCCAATTGGAAGTAGATTCTTTTTAAGGACATTTTTAATAATCCTCAGAGCAATGTCGACGATTAAAAAAAGCAGTATAAGCAATATCCGCTGTTCCATTGAAACAGAACCCCCCCCTCCCCCACCAAATTTTATCGACAAAAGAACTCATGAGATCATCATTAGACGTATGAATAGTTTAAATGTTTTCTTCAGTGACGAAAAAATATTCAATTTGGTTGGCTCTACTTGTTGAGCATACTATTGTCATGATCTACGTCGTGAAGCTCATAAGTTCTTTTGTCGACAAAAAAAAAAAAAAAAAAAAAAAAGTGGAGTGGGGGGATGTTCTCTCGTGGTGTGGGACGCATTCTGTTTCAATAGAACAAAAGATATTGCTAATATTGCTTTTCTTAATGGTCGACATTGCTCTGAAGATTATTAAAATATTCTCAAAAGCAATCTACTTCCAATTGGAAACTATCTTAAAGAGGAGGGGGGGGGAGGCAACTGAAAATTCCAACAGGACAATGTGTCGATTCGCACAACCTTCTCAACTAAAGTTTGGTTTATAGAGAATCAAGTTACTGTTATAGATTGACAGCCACCATTCCAGACCTAAATCCAACTGAAAAGATTTGGGGAATATTTGCACGAGAGGTGTATCCCCACCCCATGGTCGCAGAGTTGCTACTTATTACAGCCACACATTCTCCAAACTCTAGTTCTAAGCATGCTGATAGGATTTTCAAGGTAATTCAAAGGAACGGATTCAAAATTTGAATTTCAGTACCAAATACTCAAAATGTCTTTAAATTTTTGTAACAGCATATTTTGTTTCTTATTTATTTATTTATTTTTTTTTAACAAAAATTATGCAAAACCTATATTGTATATATATATATATATATATATATATATATATTGTTAGTCTTATTCTATATGCTTATTATTATCATTACTATCATTATCATTTCGTGATTATTGTTTTATTTTTTGAAATGTTATTTAAAAACCCCACCTGTTTGTATAATTTTTAGACACACTGTAAATTCTTCAAAATCTCCGAGTTTTCCATGCATTTCAGGTTCCATTTCAACCCTGAATCAATTAAAATTTGTTAGAAAAATAAGAATGTTCACAACATGAGTGACAGGCAGCACTCAATTTACTGCAATGACTATGCGATTATACTCACACATCATTGATTTTCAATGACACTTTTTTTTTAAAGTGATCGATGATAAAATACATAAGTACCTTGAACTTGAAACTTATTTTTGTTAAAATGAAACAAAAATGTTGTAAATATTACACGTATGTCGCAAAACTTTCTGTAGATCCAATTATGGTACTTTATACGGGGAGTCTCTTATGTTATCGAGAGCAAAGCTTATTAGCTGGGATTGATTTACGGCAGAGCCTTCTGAGCTCTGAGAGATCCAGGGCTCTGAGAAAAAAGGCCTTCCAAAATATCTTACACATTTTTTTAAAAATATCCTTAAAAATCGCAAATAAAAATATTTTTGTAATTTGAGAATGCTGCTTGCATAAAGCACCTTTAAGTGCACCTATTTTCCGTCCGTTCACAGGTTTTTATATCAATTATTTGCTCAAAATTTGTATTTTTTTTTTTTTTTTCTCTTCAGCATTGTACCAAATTGTTAACGTTATTGAAATTAATTTATTTATATACATATATATATATATGTAATGTTGTTATTTATTGGTCAAATCTAAAACCTGTAGATGGCGCTGCGCGCCGATATTAATGTTTTTGTTTCTTCTTTTCTCTTCAGTGTGTTCTTCGTGTTCGTCTTTGTTGTAATAAATGTATGTGTCAATAATTGATATCCTATTTTTTCGGATTTGTGCCGTCAATTCACACCAATGAATTGGAATGAACCAACAGAGGCCTGCAGTCCCCACGACTCTGGACCGATAAGGTAAGATATTTACCTTATTTAAATTTAATATTCTGAAAATGACTATTAATAACTATTTATGAAAAGATATATCTAAAATACGTCGCCAAAGTAGCGACATGGTTTTGAATGATAATTTTTATAACGTCGTTAAAAGTTTAACGACATAAATTTTGATTAAATGAACCCGACGAAGGGTTAAATGTTTTCGAATTTGAATCCCAGTTAGAAAAACTGCAAGTCAAGAATAACGAAATTATAGAAGTTGAAGATCAAATTGAGGCCAAAATCACGGATCTCAACGAGCTACAATCTGAAATAGAATCGAGACAAGAATATAGGGATTCAATTATTGATGTAAAAGCTCAAATTATGAATAAGATAGAGAAAATTAAAAATTTAAATGTCACTCCGATCTTATCACAGCCAAGAAATGAGCAAACACCCAATTTGCGTTCAGAAAGAAGTAATGCAAGTTCCGTGAGATTACCCAAGTTATCAATTCCTGTTTATGAGGGTTCTCCGAAAACTGGATCGAGTTCTGGAACCAGTATGAAGTAACAATACATGAAAACAAGGATATATCTAACGTACAGAAATTCGTATATTTACGCAGCTTTTTAAAAGCCCAAGCTTTAACAGCTATTCAGGGTTTAGCACTCTCAGATCAAAATTACAATACTGCAATTGATTTATTAAAATCTAGATTTGGAAAAAAAGATATTATAATAAGATATAAAATTGACGCGTTATTAAATTTGAACCCTGTTAAATCTCCAAATCAAATTAAAGAATTACGCTTACTGCACGACGCCCTTGATGTTAATATTAAATCTCTCGAAAATTTAGGAGTCGATTTAAAATCCTACGGAAATTTGTTATTTCCAATTGTTACAAAATTAATACCTACCAGTATTATGATAGACTATAATAAAATGAAAACAGAATCCGAGGAATGGGATGTACAAGATTTGTTAAAACATTTAAAATTAGAAGTTCAGACTAGGGAAAAAACCTTTTTATTTTTAAAACGCGAAGTAGAAACTCACAATAGCGGGTATAAAAACTCAAATTCCAGATTTGATTCAAAATCATCGGAAAATAATAATAATAATGCTTCCTACCGGAAATCTGGTTCGGGATATAAAAATTCTAACACAATGCAAAAGGCATCAGCCTTTAAATTAACTGTTAGTAAATGTATATTTTGTGTTGATGCAGTAAATGATCATGACAGTAAAATGTGTAAATTAAATTTAGAGGACAAAAAATTGTCTTTACGCAAACAGGGAATCTGTTATTTATGTTTCAAAAGAGGTAAACATACAGCTAAATTTTGTTTATCGGGTCTCAAATGTGACACATGTTCAGGAAAACACAATACATTAATTTGCTATAAGCAAAAATCGGAAACTCCAACGGCTCATATGAAAGATAAAATTCACATCGAACATACCCAAACAAATACTTCTGAGAACAGTGCTTGCGAAAATGATAATTCTGTATTGTCCTATAAGTGTCCTGTACAAAATCCGCTTGAGAATAATGAAATATATTTACAAACTTGCTTCGCAAGAATAACAAATAGTTCTAATTTAAACTCTCTAAAGTGTGCCGTATTATTTGATAATGCGTCTCAAAGAAATTTCATAAACATATCACTCGCGCGTGAATTAAAATTGCCGGTGATTAGAAAAGAAACTCTAATAATATATCCGTTTTCATGTGATCAACCTCAATCAAATGAATATTCAGTCGTAAATTTCGAATTGTCTCATTTAAAAACCCACAAGCAGAAATGTTATGTAGAGGCATTGGTCGTAAATCAAATATCTTTTACGAAGTTAAAGATACTGGAAGACGCATCATTTCGAAAACTTATGGTTTCGAGTCAGGGGGAAGGAAATAAATTTTCGCAATTCCATTCGAAGGCTCCAGAGATATTAATCGGCGCGGGGTTATTTTGGAAACTGCAAAAAAATAAAAAGAAAATTAATCGTTCGTTGTTTGCTGTAAATACATTATTGGGATGGACATTGTCAGGCAATAATAATTCAGGAAACAATCCAGACAACTTAATTACTGGCGCCTCTGTGTTAAAGATTGAATGTGGTAACTCTATTTGTTTACATGAAAACCATCCATGCATGAAAATAAATGAATCATCCGATTGTACGGGTAATGATTTGCAAAGCTTATGGTCGTTGGATTTTTTGGGAATAAATGATGATAGATTGATTTCTACTTCCGATCAGGAAATAATAAATAAATTTGATAAACAGTTAGAATATAAACAGGGTCATTATGTTACTCATTTTTTATGGAATGACCATGGTATTGATAAATTTGAGAATAATTTTGAAAATGCTAGACGGCAATTCAATTATTTGAGAAAAAGATTAAAAGCGGATAAATGGATTTTTGAGCAATATAGGCAGATAATCACAGAACAAGAACATCGAGGGATAGTTGAAGAATGCGGTCGCTCTCAAAGGGAATATTTCGCCCCACATCGTGCGATTATTAGGACGCAAAAACAAACATCAAAGGTACGAATTGTTTTTAATTGTTCCAGTAGAGTTTCGGGGTGTAAATCCTTAAATGATTGTCTCGTAAAAGGGCCATGTCTTACACCACCAATTTTGGATGTAATTAATAGATTTCGAATGTTTAAGATTGCGTTTTGCGCAGATATTGAAAAGGCGTTTTTAATGATAGAAATCGCGGAACCCGATAGAAATTTTCTAAAGTTTTTATGGTTTGACGAGGACACCGAGAATTATAAAATAATGCGAATGACCAGAGCGACATTTGGTTGTACAACTTCTCCTTTCTTTTTAACGGCAACAATTAAGAAACACATTAAGGAATATAGGGAAATTTATCCGGATAGTTATGAAATGTTGAATTCAGCTCTCTTTGTGGACGATTTGCTTTATGGCTCCGATAGCGTAAACGGTGCCTATGAATTAACTTCTACTGCGGTAAAAATTTTAGCAAAGGCTGGAATGAAATTGAGAAAGTTTAGTACGAATTCACAGAAATTAAAGAACATGTGGGATCAAAATGATCGTTTTTCGGAGGTAAATAATGATAGTGTAATAAATATTCTTGGATTGGTGTGGGATAAAGATAGTGATAAATTAGGATTAGCTTTGAAAACTATAGTTGAAAATTTGGATATATCGGTATGTACGAAAAGATATGTATTACATACAGCTGCAAAATTTTTTGATCCTATTGGGATTATATCTCCCTTTTTAATTAGGATAAAGTGTTTTCTTCAAAGAATGTGGGAAAGAGGTATGGATTGGGATCACGAATTGCCGGATGATCTTAAGGGAATTTGGATAAAGTGGTGTAACGAAATTAAGGATTTATTAGAAATTCGAATAGATAGATGCTATTTCACGTATGTTGATTTGGAAAATTCGTGTGTAGAACTACACATTTTTTCAGATGCTTCACCACTTGCATATGGATGTGTTGCATATTTTAGGGTTATCAGTAATGATAAAAAATGTTATGTAAGCATGATTATGTCGAAGGCTAGAGTTGCGCCGCTAAAGAAACTAACGTTACTAAGATTGGAGTTAATGGGAGCGGTGATAGCAGCTAGAGTAGCGAAATATATTTGTGATATATTTAAAGAAATTAACATCGAAAAATTTTATTGGACAGATTCTACTATTGTTTTACACTGGGTGAAGGGATCGGCGAAACAGTGGAAACCCTTTGTTAAAAATAGAGTAGTTGAAATTCAGGAATTGTCAGTACCCGAAAAGTGGTCATATTGTAATACAAAGGATAATCCCGCTGATTTAGTTACTCGTGGTATTAGCGCAAATGCGTTAGTTAATAATGATTTTTGGTTTAAAGGTCCAAAATGGTTATCTGAGCTAAATGGTAAAGGTGATGATATTGGGGAAAAGGTAGACACGCAATGTATTACCGAAGAAAAAAGGAAAACACCTGAAAAAATAATTCAGTTTAAAATCTCTATAGAAACAGTTGAACCAATATTGGATCTTGAAAAATATAGTAACATTTTAAGAGTTCTCAGCATTACGGCATGGATAAAGAGATTTCTTAACAACGCGAATCCTAAAAACGAGAAAGTTAAGGGTCCATTATCGGCAGAAGAAATTGGTAGTGTGCAAACAATGTGGGTTAAATATACACAGAAAATTAGTTTTCCGAATGAATTAAACTGTTTGATAAATGGGGAACCTATTTCTAAAAATTCAAATTTAATTGAGTTCTCACCATTTTTGGATTCCGAGGGAGTAATGCGTATCGGAGGAAGGCTTCAGAAATCAAATTATTCTTTTAACGAAAAACACCCGATCCTGTTGCCTTCAAAGGGTAAATTAATTGATTTGTTAATTAAAAATGCGCATGAACGAGTGTTTCATTTTGGCATTAATGATACATTAGTTCAATTACGGGAGGAATTTTGGGTAATCAAGGGCAGACAGGCAGTAAAAAGCGTATTAAGAAGATGCAGAATTTGCATAAAATTTAATTCTAGAGCTAGAGCCCAGATAACAGCTCCGTTACCTGCAGATCGTATCAATGAACAAAAGCCCTTTACAGTGATAGGCCTTGATTTTGCAGGCCCTTTATACACCCGAAATAATGATAGCAAAATATATATATTGTTGTGCACATGCGCAATTACTAGAGCAGTGCACCTAGAATTGGTAGAGAACCTATCTACCGAAACATTCTTATTGGCCTTCAGAAGAATAGTAGCAAGGCGTGGTCTTTGCCATACAGTATACTCCGATAACGCACGAACTTTTCATCGAGCTGATATAGAGTTAAGGCACATCTGGAAAATAATTAGCCATCCCGACGTTAAAGATTACTATAGTAGTAATAAAATAAAATGGAAATATATCATGGAAATGTCGCCATGGTGGGGAGGCTTCTATGAAAGACTGGTGCGATCCGTAAAATCTGCCTTAAGAAAGGTGGTTGGCAAAACCACTTTAACACACACACAACTACATACAGTTATATGTGAAATTGAAGCTTCAATAAATTCGCGACCCATCATATATATATATGCAGACTCAGGAGAACCTTCTCCAATTACGCCAGCACACTTCTTGGTAGGTCAACGACTAACTACCCTACCTATCGTGCATATGAAACCACATGTGCTTCCTGGAACTTCTCCAACATATGTGAAACGTTTCAATCAAAAAGAACGAATATTGGAACAGTTCTGGTCAAGATGGAAGAAGGAATACCTTCTTCAGCTGAAAAACGCCATGACAAGTCGACACTCCAGTATTCGAGAATATTCGCCAAACGATGTTGTTTTAATCCACGATGCTAAGTTGCCAAGATACCTGTGGAAATTAGGAGTAGTAACTCAAGTGTTTCCCGGTAGAGATGGAAAGGTACGATCTTGTGAGATAAAAACAGCTACAGGTACATTGAGACGTCCTTTCAAGTTCATTTATCCAGTTGAAATTTTTGAAAGAGACTAAATAAACTTTAATACTTATATTTACAAATTAGGACTTTTGGGTGAACTTTAAATTCTCTTTGATATAATGAAAATTAGAAAATGAACATAAAGTTAATGTTCATCCGGGGGCCAATGTGTTATTTATTGGTCAAATCTAAAACCTGTAGATGGCGCTGCGCGCCGATATTAATGTTTTTGTTTCTTCTTTTCTCTTCAGTATGTTCTTCGTGTTTGTCTTTGTTGTAATAAATGTATGTGTCAATAATTGATATCCTATTTTTTCGGATTTGTGCCGTCAATTCACACCAATGAATTGGAATGAACCAACAGAGGCCTGCAGTCCCCACGACTCTGGACCGATAAGGTAAGATATTTACCTTATTTAAATTTAATATTCTGAAAATGACTATTAATAACTATTTATGAAAAGATATATCTAAAATACGTCGCCAAAGTAGCGACATGGTTTTGAATGATAATTTTTATAACGTCGTTAAAAGTTTAACGACATAAATTTTATATGTAATGTATTAATAACTGGATAAGAGGGAGATGACAGGCGTAGCACACAATGACGACTAGGTTTTCTTTCAGGAAACATCTTTATTGCTTCAGTATTTCTAAGTCGAGACAGGGTAAGGCGAATGGAGCCTGAATCCGACACTCTGATGATCCACGGGCGACTCAAGCGCCGCCCCGGGCCGCAAAATCTGTTGGGGAGGCCTGTAGCGCCTACGTAATTTCGGAGGAAGACTACAGTGTGGAATTGTTTAACAAGTCAAAATCGCGGCAAGAAGTGTCCGTTTGTTTAATGTTTGGGCTTTTATACCTAATTTTCTGAGCTGCTGATTGGTTCTTTAGATCGTCTGGGCTCTTAAAAGGAATTTCTGGGATTAATTAATATGCAGTTCAATGCAGCGACAGTTGCAAATTGCACTAACGTCAGCGAATTTCGACTTATAATTTCATTCCTTTTCTGATTTCTGAGTTATAAAGTCTTCTGCTGGAAAACAAACTTTAAAGGGACACTTACGAATTATTCGCGATTATAATTTCGATTAGCGATTTTCACACTTTTAAATTGGTATTTTTTAATAATTTAAAAATATTTATTTTTATCCCTTTCATATATATATATATTAATGAAAATATGTAGTAATGATTACTAAAACGATAGGACTATTATATGCAGAATAGGATTTTCTTTCTTTCTTTTTTTTTTTAACAAAAATATAAAAGTATTTAACGAAAATAAAATAAAATAAATCACAAATATAACTTTGTTTTGAGAAAATGGAACCTCAAACAAACAATAAAAAAAATTGCATAACCTTTCTATATATTTATTACATTATTTTTAAAACAATATTAATTAAAATAAAAATAGAGAGGGGGGGGGGGAGCCTTCGCTTGCAATTTTCTTTTAGGTCAGATTTCAAGATTTCACAATATGAATTCTGCCATACTGCAAGAAATTCATTGGGGGAGGGATGGATTTAGTCTATTATTTGAGCGGTATTTTTATTAACATAATTGTATATTTTGAAGGCTTATTTCTATTATTGATGGTGGAAGAGGGGGGGGGGACACACCATAGCTTTAAGTGCCCTTGGACCCACAAACATGTAAATAAATCCATGCTTAGTAACAATTGTAATTTTGCTTAAGATTCATTTCATTGCTATGATTTTTGTTGTCACTAGAAAACCTATGTAAAATATTTGAACTTTATTCCTTATATTTTTCTGTTAGAATTAAAAACTCATACAAAAGACGCTATTATTTTTTTATCATAAGTAACAAAAGCATGCCAATTCATGAATAAGTTCCACAAATATAAGTTTATTTATTAAAACACAAGACATTAATTCATCAAAAATATATCTTTCTAATAGGGCTGTGCCGATTAATCGATTCGGTTAATCGATCAATGCTTATTCCCGATCAATTTTTTTAATCGAGTTAATCGAATCGATTAATTCAATTAAAAATTTCAAAATCCAATTAAAATTCTCAAACTACGAATTAAAGTAAAAATGTTGTTCTGCCTACAAAATATTTTTTCACATATTTTGCTAACAAACATTCTAAGAAACATCCATCAAATAATGAAAAAGCAAAAAAATAAAATAAAATAAATAAATAAATAAAAATAAAACCTCTTAAAAGAAGTTGTTGCACTTTTGTTGATAGAGAAAAGGGGGAGGACAGCTATTAAACAAAATGCCGCTTCAAATGCATGCTGGAGCAACACCACCTGTCTGTAGCCTTTTACAGAAAGTGTTGGCTAGGGTAATAGTATTCTCAGAAACAAGAAGCTTTCAAAAAATGAAAATGCTAAAGATAAAAAAAAAAAAAAAAAAGAGAATTGAGATTTCTATTATCTCTCTGATGGGGGAAATGTCAACAGAGTTTCACAGTATCTTCAAGCGTTTATTGTCTGTTCAGAATTGCTGATAGTAACTATTGAAGTAGAAACAAAAAATAGCATTCTGTATTCTAGTCCGAAGTGACAAAGAAGAACTAAAACATAAGAATTTGAGATTTTTATGATAATGATATGGAATTTTGAGAATTTTGAGAATTCATTTAAAAATAGTGACAAGCGAGATGGACAAGGCCTGCAAATATAAAACTGAAATATGTGTAAATTCATTTAATATTTCTTTCAAAATTAATCGAAAAATTAATTTATTTAAAAAAAAAAGAAATAAGTGAAAATATTTATGTAAATTTAACACTTAAAGTAATCAATTATTACTCTGAAAATTGATTTTAATTTCAGTTATGAAACAGATATAATTAATTAGACAAAAATTTTTGAAAAAAAAAAAAAAATTTTTTTTCAGTCAAACTTATGAATAATACATATATATACATACACACACTCAATATGAGAGTTTTATTCATCATTGAAATAAAATTATATGAAGAAAAATGAAAACCGATTAAAAATCCGATTAATCGACTGATTAATCGATTAATGAACTACGATTAACCCAGTTAAAACTCTTAATCGATTCCCATCCCTACTTTCTAATATAGAATTTGTCCCCCCCCCCCAAAAAAAAATAATAATAATAATGTCTTATGATATACGTTAGCAAATATGGTTTCCTGCAAGCATTTTTATCATACCCATCATGCTATTAAAATTCACAGAAATACGTAGAAGGTAGCAAAATAAGCAAAATAACCCAGGGATTACGAGTTGACTATTTAAATTAAATTATTTAAATTGTTCGAAAAGATATCAACTTAAAACCTAAAGCGAGTACAGGATAATCAGCACACTGCACTGCTAAAAAAAAATGTCTGTTTACAGCAGCACCAACTACTTGGGCGGTAAAATACTATCAGCGGCAGCAACAAAGGTTAGAAAAACTTTAAAGTCCGAAATTGCATGTAATCGCCGGAAACGATGTTTTGACCAATTTCAATGGAATTTTTTTTACTTTTGTATTTATAAAGTAATACAAAATAAAACAGTGATTCAGTATTTTTTATTTAGGTATTTATTTATTTAAATGTAGTGACCAGCAAAGCAGGCAGAGCCAGCTAGTATAATAATAGTCATAGTCATTTTAAATAGCATTGTTCAAAGTGTTGCTCAGGTCACAACCATAAAACTCATTATTGGAAAATTAATTCCAAAAAATTATTTTTACAACTTAAATTTGCACATTTATCTTTGAAAGTTATATCTGCTTTTAAACTTGTATAATTAAATATCCATCACTTGAATAATTTATCATTTCCAATTTTCAAAATTTTTCTTCTTTCATCAACAGATTTTTCTGCAATATGCCAACACAGTTATAAAAGCATTACATAACTATTAATTTAGTAACATATGAAGTTCTTTCAAACATTTCTATCATAAGGAAGGGAATATTTCCTATTATCACCGACAGTCAAATCATAAAATAATTTACATTTAGCATCATGTTTGTCTATGCAACAAAATGCTGTGAATGTAAACTGACATTTTTTATTTCCCTGTACAAAGTATAAAGAAGTATTTTGAAACAAATTTTGAATCTCGCACAGCTCAAAAATGGTTGGTTGTAGAACTGATACCACAAACTGAAATTTGCAACTGTGAGGATGTCTAATTATACTCCTCCAAATTGGACCTGAATATGACCTCTCCCACTTTAAACATTTCGACGATTTTACAGATTTTTGTAACGTCTATACGTAGGTGTGTGTGTATATATCACATAATTCAAAAAAAAATTGTATGTAGAACATTGTAAATTTGTGTATACACATAAGAAAGAATAAACTTTGGTTTTTGTTTTTTGCATATAACTACAATAAACAAATGAATAAAAAATAAACTGAAAATACAGTGAGCGATCAAAATCAAGTTTTCAAAATAAATACAATCAAATTTGTGGGTTTTCGAAAATATATGCATCTAAAGCATGAATTTCTAGAAAAAATATTACAGGGTGTCCACAAAGTCACTTTACAACTTCAAAAACTCATAAAAAAATCCTTTGGATGGGAAATGAAAATGAAACTTATTACAGATACTCAGTTACTAATTAAAAAGTTTTGTGTATTTTAGATAATATTTTGAAGAACTAGAGGCTCACTATATCAAAATGACTACGCCTCAATAAAAAGCCCAAATTTCTTAATTTATCTTTACATACCCCAAAAAAACTATCCAATCAATGGGATCCATGTTTGCATGAATCTGTGAAAAACGTGCTAATTAGCATTATCCAATCGAAAATAGTTAAACAATTTTGATTATGCAAATCTAAGTTTACACCATCTAACACTGAATCAAGTGCCTTGTGCAAAGTGAATATCTGAGAGAATTTCCACAACACAGCATTTGATTTCAGAGTGTAAGGACTCAAATCGGTTTGTTATGGCTTCAAAGTATCATTTGGAAGAATTTTTGAAGTGGCGACTCACAAGCCATTTAGAATCAAGGCAGACAATTACAAGAATATGCCAGACGTCTGAATATTTCAAGACAGACAATCTTTACGTTGATGGAAACAATTTCAAAATGAGGGAACTGTTGTAAGAAGGCCTAGACAAGGTCATAAACAAATGATAACTGCTTCTGAAGATCAATATCTGGCATTAGCTGACTATCTACCATAACTATATACCTATACTAACTATGGATAACTATCTACCATAACAGAAAGTCTACTGCTCGCCAGTTAAGTTCAGAGCTTGCAGCCGACACTGAACTGCTGTAATATGGTAAACAGTATACAGAAAATTTAATGGAAAAAGCCAGGTATGTGTTTCACTGTCTTCATAAAAAAAGAGTGATTGCTTTAATTGGTGCAAAGAGCATCAGAACTGGAGTGAACAATAGTCCCATGTTTTGTTTACTCATGAGTTGAAGTTTAGTTTTACATGTGATTGTAAATGTGTTTACATCTGGAGGGAGAAAGAAACATGAAATTATCCATTCAGCAATATGTAACATGACCATTTTGATAGTAGAGGTGTGATGGAATGGGAAATAATAACGATCGATGGATGTACGTCCCGAGAAGTTTTCAACAGCAGCTCTATGACTGCCAAGAGATATCGGAATAAGGTCTTATGACCTTATGTAAGACTTTTCAGAGGTGCACATAGATCTGATTTTTTATTTATGGACGATAATGCTTGTCCACATAGAGCAAATATTATTGGTGAATTCCTTGAATGCTAAGACATTGAGCAAATACCGTGGCCATAATTTCATGTATACATTCTCCTCCTAGGGATGTAAATGATCTGAAGACGATACTGCTGGAAGAGTGGAATTTAATTCCCCAACTGTGGTTACAATGCTATTGCCAGCATGAAAATATATTGTGATTTGGATGTACAAGTCAGAGAAGATCACATTTTATATTAAATTCATAAGGCTTAATTTTTTCTCAGTTATTCCTTTTTTCTGAACTCTCTTTGTCACATTTTATTACTACTTTTATCGTTTCATGCTACAATGAATTGTATTGCAAATGCAGTGCTTTTAAACCTTTTCCTTTATTTTTATGTATCTTGATGTTATATATCATTTCTGAAAAATTAAAAAATTATACTTCAATTATAGTTCACAGCTTCTGAGAAATCCATGAAATTATGCATGTAAAAATAATTTTGGACATAAGTGTATATTACATATATACACAGGATTGAAGAAAATTACATCTAATTCAACATCTGAGAAAATGTTTTTTAATTTCTTAAAAAAGAGTCTCTATTTTTCACACTTAAAAATGGCATAGGAAAAAAATAGCAAAAGCATTAGATATACAAAAAGATGGTCCAAAAGACGACATAATAATTGAAATTGTCTGCTGGTAAATACTATCTGATGTGACAATATTTTAAACGCAAAAGAATACCCTCTACCTTCTGCGACATTAAAGTCTCGCTAATATTCACTATCACTTTAGTCAGATTCAGTTGGATCACTACTGGAATCTCTGAAGTTATTCCATTTACATTTCACTTAATAAATTTTATTCAAACTCAAGCTGTTTATTTATTTAAATTGTATATCATGCTTGTATAAAAGGCACACGTTGGTTTATTTTGTTGTAAAAATTAGTTTAGAAACTTAGCTGAAAAGTAAAGTTGGGTTTTTATACTGTACAAACTTCCATTTTTTTTTTTTTTTTTTTTTTATGGTTTCTTGTTTCAACTTCTAATGACAGGAAATCCCTATAAAATGAGAGTTTTGAATTGGCTCAAAGATCTCTAAACATGTTCAAATGTTAGGTCTTATTTTAGATCGTCCTTATGTTAGGTCGTCCCCATTTAGGTCTTTAAAAAAAAAAAAAAAAAGAAAGCCTACTGTTTTAATAAATGAGATAAGATTATTATTATTTTTTTAAAGGCATTTTTAAAAACACAAATACAGTGGAACCTCCATATTGAAATTCTCTATATATTGAAAGCTTGACAATTCCCCATGGTCATTACATAGAAAACTGTTTCTATATATTGAAAAAAAATTCTATACATGATTTTCTTGTTAAAGAAATCCAGATTTTTTTTTTTTTTTTTTTTTTTTTGAAACATTTAAAATGAACATATAAAAAAAAATTAATAGTGAAAATATATAACTAATCTACCACCCTTACCAATAATAAGCCTAAATCTGCCTTTAGCATGCTGAAGAAACTAACGATTATACATACTAAATTGTTAAAGTACTGAAGACACTGGTGATTGCATGTACTGAAGAACTGAAGACCTAATACTGCTGAGTTGCAGGACATAAGAACCTTTGTCACAAAAATGTAAATGAGAAAATACAAAGTGTTTTTTAAGGTGTGTAAATATGTTAATTCATTTTTTCTTGTTTCTAATTATGTGTCTATATGAATGTAACTTATTCATTCATGATATGATTGATACTCACAAAAGTTTTTTTTCCATACATCAAAGTTAATATACATTGAATTTTTTTTATTGGAACCATTGATTTTGATATTTGGAGTATTACAAGATAACCACCTACATATAAATATGGGTAACATTAAAAGGTTTAAAAAAAAAAAAAAAAAGCTTTATTCTTTGACATTCTAATTATAATGCATTAAAATTTCAAACATTTAGAGAAAAAAAATAATTTTGTAAATATGTCATAAGGATTTATGCTGTTTAGCAAAGAAGGTAAAGACTTCAAAACCTAAATTGAAAGGTTCATCACATTTACATTTATATAAGTTAACCCATTAATGCACCATTTTGCACATATGCAAAGCAAAATATCCATGCTAAATATCCCACTCCTGTTCAAATTTGAAGCTTAAATAAGCAGTTTTACACACCGTCAAAGCCATACTTTTTAATATATTCCATAATTTTGGCAATTCATGGGGCCACTGTAAAATCATAGAACTTTTGTTAGGCTATATTATTAGATATGATCATAAGCAAGTTTGTGCTGATTAGTTTTGATTGAATGTAAGGAAAAATTATATGTTCATACATATCATGTGTTCCAGAAATGACACCCCAACTTTAAAGTGACACAAAAAAGTGTGAAACAGTGAGACAAAACGCTGAAACAAGTGCTATGATGGACAGACAGTTCTTGGATTTCTGTATGAATAAATTATTGACTGTTTTCTGTTCTCAACCTTTTCTGACATTAAATTTTTGTTGAAAGCTTCACCTTATCATTGTCAACCTAATTGGTGGTATTCTAGTACAATAAAAATATGTTGTGCTAAGGAATACAACATGATGGTCTTCAATTTCCTAGAATAATTAATTCAATACAACTCCCTTACATGTGTCAGCAATGAAACAGACAAATGAGCTCTCTGTACTTAATAGTATTTAAAGCTTCATGTACTTATGGCGCCACCTATTAGACAATCTTGAACTATTTCTGCAAACCAATGAATAACAAATTTCAGACCTATCAACCAACAAACAAATAGTTTCACCTTTCTATTTCTCACTGTTTCACAGTTGTGTCATTCCATAGTTGGGAAGTCTTTCTGAAATAACTAGTATATATATTTAAATATAGTAATTTGGCAGTTTGTTGATGCTTAGTAAACTTATCTAAATTTCATTACAAATGTGTTCAAATTTATATGTTCGAATATGAAGTAAATATGCAGCTTTGTAGATGAGCAATCACTAAATAATTGACAATAAAAATAGTTCATATATGAAAAAGAATATTTTTAAATATTTTTTTTGTGTCTTTGGTTAATAATAAGTAATTACTTAAAAATAATGACATTTCTAGAAAAATGTATATATTTAAAGATTAAATAACCTAACAAACTTTAAAAAAGGTATTATAATAAAAAGATTTTTAAAAAATCAGGAGTATCTATAATATTTATGATAAAATATCGTGACATAGATGATATTATTTGTATTTAAAAAAATAATAATTAAAAAAAAAAAGAAGAAAATTAATCCTTTTTAATATTTTGTCTTCACACAACTTGTGGTGTTACTTTTTGTACTTGATATTGAATAGAGACTTATCTTAAAATTATTTAATAAAGATGACTAGAGGCTGCACTTAATCAAAAACAAAAGATTTTAAAAATTGTGATCATATGAAAATAGTGATGAGTGAACCCGAGGTTTCGACTTGGTCATGCATGGGTACTTATCAAGCATAATTTTATTTTATTTTATTATTTTTATTTATAAGATATTTTTAAATTCAGAATTAAGATTTAAAGACAAACATACCTAATCTTGAAAAAGGAAAGGCAGCACAAACTGAACTGATTTTTAAATTTTAGATATCGCTCCTAAAGAAAAAACAGGTCCGCACACCTAAGATAACGGATATGTGATTTTGATTCATTAATCAGACTGCAAAGGTAACCAATGAATAGTTTGCGCACTCAAGAGAAAGAATCGTGGATTCTCCCATTGACAAGTGCCGCGGGAAGCAAACTTTATAGAATGCGTTGAGCCAGAAACGAACAGCTGCAATTAGATGCCTGCAAAACGAAGTATTTTGGCATAGGAAATAAAAGAGAGGTGATGTATTTACATCACACAACTTACAATGGGTGATCAAATTATTAGATTTTATACATATATATATATATTATTTTGATTTTCTAAAAAAAAAATACTGGATAAAATAGGCATAAATATCAGACATGCAAACTCACATTTTCCACCATCTATTTAATCCAGAGTGCAATTAGGAGAAAAACCACAAATACTTTGGATCTCCCTGTATCATAAAAAGCTACAAATGATTTGTACACATTGTTGCACTTACTGTGTACAACATTTGCATGTCTTTTTATGGGAAATGAAGTTATTCATGCTGATATAATTTGCTTTTTAAATTATTAACCTTTTTTTTTTTTGCATGTTTTTTGCTTATAACAAGAAAGGATTTACACAAAATTTTACAAAAGTTACAGAAAAATTGACAAAACATTAGAGAACCATTATTCTGAAACATAAAATTCACACGTGTAATACTCATCGAGATATGGGCATTTATCTGTGCATATGGCAAAAGACAGAAAAAGTTTCATTACATAGATTGAAAGCAAGATATATTGGACAACTTATGTGAAAAGTTCATTTGGATACAGTAAAAATTAAGTAAATTATCAGTGAAAGAATGAGCTACATTTTAGATATTTTCCAGAGTTGAAATTTCATAATGGGTTTTTCACATACCATGTATTGAATTTTTAGATTGAATTATTTCAGCCACATTGCAAAACTTCTTTTGTGTCCAAAACCCCTAATGGACTTGAAACTAGTGCTGGCTCTATGCTAATTTGGCAGGGTGTTTCCCCTGGCAGCCTTTTTAAACACATTTTAGCACCTGATAGCCCTTTTTCAATCCATTTTAGCACCCAGCAGCCTTTATAAAAACATTTTAGTACCAAGTGGCCTTTTCTAACATTTTAAATGTTCAGAGGTCTTTAGATACTTTTCTTTGTGACATGTACCCTTCTAGCAATAGTCTGCAGCATTCTTGTGAGAACAAATAACAGGGGTGAAACATCCTAACATGCAAAAACCCTGAAAACTGCTACTTGTATGTAGATAGGGAAAACGTATTAATGATAAACCATATAGCTATCTATAATAAGTGATATTTTGAGAGTTTTTAATACATTATAAGGAAAATTAAACATTCATAATTAGAAATTTCTACAAAAACGAAATAATTTATCATGAAATTCAGACACAGCAAAATCTTCAAAGACCCTGAATTCAGGGATAATCCCTGAAAAGTTTCACCCCTGAAATATGTATAGCCTAAACATATACATGTAAAATTAGAAATTTACTTTTATCACATACAAAAATCACAACATACAAGACCGCAAATTATGTCTTTTTTGAAAATAGGTTGCCCTTTTTATTGAATTCCCCCAGCAGCCTTTTTATTCTAGAGTCAGCCCTACTTGAAACTCTAACATATTTTTATTTATTTACTAAGATTTGTAAGCTGATAAAGGATAAAAAGTGCAGACTGATAAACAATAAATTATGATGTTGTAAGAGTCTTGCTTATATAGAATTATTTCAGATATGCTTTAAATACTTTTCTTCAAGATTCTTTGTATAACAGTTCGTCATACCTTTGCATTCATATCAGAAGATCACAATAATAAAATATTATATAACTGAAAATGCATTATAATACAAAGGTGTGCATAAAGTATGAGAGAATATAGTTTACAAATAGATGTTATGTGTTAGTCTCAAAATTATTAATTAATGCTTAAATCATTGTTCTTGTTCATGAAATCGACAGAAAGAATAACACTTACTGTAATTAATACGCAAATATTTTTCAATAAAGTGAAGTTTTTATTTCTGTCTTTTTAAATCTCTTCTTTAAAATATGAACATGACAAAAGATATAAGGAAAACAAAGGGGGGATCCAAATAAATGCCATAAAAATGAATAATGACATTTATTCTATATGCAAAATCTATTCACTATAGTGAAATCTCATTGCTATGAGAATACACTTTTTTCATATTAATATTATTAGCAAAATAATTTGAAAATAATGTTATATTAGACATTTTATTATAACTGCATGAAAATTTTTGGGTTCCAGAAACAGAGAAGCACCACATCGAGCACTGTAAATTTTTTAAAGTTTTGCAGATTAATTGAACATCTCAAAAAAAAAAAAAAAAAGCCAGGTTTAAAATTACAAATATAATTTGCATTAAATCTCAACTGTAATTGTTATACATTCTTAATTTATTTTCTTTGTAGATGCAAATTTTACTGATTTTATGAATTGTTAATAGTTTTTCTGATGCCAAACTTGGATTAGTATTCCTGGATTGCAGACAAATTTTGTTTCGCTGCAGATAAATATAGAACATTCTGCTACTAGATCTTAGATTTAACAAATCAGGTTTGTCCAACCCAAAAAAACTTTGAGCGCTGCTTTAAAAATATATTTCATTCTTGCAAGACACACTTATATATATAAGTTCAAATAGTAAATTGCTTTAAATAGAAAAATTTCAATATGTAAAACTATAATTCAGCATATATCATATATATATATATATGTATGCATGTATGTATGCAAGTGTGCAATTTTTTATTCTAATTTTATGTTAATAATATAGTGGCCAATCAGAAATGGGGACACTGCAAATTCAATATGTTTCTGCTGGTTATCTATATACACTGCATAAAAAAAGTAGACGGACAGTTACTTGTAACACCTTAAAGCCGTTTATTTCTTTAATGTGAGATATAACATTAATTTCTCAAATATAATTACATTCTTGAGACTTTTTTTTTTTTAAATATAGATTCAATCCTTTTGAATTATATAGTGTAGAGATGGGCGTTATTTCACATAACATAATCAGTAATATTATTATTGCACTGTAATATATCACAAAAAATATCCTATTAAAAAAATAATATTTTCAACTTTATCTCTGCATGCGAAATAGACAAGAAATTTCTGCCGATAAAACTGATATAATACACCATTATACAAGTAAAAAGCTTGAATTATTTCTTTTATATAATTACTTTTTTATTTTATTTTATTTACAAAATACAAAAACAATATTATGAAAGCCGGATACTACCGAAAATTCAAATCATACTTTCCACGCAGATGTTCGAATCGATTCGTTATTTCCTGTCTGAAAAATTCGTTATTTCCAGGGAATTTCCAGGGAATTCATTATTTCCTGTCCTCAGCTGTATTACTTTTTTAACGATATTCCTTGTGAAATATATTAATCAAAATTTTAATAAGCAAGATAATTTTAACGTTTAGGACAAATAACATTGTGCTGATATTAATGATTTTATTTGGTGTTGATTATTTTTCATGGGATAATAAAATCGTTTGAATAAAATACTTTGTTACCATGGTTTAACGAAATAGTGTTAATGTATGCAGCTAGCATGAGATAGGTAAGGGGTGATTATTAGATGTTGATTACTATTTCGTCATGAAGGTGAGGACTGGGATTACACTTGCTAGGTTTGGATTCGCTTGCGTATTGGAAACAGATGTTTCGGGAGTTTGATAATTGAAAGGAAGGAGTGTGTTTATATTTTAATTGCTTATAGAAGATAAAATGTGTAATGCCATACAGCATTTATTGTGGTTTTATTAAGAATATTGTTTAAGTTTAATTAAGAATAATTTGGGAAGAAAATTGAATATTTATTTATTTATTTTTACTGTTTAGCTTTTCTTCACTTTTTTTTTTTTTTCAAATCTGATTTTTTCTTGAGACTATTTTTTTAGTTTTAAAATGAGTAAAGGTGTTAAGAATAGTTAATTATGCTCTTATGTTAAAATTAAGTGTCAGAAAACACATCATCTTATGCAATTTTTGTAAGCAAAATCTCTATTTTTAAACAAGTGTTTCTAATTTTGGAAAACATATTCAAAGTGACTGTTTGCTAAGTACGAGTGAAAAACACTAATTTTCTTGTCAATCTGGAAAGTTCAAGTTCTTATGAAAATCAAAAGAAACAGTCACTTGGTAGTTTAAAATTTGGGATGCCTTAAAGATGTTTCTTAAAAATTTGCTATTATTATTTAATTGCTTCTTAATTACATATATGGCTTATAATATGAGTCTTTTTTTTTTTTTTTTTTTTCAGAAAACGGCCCTTGTGTACGTGTTTCTTGATATTATTTGAAATATTCTGTTTTCGTGTTTAAAGGAATTGGTTTAATGAACCTTAAGCTTACTCGATTGGGACAAAGGTTTGTGTAAAATTTTGACTCTACCACTATTTCATATCAGAGTTTTTTTTTTTTTTTATTATTGAAGAAATTCTAATGTTAAATAAAGTGAAGATTACTCTTTGAAATCATTGGGACTTAAAAATATGAACCGCATCCACTATGTAGGACACATGTGTATATTGTATATCATCCAGAAAGGATTAGAAAGACATTAGCCATATGTAAACTAAAAAGTAATAGGTTATAAAAATAATATGTTGCAAAAACCTATTACCAAAGGAAGTATGGAACGAAGTAACCTCTTACTGAAAAGTAACTATTTATCCCATCTCTAATATAGTGGAAAAATTCAGAAAATAAAAATGTTGTATACTTGCACAGCATTTTTTTCTTAAAAAAAAGTAAACAGACACATCTTGTATCTCAGAAATAAAACGTTTTTAGTAGAGGGTTCTTTTCCATTTGCTTTAATAAGTTCATATACTCTGTTAGGCACCGAATCAATGAGATTCTGAATCTCTTTTTGACAGAAAATTTCCCAAATATTAGTAAGAGCTTCTTTAAGCTGGTGAATTGATTCATACAAGTATAGCGCAAATGTTTTCTACAGGATTCATATCCAGACTCTTCGGTAGCCAGAGTAAAACATTGATATTGTTCTTGTGAAGCCATTTTTTAACATTGTTAGCAGAGTGTATTGGCGCTCCATCTTATTGGAAAATGCAGTTTTCCCCTCCATGGTCACCAGCAAATGGCAAAAGTTCACTGCTTAGTGTTTCAATGTAATCTTTGCGAGTTTGCTTCTTACTTAGGAACACTAAATTGGTCCTTCCACCATAGTCAACAGCTAGCCACACACTATCAAGCCACTGCCACCAAGTTGCCAAGTAGAGTACACTTTGTATTCCTTTGCCAAACTGTGCTAGATATACTGATATTCATCTGAACCGTCTAAATTAAATTTTTTCTCATCTGAGAAAACTACACTCCAAGTGCTTAACATAGTTATAAATTGTCTGAGAAGTTATGTCAGTAATTCTTGTGCTTATTCAAACTTTGGGAATTGATGTTCCTGTTTTTTTTTCAACTCAATAAAATTTTTTCTTTGGTCTCTAAGTGAAAGTTTCTTTTTCCGGCTACTCTTTTACTGTACGCGATGTGCTTCAGGAGCACGTAGAAAATCGCTGATACTACTTTTGCTTATTAGAAGTATCCTACTAATTTCTCTGACTCCTTTATTAACATTTTTCAGCACTACAATCTGTCCTTTCTGGTAATCGGTTAGAGAAATCCCTCCTGGCATGGTGCATTTATCTCCATGAAATTTAACTACGTAAAAATAACTTGTCAAGCACATTAACAATTGGCAAAATGCCAAATGTACATGTATATGCAAAACTGATATTCCGCAAGAAACACTTACTTAGGCAATTGCAATTTTTGACCAGTGTCTGTCTACTTTTTTTTTTTTTTTTTATTATTATTGTGCAAATGTCGATCTTTTTTCTTTTCTGCATTTCGCTCCATTAAAATTATAAATAAATAATTGAATATTTTTATTTGTCTGTCAAAAACATGACGATTGGTAAGTATAAATATGTTAAAGAATTTTAATTCACATTTCATATTAGACAGGGTTTAAAAAAACTGCAAAGAAATGTCCGTCTACTTTTTTTATGCAGTGTAAATATTCCTCTAACATGGACCAATTACGATTAATTTTTTTTTAAATATGATAATGGCTCGATTATTAATATTCTTGAGGATAAAAAATAACATTTATACATAGGCAATATTCAGACAGTTCAGTGATCAAATCAGAAAAATGATGACATTTGTCTGATGAGATCATTTTTAAGAAAAATATTTTTTTAAAGTTGCATCTTTGCAAGTGTCATAGTAAACCTAGCAATACTTTAAAGATGTAAACAGAATATGGGCTTTTGTTCTAAACTGACTAAAAAATGCAAGAATAAAAAGTACAATTAAAACAAGTTGAAATGGATAGTGCCGAAAAAAAATCGAAGTAGCACTGTTATATTTAAATTTAAATCACAATTACTTATGAACAACATTATATTTACTATACATAGTATTTACTGTCACATTTTTTCCTATGTTTTATTTAATGTATTCTGTCAACCATAAAGTGACAGCAATTTTATGCCAAATATATTATTACAATATGCTACAAGCACCATTTCAACCATGTTCTAGACAACTGATGTTTTTGTAGTCATATATATTTCCCATTCTAAATATTCTATTTATTTAAATATAAATTTGAATTAATCAGATATTCGTGTTGCCAGAGTATAAGTGCATGGATGTCTTAGAGTAACACGTAACAGCCCATTTACTTCTATGTTAAATTAGTGTAGTGGTTGGTATATAGAAAAATAAATAAGTAAACCTGATCATAATGCAGTCTTATTATAGCCCTGGGCAAATTTTGAATTTTTGTTGCCATTTTGGTAACAGTTTTTATTTATTTATTTTTTTTTTTTTGTATAATTTTTGTTATAAAAAGAGAGAATTTTTTCAGTATCTATTTTGATAATACTTTTATCTGTTACACCTTTTCATTAATTTAAAAGAATGCTTCATATTCTGTTTATATTTTTAATATACAGCTAGGTTTAAAACAGAGCTTGTAGAAATATTTTTTTCTATTTTTAAAAGTGTATTTTTTTTCTATAAAATGATCTACACAAAAATAGATAATTTAAATGACTATTATTTCTGTTTCAACATTATTATTTTATTTATTGTAATATTTTATAATTTATTTATATTTTTGATGCACTAGTCTGGCTTAAAATGGCTCTTGTGAAATTAAAGTTCATGGGGGGGGGGGGGGGGGGAATGTACAATCTACTTCAGTGCCATAACCCCTTAATTGCCAAAGCCCTAAGCCCCATTCTCCTAAATTGCCAGGAGGACTTAGAAGAAGGTGGTCTAAAATGATCCTAGCAGGCAAAACAATCCAGATATTTTTTCTTCCAGACAGATAGCACTATCTACAGGGTAACAAATAAATTAATTGTACTAAGTTAAGAAGAAGCAATGGCAGCATTCAAGCGATCGCAGTATTACACGTCTGAATAGAATTCTTTGAAAAAGAGAATTTTATAACATCTGTCATAAGGTAAACACTAACTTTCCTATTTATTTAGATATACAGTCTTTCGTGTACAGAAATATAACCTGGTTTACTTATTTTATTATGTACTGCCATAATCGCTTTTATATCCTTAATTTTGTTGATAAAAACAATTGACAATTATTTTTAAATGAAGAATTATTTTGCCTTTTGGTGCGGGTAAAATGATCCTTTGGATAATTTTTCCAAAATTTATTTTTTTAATTACTCAATTTGAGTTTAAAATATTATTAAAATATGTTTATAATGCAAAATATAGTGTAAAACATACTAGCAAATGGCAAAAATTTTATTTAAACAGTTCTGTTTCTTACACAAGTTTTTTTTTTTTTTTTTTTTTTCCTTAAGGGGATCATTTTAAACCACCTTCTTCTATATAATTAATGCTGATAAAATAAAAGTTATGATCCAAACACTTTAGAGTAAGAAAGAAATGCTATGCAGTCAAATGCAACATTATTGGCAGTTTTTTTTTTTTTTTTTTTTATCAAGAACTTTTCAATAAAACTATAAAGTAGTAGTTTTAAAAATAAAATGTTAATCCTTTTAGAAATACACATATTAGAATCATGAATTACAGTAGAACTGTATCAATATATATAAAATTTTTAAAGTTATAATAATGTCAATTTTGTGAGGTGCATAATTTAATTTTTGATAATGTTTTATTGTTTAAACCTAATTAAATATAATTCTTTTTGAGTTGGAAAAAAAAAAAAAAAAATTAGCAACAGATTAACACGCTTTAAAGTTAATTTTAAAACTAACATACAGTTATTTTCATATTTTAATAAATTAAAAAATAAATAAATAAAACAAAATATTCAAAGATCAAAAATCTGGCTCCGAGGTGTATTCGGATACCTTGGGAGCAACTTTGTGTCGAATTACATGACTATCCGAGCTACCATCTTTGTACAATGCTGTCCACAGACACAAACATTGTCTTTATATACATAAAAATATTTCATTTTAATTCAAAGTTATAAAAAGAGACATAAAATAAAAATAATTTGAATATTTTAAAAATAAATGAACACAAAAGACAGAAAAAATATTTATTTACAAATAGACAGCAATATATAATATATATATTTTTAAATATATTTTTTAAAAAAAATTGCAATAACTTCAAAATAGGCAGAATAATAAGAATGTTTATTTATTTATCTATTTTTATCATGTATAAAGGATTAATAAAACAAAAGACTAGAATAAAATAGTAAGATATGAAAACAAGAAATAATGTAGAGCTGAGTTTTTGCTAATAAAAACCTTAACATAAACCACACAAATTCAGAAATAAACAAGAAAGTTATTGTTTATTTCCATTTATCAGTGACTAGTGAAAAGAAAATTATTAATATGTATATTTATAACTAAGAAACAAATGTAAACACAGAACGCCTGGATTGTTGAACTTATAATTAAAGGAAACAGAAGAAAATATTTCATATGAGTTGTAATAGAGAAAATATGATGATAAATACAAATTAAAAAAAAAAAAAAAATTATACATATTTTAGATTCACATAACTTTTTTTTTTTTTTTTTTTTTTTTTTTTTTTTGTCTTTCCTTTAAAGTAACTAAAATCAAATGAGAAAAATTAATGAAAATTAAATCATTTAAATTAGGAGTTTATTCTCAAAAATACAAAGTTTTGTATAAATATTTAAAATTTTTATATGGTTTCTCATTTTTTAATAAACACTGATTAGACACGTCACAAAAAATAGGCCTCAAATTAATAAGTTAAAGTATAGGTAAATATTTTTATTGTTTTATATAACACTATTACTTCAATAACTGAAAAAAAAAAAAAAAAAAAAAAACAGGGGACTTATGACTTATATATTTTTTAATTATTTGAACTGTGAAATATAAGCATACAAGATAAGAAGAAAAAAAAAAGGTCTCATCTCAAATAAAAAAAATTTGAATTAATTTTGAATTTTTAGAAATAAAATGTACATGTTTTTATATTAAAATAATTAGTTACTCTTAGAAAACAAATTTAAACATTAGTTTAACAAAATTAAATTAAAGCAAAAATTTTAAATATTATAAAGTCATTTTAAAAAAATATATGAAATTTCAATATTTTAATATAGACCACATATCTTATAATTAAATATGTATAACACACTATTTAAATAAGATTGTATGTTCAATTATATCCACGTGAACCACTGAATACAGAAAAATGCATAGAGGTACTAAGGATGTAAAATAACCAAAGGATTCTGAGTTGGCCATTTAAATTAAATTATTCCAATTACTTGAAAAAAAAAAAAAAGAATTAAATTAAAACTCAAATCAAGTATAAGATAAGCAGTGCAATGTACTGCTAAAAAATGTCTGCCCACAACAGCACCATTTGCCTGAAATGAAGGGGGGGGGGGAGGTAAAATACATACAGCAGCAGTGGGATAGGTTAGAGAAACCTTAATATCCAAAAATATGTGTCTTAGTTGAAACAAGGTTTTAAACAATTTCAATTGAATGTGATATATATTTTAAAAGAAACATTTTTATTTATTTATTTATCTATTTTTATTTATTTATTTAAATATACACACTTGCACAAAAGTTTAGTAAGATTTGCAAACAATCAGTTTTTTTCAATTTAAAAACTTATCTCTCAATTAAATGTTTTCAAACATTGGGTATTTAAAGAACTGGGTTTTCTTCATGTTTTGCAGTTAAGATTGGTTTAAGACAACATTTAGGGGGCCGATGACAAATTAAGCAAAATCGATAATGTTTGTGATCACCCTGTATCGTCAAGTGATCTGTAACTTTATGATATGTTAATACAGACCCAGTACGATTTGTGAGTGAATTTGTGTGACGATAGCATGTTAAATAACAGAGATATAAGCATTCGTTTTAAAACTTAAAAAAAATCAGCATTTTTTTTTTTTTTTTTTTTTTTTTTTTTTTTTTAATAATATATGGATTTTTTTTTTTTTTTTTTTTTTTTTTTTTTAAATAATATATGGATTTTTTTTTTTTTTTTTTTTGAGAAATATTTTAATTTCTTGAATGTGAAATTTAATCATTATTCCAAAAATATATTTCTTAAGATGATTGGTTAGATTGCCATTAATTCTGAAAATTTGAAGCCTCAAAAATGTATATGACAAGACAGTAACAGTGTGTAAAACTGGCATAAAATTTATTATGAATTTCATTAGCAATAATTAAAAATCAGTCACTTTAAAAAGTGGAATAATATAAAACATGCAATTTTCATAATTGCAAATCGTAAAATTTTTGACAACTAAAATTGTAAATAAAAGACAGCTGGAAATTGTAAATAATTGATAACTGAAATTAAAAAAAACATAATACATAAAATATAATATAACAATTAAATGCAGAATAAGAAAAAAAAAATAATCATTTGTAATAAAATTTAATAGAATATTTCTGATACATTTAAATTAAAAGCAAAAACTTTTTAACGTAAGACAACAAATAATATATTTAGTCATTAAAAATAATAAATCATAACTTAAATTAACCAAAATGAAATAATAATAAATAATGTAATAAAAGTATAAAAATTAGGAACATAACAAATAAAAATATAAGTACAAGTTGAAAGATATTGCACAAAACACCTTATCCTAGTGCAAAAACTGAAAAATTATAACAATGAAATAATAATAATATAATAGAGGCTTAACACATCATATTTTACAAAGTTTCTGATAAGAATATCATAACAAATATTTTACATATAAATTATATATTACATTTAGCTATACAAAATATATTTTTAAGTTAATGGAATTGTTTTTTTGTTTTTTTTTTTTTTTGAGTTCCTCGATCACACATTGCCTAAGAAAAGTCAACAGGCATTAAAATATCTTTTCATATTTAACAAGGGTCTAATGATAATAAATCAACACTACGGGGTGTAATTATTCCAGCTTCTGTAGCTTCTTTTTCTAATTCCATTAGTGTTCTGAAATAAAAAGGAAATTTTAAACATTTTATAAAAGATTTTTGATAAAAATCAAATTACCCATAAAATATTTTAAGGAAATAGAAATAGCTATAAAATCATTATTGTAAGTTATTATCACTGTGAGACTTTGCATACATATGCATTGAAATGTATTAATAACACTGCACTGCAATTTTTTTTTTTTTTTCTTCTTTTCTGACACTGTCCATGCTGATTCTTATGTAAAATGACCTCTTGAATCCGAATATGATCCCCATGTTGCCCAATCATCCATTATATTCACGGGATGCCACCTCTTTCCCTTTACCACTTAAAAACAAAAAAATATAATAAATAATAATAACAGATTAATAAAATATAGTATGCGAATTTATAATTTCAGAGGCAAATCTCCCCATTCCTCTAAATTTTCCTCCTGCTACAAATGTTCATGTTTCAGAATTTTCCTCTTCTGTAACCCCACAAAAAATATTTAACAGTTAAAATAATCACCTCCCCCCCCCCCCACCCACCCACTCCAAATAAAATTTATAACCATAAAATTACCAAACAGTAAAAGAAAGGAGGCCTGCAAAAAAAAAAAAAAAAAAAAAAAAAAAAAAAAAAATGGTGAAAGATGGGGCAAATGGGCATCATATTCAGGGGTCATTTTACATAAAATTCCTAGAAATGGTATTAAGGCTGATTTTCATGCAGAGCAGTATAATCAGTATATTAAATTTCTTCAAAGCTAGTGAAAAATCAGTGAAAACTTTTTCTTAAATATCACTGAAAAAATTCCAAAATTCAAAAGACAGCAGGTTTTATTTACTAAAAGCATTATTTCCTGAAATTGCACATGCAATTAATTCTCCAGAATGAAACAAATTTTTATATATTTAAAAAAAAAAAAAAAAAATACTAGATTATGCTATATGTACATGAAGTTAAAAATATAAAGTTTTAAATAATTAATCATAAAAAATTATTATTATTTTATTTACTAAAATAATTTTTATCATAAAAAAAAGAGAAAAAAAAAAAGTGTAAAAATATGAATCAAAATCATGATAATCAAAATTTCTATTCAAAATTATAAAAATTATTTTCCCTAAATTCTAATTCAGCTCATATATATTTACAGGGGTGAAACTACCTAGCATGCAAAAACCTTGAAAACTGATACTTGCATGCAGATAGGGGAGACTTAATAATGAAATATCATATAGTTATCTGTAATAAATGATATTTGGAGAGTTCTTAATACATTATAAGGCAAATTAAACATGCAAAATAAGAAAAATTTCTGTAAAAACAAAATAATTTAACATGAAATTCAGAAACAGCAAAATTTTCAAAAACCCTGAATTCAGGGGTAGCCCCTGAAAAGTTTCCACCCTGTATTTAGTAAGATTTGGATAAATAATATTAAATTCCTCATGTTTCAATAAATTTCAATAAATGAATACATATCTAAAGTACCTCCTAAGTTTTCCAGCTCTAGATTGCAATTCTTTTTCCTTTTCCCGTATTTCTGCTATAGTTTTCCATGCTTCCAGTTGAGGCTTCTGATCCATCATCCATCTAAGATACAAGCCATTCCACAATATAATACTCTGTGGAGCAACAGTAGGCCAGATCACATTCGAGTTGGGTTCATACATTGGGTTTAAGTACGTTTGAAGTACACTTGTGCGGTTCAGGTAAGACCTATATAAAGTAGAAAAAACTTCTTTTCCTATAAATGGTTAAAAGTTTTTAACGCCCTATCAATTTATTCATTAAAAAAAATATCTTTAAAATGTTTTCAAAATAACTTCTAACAACATAAATCATTCCAAATTTTAAAGCAAAATAAACAAACAAACAAACCAAAAATGTTAAGGTCTAACATAAATTGTTTAAATTTTTATAAAAAGCAATTTTTTTAAATAAATAAATGAATAATCATATTCCATATTGGATAAAAATATTCTAAAATGCTTATGAAAGAAATCCCAGAATGTTAGCTAAAATTCACTTAAATAAATAAATTATCCCGAAAATATTGCAGAAAAACTCTTTTTCTCTTTTCTATGTTACAACATATATAATTTTTTCAATGAATTTCCAACGATGTTTCTAAACCTTCACAGAAATTTCCAAAAGATTCAGTAAAGCTTCTGTTAGATGTTATAGCTATATTTTTGTAAAGTTTAAATAAAAATTAAATTATTAAAGTTGAATTGTTAAAATATTCAATGTATTAACCGTTTGAATGCTGAAGCACTTTCTGAAACCTTTCCCTAAACTGCTATGGCTGTTTTCGACCTCAATAAAAGTTTTTCCGGTGTGAATATTTAGTTTTGTAAAAAATTCGAAACCCATTCATGCCAACTGGAAAACTACGCCGCGCAGTAAAAAAAAAAAAAAAAAATCTAAGTAAGCAGCAATCGAAATGTTATATATAAATGTGTATTTTTATAGATAAATCATTTACCCTCGACAGCTTTTTCTACAGAAATAAAATATGAAATTTTCTAATGATCTATAAAAACTCACCTAATTAATGAAAGCCACGCCTTGCTGTAGCGTATGTAAAAGGCCAATTTAAGTATCATTAAAGGATGAATAAAAACAAAAAACGTGTTTTAACATTAATAATTGTTCACACACAATGTTTTATGAAAATTTAAGAGCAGTGAAAAAATCCAATTTTAATATAGTTCTCCAAATATGCAATTCAGTGTAGTGAAGAGGTTTGTAATTTGATAAGATTTTATCGATACTCCGCCCATTCTTATTTTTTTCCAACTTATTTCACAAAAATAAAGATATATATATTTAAAAAATGATGAAATCAGCGTCGTAATATTTAATGCGTCGAAAATCACGTCAGATATTTCTTTTTCGAAAGAACTACATTTAATTGATAAAACTATTGACGTCGTCTTCTGGTGATATCTTTTGAGCATTTAAAAAAAAAAAAAAAATGTTATGAAATAAAACACAATCACTCATACAATTATCAGTTAATTTATTAATTCTGTCTGTGTTTACAAATAAATAATGCAAAGAACTTTAGAAAATAAATAAACAAATATATATATTACTTCTTGTAAAAGAAAATGTAAAAGAAAAATAATGAAAAGATAATGTTCAACAATTGTGTTTTCCTGCACAAAGGCCATGTAGCCCTTTCTTACAGTGAGCGCAGATGAGGTTGGAACGCTTTATTCCACTCTGCTTGCTACTGCAGACCACACATTGACGTAAATTTCGTCCAGGTAATTTTTCTAAGGCGAATTTTTTGTTCGAAAGAGATGTTTGTGTTAATTCGCTATTTCTGAAAGCTATCCATTCTTTTTCAATATCTTCAATTATTTGAGATGTAAACTGAAGCCTACTAATATTTTTCTCTGTACTATTCGATGTATATAAAATGTAGGCGTTCAATACCATTCTTCCAAATATATTAAAAGCAACCTTTTTCCAATATTTGAGGGTCCTTCTCTCATCCAAGTACACATATAACATTTTATCTGATTCGTCCACTCCTCCCATGAATTTATTGTAATCGTGGATCATGCTTGGTTTTTCTTTTTCGTATTCGAAAATTCCTCTCTTCTTTTTGATGGTCACGTTCTTAGTATCTGAATTTGATGAAATTAGTATCACAGGATTTCGATTTCTTGTCCTTGAAAGAACACATCAAAACATTTTCACATGCAAAATATTTAGCTTCTCCTACATTTACTTTCTTAGCTTCTAGAGGAACTTCTTTTCTATTTCGTCGTATAGTTCCAGTTATGTATGCATTTTTTCTCAATAGTGCTTTGGCCAAACGTAAGCTTGTGTAAAAATTATCCGTAAACAAATGGTAGCTTTTGTTTAAATAATTTCCCTCTTATAACAATTTTTGAACTACTGTAAATAAAAGACCATATTTTTTAATCAAAGCTTTATCTTCTGCATTTTTGGCGCCTTTGTAGCAGAAAAATCCCAAGCAATACTTTGTAATGGAGTCGCACAACATCCAAAATTTGATTCCCCACTTCCGGTGCTTTTTATTTGGGAGATACTGTTTTATTGACGACTGGCAGTGAGTACCAACTAACGACTCATCAATAGATAATTGTTGGTGTGGTACATAGTGCTGGTGAAATACAGAATTCGCATGTTTGACAAGAGTATCAAACCTGCCACATGGGTCATATTCTGGATGGCCTGGTTCAGCTAATTGTCTGTTGTCGACCAAATGAAAAAACTTCAAGATCAATAGGAACCTATCTCTGGAAAACATTTTCCCAAACCATGGTATCTGCCTAGAATCCTTTTTCCAATAACTGTCAACTGTTGGTCTTCTTGTTATACCCATCTCCAGTAACACAGCAATGAATGCTTTGACTTCCTGTACTGTTATTGGAGTCCACCTTTTTGTACGAGAATTTTCCGATAAAATTCGTGAATTCAAAAATTGGGAAGCATACCTGTTTGTTTCTTTTGCGATAGTTTCGAGCAGTGATGTAGTAAAAAATAAGTTAAAATAGGCTATAGGTTTCGCATCTGAAGAAGGTACGTGTCTAGGTCCAGGTATTTCAAAAAAGACATTTGTTGCTTTAGAAAATGATTTTGTTGGGGAAATATCGGTAAAAGTAAGCTCTTTTGCTTCCGAAGAAGAAGAAGAAGATTCACTCGTTGTTCGTAATCTTTTCTTTCGATGTATTATGACGCTTTCTTTATCACTATCTTCGCTGTTTATATCCGCTGTCACAAGCTCTTCCGTTTCCAATTTTGAAGAAGAAGAAGAATCACTCAGTATTCGAAATTTTTTTCTCCGATGCATTATGACGCATTCTTCGTCATTTTCTTCATTATTTGCTTCCAATATCACATCATTCTTCGTATCATTATGAGTCGAATCATCGTCCAAAATACTGTCGCGACATAACATGGCCAACTGTTTCACATTATCAAGAAGTTTCGATCAACTGATTGATTTTGCTTAAGTAAAAAAATTAAATTAAAATTCCGGTGATATCTGAATTTTACCTCTCACAGCGCGATAGCGCTGCTTCGCAGTTTTCGAGAATTAACATAGCAGCGCTATCGCGCTGCTTAGCAGTTTAACGGTTAAACAGTAATTAAATTATTTTGATGACTTAAAGCATTTTTGTCGCTCTCGTGACCACATTTATTTTTCCTCCCATTAACGTTTAATTTGCAACTTCAAATGGCTTAATTTATAAACAAGTGATCAGGTAACAGCCTAAATTACAGATCACAGTTGTTGCTGTTATCACTGATCACAGCTATCAAACGATGTCCATGGTTATGATGTAAGACATAGTCAGCCAATAATATTTGAGGGAACTAATTAGGAATTGCAGAATGGCAAGAGCAAATGAAGATTTTTTTATATATAAAAGAGTTTGTGTCAGCTGTGGCTTTTGTCTACTTTCTTCCCTTTGCCATGTAACTTATGTTAAAGAGCTTTTTAAGTTTCCAGCATAGTATTCTAGGTTTATTTTTTTTCATCTGTAAATACATAAATTGGTTTAAATAAATGTATTAGTTTTTGAAAAAGTTTCTTTACTTGAAGTCTTTCACATCAGTATAGTAACCATGTTCTAAAATTTGTTCACTGAAAGCTTTATTATGCTGCTTAAGTTGAAATCTTAAAAAACTTAAGTTGGCAGATTTGAATTATCCATAGAAACTGAATGTAACCTTGAACCCATTTTAAAATGAGTGTCACTTTAACAAATCCATAAAAAATACAGAAAACAAACTAAATTTAAAACAAATTAATAATAACTAAATAAAGGAAAATAATAATTAATTTTTGCACAACAGATATAATTATTTAATTCAATGGGAATTATTTTATAGCACAAAAGTATTCATTCATCTAAACTGTATGAGATTGAACTGGATGGTCACTGAAAGATTTATTATGCTTCAGATTTGTGCATGTGTATGACAGCTCTCTCTGACACTGGTGGTAAGCCATTCGCCATTTTGGCAAGCTTGAATGGAGTAGTAAGTTGAAATTATCTATGTTATTTCATTGAGTTTTATGCATATAATATACACCTGTTTTTATCTTATTTTTGTGCTTGCAGTTTGTTTTTCTGCATTGAAGATTACTTTATTAATGAAATGTTCTAATGACAAAAAGGGAAAAAAAAAATTTTTGCTGGTCTGATGGAACTCTCCAAGAACATTATAAATAGGTGCTGCTGTTATCTGTAGAATTAATCATGTTTCCTTCATCTGTATACATTTTCTGTACTCACAATCAACATGATAATAACTGCAATATGTAGATGATAATGTCAAGATTATTACTTGATTCTGCATATTCTTAAAAAGTTCAACAATTGTGATCTTCATGTAAGTTCATAATCTAACTTCGTATTAAAACAACATCTTGCAATACCGAATTTTTGCTAACAAATTTTACATATCGCAATTATAAGTAAAAAAATTTGAATAAACACCATAAAATGCAAAACACTCGCAACCATTGTTTTGGGTTGAAAGAAAATGCAACACTTTGTCAGGCAAATAAAGTGGTCAAGAGTACTGCAGACAAAGCAGCAATGCACAGAAGGCATTGTCGTTAAAGGTGTTTGTCCATTGCTGCTTTTTCTGCATTGATATTAGTAAAGGTATACCTCAAGATATCAAGTTAAAGTTATTTCATGTATTAAAGTTATGTCTTCTTTTCATGGAAGGATGACTTTCAATTTTACTTCATTTATTTATTTTATTTTTCATTTATTTATTTATTTGCAGTTGTAATGGGGCTTATTCATTTTTAATCCTTTTATTCTATTTGATAAAATATAGTTTTAAATTTTTAAGCTATAAATTCATTTTACAGAGCATTTATATATAAGGTTATTTTTATAAATTACTCAATCCCCTTAAATGGGGGTGAAATGGGGGTAAAAGAAAAAAGAACAAAAAATCATGTGGTGTGCATTGATTATTAGCACTTTTCAACTGTATGTACTTGAAATATCTTATAACCTTCAATGTTCTTTACCTACGTTATTACCCAATGAACTAACAGAAGGACTTAAAGGCATACAGATGGACTAACTGAATTCATAATCACTCTTAAACATTATAGGAATGTATTAAAAATACTTAACGCAAAAGAAAATGCAGTCCTTAGATTCTAACTGCAGTCCTTAATGTATATGAATATTTTAGTGTAACCCTGTAAATATGATGAAGGTTAACCATATTTTATTCTATAAAAAACATTATTTTAGCATATCAACAATAAGGGTGATTTTTTTAAAAATGATTTTAGCCATAGAATGTTACTTAAATGTGATATCTGTCTTAAAATGCAATGCCTTTATATATATCCCTGTACACAATCCAGTTGTGCCATTCCATAGTGAACTTGAATAACATATTTAATTTTTTTTTTTTTAATTTTGACAATATTTACGAATGCTGGAGGTGGACAGACAGACAGTTGGACAGACAGATAAAGAAATTCAAATCATATTCACATTTAAAAGTTGTTCAAAAGTCTTAAAAGCGTTGATTGTAAAAGAAAATGCAATTCCAGGAAATTTCCAATAATATCCCTTAATGTAACTGAATATTTTTAAGTGGCCCTGTAAATCTCAATGCTAAGCATACTATATTCTATAGAAAGCATTCTTTTGTGGATATGAATAACATATTTTAAATTTATTAAGATTTGTGTAAAGTAAAGTTATTAAAATGGTTTATAGAAATACCTCTCATAGAACGCAATGCTTTGGAATACTTTCGGGTGTCCCTGCAGGGATCGATCCAGGCAAAATTTGGAACCCTTTTGCTGCCCCTTCACAAAATTCAAATATCTCAAATGAGCCCCTTCATAAAATTCAAATCCCTAAAATGAGCCCCATCATAAAATTCAAATCCCTAAAATGGGTCCCTTCACAAAATTCAAATTCATAAAATGGGCCTCTTCACAAAATTCAAATTCATAAAATGGGCCTCTTCACAAAATTCAAATTCATAGAAACAGCCTTTTCACAAAATTTCATTTAAAAAAAATGATAATTTTGTAAATTTTTTTCGGTTTACACTATTATTTTTAATGAGTGGTTACATTCGGTTCAATAAAATATTAACTTTTTATTAAACATTAGATAGAGTAACTGCTAAAATGGAAGGTTTCACGCAACAATTCTTTTTTCACAAGAAATAAATTTTCACAACAATATTTTGTTTTTCACAAAAATGGGTCCCAAAAATTAAAACCTGGATCAACCCCTGCACTGTTCTCAAACCAGTGGTGGTATTTATTCCATTTTCTATAGAAAACATTCGATGGTAAACTTGAATAACATATTTCAATTTCATTAAGATTTGTGTAAAGTAAAGGTATAAAAATATGGTTTATAGAAATACCTCTCATAGAACACATTGTTTTGGAATATTTTTGGGTGTCCCTGTACACAAACCATTAGAGGTATGTAATCCATTTTCAGTAGGGAACATTTGATAGTGAACTTGAGTAACATGTATCAGTTTCAAGAAATTCCATTAATATTCATGGGAGTTAGAGTGCAGACAGGCAGACTAAAGTCATTAACACTTTTCAACCTTGTTGGAAATTGTTAAAAAGAAAAAAAAAAAAAAAAAAAGTATCTGTAGCACAATTTGGAAACTTGAGATTTTTTTTTTTTTTTTTTTAATAAGCCTGAAAAATAACAATTCTTTCATCTAGAATCGAAATCACTGAAATTTGATAAAACAAATGCTGGGGGTATTTACCCTGTTTAGATCTACATAGATTCCATTCGAATTTGGTATATCATTATATGGAGCAAAAGGAAAAGAAATCTGCAATAAAAATTAATAATTCAAATTTCAACCAATAGATGGCCTTTTTCAAGCAAGGTAGAAAAAACATCATGCCGATATGGATTGTTTTACAAAAGGCAGTAGTCAATGTCATAAAATATTTCTTCACCATGTCTTTAAAAAAGAAAAATTGTGACTTACTGATCAATTTGTTTTATCACTGCATTGTGAGAATGTCAACACTTGAAATGCTCAAGAAAGAGGACTATGTGCAGACATGCTTGAGAAAGATGATTATTAATTTTGTAGAGATAGGAGAGTTGAGTATACTGTAAAGATGATGTCAAAAACTGATTATAAATGAAACTGTGGAGGGGGTAATATTGCACTGGCTAAAAGAACATTTGTTTTCTAATAATCCTCAAATGCAGTGTCACATGATTTGTCTCTTCCTTTAACTGCAGTACAAAAATTTTTGTAATCCATTGTGTGTGAAGTGGCATTTATATACAAAATCTATGTTGTGGATTTAAAAATGCACAGATTTTTCTTACCTTCTTTTGGTGAAAGCAGAAGCTTACAAACCATCCAAATGCTTTTTTGACGGAGGCAATATGACTTCTTTCACAGTTTCTATCGATATTTTCATAGTGTAGTTGAAAATGTCTATTACTTTGATTTTAAAAAAAACTAAGTCAGTAAGTTTGGATCTTTCTTCTTAGGTGAAGAAAGATTATGACTACTCTCTTTTTAAAACATTCCAAATGTTCTCAACTTTTTATTTTCTTTACATTACATTAAAAATGCCATCTATTGGTCGAAATTTCAACTATTAATTTTTATTGCAGATTTTTACCCTATGATCCACATAATACATGTCCCAAGTTTCAACAAAATACATCTACGAGAATGGAATTTATGTTGATCTAAACAGGGTAACTTTAATCATAACAACCCAGTATGTACTACACAATTTAATTAAAAATATTGAAACTCATAATGAAGCACCATAAAAATAGGAAACTACATTTGGATAAATGAGATATGTCAGAGTTCTTTTATTCCTATTTTATAATACTTAAAAAAATAAAAAAAATTTTAAGTACATATATTTTATAAAATACATAACATTATATATTGAGTCAATCACAAGAAGTACTTACCAAAGAGAAACAGTTTTTTTAGCTAAACCCAAATCATGGCGTTCTTTATCACAGTTACCTAAAAATGTACCTGAAAGGAAAAAAAAAATTATTATGAAAGTGTTATATAATAAAGTAAATACAAATATCTAAAATAAGAGTTATTAATTTGTGCAAATCTATTTTACATAAATTTAAACTTTTCAAAACTTTTAAAATATTATTAAAAAAAATATTATATTGACACATTCGACTTTTTTTTATTGCATTGTGGCAATTAAATAATTAAACAAATGAACAAACTAATCAGGAAATAAAATTTATAGATAAAAACTACATTAAATTATATTAACTATCATAGAAACCAACACATTTTAAAGATAGAACAACAGTCTATTGTATTTGTTTACTTATAATAACTAAAGATGTATTATAAACATCAGTATGTTGTGGTCCTCACAAAGCTCTCTTTTATATTTTCTAAAGCAAATCAATTTTGGGTTTTATAGACAGCATCTTAATTATTATTACTTATTTCTTTTTTTGTCAAAAATGAAAAAATAATCAATAGCTTTATTTTAAATTATCGCAAATATATGATTTAATCACTCGTTCTGAGAGAATTTATGAGTTTTTTTTGAAAAACACTCATAATTAACATTTACCCACAAACTCAACCCATACACACACCCATAATCAGCTAAACAAAAGGTGAGCCCTATCATTGATTAAATCAATGAAGTATAACAATACACTGGCGTTAAAAGTGGGATGACTGTCTAATCTAAAGATAGCATGCTAAGGTTGGGGATTTACAGCCAATACCAAGGGGAGCAGCAACAAACAATTTCTGAAGCATTCTCTTCCATGCCATTCTGCCTTTGTCATTGTTGATAGGAGACTGGCAAACTGGTTTGTGTAGCAGTATACTCGGTGAGCATGACATACAGATCGCCAGCACTTCTGAACCACGTCTTTTGTTAAAATAGTTTGATTCAGTAGGGTAGTAACAAATGGTAGCTCTCTCCCTGCATTTGGAGGAAAGCTTGTGAGAGTAGGTGAAAGGAGGAGGGAGGACTCTCCTAGCTTTCGCTCCATTCTTAATCAAACACCAGCAATATTATTGAGCTAATATATTAGACAAAAAATAAAAATAGTTTAAAATTAGTTTTATTATTATTATGAAGATTTTTCCCCGAGTTTTCCTAGTTTGAGTTATAAATGTCGAAAATTCCCTGAGTTTTCTCAGTCACATAGCAACCCTGAAAACATTTTCACAATAATTTACTCAGAACTGCTAATATATTGTTTTCCATTTATTCTGCTCTAGGTATACAAATACTTAAAAATGAATCATTTAACTCAAGGACAAATCTTTCTTCCATTTTTCACCATTTTGCTGCCAAAGTAATAATTCATTATTAAAGGTAAAATAACAAAAAAATGTGCTATTCTCTGTGGGACAAAAATTGTAAGCGATGACAAGTAAAAAAACTTTATATATTTTTTATCAAACATTTGCTAGGTAAGGTTAGATAGACTGGGAGGGAAGGTTAGATATTTCTTTAAATTAAGCAAACTCTACAATAACCAAATAAAATAGTAATAATAATAATAATAAATAATTAAAAAAAAAAAAAAAAAAAAAAAAAAACTTAAAATTTTGTACAAAAAAAGGGGGGCAAAAAGGTACAAATATTATTAGTAACTCAAAAAAATATATTTAATGATCAAATCCTCTACAAATTCACTAAATGTGTAGAAACCCTGTCCATAGAATTCAATTTATAAATTCTTACACATATACAAAAAATTATTTCCAATATTTCAATACAACAAATGATTTTTCATAATTATTAAAACAATAATTATCAAAATGATATAAAAAAATTTACCAAATTGAGAAGCATATGAATGTTCAAACAAGGTAAGTAAAAACTGTTCATTAAACTCAAAAGAACATGGAAATTGCTGATGGATCTGTGAAGGAAAAGTAAACAAAAATACATGTGATTGATTAGATAAAACACTGACAAAGGTAAAAAATAATATATAAATAACACAGATTAATTTCATAAAATAAAATTAAACATGTTAATTTTTGTAATAAAAAATATGCTGTTACACTTTTAAAACTATCTAAACAAAACAATTTAAAAGCAATGGATCAAACATATAAGCCAGAGAGTTAATTTTTTTTTTTTAGTAATGATCAATAATAATCACCCACATAAATCTTGCATATAAACATTCATACCTATATAAAAATAAGACAGAATGATAGTAATACAAAGAAAAACATCTAAAAAAAATCTACAATTTAAAGTTAAATAAGACAATTTTTACTCAATACAATGAACAATCAAAAATATCCATATTTTTCAGATAAAACAAAATATACATTTTCAAGATATTTAGGCAAGACAATACATGCTAAAATGGCAGTAGTGGCACCAGAAATTCCCCGACGGGGGGACACCACCTCACCGACAGGGGGGCACTACATAAAGAGAGTTTATTATATAAGTATTTATCAAAAACTGCAATACTGTTAATAATCCTATTACTATTAATATTTGTACCATTCCATTTGTTAGTACTCCTCATGGTTGTGGAGATCATCGTGCCACAGACAGACATTTCCTAAAAATATCATGGTCAAAACGTGCTCTGGACTAGAGCTGGACGATATCAGAAATTAAATATCGCGATATATCATCAAGTTAATATCGATATTGGTGATATATTGCGATATTTATTTCAAGAGAAGGAAAATAGATATTTGCTACTTTTTAAAGACAAATGAACACCAATTTTAATGTATACAAGTGTGGAGTGTTTTCTATATGTATATTTATATTTTCTGGTATATTACTTCCAAATCTTTTTTATTAAAAAGAAAAAAAAAAAAGAAAGAAAGAAAATGCATAAATAGCAACACAATGTTTTGTGTTTCTTTTAATTTATACCATTACTTTTAAGTATATTTCTGAATAGTTTGTCCTCCATTCTTTCTATTTTAAGATTTAATTATTTCAAAATCACATTTTAAGAGAGCTAATGGGTGATATGTGTTTTATTTACACAAAGTATATCATCAAGATACATAATTATAATAAAAATATAAGCTTAAGAAAAATGAAGTTGTACTTAGAATGTAGATGATTAATAAAATTTTGCGCAGAAGTCGTAACTTAACTATCTATCTATCTCTCTCTCTCTATATATATATATATATCAATGATTCATTTATATACGGAAATTTTAAAAATAAATATTAGTATGAGTTTTGCGCCTAATTCCCATTCCTGAGTATAAAGAAAGTTCATTTACTAATATTCCTGTCAGTCATTGATAGCGATATGGTTGTAATTAAATTAATTTCAGTGAATAAGAAATGCACAGTAGAAATACTGTTTATAAACTTTCTTTAGAATTGCCACCGAATAAACTTTCTCGGTTGTAGAGTAATATTAATTTGAGACCCTATAACTCATAGGTATTCTAAAGGTCAATTTCCTGCCATTTTTATTTTATTTTTTATCTACTTACCATATCATGTTTTTTTTTTTTTTTTTTTTTAAGATATATATATTGAATTTATATTTTGTAATGTTTTTATAACATTTGGAAATTGTATTATATTTATATACTAGTACCGCCCAGTGGTTGAAGATTTGCAAAGCAAAGCAACTGCCTTCTCATAAACGGAATTAAATTGCAGCACAGTAGCGACCCCTGTTGGCCGATAGGCACGAGTCGTCCATGAAATAGAGCGTTCGAACTAAAAAAAAAAAAAAAAAAAAGAAAGAAAGAAAGAAAAGAAAGAAAGAAAGGAAATCTTAAAAATGGTCAATTAGAGTTCAAGGAATCTCAAAACTTGTAACATCATCGAAAACTGGAAATCTAAATTTTTTCTGAATCTTATACTTTCTCCACTTTTTTAAGAATAAGTAGTCAATTTCAGTTAATTGAAATGCAAGGAAATCTCAAAACGTGTAAATTCATCGAAAACCAGAAATCGAAATTTTCCCCGTGTCTTCTACTTTCTTCTTATGCATGTAGAAGCCAGTAATAAATCCACATTTTAAATAATAAGTAGTCAGTTTCAGTTAATTGAAAAGCAAGGAAATCTCAAAACGTGTAAATTCATCGAAAACTGGAAATCAAAATTTATCCAAATCTTACACTTTCTTCTTGTATATGCAGAAGATATAATAATAAATCAACTTTTAAAAAAATAAGTAATCAGTTTCACTTAAATGAAATGCAAGGAAATCCCAAAACGTGTAAATATATCAAAAAACGGAAATCGAAATTTATTTCGTATCTTCTTTCTTCTTATGTACGCAGAAACTAGTAATAAATCCACTTTTTAAAAATGAGTAGACAATTTCAGTTAATTAAAATGCTAGGAAATCTCAAAACGTGTAAATTCAACGAAAACCGGAAAAACGTTTATCCAAATCTTATATTTTCTTCTTATATGTGCAGAAGATAGAATAATAAATCCAATTTTAAAAAAATAAGTAATCAATTTCAGTTAATTCTTTTCTTAAAAAAGAAAAAAAAAAAAAAAAAACACTTGACGATATTTCGAACAATCCATGCAATTCCGAACAATATGTCAACGAACCGATAACAAGAACTAAACGCAATATACTGTTTCCAGTGTTTTCACTTTTCACCTGCGAGCGAAGAGCAGCTTCGATATTATTGGTGTGGGAATATTATCGAATGGAAAATAATATACTACTGCCATGAACTAAACGCGATATACTGTTTGCAGTGTTTTCACTTTTCACCTGCGAGCGATGAGCAACTTTGATATTATTGGTTTGGAGATATTATCGAATGGGAAATAATATACTACTGCGATAACTTGATGAATGAGGAATGAAACATTTTATATGTTATCGTTCAAGGTCATACTTTTTAAGTAGTGGTTTCGATTTGAGAGTGCGCAGTTCGCACAAATGAAGCCGGTTGGGGTTATTTTTTCGAGTTTAGTCAGTGAATAGAAGGAAAGGAAGAGAAGGTGTATTTGTATAAGATATTCGGCGGTCTGTTTGTTGAGTGTTTACGGGGTGGTACGGGGTACGGTGAGGCGGGGAAGCAGAATTTGAAGATATGGCGTTGGACGCTGTTTATCGCATATGACTTGATCGCGCTGTGCGCGTTAGAGAAATTAGTTGTGCGCGTGTTAGAGAAATTAGCTGTGCACGTTAGGAAATATCGTTAGAGGGATATATCGATAGAACAAGAACTTAAATACTGTTATCGCGATATTAAAAAAATATCGATACTTGGGGATATATTGATAAATAATCCAGGACAATACATGCTAAAATGGCAGTAGTGGCACCAGAAATTCCCCGACGGGGGGACACCACCTCACCGACAGGGGGGCACTACATAAAGAGAGTTTATTATATAAGTATTTATCAAAAACTGCAATACTGTTAATAATCCTATTACTATTAATATTTGTACCATTCCATTTGTTAGTACTCCTCATGGTTGTGGAGATCATCGTGCCACAGACAGACATTTCCTAAAAATATCATGGTCAAAACGTGCTCTGGACCTCCCAAAACACGTATATTCATGGAAAACTGGAAGCTGAAAATTTTTACGAATCCAATACTTTCTTCTATTGAATACAGAATGGAAAAACTGGAATGCTCCAAATTTGTACAAGGAAAGAAAAATGCTGCCAAAAGTAGAAAAACTGAAAGTTTTGTATTTTTTCCCACGAGAGATTTTAGAAGTATGCCCCGATGGGGGGTCACAGACTCCCCGACGGAGGGACATGTGCCCCCCCCCCCCCCGGCTCCCTAGCTGGTGCCACCCCTGTAAAATTGTAAAGCAATTTGATACACATTTTTGAAATGTTTAAAAATAATTACCGACAGTAATAAAAAGAAATTATACCAACACACAATGAATAATCAAGAAATAGGAAATACATATATAACCTGATAAACACAGTCAAGAAACATCAAATATGTGGGACTCTGATCTTTTGTCCTCAAATTGGTAGGAGCATATGCACTGCACTGACATCGAGTATTGAAAGGGTAACCAGCAAGAAGGAATTCTCTTTCAATTAGAGCCTCAAACCCATGCACAGTACGACAGTCAGGGTTTATTATTATCTGAGTTAAGGCACAAACAGTCAGAGTTGCATCTAAACCCTCAGCACCGTGGACAAGGACAGATGAACCTAGAATTTATCAATTAATTGCACATAAATAAACATGTTTCTAAAATTAACTTCCTCAAGAGTAATAAAAGCAAATTTATAGTTGATTAATAAATAAATTTCAAACAGATGCACTCAAGTAAGTAAACTAAATAAAGTACAAAATGAAACTTAAAACATACATTGTAACAACAGAGCTGCATAATGTAGCAGGGTTGCTGAACAAATATTTAAAACAAATTCCCTGAGTTTTCCCTGTCTCTTTTAAAAGTAAAATAAACGACATGCAATCAAGCAGCATTACAATCTAACACTTTTACAAGTCAATTAAACATACCAAGAGTATACTGATTTTATTTACTTACTATTATCTATAATAACGAAAGAAGATGTATGTCTGTCTGTCTCTCTGTCTGTGCCAGTGGCGGCCCATCAACAGAAGTAAGGGAAGAGCTCCTTCCTCATCCTCATAAACTCATTAAAAAAAGAAACTTTTGCATATATTTTTTCTGTTTTCTTCCATGTTTCTTTTCTTTTTTTTTTTTTATGTACATGTGTGTGTAGAATTTAATCTGGATTTACAACAAGTTTTCAATAACTAAATAACAACCAATAAAATCACCAATTTAAAGCTTTTCCTCAACATCCAATTCTGCGCACAAGTTCATATAGCCTATGCAAGGGAAGACAGCAGAAGCAACCGTTTTGAACTCTGCCTTTGCTGCATGATTATCATGGTAACACTTACGTCACTCTAAATATACCACCGCGAGTTTTCAAAGGTTGAACGGAAAAGGGAAGACTTCTCATCAGATAGATAACAAATCCTCCAGCTTTGCTTAAAAGAGAATTCTCACTGAATTTGATTCCCTTAAAATGTAATGTTTACCATTTTAATTTTTTAATTTTGCGACTTTTTATGGTTTTTGTCAGATTTTATAAACTTTATAATTTTTAAACACAGCTTAACAGATGGTGACAAAAAGATGTTAATTATCAAAGACCAACAGATTCTTCAGAAATCACCGTAAAAAGAGAAAAAAAAAAAAAAAATGGAAAATATATCATAATATTAATTTAGAAACTTTTTGGTTTGAGAATTATAAATGGTTATGTAATTCAACTGCATTAGGAAAATTACACAATATTGGATAACTTTTATATTTTTAGCTGAATTTTTTATTTTTAAAATTAATATTTGAAAATGAATAAACACCAAATTTACTTTCATGTTTTCCTAAAAACTTTGTATTTTCTATTTTATATCCATAAGCATGTCTCTGTCAGTACATAAAAAAAAATTATAAAATAATAAAAGACAATAAAAAAGGTGGCAGTTGGGTGGGCAGATGATTGATTACGGAGGTGGGGTGGTGTTGTAAGGCTGCATGGTTGGGTGGGATTGTGAAATTTAAATTGAGAAAAAAAAAGGCAGAAGGCTTGTTGCATTTACTTTGTATTACTATGCAAACTTTCTTTTTCCATTAAAATAACAGTTTCTTCATTTTAATAAACTAAGTACCTTTAACGATCCTTCAACTTTAGCAGCTTTTAAATGATATATTTCGACGTGCTCTCGCAGTCATCTTCAGATGTTGTTTATGCTGCATTACTGAAAGGTGTCTTCATCCTCCTCCACATCACTCTCCTTCTCGCTTACGTCATTGTTTCGTCGGTAATTCCTTAGTACTTGTTGCCAATCCTTAGTTATTATGCTGTGCTCTCTCTCATTTACTGCGATGTTAGATGTTAAAATTTCTAAAGCTTCGCGTTTCAGAGCGTAGTTATGTGAGTTGTATGGGGCTATTTTGACGGTTTTTAGGGTATTAGTTATTATTGGGTTAGTTTTATGTGTACGTGATAAGGCGGTGGAGCTTCTATTGTATTTTAGATCGTTAATATGTTCTATTTCTCTGTCCTTTATTTTTCGCTTTGTCATTCCGATGTAGGTTGCAGGTTTATTGTTATTTTCAAGATCGAAAGTAATCTTGTATATTCCCGAGGTTTCTTTAGGGTCAATAATATCTTTTTCATTTCGGATTCTTTGAATAATGTTCTTATTGGGTTTAATGGGTATGTGTATATTGTGTTTGGAACCTTCGTTTTTAATTTTGTTTGCTATGCCGTTGCAGAATGGTATGGAGGTGGTGAACTTGGGTTTTGTTTTTTGGGCGTCATTAATTTTGTTATATGTTTTTAAGCGCTTTTTGTAGAGTTTTTGAATCAGAGAGTGGCTGTATCCTGCATCTTTAGCAATGTTCTTTATAAATTTTATTTCAGCATTAAGAAGATTTTTATTTGAGCAGATTAAGATGGCGCGATCTATGTAGGAGCTGTTGGTTTTCTATAGACTGTAGTATCCAGGGTATTATCGCGATTTTTAATGATTTTGACGTCAAGGAAATTAATGCTATTGTTAGTTTCAATGTCAAGGGTAAATTTAATATTATCATCAAGGGTGTTTAAGTTAGTTAGAAGGGTATGTGGGTCGATGTTGTTTGGGATGACGGCGAACACGTCATCCACGTAACGTAACCATATTTTACATTTTTTTATAAAATGTAAAATATTTTTTATAAAATGTTACATTTTTATAAAAAAATGTAAAATATGGTTACGTTACGTGGATGACGTGTTCGCCGTCATCCCAAACAACATCGACCCACATACCCTTCTAACTAACTTAAACACCCTTGATGATAATATTAAATTTACCCTTGACATTGAAACTAACAATAGCATTAATTTCCTTGACGTCAAAATCATTAAAAATCGCGATAATACCCTGGATACTACAGTCTATAGAAAACCAACAGCTCCTACATAGATCGCGCCATCTTAATCTGCTCAAATAAAAATCTTCTTAACGCTGAAATAAAATTTATAAAGAACATTGCTAAAGATGCAGGATACAGCCACTCTCTGATTCAAAAACTCTACAAAATGCGCTTAAAAACATATAACAAAATTAATGACGCCCAAAAAACAAAACCCAAGTTCACCACCTCCATACCATTCTGCAACGGCATAGCAAACAAAATTAAAAACGAAGGTTCCAAACACAATATACACATACCCATTAAACCCAATAAGAACATTATTCAAAGAATCCGAAATGAAAAAGATATTATTGACCCTAAAGAAACCTCGGGAATATACAAGATTACTTTCGATCTTGAAAATAACAATAAACCTGCAACCTACATCGGAATGACAAAGCGAAAAATAAAGGACAGAGAAATAGAACATATTAACGATCTAAAATACAATAGAAGCTCCACCGCCTTATCACGTACACATAAAACTAACCCAATAATAACTAATACCCTAAAAACCGTCAAAATAGCCCCATACAACTCACATAACTACGCTCTGAAACGCGAAGCTTTAGAAATTTTAACATCTAACATGGCAGTAAATGAGAGAGAGCACAGCATAATAACTAAGGATTGGCAACAAGTACTAAGGAATTACCGACGAAACAATGACGTAAGCGAGAAGGAGAGTGATGTGGAGGAGGATGAAGACACCTTTCAGTAATGCAGCATAAACAACATCTGAAGATGACTGCGAGAGCACGTCGAAATATATCATTTAAAAGCTGCTAAAGTTGAAGGATCGTTAAAGGTACTTAGTTTATTAAAGTTAATTCGTCCTTCTAATTATCTAAATATTTATTAACAGTTTCTTCTTTTTTAAGTTGTCAACTATTCTTAAAATTCTAATCATACTATTAAACACGTTGTAATCATTCAATAAATTTCATTGTTGCTTCGTAGTTTTATTATTATTCATCTGCTTTGAAATTTTGCTTTTTTAAATCCATATGACTCCTATTCTGGGCTTGGCAGGCTGGGGGAGTGCTGCCGGCGTGAAACTAGTTTAACCCCACAGGCAAGTCACAAGTCTTGCTGCCTGCCTCCTTCCTTCCTTTATTAAGTTTCTTAAATTATTTTTTCATAAATTTCGATATAGTTTAGTTTTTAAGTTAAGATTTGTTGTGATAGTTTATTGTTTTGTTTGTTTTGCAGGCTGTTAATTAATAAATCTGGTTTCTTTAAATATGTGTATTTCATCCCCTGATGAATTTTTTTCATTTTTCTGAACTTCTCCTACATAAAGAAATTTTTAATCTTATTGGTCTTTGGTGTTTCAGTGATCTTGTATCTGTTGCTTGGCTTCTACTACGCTTAATAGATCATCATTATTATATATATATATATTATATCATTATTATACTGTTTTCTCTTTTATTTCTTTTTTTTTTTTTTTTAAATAATTTTAAAGTTAAAATAAGGTTTTTATTTAATGACTTTTAAACCAGTTATCTGATTAAACTGAAAAATATGGTGTTGGCTAGATTTTGTTCTGATTAATAAGTGTACTAATTTTCGAAGGTTTATATATATATATATATATGCATATATATATATGCTTGATTCAAATTGGAATACTGCAAATATCCACAATGTTAAAATTGCTGATTGTAAATAATAGCCCTGTTGCACTAAAAAAAGAAAATTATACCAAACTCTATTGTCAAATAAATAAATAAATACGGAAAAATAAAGCTGCAAAAACATGCTGAATCGCAAATCATTTAATAAATGATTCTTCTTGATAAATAATTTTTTCTTTTGTAAATCATAGTCTTCAAAGCATGATTCTTTTCGCATAGTCATTCATACTATCCTACCAGTGAAATCAGACAATGACCAATAAAATTGAACTTTTTCCCAAGAGCATGGAAATTCTTACCCCTCCCTCATCCCTGCAAAGAAATTATGTCTTTTATCCAGTTGGCTCTTCCCCTATTTTTCCTAACATGGGCCGCCACTGGTCTGTGCATCTATACTTTCAGCCCCCACTGAATGTAGAAGTACAAAAAATGACATACTCAGTAGCCTTCCCAGGGAGATAGTGAAAAAAAGAATTTAAAATTTTTAATTACTTGCAGAGATATTAATTAAAATGTCAAAACCTATGTCAATTAATAAGTGAGTCAATTCTGAGCTTAAGCAGTGTTAAATGCCCAAATAAATTAGAAATATCAGTCCAGTCTTTAAAAATTCGGTTTCAAATGAAAGGGGCGAATTTTCTGAATCCAGGGGTGCAAACAGAATTTCGACATGACAATTAGATTTTTTTAAAGTTAACTATATGAAATTTAGGTGGCAACACTTAATTTCAATGTAGACTTTTGTCGTGGATACAAAAGGAAATGCTTTCAGATCATTAAGATATCACGTGTCTTCTTTGAAGTAGGATTAAAAATTGCAATTTTCAAATTTTTTTTCATTTTTACTCACGAACACAGAAATTAGTATATGGCCTAGACACCACAAGACCAGCCTCCAGTTCAAATTTCTTTAACTTAAGTTAATAAACAAAAAAGTTACATTTGTATTGGGAATTAAAAATTTATTCTAACATGTGTGACCAAAAGAAGATGTAAGATTAATTTTTCTTTTGCTATATTTGAAATTGAGGTACGCCATTAAGATTTCATACAGACACATTTTCACGAAAAACTTAAGAGCCTTTAGACCCCATAGAACCTAATGGTTGCAATGAAATTAAAAATTTAGAGCCTCTAAACCCCATACAACTTAATGGTTGGGGTGTAATGAGTACTGTTGGAACCTCAATGGTGATGCGGCTAACTTTTAAACTTACAGTCGGATCACTGTGAAATTAAAATTTAGGGCCTCTAGACCCCATAGAATCTAATGTTAGGGGTGTAATGAGTATTTTCAGACCCCTCCCCTCCATGGCAATCCGGCTAACTTTTAAATTTACGGCCGAATCGCTATGAAATTAAAAATTTAGGGCTTCTTAGACCCCACAGAACCTAATGGAGTGCAAATGTAACTGTACAAAAGTTAATAGTAAATATAAAATGTGATAGAGATGACCTAATTCTTTTTTAAATGATGATTTTCATATGGACATACCATATTTTCCTGCCATGGTGGCATATAAACCATGGGTGCTATTTTTAGCCCTGGCAAAAACATTTCATCATATAATCCCCCACTGCGGTATAATCTATCAATACAAATCATAAACAACATGTAACCTATTGATAGATCACCATGCTCTGTATTCAGTATAGATAATGTAAATATAAAAGAAATTATAAATTAAAATATTTACAATTTACAATAATAAAAAAAATTGTTATTTTTTAGTTAAAAAAAAAAAAAAAAAAAAAAAAAAGAAAACTCCATGCAAAAACAATAAAGTTTTAATAACGAATAAACAGAAACAGAAGCATGTTGCCATCATAAGACTAGAAAAATATAATCTGAAAATAGAGGCCACTCCTCCCAGCTAAGATACATCATACATGAACCAATCACTATCGACTATAAAATCGGCCGAGTAGATACATGATATGAAAGTAGCTGTTTATTTTTAAAGTTTTTTAACAGATAATCTGCAGATCATATGCAGGAACATATGGTATGTAGAAAAGGAAAAATATTTTAGATGATTATTTTATTAATAATCTGAATAAAAAAAAAAAAAAAAAAATTACCATCTTGATCTAAACATTGAGCAACTAGGCAAGCACAGGTTAAAACATCCTTCACATTTGTCAACCAACCAGATGATTCAAGACGAGATAACCACTTATCAACACTACAGCTATTATCATTACATGCTGCAAGAAATAATTTAAACAAATATTTAACATTGAGAACTTAAATAGTTTTGCTTCAACAATTTTCATTTTATTAAGCAGTAATAATGTAATCAAGACAGTTTGAGGGGGAAAAAAACTTGTTTCTTATTTGTTTAATAAAGAAGTTTTACTCACTATTCACATATAATCATACTATTTTGTAAGATTGCAAACCTGTTTTCTATTACGACCTTACATAAAAACTATTAAACAGATATTTATGAGAATGAAACTACATTTAATAATTAAAGACATTCTCTACATAATTTGATTAAAATTAAAGAAAGTACTTTATTAAAAAAAAAAAAAAAAAAAAAAAAAAGGTTAAAATTATGAAAAGTAATGATGGAATCCTAGACCCTAATATTAAAAAAAACTATTAGCAGCAATAAAAAAAATTATACAAAACAGATATAAAATGCCTAGGTATTACAAATTTACAACTAGTAGATTTTACATACAGCCTTAAAAATATGGTTCATCCAACCAATCACTTCTTGAAAGAGTTAAAAATCATAAAAGAGACAGATATTAGGAATAAATACAGAGAAGAATAACAAAGAAGATATACAAAACTTCTCAGTACACTTAGGTGGATTCTGCTTACTTTCCCCAATCATATATTTCCTCTGATAAATTTCTACTATATACAATATTTGTATTAAAAGAAATAAAGTCTACTGATCACTTGGTTTAGTCACAGAATGAAATCTTATTATTATTATTTTTTTTTAGGGGGGGGGGGATTTTAGAACAGTTAGGGCCTTTTGATTTTGATATATTTACTTTATCCTAATTTCTATTTAAGGGTCAGTTTCTATTTTAATTTTCATACAACTTCATACTATTTTTAATCCAATAATATTTATGATGGGAAATATTGTCCTATTCTGTCATGTTAAGAAAATTGCAAAACTTATGAACTGAATAACTTACTAAATTTTTAAAGTAAAATGTTTATAGTCAATGATGTTCATGCCAAAATCATAAATAATATTTTAAAACTGGTCAAATAACTTCACAATGAAAATAATTCTGATAATTCATTTTTATGCAAAGTTTTTCCCTATTCTCCTATGTTAAGAAAAATTGTTAATTTCCAATAACTTACGAAGTTTAAATAGGATTCTTGAAAATAAATAGGAGTCTTGCCACTGTCATAAGTGATATTTTAAAACTCCTCCAAACTCTTTAAGATCATTTATTCTTGAGACATCATACACACAGACTAACAGACAGACACCCTCACACCAATTTTGTGATTTTCGGATTCCTCACACCTCAAAATATGTAAAAATCTTGAGAAGAGAAGAGTCCAAAATACAATAAGGGTATCCCAATTAAACCAAATAAAAATATGCTTTAAAGAATAATATCAGATAGTGATAGTTTGGATTCTAAAGAAACTTTAGGTACTTATACAATTATAAAAAATAAATAAATAAAAATATAGTGAAAAGGGAAGTAATACAGCATTAATTAAAAGGAAAATTGATAAAAGAACATAAGAGAGACTTCAGATTAAATATGACAGGCACAACTTTGTCTAAGATTAATTATGAAGAAAACAGAGATAGATTTAACAAACGTTCAGACATTGGCAAAGTATAACAAGAAAAATTCTGATACCTATGAGAGATAATAACATTGAGTATTACAAAAAATACATACAATACCATGGAGTATAGCACAGTAATCCAATGCTGGATCGACATACTAAGAGCAGCCAATCAACAATACTAAGAGAAGCCAATTAGAAGAATCAGATTTTGAATAGATAGAAACAGAAATGAAAATGCAAACACACAATTAAGTTGAGACTGCAGATGACATGATAAAATGTTAAAAATATTTTCTTATTAACAGCCTATATAGGATAATTTCAAGCACATAATGTAGTAGAAAATTTTACAAAAGTTTTTCACGTTTTGTGCCATAATTTTATAGTTGATGAAAAATAATATATAGTATATTTTATATCCATTTAAATAGAATTTTTTGCTGCATTAAATAAAGCCAAAATTTACTTTCGTTAGAATGTTTTATTTCAATCTGAGATGTACTTTTTAGGTACTTTATGTATAATATTTATACACAATTTCATATAGATAAGGTTATTTTATAAAAATACACATATGAAACAGATATTAAATATTATTTTCATTGATTTCAGAAATGTCAGAACTAATAAAGAAATTTTAGAACTGAAAGTATAAAAGTATCAGATTTAACATAAAATTAAGGAAAGTATTTTATTTTCATAATAAAGAGAGAGAGATGAAGAATTTGAGTTTAAATTATGTGAATTCATATCTTTATTTTAAGTCAAATATACAGATAATGATAAGATATTTAACCAAAAATTAAAGACATATCTCTTTCAATATTTAATCATAAAAGCTAGACAAGACTGTAATATTTAATTTATTTGTTCTTTGTTACACATTCTTGCTAGTTACCTTCTATTAATTTTGTTAGAGAATCCAGGAGGTTGAAATATCTGTCAATAGGTTTATGCATTCTCTTCCACATTGGATAATGTACATCTGGCTCAAAACCACCACCTAAAATATATTAGGCAATGTGAGGGTCACACATTTTTTTTTCTTTTAATAAATTATTAATTTTAAAAATTAAGAAAAACTTACAATTAAATTGAAAAAAAAAAAAACATTTGTAGCTTCATTTTATGATGCTGGTGCCTTTTCGTAACAGCTTTTATGTGGGAGCCCCCTTCCGAACACTCATCATTGTCAGTAAATTCTTCAGCACAAGCAGTTGGTGACTTCCGATCAAAGTGATGACTTTTCTTCTTGTGGGATTTCTCCTGGAGAAGATGGCACCACAGTTGGTCCAGGCCAGCTGTGGGCTCATTACCATTGCAGGAATCTAAATTACTAACAATTTGTTTGATCGCAAGTCGCCAACCACTTCCGCTGAGGAATTCGCTGACAATGGTGGGGAGCCTCCTGCACGAAAGCTGTTACAAAAAGGCTCCAGCATTCTAAAATGGAAGCTACAAATGTAAGGTTTGTTCAATTTAATTTTAAGGCTTCACAATTTAATTTTGAATGTTAAAAAAAGAAGTATAATTAATAATTTAAAAAAAAAAATGTAATTTGACATTAAAAATCACTCACTTAATAAAATATAAATTATAATTATAGTTCATAAATTAAATCTTTATTCTAATAATATAAAAGTTTTCAATAAAAACTTAATAAACTCTTTTGAAAATAATGCAATTCACAGTTCACCGCCAGATAATGGTAAAAATTTAAAAGTCGTCAAAGGGGTCATATTTACTGGCCATCCAAATTTAAGGATAATGATAAAAAATATGTTCACTAAGTTAACGTTGCTGCCAATGCCCAGTGTTGCAATTATTTATGCTGATTAAATACAACTGAACACAAAATTGCAGTTCCACACATACGTTAGCACCATAAATATGTAAATTCAGTGACTGACGGTGCGATGTGCAATAGACACATGTTAAAATTCCAGTCTGTAGTGTTGTTTAAAGTGAATGTGGTTTCAGAGTAATCAGTATTCATTAGTTATGGCTCAGAGGCATCATTTAAGAGAAGTTCAAAAATGGTGAATAACTGGAAGAATTGAGGGAGGTCAAACACAAACAGAGGTCACCCAAGATTTGAATATCCCTCAAAGTGTCATATGAAGAGTTTGGAACTGTTTTTTAAGTGCTGGATCAGTTGATAGACAGCCTAGTCAAGAGCGAACAAGAGCAACTGCATCCAAAGACTGTTTTCTGTCATTGTGGACTCAAAGAAACTACAAAGCAACTACAAAAGATTTGGTTTTAAAACTTTACACTGCCACAGAAACTCAAATTAGTTGCACAAAGGCATAATAAGGTTGAACTATATGTGAGAAAAATCAATGGTTTGTGTTCCACTCACTCCAGCTTCCATAGAAGCCCATTTAAACTGGTGCCACCATCATGTTCAAATGTGCCAAGAAGACTGAACCCGAGTATTACTCACGAGTCAAGATATAGTCTGAACTAGAGTCCTGCATCGGGTTGGGTTGAAAAAAATTTTTCTCTTGTGGGTCGGGTTTAGCTTTCTACGAGTCGGGTCGACTTCAGAACACCTTTCAAAAAAAAAATTTACAATTGAAAGAATAAATTTGTAGACATAATTATAGCTCTTTAACTGATTTTAGACATGTGCCGGAGTTCCGTATTCCTATACACCGATATCCTCCTGAAAAAAAAATTAAAAATCCGTATAAGCATGAGAAAAAAATCTGTATAGGTTTTCTTTTCTTCAACAAATCTAAAACTGATAATCTGTAGAAATTGTATGAAAATTTTAAAGTACTGTATAAATTATTGACTATTGTTAATATATTTATATAACTATATATATACAAGAAATACATCATAACCTCGCTTTTATGTTTTGGAAATGTAAGTTATTTCTCAATTTACATTTTTACTTTCTTCTATATGTAATAAAGAGAAAGTATTGGATTTGCAAAAATTTTCGACCTCCGTTTTTTGACGGATCTACACGTTTTGGGATGTCCTGAACACGAATTGATAGTTTTTAAAAATGTCTGTCTGTCTGTGTGTCTGTGGTTTCGTGTTTTCACCGTATCTCACGAACCAATGAATGAAATTCAACCAAACTTGGTATATAGTTAGACCCTGGCGGGGCATTGTGCTGATTATATTTGGGGATCAACAGCCCTGCAGGTGGCGCTGTGATCGCATTTTATGTAAATTTTTAACATGGCAGTATAGGACAAAATTTCGTATTTTTCACCATATCTAATGAACCAATGAATGAAATTCAACCAAACTTGGTATATAGTTGGAACCTGACGGGGCATGGTGCTGATTAGATTTGGGGATTAATCGTCCAGCAGGTGGCGCTGTGATCGCAAAATTTCGTATTTTTCACCGTATCTCACGAACCAATGAATGAAATTGAACCAAACTTGGTATATAGTTGGACCCTGACATGGAATGGTCCTGATTACATTTGGGGATCAATAGCTCAACAGATGGCACTGCGATCGCATTTTTTCTAAATTTTTAACATGGCAGTATAGGACAAAATTTCGTATAAATGTACATAATGAGAGTTATTTTAACTTGTGATTGTAAAATTTATATGAGTTATTGATAATAGTAATAGTTAACTAGGAAAAAAATTCTGTGCATGTGGGGGGGGGGGGGAGTAAATTTTCAAGATGGGTATCTTTCGAAAGATCTCGTCAATACCTTTAAAACAAAGTTATCGATTTTTTTTTACTTTTAACAAAAAAAAAAAAAAAAAATCATTTTTTTTTTTTTTTTTTTTTTTTTTTTTTTAATATTGTTACTGGTTGAATATGTATATAGGAAAATATAGAAGAAAGTCTTGTGGTGGCCACAACATACTAGTTTTTTTTTTTTTTTTTAGATATATTTATTTTCAAAAAATTTTAATCCTCACTTTTACGCCAACGAAATTTTGAATTTTCTTCCATTTACATTTGTATATACAGCAAATATACAGGGAATATTTGGGATTTAACAAAAAAAAGTAATGTAAAATAAACACATAAAGGAAACGAATACTATCAAGGCAGATTATATTCTTTATCGTCTTCTCTAGAACAAATAAATAATGCACCAAGCAAAACAGAAACCGGAGGAAGCTAAGTTGCTGATTATGCGAATTTAAAGTGATCAGTGATCCTTAAAAAGCAGATGTTTAACTGCGAATTACATACATGCTACACAAATTATTATAGTAAAGTAAACATCCACATCGGACAAAAACAATAGAGAATAATACATCTATATTTTTTCTCCAGACTATAAGTATTAAACAATAAATTACGAACATTTAAACTGAAGTGAATTTTTTACTTTCTTCTAAATTTAATAGAAGAAAGTATTGGATTCATAAAAATTTTCGACTTCCAGTTTTCGACGGATTTACACATTTTGAGAGGCCTAGAATACGATTTTACCATTTATAGAAAATGTCTGTCGGTGCGTGTGTGTGTGTGACAAAAATTTTGTGGCAACTGTATCTCCGGAACTATTGTTTAGACTTATATATGAATTTAAAGGTAGAGGCACCTTGATCCAAATTAGTGCCTATCAATTTTTGTCAACCGATCAACAGGTGCTGCTGCTATACAGCAATTTCCGAGATTTAAGAGGAGGCTATATCTCAGGTTCTACTGAGTATAATCAAACAAAGCTTGATATGTGAAAAGGCTATTATGAGACATTATGGTGATTCAATTTGAATTCTTATCGGCTAACAGGTGGTGCTGCTATACAGCGATTTCGGCAGTTTAAGGGAAGGCTATATCTCAGGAACTACTGCATAAAATTGCATATAAATTTATATGTAGATGCACCTTGACCTAAATTAGTGTCTCAACTTCTGGTGTCAACTGCTCAACAGGTGGAACTGCTATACAGCAAAATTTGCAGTTTAATGGGAGGCTATATCTCAGGTTTTATTATGTATAATCAAACAAAACTTGATATGTGAGAAAGCCATAATGAGACATTATGTTGAATCAATCTGGATGCTGATTGGCCAATAAGTGGAGCTCCTATACTGCACTATCCCTCGATAATGGGAAGGCTATATCTCAACTTCTATGGCATATAACTGTACGAAACCTGATATCTGAGATAACCATTATAAAAATGTACTTTTTAAGATGCTATTTATAGGCAATAAAACTGTCTTACTTTGGATATTTAGTGTTAGTTGCCTCTAAGATGAAAATCGTTTGCAGTCATTCCTGTTAGATAATTTTTAAAAATAATATTTTTAATAAATTATTTGCACTTAGTAAAATATAGGAAAGTATAGAAGAAAGTATTGTGGTGACCACAACTTACTAGTTTACTCTTGAAGTTCACAACTCACATAAATGGTTAAAAATTATTATTGATCTATTTTTCAAATTTTTTAATTTTTAAATTAAAATTAGTAATTACATTTCAAATTCTTTTTAAAATAATTTACCAACTGTATGACAACGAAAATTTACCTTATTTTATAATTTAAAAAAGTTTTGCATGATTTTTAGATAAATAAGTAATTTTTATTTAGTTTTCAGGCTTTGGGTTGGGTGCGGGTCGTAAAAGTTTCTCTACTGCAGGTTTGGGTCGGTTTTCGGGTTGATGAAAATTTTTTTGTCGGGTTCAGGTCGGGTTTCGGGTTGATATAAAATTCCTCTGTCGGGTTTGGGTCGGGTTTTACCCAACCTGTGCAAGACTCTATACTCGGGGAATGCCTAACCTGACAACGTTATAGACAGTATGAAGACCTTTTTACTCACTTGGCGTTAATTAGGTTACTAAAACGGGCGATTTAGCAATGATTTTGGGAATTTTTTTTCCGATTGAAGTTATATATTTTTTAAGAGTATATATATATTTTCTTTCTTTGGAAATGAATTCACTCTAAAAATTGGTTACTTACAATCTTTTGTAGATCTATATTACTACAAGTTGAGTAGTATACTTAATTTTTACCTTAAGAAAAATAAATAAAGAAAGGAAATAATAATAATAAATAAGTAATTTTTATTTAGTTTTCAGGCTTTGGGTTGGGTGCGGGTCGTAAAAGTTTCTCTACTGCAGGTTTGGGTCGGTTTTCGGGTTGATGAAAATTTTTTTGTCGGGTTCAGGTCGGGTTTCGGGTTGATATAAAATTCCTCTGTCGGGTTTGGGTCGGGTTTTACCCAACCTGTGCAAGACTCTATACTCGGGGAATGCCTAACCTGACAACGTTATAGATAGTATGAAGACTTTTTTACTCACTTGGCGTTAATTAGGTTACTAAAACGGGCGATTTAGCAATGATTTTGGGAATTTTTTTTCCGATTGAAGTTATATATTTTTTAAGAGTATATATATATTTTCTTTCTTTGGAAATGAATTCACTCTAAAAATTGGTTACTTACAATCTTTTGTAGATCTATATTACTACAAGTTGAGTAGTATACTTAATTTTTACCTTAAGAAAAATAAATAAAGAAAGGAAATAATACATAAATGTTTTGAAAAAGAAAAAAATATATATATGATTTAAATATTGTCTTCTAACGTATAGTATAATTTTGCAGAATAGAAATGTATTTGACTGAATGTGTTGCTATGGAAAACTGGTTTAGTATACATATATATATAAAAAAAAAAAAAAAAAAAAAAAACAGATGTTTAACATTTGTGAAATAACAAAATGTAATAGATTTTCAATTTGCATTATCATTTATAGGTAAAACAGTAAATTTTAAAAGTAGTAGGAAAATGAGAGAATGGAAAAAGTTTAATGCTTTCATGAAAATTTTAACAGTAAAAAAAAAAAAAAAAAAATGTATACATATATATTATTTAAAATACGTAAAAAAAAAAATATAGTGAATTTTCATATGCAGAGGCAATTTCCTTTTGCAATTTGTTTATGCATTTATTTGTCTTTATGAACCAAATTTTTTTTATATTTTATATGAATATGAAAATTTTTGTATTCATTTCTCAATAAAGTTACTCAACTCACAATTTATGTGAAAGAGAAATGAATTTTAATTTACCAATAAATATGATTTTTCTTGATGTCTTTATTCAATGTTGACAAACATACCTTCGTGATTACTATTTTAAAAATATTGAGTTGAAACATTCATTTTCATAACATGTTTAGGAGAATGGATTGTGATTTTTATAGATAAGAAAAAGCGAAATTGTTGTGCTATTCGATTCTTTGGACTATGAATGAGAAATATGATAGCATTTTTCAATTTATTTCCATGTATGCAGTGGATAAGAATGTTTTAATATTAATGTGATATTAAAAAAAAAAAAAGAAAAGAAAGAAAGAAAGAAATCTTAAAATTTTTGGAAACAATGCTTCCAAACATTTTTTTAAGGACGTAAGGACTATTTTTTTTCTTTTTTCCTTTGGCCTAGTTAAAATATATATATATATTATAAATTGAGAGATAATGTTAGACAGAAATTTATATTGTAATTGTTTCTAAGGTATGTTTCTAAGGCGATTTAGCGATGATTTGGAAAAGTTTTTTTTTTTTTTTTTTCGATTTAAGTAAAAATATTTTTTCAGAGTATATTTTTTAGTTTCTTTGGAAATGAATTTACATTAAATTCATTACTTACAATTTATTGTGAATCCATATTACTGCAAATTGAGTAATATACTAAATCTTACGTTGAGAGAGAAAAAAAAAAGTTTAAATACTTTTTTAAAAAAAAGTTAAAAAAATTAAAAGTTTAATATTTTGAAAAAGGAAAATAAATAAATATTATCTGTATGTATATTTTTTTGTCTTTGTTTTCTTTAAAGAGAAACTTATTTTTTTATTTATTTATTTTTTAATATACTTTAAAAATATTTCGAATATATTTTGGCAGAAAAATTATTTTTTCACTAGCCGCCTTCGGCGACCAGCTGGTTCGCGATCCCTGAAAAATCCGACTTTACGCAACTCCCGCTCGGTGGCGCCTGCGGCGCCTTTTTCCCGTATCAGGTCTAATAACAGCTTATTGATATATCGTGAAAATAGCTTATCTAAATCGCAGTAAACTCCCGTGCGGTAGCGCCTTCGGCGCTGATATTTCAAATTTCTAACTTTAGCTAAGTCCCGCTCGGTGGCGCCTTATCCCTGTTTTAGAACTTACAACACCTTCCTCGCTCATTGGAATTTGAAATATTGAAATTTTAAAATATAGCAGCGCCATCTGGTGGTAGAAATTTCTGTAATATATTGTTCAATTCCAAATCAACAAAGCTTTCAAATGATGTATTACTTATGAAAATATTTTAATTAGTAGCTGAGATACAAAAGAAAACCTAAAAAGGAAACCTTAAAACGTGTAAATAGAGTAAAATCTCGAATAATACTTTCGATAATATAAAAGAACTTTAAAATATCTTTCGAATGATGTATTAAAAATTATATAATCATAATTAGAATTTGAAATATTGAAATTTTAAAATATTTCAGCGCCATCTGGCGGTAGAAATTTCTGTAATCTACTGTTCAATTCCAAATCAACAAAGCTTTCAAACGTTGTATTACTTATGAAATTATTTTAATTAGAAGCTGGGATAAAAAAGAAAACCAAATACCTTGCCTTAAAATCTTAATATGCCAACCAATTTCAAACGCTGCAACTCTTTTTTTTTTTTCCTTTTTTCCCTGTCCCTCGAGCCCTCCCTAATAATCGTACTCTTTCAAAAATATTCACAATCGAATTATCGGGCATTAAAACTACATACTACGAAATTTCGACTACTGCAAATACTGCAAAAAAATAAAAGAAGACAATCTTTTTCCTATAAATATGTCATTTTTTTAATTATTCATATATTTTCATGAAAATTGAACAGTAGCTTTATAATATGCTGTCTAGGCCGAATATTAATTCAAATGTAACGTGAATGAAAATTTGAAAAAAATTGAAAATTGCAATTTTTCCCCCCAGTATAAAACACATGATATCTTAATTGACTTCAAATCTCTAGACTATGCGCTACCAAAGTTTTCCTTCCCCCCACCAGTGGCAAGAATTAAATTCCTTAATTTTTTTTTTTCTCCTCACGTTTGTCGTTCAGCAGTCTTGGTGTTTAGGTCTCCCCCCCCTTACTCTATTTTTAGCCTCCTCATTTTGGCATAATTCTGAGTGCACAACTTATCATTTTGGCTCCCCCTGAAGTTCCCCCCCACTCCAAAATTCAAAAATCCTTGTTTTTTTTTTTTTTTTTTTTTTTTTTCTTTTCTCTCCCTTTGGCTCACGGATAGTGTGCACATATTCTAAATTCTCGCATCCAGGTAGCGTGACTGTGCGCTTCCTACCTTGTGCGATCTGGAGGTGTGGTGTGTCAGTCGAGCATTATGTGTCCAGAAGAAGATGTCGCAACCCTATGTACCAGAGCTGTCTTGTGATGTCACCCTGTCCTTAGCTGAAGAGTGGTCATCTCCTGATCGATGTTAGAAGTCTGAACGAGCCATAGGACACAGCTCATTCTCTGTTGCGTCTAGATTACTGTCTGGCAGTAGGCGGCTATCATGCAGTGATCCGGCGATTTATTCGCTCCGGCGGACAGCATCCAACCCGTTAAGCTTGGCACGTCCAGGCAGGCAGGGGCTGTCCAAAGGTTTCAATGAGTCTCAATGATATCTTAATTGATTACAACCATTTCCGTTTTCATCACAGACATCACAGACAGTTGTCTCGTATGTGTTTTGTTTCCGATCGAGACCGCTTAGAAAATCGTCTGCCTGTTTCTGAGTCATTGAGATCGCTTTTTGATTAAGACATAGGTCTACATTTTAATTAATATCTCCGCAACTAATTAAAATTTTTGAATTCTGTTTTGACTATCCCCTCGGGCAGGCTTCTGAGTACCCGTATGTCAAATTTTGTAGTTCTGCGTTCAGTAGGGGCTGAACGTATAGATGCTCAGACAGACAGACAGACAGACAGACAGACAGACAGACATCTTCTTTTATTATTATAGATAAGATTTAAACTGTGATTTATAAATGGCAGTATCTTCTGAGGAGAAAATGAACAAAAAGTTCTGAATGAAGAAAAGATAATAGATTTTCAATTTGCTATAATATTTATCCGTTAATCAGTAAATGTTAAAAGCAGTAAAAAAATGAGAAAGTGGAAATAATTTAATGCTTTTATGAAAAACTTAAAACTTAAAAAAAAATATATTAATTTAAAATAAATAAAGTGAATTTTCATATGCAGAGGCAATTTCTGTTTACAGTTTGTTTATACATTCATTTTGTCTGTACCCCGATTTTTTATGCTAAATGTGAATATGAAAATTTTTATATTCATTTCTGAATAAAGTTAAGAAACTCACAATTCATGTAAAAGGAAAACGAATTTTAATATACTTCAATAAATATGATTTTTCTTGATGTCTTTATTTAATACTGATAAACACATACCTTTGCGATTGCTATTTTTAAAAAACTGAGTTGAAACATCTATTTTCATAGCATTTTTATGAGGTTGGATTGAGATTTTTTTAGATAAGAAAAAGGGAAATGTTTCGTTATTCAATTCTTTGAAATATGAATGAAAGCATGACATTTCATGCATTTTTCAATTTATTTTGATCTATTGAATGAATAATGCTTTGATATTAATGAGATATTAAATTTAAAAGCAATCTTAAAATTTTCAGAAACAATGTGTCCAAACTTTTTTTGAGGACGATTTCTTTCAGCCAGCATAGACTAAATAAAAACGATTCATCTTTTTATTTTATGATTTTTTTTTATTATTATTTATTTTTTCCTTTGGCACAGTTAAAATATATATATATATGTCTTAAAGGTAAAATTGAGAGAATGCTCGAGAGAATTTTTCAGAAATTTATATAGTAACCGTTTCAAAGGGCTGCAATTTATAAACAAAGTTAAGAACCCGATCCCCCCCCCCTTTTTTTTAAAGGATATTTGCATATTTAAATCGAAAAATAGCTATTGTAGTAAATTATGTAGAGCAATTGCAGAAAATGAGTGAAAATTCCATCATACTTGATTACTGAAAAACTTAGCAATTGAATCAATACCAATTTTGTAGCCATTTGAAATTAATTTAGATATCTGAAAATAAAATGTTTTTGACTTTTGTGTAGCTTTTGGAAGAACTTCGAGGCATTTTTATGAATATAGGAGGCTTGTCAGAAGTACAGTTTCATGGATACACAATAAATAAATAGGCTTCTTTCACAAAATTATACTGTGTAGGACAGAATTTAAATTTCATTTCAATTCACTTGACCACTATCATCCTTTATTTATTTATTTATTTTTCATTTAATTTAAACATAATGGTTGTTAAATAATATAGTTTTTATTCACTCGATGAAATTATTTTACCAGCTAAATACAAAGAATTATAAGTAATAATTCTATTCAATGTACGCTTTTTCTAATCAAAATTTTTTATAATGATATCTTTAAAAGTAAATATTTTAAACTACAATATAGAAATTGCTACAGAATTGCTCTATATATGTTTAAAATTTTGTAATTTCTCTCCAAGGTATCGATCCATTTGTTATAAAGTCTGCAACAGTATTTATTTCCTAATTAATTTTCTTCAAGTAAATATCCATTAAAATAAAATTTGTTTTACAATGGAATGCTTGCTAATTATGTAATTTCGGCTTTAAATAATTGATATGTCTCTCATTTATATATAAATTTTATATATATATATAAGTCTGATTATTTTTATATTATTATTATTATTAAAGATAATTATATTTTTCTTTTATTGTTTTGTTAAGGGAAAAAAAAAAAAAAAAGTAGAATTTTTAGTATATAGTGCATTGTATAAATTAATGTAAACACCAGATTATTTGTTGGTATTGGGAATAAAAATATTTTATCTAACAACGCATAGACGAATTGAAACTATATTATCAATGTAATAATAATAACAAAAATATATATATATTTATCGAAGTATATTTTTCCTCATTCCTGTTAGTTTGAATATTTCATTGACATGTTTGGTATGAATCTGGTGTAAAAATTTCCGAAAAGTTCAAATCCGTCAAAATTTTTACTCTGTCTTTAATAGTTGTGAAATTAAAGAAACGGACTGTGCATTAATTATCTTCAAATTTTCGGAAATAAAGTAATCTATTAGCCACACCTAACTGCTTCGCACTCACAATAGGGGTTAAAAGGTTGCTTCCGGTATTCCCTCTTCCGCCAATATTTTGCCAACAGACTTTCTTCGCGAAATAATACATTCATATACAATTTATGCTTATCTATTACAAAAAATACCATGTGTTAACATAAATATGATTAGTTTAAATAAACAGTCATTTTTCAATTGCCAGAATTAAAAAAAATCGATTAAAAAGTTTATTACACTTAAATATAGTAAAGAACTATTTTCTATCGCAGAAGTACAAATTCTACAGGCTTGTACACACTTGTCAACTTATCCTTTCCCCGAGTATAGTCTGAACACTGATTCTAGACATGTTTTGATCCGCAGAGAGGAAGGAACATGCAATTTGCCTTCCCTTGTCAGTGAAATATCCCATTTCTGCAACCATGATTTAATGATTTGGAGGGAATCATGAAAAATGGCTGCACCAAGCTCCAGGAGGTTCAGTAATCATTTGGAGATAAGTGGACGAGGTATTGGCACATTAAGTTAGACTGTTTAGGGGTGCTGTTGGCCCAGAGTTTTTATAAAAGACAATGCTTGATATGCCACATCGAGCACATGTGGTGTCAGACTACTTGCAAACAGAATATATCACTTGAATAGATTGGCTACCTCACTCACCCAACTTGAACCTGATTGAGCATGTGTGGGATGTCTTACGGCACTGAATTTAAGCATGCAAAATTCCTCCTCAGACCCTCCAGGAGTTGTAAAGTGCACATTTAAAAGAGTGGTGTGCAATTCCACAAGACTAGTATGTTGTGGCCACCACATGACTTTCTTCTATATTTTCCTATACAAATTCACTCAATAAAAATGATTTATTAAATTACTATTTAAAAAATTTATCTTCCATGACAAAGCAGACAATTTCCATATTACAGAAGTAGTATAACACTAAATATAAAAAAAAGTCAATTTTATTCTCAATATTACATTTAAAAAAAAAAATGTTAAAAATGAAAAAAATTGATAACTTTATTTTAAATTATCGCAGATCAATGGTTCAACTATTCGTTTTAAAGGTATTGGCGAGCTCTTTTGAAATATACCTATCATGAAATTTTACTCTCCTCGAGGGGGCACTTTTTTTTCTCTTTATGCACATTTATACAAAATTTTGTCCTATACCACCATGATAAAAATTTAGAAAAAGCGGGATGGCAATGCAAGCTGTTAGACAATTTTTACCAAAAGTTGATATGCACTAATTTATGTCAATGTGTAACTACATACCAATTTGTATGAAATTCTGTGCAGTAGTACCTGAGATACAGTTACCACAAAATTTTGCCACACACACAGACAGACAGACATTTTCTAAAAATGGTCAAATCGTGTTCTAAAGCTCTTAAAATGTGTAAATCCATCAAAAACCCGAGGTCAAAAATTTTTACGAATCCAATACTTTCTTCTATTGAATATAGAAGAAAGTAACTAGATCAACACTTTGATAATTCAATGAAATCAAGATGTGAGGTATGCATTAGTCTAAGGTAACCATATACACCGTTAAAGAAAAAAAAATTCCACAAGAAGTCACTTAATTTTTTCATCGTTTTCCAATTTCCATAAATTTTGTTTTAATTTCAATATTTTGCAAATAATCAACAACCAAACATCGTAATTTATGTTAATTAATGATTTTGTATAAATTTCTATTAATAATATTTTATTAAATATCAGTTACGTTTTAGTTTTATTTCTGTCTTTATCCTCTAATTATGATGACCAGTGTACTAAAGTTGTAACATAACTGGTCTAGATGTTACGAATTTCTCTCAATTTAAAAGAAGAAAGTTACTGCCATTACATTTAATTTTGTATAACTAGCATATCCTTTTGCCCAAAATGGTGGCAAGTTGTTATTAAGTTGTTGAATATTAAGACAGATTTTTAACATATTATTTCATTTTAAAAAATGATATATTACTACATATTTTGTATTTTAATATAACAAAATTGGTTATTTCTATAATATTGTTCTACAATTGTCTTTTGTTATGCACTGTTAATATTCCTATTTAGTGAAAGGTTAAGCTGAGAATAGGTGGGTAGAGAACCCTACAGGGGTTAATGAGCGAAGCAAGTCGGGGGGGGGGGGGGGTGTCTCTCTCGGGGGCGAGGCTAGTGATTGGAGCGAACAGGAGGTGGAGAACCCTTGTACTACAAATATATATATATATAAAAGAGAGAAAGAGGGGGGGAGGGAGTTTGGGCACATTAGACCTAGAGGCACATTGCACAAAGCTGAATTACTACAATACTATTTATACTTCATATTTCATTTTTCAGCCATCAGATGACCTAGTAATGCTACAAATCCCAAAATGAAAACACATTCTACAATGGTAATTAACCATTTTTATTTCAGGAAATCCTATTTCAGCACTTCTGAATATTTTGAACTGAATTTATGCTGTAAAATAGGTTCTTTCATTTAATAATTATTTGTAGTCTCTTTAGTTTTTATTGTAAAGAAAATAAATATTATTACATTTTTTAAACTCATGAACGTGGAGCATACTGATCCACACCCTTTTTTTTTGAGGGGGGGGGGAGAGGGAGGGGAGTGAAGGGGTAGATTGGATTGGTTCAACCTATGCCAAAGTAATTAATAAAGAAACTTTTAACCAAATTGATACTTAGACAAATTAAATATCAATTTTTAGATAAATTGAAGCTTAGTTTGTTTCTTTCTTAAACTGTGTAGACATTACATCAAGAATTAACAATCATAAAGACATATAAAGGAAAATGAAACAATGTTAAAAAGGGAACAAATTAGAGAAATTAAATTATTACAGGGTTCATACTCAAATATGGGGAAAAAAATTTCCTGAGTTTTTCAGACAATTTTCAAGAAAATATTTACAAGAAATACTCCTCTAGAGAGTAGAGAATACATCCACTTCCACTGTATGGTGTTATATTACTGCCCATTATGATAGAAATGTAGGTAGAAATCATTGTTTACATTGAGTATTTTCACGATACTTAATCATTTGAATTTTGCTTTGAAGCTAAACAAGAAAAATATAATTTGACAGAAAAGAAATATTTGATTTTCCAGGTTTTATAATTGATTTTCCCTGACTTTTGACGAAAATTTTAATATTCCCTGAGTTTTCCCTAACTTTTTTTTTTAACAAAATCCAAATTCCCTGAGTAGTATAAACCCTGTATTAGCAAACGGCCATTTTGGAACCAAAGTTCCATCATCAGTGCTTATAAAAATTAAAAAAACATTAAAACATGAAAGAATCAGATAAAGAAAAATACCCCCCCACCCCCCCCCGCAGCATTCTTGTACTAAGACTATATTTATGAGTAATAAAATTCATATATGTGTATTGGTGATGAAAATAGCATGTTTACTATAGTAAATTACATCACAAGCATTAATGATTGTTTTTGGAGGAGGTCACAAAAGAACTTGGATACATTACTATAAGTAAGGGAATTTGTTATAGAAGAATATGCTTCACTTTAAAATTCAATTTTAATATATTATATAGTCTGTTAGACCTAAAATTTACACAAAGAGGCACAATATATATATATATATATATATATGTTCATCTGCCTTGAAATTTGCATTTTTAAATCCATATGGTTCCTGTTTCTGGTTGTGGCAGGCTGGGGGAGTGTTGCCGGCATAAAACTAGTGTAACCCCACAGGCAAGTCACAAGTCTTGCCGCCTGCCTCCTTCTTCCTATCTTGTGTTTCTTGGGTTGTTTTTTCATTAATTTTGATAAGTTTATGGTTTTAAGTTAAGATTTGTTGTTTTACTTTATTGATTCGTTTGTTTTGCAGGCTGTTAATTGGTGAATCTGGTTTCTTTGCATTGGTGTATTTCGTCCACTGGTGATTTTTTTTTTTTTTTTTTTTTTTTTTTTTTTTTGTTTTGTTGGTCATTGGTGTTTCAGTGATCTTGTATCTGTTGCTTGGCTTCTACTATGCTTAATAGATCATCTTTATTATATATATATATATATATATATACACACTTCAGTACATGAACGGAATGGAGCCAGAAAATAAACTTTACTGACCTTTAGTTCTAGCTAAAAGAGCTACATTCTGTGATCGAGTATCAATGATATAACCTTTCTTCCCTGAGCCTAACACAATATTCAAAAGTCTTTCATCTTCTTTACATCGCCTATTGTTAGCACCAACCATAGGTTGACTGCTCCTTAACAAAGCAGCCTAAAAAATACAACTGATTTAAATATTGTGTTCTGCTACATTTAAAATTCAGTGTTTTTTAAATGATTCCAACTATTTAAATTCATACCTTATTTTCTTTATGGTAGTAACTTAGTATTGGAAATCTTCCAAGTTGTCGAAACCCTGCAATTATTTTAAGTGTTTCATCATCAACACTTTTTGGAACTATAACAAGCTGTGGATAAGTAGGACATATCTATAGAAAATAATAATATAACAATGATATCATTAAATAGGCTTATTAAAAAATTAAAAAAAAAACTTATGTACAAGAAGTAATTACAACATAAATAAATTATACAAAGTTTGAGAATACTTATATACAAGATCAGTAGCGGCTCGTGAGATTCCTTTACAGGGGGGCTGCATAGCTGCATGTCTACGTAAGATTTGAGAAAAAAGCGAAAATGATTTTCTAAATAATCTGTTTTAATCGGGGACTTCGGGTTTTTAATGCGCACACTGAGCAAGAAGCAGAGCAATACAGGATACAGCATAGATATAAAATTTTATATTATTGGACTTTCATTACAAAAAATAAATAAATAAATAAAAAAAATCTGGAGATTTTATTTTGTTAACTTTATTTATTAATGATAATCAATTTTCCCCCAACAAAATATTTTTCATCTGTATGCTATTATTTTCTCCAAGATGGTACGAAGTATACATACATGATTGTAAATCAAATTTTGCTCATTAAAAAGATACACACAATGATTTATATAAAAATAATAATAAATAGTTTGATTACATACTTATGTAGATCTGTACAGTTCTTGCGATAATAACTGCAAATAATTCGAATCTATAATCCATGATAAAGAATTTCTTTTTGTGTCTCTGTACAAAAATGTATAAGTCCTGTACTCATCAAAACTATACAAATTGCGTGACGATTACCTATAACCTACCTACCAATTTTTAGTTCAATTGGATAAAACATTTAGGCGCAATCGCACTTCATAAATTTAAGTCCATTAATCAAAATGATAAGGAATTTTTCTTTGTGCCCTTGTAACAGAACTATAAGTTTCACATCCATCAAATTCTATACAGCTCGTTTGATGGTGACCTTTCACATACCTACCAGCTTTCAGTTCAATCGAACCAAGCATTTAGATGTTGTGATATTCACTCACATATATACACTTACTCACACCAAACAGATAACACTGTAAAAATAGCAAAAATGAGCTCAGGAGACCTCAAAACATTATAGTAATGTAATGCTCGTATCTTCAAAGTGCAATTATAATGATGCGTTTCATTAATTTATTTAGAACATCCTTTGAAATATTAATTAAAAGAGTTAACATTGGCGTAAAATCTTGCACACCACACAGATTATGAAATGCTTGTCTAACATTACGAACATTTTATTGTTATTATTTTTTTTAATGCGAACTTTACACACATGGTACAGTAAAGTAAAATTTACACATGGTACAGTAAACTAAAATTTCATTTAAATATGAAACCTTAGTATAATTAAAAATGAATTTCCAAAATTTGCTGCACATCTTCTGTATTGCCGTGCATTAAAAAAAAGAAAAAAAATCTACAAATGTGAAAACACTATTTTCTTTAGATATATTTAAAAAGGCTTGAATAGTATATATCAATTTAATTTGGTTTGATATATTATCCAAGCCAGCAGTGCATTCTGGGTGTTTTGTGTGTTCTCGTAAAAGAAGTATATAGGAAAAATAGTGCGGTCAATCTAAAGAACGGATATCAAAATGCTTAAATTTCCGAGCATATTTCTGAAAGTTCTCACTCAAATAGAAAGAGATGAAACGAAGTTATAAATGCTTTCTAACTTCGTTGTATGAAACTGTCAGAAATTAAAAATTTAGTAATCTTGTGCAGTGGCGTCGCCAGAAAATTTTTCAGGAGGGGGCAAACTTCAAATTGCAAAATTTCAGCACGCTTTTACAAATTCAGTTAGATTCAAATGACTGGTTGGTTGATTGAAGTGATTAAGTAAGCCAGTGTGTAAACATTTACTACAACAATTTTTTAGACATGCAGTTTTAGCTACAACATTTTACTTAAAGAAATTATACAACTTATTCTAAACCAACACTAATCCGGCAAACATACTGTCAAGTTAATTTAAAATCTGTTTGTAGGGAAAGGTTAGAGACTATAAATGCAGGTTGAATCGGTTTGACTCTAATTGGCTCTATAGTCCGGTCAAATTAGACCAAAAAATAAGAGTGAAGATACATAAAGTTACAACAAGCTGATAATCAGTAAAATTGTTCAAAATATAATTATAAATAAAATTTTGAAATTCCCCACCATTCCGGTGTATGGAAAAAATTTTACTCAAGGTCAAAGGTAAAAAAAATGAGTTTTTCACGATTTTCAGCAAAACGGTATTTTTATCATAAAAATACCTCAGACAAAAATTGTAGATCATAAAATTATCTACAAAAAATGTATCAGGTGAACAAAGTAGGCACGAGTGCTGCAGATAAAGCGGCAACACAGTGGTGTCTGTCACTGCTGTTGTCTGCAGCACTCGTGTCTGCTTTGTTCGCTTGACGAAGGGTCATGTTTTCTTTCGAGTCGAAGTTGTGTGTTTTTTTGCATATTTCGTTTTAACGCTAGCCCTCCGGTGCATTTTTATTATATATAATGTTGATTGTTAAAAATGGTGTATAAAACTCTAAAGTTTTCCACAAATCCTTAAAATTTCGGGCGGGGGGAGGGGTTTCAGCTCGTGAAGTTTGACTTGCTTCTATAGCAAAACTGACAGGACTGACATTCAGTAATATTACATTAAAACGCGCTGACAAATTTGTTCCTCTTTTAGCTATGATTAGTACCCTAAAAGTTCATGAAGAGAAAATGACTGTTGTCCCTGTATTATTGTTCCACTGCATGAGTATTACTGCAGCATTTCAAGATGAAATAGAAACATATTTTGTATATGAATTAGTTCCCTACCCTTTAACGTTGTTTGATGAGATCGGAATGCGTAAAACACAGCAGTCTGCCATTTATGATTGTTTTGAAAAGGTAAATATTGATATTAACAACACTAATGTGACATACATCATTGACGGAGGATATTTACTACATTGCGTTGTGTGGGATAGCGAAGAAACATTCAACGTAATCTTAGATAAATACTTTCAGTATGTACGTCGACATTTTGGTTCCAGAGTTACTGTCGTATTTGATGGCTACAATGATTACACGAGAAATATCAAAGCTGCAGAACAACGTCGTCGAACTTTAGAAACATCTTCATCTTCTGATATTTTATTTGATGAATTCATGACAGTTCCAACCAGTCAATGATGTATGTCGCATTAGTGTTGTTAATATCAATATTTACCTTTTCAAAACAATCGTAAATGGCAGACTTCTGTGTTTTACGCATTCCGATCTCATCAAACAACGTTAAAGGGTAGGGAGCTAATTCATATTCAAAATATGTTTCTATTTCATCTTCAAATGCTGCAGTAATACTCATGCGTTGGAACAATAATACAGGGTCAACAGTTATTTTCTCTTCATGAACTTTTAGGGTACTAGTCATAGCTAAAAGAACAACTTTGTCAGCGCGTTTTAATTTAATATTATTGAATGTCAGTCCTGTCATTTTTGCTATAGAAGCAAGTCCAACTTCACGAGCTCAAACCCCTCCCCCCGCCCGAAATTTTAAAGATTTGTGGAAAACTTTACAGTTTTATACACCATTTTTAACAATCAACATTATGTATAATAAAAATGCACCAGAGGGCTAGCGTTAAAACGAAATATGCAAAAAAAAAAAACCACGCAACTTCGACTCGAAAGAAAACATGACCCTTCGTCAAGCGAACAAAGCAGACACGAGTGCTGCAGACAACAGCAGTGACAGACACCACTGTGTTGCCGCTTTATCTGCAGCACTCGTGCCTACTTTGTTCACCTGATACATTTTTTTTAGATAATTTTATGATCTACAATTTTTGTCTGAGGTATTTTTATGATAAAACATACTGTTTTGCTGAAAATCGCGAAAAACTCATTTTTTTTACCTTTGACCTTGAGTAAAATTTTTTCCATACACCGGAATGGTGGGGAATTTCAAAATTTTATTTATAATTATATTTTGAACAATTTTACTGATTATCAGCTTGTTGTAAATTTATGTATCACCGAATGTCTAGATTGACCGGACTACTATGACAAATTTTATTTGGTTATTTTAATTCTAATGACACAGCTTTAAAGCTTTAATTGTAATTTTTTTTAAATAATTACTTATTTATTAGAATTTTCCAGGAGGGGGCAAGTGCCCCCCCTTGCCCCTATGTGCCGACGCCCATGATCTTGTGTTTTTAAGAAAGGTTCGACTGCTAATATTTCTCATAAAAATAGAAAAACATTAGTGACTAAAATACAAGTGAAAAAAAAATATATATATATACAGTGGAGCACCGTTTATACGTTTTTCAAGGGACCGTTACTGAAAAACGTATAACTGAAAAAAACGTAGAACTGAAAATTCATTTTAACATTAATACACAATAAAGTGTCATATTAATAATAAAAGTCTAACCAATTTTCATGATTTCCTTTACATTTATTCGAATAAGATATATTTTTAAGTGTATTTAAAATATTTTTAAAAGGTTGAATAAAAACTAAACGATAATTAAAAATATAGAAATTCAGAATTTTTTTTCAAGATTTCGATTTTTTTTTAACCTTTAAAGACAAAGCCTTTTGTTCTCTAAACGAAGATGACATTTTTGCAAACGATTAAATGGAAGGAAAGAAAAAAAAAATTCTCCAACCGTGATGTCAAATAAACGAAAATTTTCCAAGTCGCCCAACGGAAGTGAGTAATAAATCTTCAAATTTATAAAATGCCTTTCATACTCTATTCCTGGAATCAATTAAAAGAGTAAGTGGGAGGTCTTCAATTGGTCACTGGCTACTTGTATACCTACTATTCAACTCAGTCGCCAATTGCTTATCTCTGAAAAATTCTACTGATGCAAGTCACACATTGTTACTATAGTTCTAAGAAAAAATAATTGAAAAAAAAATAAATAAATAAATAAGAACAAAACATAAAGAGCATTTATCTTTTTTTTTTTTTTTTTTTCCTTAAACCTGGAATGAAACTCAAACTTGAAATTCTACAAGGAGAAAAAACAAAACAAAAAATGTGTAAGTGAAATAAAGAATTCACTTGTGTCGTATAAACGAAATATTTTAACATTAGAATTCAATGGAATGATTTGGGACCGAAGTCGAAAAACGTATAAATGAGAAAAACGTATAGATGAGAAACGTATAAAAGGTGCTCCACTGTATAATAATAATAATATTTATAATAATAACTTTATCAACAAAGCGATTAAACACTTGATAAATTTTAAATATTATGTTTAAGGCAAAATTTATATAAAAATTGAGATTCTGTCTATTCAATGTTTTTGCCATTGGCAAAGCAATAAACCGAAAAACCGTGCGAAATTTCCATGTAATATAAAAAAAAATCTGTTTGAAAAATAAATAAAAATGACTTCTATTTTCTCATATAATCGTGAATAATCTTCATGCTAAACTTTTTTACCTTTCATACATAAATAATCATCAAACACAGCGATTACCGCATTAAAAACTGTGAAGAAAAAACGTAGATTACAAAGGGAAATTGTTCTTTTCCAGCATTACCGAAATCCCTAATCAGATTGGAGCTGCATCCGATGCAGCTCCAACCAAATGGTTGAAACTGGTAGGGAAAACGAGTAGGGGCGGTTGTAACTGTTCTTTCCCTAAAGAAAACCCTTTTTTCGGGAGCTGCATGAATGAGCAGTCCCTTTACGAATTTTTGAGGTGCTATTACGTTTAAAAATGGTTAACTTTTTTCAGCTTTTTAATAATTTTTCATGATAACGAAGTAACTTGCTTTTCTATATGCATAATACTATACAATATAATAATATTTATTTTCAAAATATTTTGAAAGTTGATAAAATAATTTTTTCGATTATTTCTGGGGGGGGGCTGCAGCTCTGCAGCTCCTGCCACGAGCCACCACTGTACAAGATTGAGATTGGCAAAAAGACAAAAAAGCTGAAACAAAGACAGACATTCAAAAAGAAATACTAGAATTTTGATGACAAAATCATTATATTACAGAGTTTCCCCCCAGACATTTTCAGGAGGACATTGTGCCCTGCCTGCACTATGACTGAAAAAATAGCACCCTTCTTGCAGTGGTGTACCAAAGGTGAGGCAGAGGGGACGGTCTGCCGCGGGCCTCTGAAGAAAATTAGCCTTACGTATATATATCTGGTGAAGTTGTTGTTCCATTATTATAACACGAAACATTCCCTGCATTTTCCCTTTAAGTTATAGGTTTCTGTCTAAAGAGCCTTAAAGTACAAAGTGTTATCCTAGAGCAACAACTCCAAAACCAAACTAGTATATTGTGGCCACCACATGACTTTCTTCTATATTTTCCTATACAAATTTTCCAAGTAAAAATAATTTATTAAAATTATTATTTATTAAAATTATTTTCCTAATTAATGCATATGATTTCCAGCAGAAGATATCAAAAGAATGTCAATTTTATTCTCTATATGACATCTTAAACAATTGCAATTTTTTTTCTTTTCCTTAAAAATGAAAAACTCAATAACTTTATTTTAAATTATTGCAGATCGACGGTTCAACCAATCGTTTTAAAACTATGGATGAGTTATTTCGAAAGATACCCATAATGAAAATTTGCTCTCCTTGGGGGGAACCACCACCAATGATTATTAAAAGACAATTCCTTTTATGTACATTTATATGAAATTTTGTCCTATACCGCCACGTTAAAAATTTAGAAAAAGCGGGATGGCAACGCCACCTGTCGGAACATTTCCACCAAACGTTGATAGACACTAATTTGTGTCAAGTTGCAACTACATATCAAATTTTATGAGATTTTCTGCAGTAGTTACTGAGATACAGTTGCCACAAAATTTTGTCACACAGAGACAGACATTTTCTAAAAATTGTTAAATCATGTTCTAAACCTCTTGAAACGTCTAAATCCATTAGCGGAAAAACTCACACGTCATGCACATCAGCAAGCCCCAAAACGTCACTACTGCATAGCAACCAATCCGGGATGAACGCTGGCAGAAGACGTATGATACAACCGCTGCACACGGTAACGGGAGAAAAGTGGGGTTTGCAAATGAAGAAGCAGAGAGGGAATTTTTGACATGCCGTTGAAAAGCCAACTTACGGCGGAGAACGGGAAAGTCTTAAAATATTGATTATTTTAGATTAGATGGGAAAATATTAAATTGGTTTTGCCAAAAATGAAGAAAAGCAATGTCATGCAACATGACAAAACTCCAATTGTGGGGGGGGGGGGGGCAAGAGATTTTCATCCCGGGCCTCGAGAATTGTAGGTCTGCCATTGCTTTCTTGCCCTTCATCTAAAGAAATTGCCCCCTTACTGCCTTTTATTGAAAATAGCCTCCAAACTAAAGTTATGTTATAAATATAAATAAATGTATTGTGCATAACAATCAACGAATTTTCATACATCAGTAACAAGCAAAATTAAGGTGTAAAGAAAGTTAAAATTTAAAACTTTTCTTCTACTTATACATAAAATTGAAACTTTACAATAAGTGTCTGGATTTTAAATATTAAATGTGCCCTTAAGAATCCAAAACTGCCTTCATGAATCTAGAAGAAAATGTTTTTTTTTTTATTAGCAGTGCCCTATCCTTTTTTAAACCTGGGGGAAACTCTGATATTATAGTAACAAATATATTTTTTAAATCTTTAAACTATCGGGGGGGGGGGGGAACTATATTTTAGTATACTATACAGGGCTTGTTGTCTGTTGGTCTGGGACCACAAAAATATTCAATATTCAAAAATATACGTATATATAATTTCCTTCCTCCTCTATTTTGATAAAATTGCAGCAAAATTGACCTCATCCGTTATAGCGCTCATTGGACTCTAATTGGAATACAAACAGTATGTATTGCTTTGACCTCTTTTTTCACCCAGTGATGAATGCAGTCAAATGATATACAACCTATACTATTACATAAGTGATGCACTGTTCACTGTTGCTGTTTATATTTTTACAAACTTTTTCTATTTAGCATCATATTCTACATGTGCCTGTTAATTCATATTCATTAAATGTGTTTTCTCACCACCCTTTCTTTTAACCTTCAAAAATATTTTTTACAAATTAGACAAAAGAAACAAAATTCAAAAAAAAAAGGGGGCAACGTAAAAAAATTTATGGAGCAGGAAAAGAAACTTCTTAAAGGGAGATTTTAATATTGTAAAAATCTGTTATTGAAAGTTGAATTTATTGAATGGAAAAATTCCTTAAACAGGAACTTGTTAAACAGGTTTAACTGCATATATAAATGACTGACTCTCTACATAAACAGATACGTCTTTAATGTCATGAAATTCTTTTATGTGTCTCTATAAATGAACCATAAACATTGTATACACCAGTAAAAAATATTAAACATATTCTGTTTTTTGTGAATAACTGTTTGAAATTTGAGAAAATTTGGATGATTAAATGACATTATCAGAACACTTTTGTAAGATCCTGTACATTAATTATGAAGCCTAAGCAGTAAGCACACATATTCTCTATAGAAAACGTGAATTTAAGCATCTCAATAATGTATAATAATTTCATTTTGTACATAGAATACATACCCAAAACTACACAGCTAATGAATTACATGTTGCTCGTGAACATGTGTACCAAATTACAAGTCAATTGGATGATTTTTGTGGTCATTATCGCGAGACAGACACACAGACAAACAGAACCCAAAATCTTTTTGAGCCTCCACATGGAGGTCTTCACTGACATTTTGGCAAAAATAAAAAATGCTTTAAATGAAAATTTAATTTACTCTATTATTAGCAAAATATTTTAAAAACAATTTTTGAAGAATAAATCCAAGTGTTATATGGAAAGGACATTAATGAATTTAAGTTCTATATGGAGAAAGATTCTAGTAACTTCTCTAAGTTAATTGATTCAGCTTTTGCACTTTTGATTTGCTTAAAAAAAAAGAGGCCTCAATTTGTTGAAACGTTTGTTTAAAAACACTGAAGGAGGTTTCAACTTTAGTACATAATGTTGAGTATTAAAAACAAAGTTTTAGCACAATAATTTTCAAAAAAGCTACAAAATTCCTGAGAAAGTTTGAATTCCCCAAACTCTCAAAATATCCAAATCTGCAAAGGCTTGACCTGAGAGGGTAGAATACTCCCCATGGGGGTCTTTTTAAGGGGTCCTAGATTTTATTTACATCAGTTTTGAAAAGAACAACATGGACTGACTTTGGAAAAAAACAAAAGTAATAAAATAATAAATAAAAGAACATGAGTATGCTAAAAAAAAAATTAATTTTACAAAAAATTAAACTAGCATTGTAGTCAACAATCATAGCTGTCAGATAAAAGAAAATTTCTGTAAGAAATGTGTCCTTTATACAAGAAAACTAGTTTTACAAATAATTTTTATACAATATATTTAAATTCAATTGAAAATTAGAGATTTTATAGAAAAACATTTAATTCAATTTTAGACTCTCCCTGCAGTGACATTTTATAACTTGTAAGTTAGTGTTCTTCCACCAGAAAATTGCAAATTTTATAGAAAAATAATAGTATAGATAATTAAATTCAAGATTAGATTTTTTTAATAAAACTAGCTGAACATTTGTTTATAAATACAAATAATAGTGTGTTAAGCACTTACAGAATAATCTTTATTCACATGACTTATACGCCATTCTTCTTTGTTTTGTAATAATTTACTATATTCTACTTCAGGCAAAAAAGAAGTCCAACCATCTTCTAGCACATCAAACATTGCCCGATAATAAAAGGGATAAAAAGATCTTGGGTCCTCTGCAATTTGTATTTAAAATAAAACATTAAAAGTTATATTAAATAGATTTCATTCTTTATGATTACCTTTCATAAAATACAACATGTATACTATACTTTATAAATTATATGGGTCGTTCACTGTAAAAGTGAATTATCTCCTTGTAAATGCATTTTGAAATACGCTTTTTGCAAATTTGTCAGTAAGAAAAAAGTACAAGTATTCAATCAGTATTACCAATTTTTTAATGTTTAATACAAATTAGAGTTAATCTATAATAATAAAGGAAGATGTCTGTCTGTCTCTCTGTCTGAGCATCTATACATTCAGCCCCTATTGAACACAGAACTACAAAATTTGACATACGGGTGCTCAGAAGCCTGCCCGAGGGCATAGTGAAAAAAGAATTTAAAAACTTTAATTAGTTCAGGAGATATTAATAAAAATGTCAACCAATGTCTAATTAAAAAGCGAACCAATCGTATTTTCCACCCTCCAAGTAAAATTCAGCTCGTTCCTCAAAAGAAGAAACACAGAGAGAAAATTTTGCGTGTTTTTGTAAAGCCATCCCAGCTTAGCGGTTGCAGATATTGAATATACACCTGTACCATAAGAAAAAGCATTTATTACCGATTCTTACAGTACAAATTTTTTGAAAAATACGGTATTTTTATATTTTTTAAAAAAATTTTAAAAGGGGTCAAAATTTCTCTTTTTTTCGATCATCATTTTTTAATCGCTTTGTACGGCAGAGTAACTGTTCCATTTCTTAACAACGAGTATATTTAAAAAGGTCATTTAATCCTCTTTCGAACCATATAAACATTTTAACAAAATATGGATTAGTGATCCATATTTTTAGATTTTACGAAACATCGATTTTTTCACAAAAATTTTATAACTCAAAATCTTTTTGAGATAAATTATTTTCTTTTTTTTTCTTTGTACATAGATCTCGATTAGATGAATCATATTTCAAAAGATTGAGAGATTTTTTCAAAAACTGAATCCGTTATAAATTTTCTACATGCCTGCAGTTTTTGATGACATTCTGAATCCGCATTTGCATTCGAACAACAGTGGAAACTCTCTTTTAAGTTTGCAGATGGTATTCCAAAAGTAGAGCGAAAGAGAAAGATCTTTCTCTGATTGAGGTCACATGTTTTTGGATTGCGATTAAAAATTGCAAATTTCAAAATTCTTCAATTTTCTTTGTCGCACACGAAACTTACTATACAGAGTTTTTCATTACAAGACAAAGTTGTAGTTCAAATTTCATTGATTTCAGAGAATAAACAAAAATTTACATTTTAATTGCAAATTAAATTTTATTCTAATACGCGTATTTCAAATTCTAATTATGATTAAATTATTTTTAATTAATACATCATTCAAAAGATACTTTAAAATTCTTTTAATATTATTGAAAGTGGAATTTGAGATTTCACCTTATTTACACATTTTGAGGTGTCCTGATTATGTTTTCTTTTGTATCTCAGCTACTAATTAAAATAATTTCATAAGTAATGCATCATTTGAAAGCTTTGTTGATTTGGAATCGAACAGTAGATTACAGAAATTTCTACTGCCAGATGGCGCTGTAATATTTTAAAATTTCAATATTTTAAATTCTAATGAACGAGGAAGGTGTTTAAGTTCTAAAACGGGAATAAGGCGCCACAGGCGCCACCGAGTGGGACTTTGCTAAAGTCAGAAATTTGAAAGATCATAACCTGGTGAGCAAACAGGCTGTTTCAGATATTGAAACTGAAAGAGCTACCGCAGGCGGTACCGAGCGGGGATGTACTGCAATTAAATTATTCAATAAAGCTATTTTCACTATATGTTAATAAGCTGTTGTAAGACCTGAAACTGAAAAAAGGCGACGCAGGTACCACCGAGCGGGAGTTTCGTAAAGTCGGATTTTTCAATGATCGCGAACCAGCTGGTCGCCGAAGACGGCTAGTAATTTATAAATTATAAGAAAATTAATTTAAAGTAACTTAGACACTTCCCTTTTGTAGTGAAGATTTAGAAGTTTTAGTTCTTTCAAAAAACAAGTAATGCCATCTATGGAATTTTAATGCAATTATCAGAGTTTTTCCATTTGTATAATGAAAGCTTTAACTAAATGTGATACAATTAAGCAGATTATATTTTTCTGATTAATTATCATTTTAAAAATATCGAGTTACACCACTTTTACAATGAACGACATGTATAAGAAAGAAAATCATTTATGATATAAGTGTAAAAGAAGAAAAGCTTGATAATAAAATGGATAAAAAGATCCTAGATCTTCTGCAGTTTACATTTAAGATAAAACATTAAAACTTATATCAAATATATTTTATTTTACAGTAATCCACAATAAAATAAAATGTGCACATATTTTATAAATTACATAAAAAATAATTAACGTTATACAAATATCAGAAAGATTAATAATGATAATGCCTTTCAAATATTCTGATATTCTATACAATTCTTGTTGACATAACCAAGATGAGAGTCCTTATACTATATGACTATACTACTTATATGACAAATGCATCTAAATATTATAGTGATAATTTCGAAATAATTAGAAAAGATTTATCATCTTAATAAAGAAAAATTCACTAATTTTTTAGATGTCTAAAATGAAAGTTCTTTTTATGATATGACAGACATATAATATTTCAATAAAACTTTTACAACAGTAATTTATCAAAACTTCCTTAATAAAAAAAATGAAAGAAAAAAAAAAAAAGAGGGAGAGTAGATTAAAACATTTTAAAAGCACTAACTCACAAACAATAGTGCATATTAATTTTTCTATGTGACCAGTTAAATGGGTTTTATTGTTCTAGATAGATATTAAACAGAAAATCATTTGAATGAATATTTAAAAGTCTCAAAATACAATTGGTGATACAAGATATTCCAAAAACTGTTATTTGTCTTGTCATTAATTTTATATTCAATAGACTGATGTTTCTTATTTCAATCATGAATAAGGTGATACTTAAAATTCATATTTGATAACAATAGAAAAAAAAATCATGTAAGCTCATCATGGAGGCTTCGAAACCTTCTAATACTGTAAGACATGACTTAAAAAAAAAAAAAAAAACTGTTTAACGATACATTGATCAGTATTTATCTGACAAAACGTATGAGATCTGAGTAATACATTAAGTAGAATGTAAACAATTACAAGTCTTTCCAGCTCAATCAAAAGAGTATTTGATTTCTTTGTTTTTATCAAATGATTGCTAATTTGAAATAAGACAGCAGATAAATTGATTAATGAATTTCTTTAAGACCATGATAATGGCTATGTGCATATCGAATTTCATGAAAATTGGTTTTAAATAGATTTTTTATCAAATGAAAATTTTATGTGACCATCATTTTGAAACAGTATAGTGGATCAAGGTTATTAATAAACATGGGGATTGACATGCAAAGTTTCAAGTAAATTGGCTTTTAATACATTTTTTATCAAATGAAATTGTTATATGATCACCATTTTGAAACAAGATGGTGGATCAAGGTGATCAATAAACTTGATTGAAACCATGGGACATGACATGCAAAGTTTCTACTAATGTATATATTTTTCTTAATGTGTGGCTACTTCTAATGTATACATTTTCCTTAAGTAGAGGTTTTAAAAATTCAAAATTCAAAAACAGTGAAAAATGATTAATAAAACATTTTTAAATTACGCTTTTGTCAAAATTTCATACATGCAAGTTAAGCATTTTACAGTGAATATATCAAAATAATGTAGCACCTTAATATAATTAAAAATCTATATAATATTTCTCTTACGTGGACCAGTTATGATTAAATTTTGTTGAAACAATATGAGAGTGACATAAGGTGTTATCTGATCGATCAATCCAGACCCAAACCATAAATTCGTCTGCTAGAGGCAAAGCGATTGTTATAACTGAGCCATTTTCAATTTCAGTGTATAAATTTGTTTATTATTTATCCTCTATTTTTGTAAGTTCACGTGCTGAACAATATGTCAAAGAAAAATAATAGTGCGTGATGGCAACATCGTTTAGATGTTTTGAATTGAATTGACTACGAATGAATACATATATTTTACTTGAATGAAGAATATATCCAGAAGAAAACTAGTATGCTGTGGCCACCACAAGACTTTCTTCTATATTTTCCTATACAAATTCACGCAGTAACAATATTAAAAAAAATAAATAAATAAATAAATAAATAAATACGATTTTTTTTTCAAAGTTTTTTTTCGTTTAAAAAAAAATCGATAACTTTGTTTTAAATTATCACATATTTATAGTTCAACCATTCGTTTTAAAGATATTGACGAGACCTTTCGAAAGATACCCATCTTGAAAATTTACCCCCCCCCCCCCCCGGGGGTACTTTCCCCTGGGGGGGAAGCGATGACCGAGATATTTTTCCTAATTAACTACTACTATTATCAATAATTCATATTAATTTCACAATCACAGGTTAAGAATAACTCCCATTATGTACATTTATTTGTCCTATACTGCCATGTTAAAAATTTAGAAAAAATACGATCACAGCACCACCTGTTGAGTGATTGATCCCCAAATCTAATCAGCCCCAGTTTATGTCAGGGGCCAACTAAATACCAAGTCTGGTTAAATTTCGTTAAAAAAAAAAAAAAAAAAAAATACGATTTTTTTTCTAAGTTACTTTTTGTTAAAAGTAAAAAAAATCGATAACTTTGTTTTAAATTATCACAGATTTATAGTTCAACCATTCGTTTTAAAGGTATTGACGAGACCTTTCGAAAGATACCCATCTTGAAAATTTACTCCCCTCGAGGGGGGACTTCCCCCCCAGGGGGGTTCACGAGGCTCCTACGCATACAAATTTTTTTCCCCAGTTGACTACCTCTATTATAAATAATTCTTGTAAATTTCATAATGATTACTAAAAAATTATTCTCTTTATGCACATTTATACAAAATTTTGTCCTATATCACCATGTTAAAAATTTAGAAAAAGCGGGATGGCAACGCAACCTGTAAGACAATTTTTACCAAAAGTTGATAGGCACTAATTTATCTCAAGGTGCAACTACATACTAATTTGTATGAAATTCAGTGCAGTAGTTCCTGAGATACAGTTGCCACAAAATTTTGTCACACACACACACACAGACTGACAGACAGACAGACAGACAGACAGACAGACAGACAGACAGACATTTTCTAAAAAGGGTCAAATCGTGTTCTACAGCTCTCAAAACGTGTAAATCCATCAAAAACCCGAGGTCGAAAATTTTTACGAATCCAATACTTTCTCTATATTACATATAGAAGAAAGTAAAAAAGAGTTAAATGAATTTAATGCTTTTAATTTTTATGTAAAATATGAGCGTGTGCTATCTTCAAAATTTGTTAAAATGTAAAAGATTATGTGATGCGTGTGGCATCCACAGTTTTGTTTTTTAATTCAAGAAATAGAACAGAATAAAGTTAGCAACGATGTTAGTTGCATTTTTTCATATAGTTTGAATTTTTAATTTTAGTGAACTACTTTTTACCGTAGGAATAATTTCTTATGTTTAATGTTATAGGGAATTATTATATGAGCATAAAAGATGCTACTTTAATAATTTTAAAGTGTAAATAAGTAGTATTGGCGTCCGCCTTTATACAGTTTAATTTAGTAAGAGAAAAGCTAGGAATTTGCGGTGCTTATTCCGTTGCTTTACATAAAAATACTGGAGTCACTGCGACAGGACCCTTCAAGTGAAGTAAAATTATTTTGATTATATTAAGATTAAAAAGATGTTTAAAACCGTTAAAGGATTTAAAAAAGAAGATTTGAAATGGGTAGCCGAAGAAATTGGAGAGACTTTGCCTTCGACGTTCACAATAGCAAGCTTAAAAGAGCTGATTTTAAATAGTAAAGAGTATGAAAAGGATCCCGAATTTGTGAAAGATATTTTAGAAAATGCTATAGCTGAAAGAAAAATGAAAGAAGAGAAACAAGAACAAGCTTTGAAAGAAGAAAAACAAGAACAAGCTTGGAAAGAAGCTGAGGCATTAAAGCTGGAAAAAGAAGCAGAACTGGAGAAAGAGAAATTAAGATTGAATCATGATTTAGAATTGGCGAGAATACAATAATCTGGGCAAATTCAAACTGATGCTATTTTAAGTAATTATGAAAATAGTACTATGAGACGAAAATTTATTTTACCTAAGCTGGAATTCAGGAAATTTGGCGGAGAAATTAAGGATTGGTTGCCTTTTTGGAGCCAATTTGAACAAATCGATAAAGATGATGAGATTGCCCCAGAGGACAAGTTCCAGTATTTAGTACAAGCAACAATCGCTGGTTCACGCGCAAGAGAAGTTGTTGAAAGTTTCCCGCCAACTGGCGCCAATTATTCAAAGGCAGTGGAAAGTTTAAAGGCTCGTTTTGGCAGGGAAGATATTCTAGTAGAAGTGTATGTACGAGAGTTATTGAAATTGATAATATCTGTGCAAACAAAAGGTAGATTTGCATTAACTTCATTATATGATAAGCTTGAGTCATATTTACGGGCGCTAGAAACATTAGGTTTTACCACTGATAAATATGCCTCCATTTTATACCCTATGGTTGAGTCTTGTTTCCCAGCAGACTTTTTGAAGGCCTGGAATCGCTCGAATCTCTCTTCTTCTAATACGGATGCTAAAGGAAGGTTGAATAATCTGATGCATTTTTTGAAAACGGAAGTAGAAGGTGAAGAGAGAATATCTTTAGCTGTAGCGGGCTTCGGTTTGACAAAGCGTGAAGATAATAAATATTCTAAAGGGAAAAACAGTGCAAGTGCAGACTATATGCGAAATAAGATATCGACAGCTGCAGGTTTATTGACAACGTCTTCTGCTTTAGATTTCAAAAGGGTATGCATTTTTTGCCAAGGCAAACATTTGAGCTCTGAATGCTTTTCAGCTCGAAAATTGTGTTTAACTGAGATACAAAAGATTGTAAAGGATAAAAATTGCTGCTTCGCTTGTTTGTTACCTAATCATACAGTGACAGGGTTGCCAACTTTTCAAAAACAGTTTGAGGAGTATTCAGAGAAATTTTGAGGAGCATTTTGGCTACTTTGAGGAGCAATTTTAAAAATACATAAAAAAAAAAAAGAAAGAAAAAAAAAAAAGAAAAAAAAAGAAATGAAAAGAAATAAACTACTCACAAAAATAAATTAACAATAATCATATGAAATTTAGAAATATTTATTGATAAACAAATATATTTAGCAAAACAGTGAAGAGAGATAAGAATGGGAAATGATTAAGTCTGAATATAAGCTTAAAACCCAAAAGTAATTTGTTTTTTGCATAATGGCATATTTTCCATGCATAAATAAAGGCAATATATCAAAGTAGATTATTCAGTTACATTTAAAAAAAAAAAAAAAAGAAAGAAAGAAAGAAAGAGAAGCACAAAGGGGAAAAAAAATTAATTTCGAACAATTTTCATGAATGTCAAAATAATTATACTATCACCCCAGGAGCAGAAAGTGCTTAAAACTGCGACGCACGTCGCAGAAAAATTGAGGCTTTTGCAGAACATTTCATCTATCCCCTAACTGGATAACGTAGATACAGCTAACATTCTAAAATTAATAAAACTTAGATATGTTCAACTGACCTGTAAATCTGTTAGCATACTAGAAAATTGCTGGAAACAGTCATTGTTTCAATGTATAGACAAAATTTATAAACATTTTGTAAGTAGTATATCCACATTAATGTGACAATATTAATGTCAAAAGCCATTGAAAAAATTGCAAATTCTGGGTGTATTCTTCAGTTTTAGATTATAAATATTTTACTAATAAGTATTATTTTTATGCTTATTTTGCATTTTACTGTGCTTTGACAAATTTGGACAAAATACCTGCAGAACATCTGCAAATTTTAATGTCTCGTTGCAGAACATCGGATATAATTCTGCTCCTGGGACTATCACATAAAAATCTAAAAACGAAATCATATAAATGTGTAAATGATCTCATCTCTAAGTCAACTCCCTCTAATCTGCATAGCTTGGGACCATCTGTTTTGTAAACTTTAGAATTTTGCAGATTATTGGTCATAATTTGTTTACTTATTTTTTTTCCCAGATACAAATGAAGATATAATAATAAATCATTAATGCTTTAAGTGAATGATAAAATAAAAGCATAATTATTTCAAATAAATCTTAAATAAAGCGTTGTCAATCGGCCTTAAAGTTCAGTAGCTTTGAATCCATTATTTTTATCGATAAATAATTAAAACAAACAATTTTTTTTTCTTTCTTTCCCCCTTTCAGCTTGTAGTTTTAATTAAACACACTCTTAGCTAATGTAAACAAATACTTGTTCCTGTTCTGAGTCAGCAATATTTCGATCACTAGAATGTTTTCTTTCTTTCTTTTTTTTTTTTTTCTTTTGTTTACTATTATTTATGAGTATTGTAGGATGAAGCGTGTGGTTCTTCAGCTAAATTGTAAAAGTTAGTTTTATTATTTTTATTTTCAAGATACGTTGAAGCTCTTTCATAAATAAAAAATAAAATTCAAAGAATAATGTTTTATGCGGCAACTGTTGGAAATGCAAAATCAAAAGTTGATAAAGATTGGATAACGATTTCTGCCTAGATGTGTGCAAGGAAAAAAAAAAGAAAGAAAGAAACAAAAAAGAAAAATTGTTTTTTTTTTTGCTGAATTTTAAACAAGATTTTATAAATAATGTTTAATACAGTTTATATATATATAAATCCTAACGATATCAGTCATTTAATAACGTAAGAAAAAGAAATATTTTTAATAAGTAAGTGTAATGCTTTTTGTCTAGCAAAATTTATATGGGTATTGCATTTTTAATTAAACATTTAGATATTTTTACTTCCATTACCCTACTACCGTAGGTAATGGAAGTATTGTATTCGGTCTGAAAATTCGATATCGGGTTTTCACCTGATTTACACGTTTCAAGGTCCCCTGAGTTCAAAAAAGTGGTTTTTGGCAATTGGTCAGTGTGTATGTATGTGTGTGTGTGTGTGTGTGTGTGTGTGTGTGTGTGTGTATGTATGTGGAGAATCTTCTGGCTACTATAGCTCAGAAACTAATAAAGATAGAGCTACGAAATTTTAGAATTGAAATACGTCTGGTGTACAGATGAAATTTCCAAATTTTGGTGAAAATTGAAAAACCGGAAGTGGGACATCGGAAACCGGAAGTGGGGCCGTAAGTCCGTATCTCAAAAACGGCTCTAACGATTTTCTTCAAACTTGCTATATAAACACTCTGTTAGATGTCCTTTCGAATGATATAGTTGGTTAGTTCAGGAAAATTGATAGGCGTCCTGTATAAATAGCTCAATTTCAGGCCTCGCAAAGGCGTTCCTTTAAAAACGGTTGTACGGATTTTTTTCAAACTCGCCATTTTAACTCACTTTTAAATATGCTTTTGTATGTAATTATTGTTTTCCTGTCAATAATTGAGTTTAACCGGAAGTGGGACATCGGAAACCGGAAGTGGGACCGTAAGTCCGTATCTCAAAAACGGCTCTAGCGATTTTCTTCAAATTTGCTATATAAACACTCTATTAGATGTCCTTTCGAATGATATAGTTGGTTAGTTCAGGAAAATTGATACGCGTCCTGTATAAATAGCTCAATTTCAGGTCTCCCAAGGGCGTTCCTTTAAAAACAGCTGTACGGGTTTTTTTCAAACTCGCCATTTTAACTCACATTTAAATATGCTTTTGTATGTAATTATTGTTTTCCTGTCAATAATTGATTTTTTGTAAATGTTGGTATCTCAAAAATGGCTCTAACGATTTTCTCTTTAGGTCACTTTTATGTTTTCTGATCACATTATCTCTCAAAAATGCATATAATGCGTGTAATAGTGGGTAATGGAAGTCGTGTGGTTGTTTCACACCAGATTTTTTCAGTGTCTGCCACTATTCAATTTTATGTATTTAATAAAAAATATTTAATTAGGTGGTCAAGACTGAATTTGCGGAGCATAAGCATTACTTCACGGAATTGCGGAGTTTTTAAAATTTTCCGGAGAAACTCCGCAAAAATTGGAGCAGTTGGTAACCAAGCAGTGAAAAAATGTCGAGCAGTTTTAAGATGCATTATCTGTTCTAAGAAGCATGTGCCTTTGATGTGCGATTTGCGTGATTCTCAAGGTAAAACTGCACAAGAAAAGGTTGAAGAAAATTCAGTCAGTAGCGAAGTAAACATGACAAATTTTAATAAGCAAAGTGCTAAAGTATTCCTTCAAACCTTAAAAGTGAAACTCATCTCCGAAAACAAGCAAAAAACAGTTCGTTTATTGTTAGATTCAGCATCCCAAAAATCTTATATTTTGAAAAGTATAGCAGAAGAGATGAATTATACTCCCATTCGTCAAGAAAAAATGATGCATTCATTGTTTGGCGGAGTTACAACAAAGGAATGCCAACATAATTGTTATAGAATAAAGGTTAAGGATATGAAGGAGAAGTTATGGAATCGAATTATCTAATGTAAGTCATTGCCGTGAAGTTATCGAAATATTGATTGGTGCTGATATTATGGGAAAGATGTTAACTGGCAAAAGAAAAGTATTGACATCTGGTCTTGTTGCCATAGAAACATACCTCGGTTGGACATTGATGGGCAAGGCGCCTCACACCGAAGTCTCAACAGATAATTTAGCAATGATGGTGACGTCTTTGTTTGTAAATGAAGCTGATATCTCAAACTTATGGAGATTGGACTTGATCGGAATAACAGATACAATAGAAAAGAAATCTAAAAGCGAGATTGACCGTCAAAAAAAGGAACATTTCTTAGAGATATTAAAAATTAACAAGGATGGTCGTTACGAAATTTGTCTTCCTTGGGCTGACAACACATCTGCATTACCAGATAACTTGAGTTTGGCTGTAAGACGTTTGGAAAGTACAACTTCTAAGTTATTATCTAAGAATATGTACGGAAAATATGAAAATATATTTATGGACTGGTTGAATGAGGGGATCATAGAAGAAGTTCCTGCTACCAAAGTGAACTCTTATGGTAATTACTTACCTCATCACCCAGTTATTAAAGAAACCAGTAGTACAACACCTATCCGTTCGGTTTTCGATGCTTCAGCAAAGTTGGCTAACCATCCATCTTTAAATCAGTGTCTGCAGTGTGGCCCAAATTTGATTGAGCTTATTCCAGATATTCTCCTACGTTTCAGAGAAAGAAAATTTGGTGTAACCGCTGATATTAGAAAAGCGTTTCTTCAAATTAGCATTTGTGAAAAGGATAGAGATTTCCTACGATTTCTATGGTGGAAAGATCTAAAAGAGAAGAAACTTAAAGTATTTAGGCATGCACGAGTCGTTTTCGGTGTAAAGTGTAGCCCTTTTCTTTTATCATCAGTAATTGAATATCACATCAAAAATAGTGCAAATTTTGAGGAAAGTTTCAAGCAAAGACTTTTGCATAGTTTTTATGTAGACAATGTCGCCACTAGTGTGCACAGTGAAGAAGATCTAAAGAAATTTATCTCGGACTCAAAGAAAATGATGGCAAATGGTGGTTTTGATTTAAGGCAGTGGGAATACGCTGGTGATCACGCTGAAACATCGAACCAGAAGGAAACTCAAGTATTGGGTCTGATTTGGGATAAGGTTTCCGATACATTAAAAGTCAACATGAAATGGCTAAACGATTTCAACACAGAAAGGATTACCAAGCGAAGTATGTTATCGGCAGTTCATAAAATTTTTGATCCTTTTGGTTTTACTGCTCCGGTGATGCTTTATCCTAAATTGATGTTACAGAAAGCTTGGAAATTAGGAATTAATTGGGATGACGAAATAACTGGTGAATTACAAAAAGAATTCCTATTATGGTTCCAAGAACTTAAATATTTAAACAATGTTAAGATACCAAGACATATCCAGATCACTCCAGAAAACTTACATGCATGCACAATTCATACCTTCGTTGATGGAAGTAAAGATGCTTACGCAGCAGTAGTATTCTTGAGGATAGAAAAGGAAGATCAAGGGGAAATAATTCTGCTTGCTGCCAAGTCCCGAGTTGCGCCTTTAAAGAATACAACTGTACCAAGGATGGAGCTATTAGCAGCTACTATTGGCGCTCGTTTCGCGAAAACTGTTGTGGATGCTTTGGGTTGGCAGGAAATGAAGAGATATTACTGGAGTGATTCCTCAACAGTGCTTGCTTGGATATCAAGAAATGAGAGCTGGTCTGTGTTTGTCCGAAATCGGGTTCAAGAGATACAGAAATTAAGCAGTCCTTCATCATGGAAACATATACCAAGTGAGAAGAATCCAGCAGACTTGCCGTCTAGAGGCTGTAAGGCTAAGCAATTAGCTTTAATCAGATGGTGGGAGGGCCCACATTGGATGAAAGATTCAGCAGAATTTAGAAACCACATGAACACTTCCGATGAAGATTGGAATGAGGAAGAAATTCAGAAAGAAAGGTCAAAGTCTACTTGTATGTTGACGAAACCTGAATTTCCATCCAACAATAACTGGTATTACAGCTACTTTTCAAGTTATGAAAAAATCATACGTTTAGTTGCTTGGATTCTTCGCTTTAAGCATAATTGTTTAAATCCTGATAAGAAGAGTAAAGGCGAATTGACGGTTACTGAATTTCGGGAAGCTGAGATAAAAACTCTACGTATGGTTCAAAAAGAATCTTTCTCTTCGGAAAGTGATGAAAGATTGAAGACATTACAAAACTGTAAGGATGAGCATGATGTCATTCGTTTGAAAACTAAAATAACTTACAGGAAAGATAGTGAAGATTTTCTCCATCCCATAATTCTCCCTTCAAGGCATGAAGTTGTTAAGCGACTTATTTTTTATATTCATGTAAAGAACTGTCATGCGGGGTTACAAATCCTCTTAAATTTGCTTAGAGAACGGTATTGGATCCTCAACGGAAGAAAGAGTGTAAAGCTTGTGTTAGCCAGCTGTGTGATTTGTAAAAGGTTTAATTCAAGGGCTTTATGGACATCTAGTGCTCCTCTACCTGAAAACCGAGTAAAAGATTCTGCCGTATTTCAAGTTACAGGCATAGATATGGCTGGTCCTTTGTATCTTAAGAACGATAAGAAGAGTTGGATTTTGATTTTCACATGTGCTATATATAGAGCTGTTCATCTAGAGCTAGTGACCTCTGCTTCCACAGATGCATTTTTGATGGGTTTGAGAAGATTTGTGGCTCGCAGAGGAAGATGCTCTGTTATCTACTGTGATAACGGAACAAATTTTGTTGGCGCAGCTAATTATTTGAGAAGCTTAGACTGGCAATGTATACAAAAATATGGGTCTGTCAACTCCATAGACTGGAAGTTTAACCCGCCAACGGCGGCGTGGTGGGGTGGCTTCTGGGAGAGGCTGATTAGGGTAATAAAAGATCTTCTTAAAAGAGTCTTAGGACGCGCCTGTCTTACGTACGAAGAAATGACAACTCTTTTAGCTGATGTTGAAAGTGTAGTGAATTCAAGGCCTCTAACATACCTTTCTGAAGATGCGACTGTAAAGCCTATCTCCCCATCTATGTTTCTTCAAGATATTCAGGAAATTCAGCTTCCAGATGTTGATGCAGTTGAACAAAATTCTTTATCAAAGAGGCTCAGATACAGGCAATCCCTACTCAGAGCTTTGAGAGATCGATTCAGATCCGAATATTTGGGTGCTCTCATACAGCGAGCAAATAGAAAACAGTCAGAAAAGGGTATCGCTGTCGGAGATATTGTATTAATTGGATCTGACAACAAGAAACGAATCCACTGGCCACTAGGCTGTATCACAGAACTTATTCCTAGCAAAGATAAGAAAGTTTGACTTGTAAAGGTTCAAACTTCGCAACATGAACTTTTACGACCTATTCAAAGATTATATCCTTTAGAAGTAACATCATCAAATAATAGTTCAAAACTGAAAGAAGCATACCATTCAAAGGAAACCTCTGCTCAAACTGTTAAACCCGTTGTAACTTCAGAAGAGGAACCAGTCAGATATAGCAAAGCGGGAAGGAGAATTAAAGTCCCTGAAAGACTAATGTATTGAGAACTACACCTGCAACATTTGGTTTTGATTATAACCTATAATCAAAAGGTGGGAGGATGTTATAACTGAGCCATTTTCAATTTCAGTGTATAAATTTGTTTATTATTTATCCTCTATTTTTGTAAGTTCACGTGCTGAACAATATGTCAAAGAAAAAAAAAAGAGTTAAATGAATTTAATGCTTTTAATTTTTATGTAAAATATGAGCGCGTGCTATCTTCAAAATTTGTTAAAATGTAAAAGATTATGTGATGCGTGTGGCATCCACAGTTTTGTTTTTTAATTCAAGAAATAGAACAGAATAAAGTTAGCAACAATGTTAGTTGCATTTTTTCATATAGTTTGAATTTTTAATTTTAGTGAACTACTTTTTACCGTAGGAATAATTTCTTATGTTTAATGTTATAGGGAATTATTATATGAGCATAAAAGATGCTACTTTAATAATTTTAAAGTGTAAATAAGTAGTATTGGCGTCCGCCTTTATACAGTTTAATTTAGTAAGAGAAAAGCTAGGAATTTGCGGTGCTTATTCCGTTGCTTTACAGCGATTATAAGTGCTTTAGTTAGAGATTTCAGCTTCAAAAATTTTTTCTAATACACTTGAAATGCACATTTGCTTAAAGAAATTGAAAAAAAAAAAAAAAATATGAACTTTATGTGCTGAAACATGTGCTTAAAATCTTATATTTATAAATATATTTTAAACAATTTAAAACCAGTTAGGCCTGGCATTTAATAGAGGTTATTCAACAGAAATTTTGTGGCGTCATCTATTATATATTTTTTAGATTTTTCACTCACTATAAATAGAATGAACGTTATTTCTTTTCATTCATTTATTTACTTATTTTGTCGATACATTTATTAATGAAGGAACTTCTGCTATGTATGGTGATATGGTAATTTAATTCCATCAAATTTTAGGAGATAATTGATGTTTACTATAACAATAATTTAATTCTAAGAATTTTTAACTTTGCAGAGGAAAAAATTATTTTCTAAAATTTAAATTATAATGCAAATGTCAAGGATTTAAATCCCTTGTAATAATTAGGGGGGGGGGCTTACATTTTTCAGTGATTCTTAAAGAAATTGATATTTATGAGATTAAATTATCATCTCATAAATTAAATTTAATGATAAGGATAACTCTGTTTACATGTGCTTGAATGCCATTAACTTCGTTAAGTACAAAGTTAACAGTGACTTGAAGTTAAAGGTATTCAAGCACATATAAACCAAGCTATCCTTATCTGCACTGAACCTACAAATCGTTAAAATGAAATAAAATATATCAAAAATTTCGCCACCCAAGCAGGATGTCCCATAATCTGGTCATAATTATACAAAAGAGAATACACCAACTTAATCATACCCTAACCATCAAAAAGAAACTTTAAAGCACACACATTCAATCCTCAACAAACATGGTATTTCAGTTAAAATTAAAAATGCTGCCAATAAAATAAAAGTAAATATACCCATAAAATTGAACTTAACACATACGAAATGATCCATAATGATAAAGAACCCATTTCTCCCCCCCCCCCTCGAAAATGCAAGCATTTACAAAATCCTGTTTCATTTTCATGGCAATACAAAAGGATGCTACGTCGGTATGCCTAAAAGGAAAATAAGCACCAGGATAAAAGAACACATACGTAATATAAAATATGATAAAGCATTAACCAAAACCTACTAAAAAGAAATATAAAGATTAATTTTAATGAAACTATTAAAATTGTTAACTACAATAACCCTAACTAAGCATTCATCCGAGAAACAATAGAAATAATTAAAAATTACAATGCATGCAATGGCAATGAATCAAAAGCCGGCCTAGACCCGCTTTGGTGCCACTTGTTAGAAGAAGGAAAAACCAGACAGTGACCAAAATCAATACTTAACTGCATCACCAAACACCATGATGGGCTGGTGCTGATTATGGAGGGGGGAAGACAGCCCTCCAAGAAAGTACTCCACCAACAAAGTGTATTAATTTAAGTTTTAGTTGATTATGCTTCCTTAAACTTTATTTTTAACAGCTGAATATGATTTCAGAAAAACCATGCAAACTGTACATCTTTTCTGGCTGCCATAATCCAAGAACTTAAATATGGCATCAAAAATTAGTGTTACCAGCAATGCTGTTTACGCGCTATAGCGTGTAAATTATGTGAAAAATCGGAGGTAGGACGTGTAAAATTTATTGTGGCAGGTCCCAGGGGACGCGTAATTTTTGTTCTTAAAGAAAAAATAAAACAAATAAAAATTTCAAACTGGAGGAAAGAAAAAAAAAAATTTTTAATATATTTCTTGTATAAAACTGACATTTTCCATATATTTTTAAAGCATTCTGCTCTGTAGAAGAAAAAAAAAAAAACTTTAAAACTCCATTTTACCATAAAGGAAAAATAGCCTATCCTATACGATAAACACAAACAAGCAGCCAGTACGAAATCAAAAACAAAGTTCCAACTCCGAGACAAGAAAGCGAAGTTATGATGCAAAAAGATTATTAGTAAAAAGTGTACGATACACTGAATTGCATCACTGTGTAATGAATCACCAATGGGTGCCCTCTATCAAAGCTTAGCCGAAATATGAAATTCGGAAAATGGTTGCAAAACTATCCTTTCAAAGAATCCAAAAACATTTCTATCCAATTCCAATACAATAAACACACTCGATTGGCATGAAAACAAACACAAAGTTCTGAAATGCAGAAATGAAGTCTCGATACGAAAAAGTTACCAGTTAAAATGTACCAATACATTCAAACACATCACCCTGCTGTGTTCTAAGTTCGTTGGAACCAAACAAAACAAATGAACCGGATGAATGAACGTTATTACAGGACCATGACATTATTATGTCTGTATTCAAATTTATTATTAAGAAAACCTAAGTATTAAAAAAAAGTAATATGTTTGCTGTGTTAAGCAAAAAATAAAATATTTTTGCTAATGTCAGAATGTTATTATTATTAGTATTATAGTAATTTCGTTTACAAATGAGTAACTACACTTCTTTTATTTTTTTTCTCTAATACATTAAGTTATCAGTACAGTTCATGGTAAGTCATTTTGGGGTTAAAGGAGGGTGGGGGGACTTTGGCTAAATTTTGTAATCAATCTCCTTATCCAATAAATCCTTATTTCTCCAAAAAAAAAAAAAAAAAAAAAAAAAAACTTTTTTCTCATTTTGTTCTTTTAATGCTAATAATTTGAAGGAATTTTTTTTAATGTTTCTAGGTTAAAATAATAATAATAATTAGCTATTATACTATATTTTCTCTCTCTCTCTTTCCTGTTTCCAGAGCACATTGAGCTAAATGTTTTCAGTTGTTTCTTAACAGCAACCACCTCCTACATAATATTAGTTTTAAGACAATCTCAAAAAGAGCTGGTTAAAAATTCCTAAAAAACTGTTTTTCATCTATGATAAGATAAAATTTTAATTTATATCTATAATATACAAATTCGTTTACATGGGGACCCACTTTTTGAAAAAAGGATCCAGATTTTTTAAACTCATGGGCAATGTTGCCAATTTAGCGGAATTTCCGCTAAATTTAGTGAATTTTTGACTCGATCAATTGGAAAATATAAAGGTTTAGCAGATTGGATTTCACATAGGTGCCAAGTCTCCCGTTTTTCAAGGGAGACTTCAAACCGGAAAATTTTTATAGCTGTTTTCGGTAATAGCAATCGTCGAAAATATATATAACTCCATTTTAAAATACTGGTGTCAATTCTGATTTAAAAGTTTAAAATGTTGGTAGCTCTGATTTTATATTGCACTGGTGCTACACTATGGGCAATTGAAATTTTAGCGGATTTTCATGTGTACTTTTAGCGGGGAAAAAATGTTTGTGTTGGCAACACTGCCCATGGATTCCAGGGACCCATGATTTTAAAAGTCCAACAGCATCACTGGTTACCTACTATTTCAAAAATCAAAGCTGGTATGCATAACAATTATAATTTAGACAAATATAGACAAATAAACGCAATAATAATATTTTAGACAAATATACACATTACATTATGAAAGAAAAACTTACTTAAATTCATTAACTGTTCAATTGAATTAGCAACATTATTACAGTCCTCAATATTTGGTATATCTAGCTGAAGAATTTGAAAATCTTTACATTTTAATATAATAGAACCAGATGTCAAGACAAACTTCTTCTCAATGGAATCCACCATTCGATACATCATCTAAAAAAAAATCACATTACATAAAAAGAATAAAACAAAGATTAAGTTTTTTGTATTAAATCATTTACATAAAACTAGTAAATATAATAAATATGGCTATATATTAAATCATAAGAAAAATGTTAAATAAGAACTGAACTATTAACTTCTAAAAAACAATTTTATACCCATACAATAACCATAATTACGCACTAAAACAGGAGGCCCTTGAAATAATAACCAATAACAACGCTGTGAACGACCAAGAGCACTACCTCATTCCTACAGTCTGGCAACAATTCCTACAAGAAACCAACTCAAATAAAAAATGAAGTGAAGTGAGGCAACGACATCAAGATTCCCCAACGACGTAAACAACGAAGTTTCCTCGTGAAGAACGACATTGTAAAAGTACTTAGCTTTGAACATGGACATGTAGATGTCTGAAATTAATTGCTAGTATGAAAAAAGGATTTTGTAAGGTATTGAACGTTTGATATAGTCAAATAATCCTTTTCTTTAAAATAAACTTAAACAATTTTCATTAAATTCCAAAGCTTAAGTCTGCACATCAGTCAGATTCCCCTTTGTTAATATATACAGTCGACTTGCATTACAACGACCCCATCGGGACAACTGAATTTGGGTCGTTATATCAAACTAGTTTGTTGTAGTGAGACTAAGGCATCCATTGAAAAATAATCGTTTCATTTTATTCATTTCTCACTTCAAATAATTCCTTTGCTAGCAAGCCTGTGCGAAATTTTCTCACTTTGTTTATCTCTTCCTTACCTTTAAAATTATTATTTTATAGACGTCATTTTTTTCATATGCATGAGTAAATTTATTTTTATTTTATTTTTTTATGGGAAAGTATATTTCATTTTATGCTGAAAAAAAAAATTGCAACAATTAAAATTTTAAAATGTATTTTAAGGCTTTTATTTTGATATTTTAATTAATATTTAAAAATCTAATTATATATATTTGTTGCAAATAAGGTACCAAATGAAAGGCGTAATTTTTCTGAATCCATGGTTTAAACAGCTTATCGATCGGACAATTAGATTTTTAAAAATTGACTAAAGTATGAAAATTAGGAGACAGAGTCCAAGGAAATCTCTTAAGCCTATAGTGTGACAGAATCAGCCATGGATGAGGGTAACTATATATGCTGATGGTCGCTATATCAAATAAATCAAAAATAATTTTGCAGATGATGCCTTTTCATTAAATTTGGTTTGATAATGGTTGCAAATGACATACTGCATGTAAAATATGAATTGTGTTAGAATTTATAAGTGAAATAAAATTTTGAAATTAAAATCAATTAAAAATATTAATGACTGAGAAACATTATAATTTTCTCAAATTTGACAAAAATGGAAATAATTATTCCAACAACCATTTGAATTAATTATACAGTATTTGTGTACCATAAAGTATAAATGGTACCATAAAAATTTTAAATGAAAGAATAATTTTATTTTGATAAAATTTACATAATGAAAATGAAAAGAAGGGGTATGAATTGTGTACATACAGTACAAAAATCAAATTTTCCTATCTATTTATGAACAACTAATTGCAAGTTTAATATTTTTTTAAGAATGCAATAATCAAGTTTTGATGTAATTTTGAAATTGGAAAGAAGCATTTTTAAAACTAATGATGTTTTCAAATTATTCATTTCCATAATTTTGATTTTCAAAAGAATCCGAAAGTTTGTTACGTATTTTCGCAACTCATTTTCGATTGTAGGATTACTTTTTGGAATATAATTCATGCTTTCATTATTTTCTACATTTAATACCTCTTTTGCCTTTCCACTGTCAATAATCTTTACGGGGAACATTCGATGAATTTTCATCACACTCCTTGAATTTGAGATAATCTGTTTGTTCAAAATGATTTCTGATTTTTTTTTTTTTTGTAAATTTCTTACCAAAAACAGCTTACATAGTTCAGATTGCTATTAAAAGGCTAACATCAAACTGCATCTCATTTTCTTGATGAAGTAAAATTCGTCGAATTCTATCTCTCTTTGTCTTTTTCTCTTTCTTTTTATTTAAGTAAAGTTCACATCTTAAACTATAAATTGAAGGAAGTACAGTCATTTACTGGGTCATTATATTAAGAGTGTTGTCTTTGCCTGGTCGTTACATCAGCAGGGTTGTCACTCAAATAGCAGAATGAAATTCCCTGGCTTTTCCAGGTTTTCCAGACTGTTCTAAGAAAATTCCAGTCTAGCCATATATTGTGCATTGGTTGTATAGGGCAAAATAATTATGGTACAACTTGAAAACACAAGAGTTACATAATATTACTCTGACCTAAGGACAGATTGCCCTCCATGCCGGGGTCTTTCTAAGAGGTCTTGTTTTTTAAAAATGGCGGAGGCTAAGAAAAAAACAAGAAAAATGACTCTATGTTGGAGGAAAAATTCATTTTTTTGGCAATCATTGTATGAAATTCCCTGACTTTTCCAGATTCTGGCTAAAATATTCAAATTCCCTGACTTTCATGGTCAATTTTCAAATTCCCTAACTATTCCAGGTTCTTCAGGTAGTGTGGCAACCCTGTACAAATATGAAATAACATTATCTTAATTAAATCTTATTATCTTATATCTTAATTACATTATCATTATCTTAAGTCAATCGGGACTTTTCAAAAGGTCACTGTCACTATATCGCGTTGGGTTGTTATAACATGGGTTGTTTACTGAAACATAAGAGTTATTTTATATCAGATATTTAAATAAATGTGAAACTATGTTATATGGCAAATCCGAGGCTCAACTTCAGATATTTTTTGAATTTCATGTTTTTTGAAGTGCACTTTATTTTGTTTTCTTTTTATTGAATTTTGTGTATTATCTTTGTCCTCTAAAATTTTTTACTTGGACGTACTTAGCCAGTTTTTTGGGTTCACTCAAAAACGCATTCTATACATAGACAATCAAGGATTGCAAATCAGAACAAGACAGGAAACAAAGTCATCTTGCTGAAAGTTTGAAAAATTTACCAAGAAGTACTCCTAAACTAGATTCTTCCCTAAATACCTTTGACATTTCTTTCATAAATTCATTTTTTTATATTTTTTAAACTAATGGTACTTTAAAGTTTAAAGTGCCGTGAGTAAATAAAGGATTAAAAGGAAATAGCTTTGCCAGGGTATGTACTTTGTCCTTTGCTTTATATAACTCACATAATAATAATTAAAAGAAAAAAAAAAATTATTAGACAACATAACAGAGCGAAACTATTGTATGAAATACTATCAAAACGCACTTTCTTCTCCCATCTTCCTAAAAAAGATCTATTTTTATTTAAAGTAAGTACTAATTTGGACTAGATCATGGGCACCGGCAAGGAGGGGCTTGATGACATCTTGATTTTTCAAATTTAATCTAAATTGTCTTTATCCTTCACATTTTTGATTAAGAAAATGACTTTTTTTTATTGTTAAATGAGAAGTAAATAGTTAAACTTCAAGATGGAAATTGTTTAGAAACTGATAAGAAATCAAAATGTCTTCCCATAGCCATAGATGATTGAGTTGGACAAATATTGTTGATGTTATAGCCAAGGACAGGACAATATAATCAAGTTCAACGAATTTCAATCACAAATTAAACTTCAAACTCTATATTTTAGCTAGAATAAAATAATAACCAATTTAGAAATTTAAGTTGTCTATTTTTAAGATCTAACACTAAATAATAAACAAACAATTAAAGTGTTGATTATTTACCCAGATTTCATCATTTTTCTCATTAGACGATAATATAAAATAATGGCTTGAAATACATAACGTTCCTTCTAGTGGTGGTAAAAAAGATCTGTGTAGAACTGCTTTAGTATTTGGAGTTTTGATGAAATCTGCAAACTCCATAGCTGAAAATTAAAAAGGAAAACTATTAATATATTAGTGATGTTCACATCTTTAACATTTTAATATGCAAACCACTATATTGTATGCATTCTATTTTATGCATAGCAGGTATGCCCGCTTCGCTAATATCACTATATTAAAGTAATTTTCAAAAATCACTAGCCACTATATTTTACATCACTTTATATAAATAAAAACTAAAAAAAAAAAAAAAAGTCCATTGAAATTGCTCAAAACCTCACTTTGGATCCCCACTGGCTTCGGCAGCTTCTTCTCTGCCTACATTACATCGATTACAGGACCCCACTGCTTGGATTTGCATCTTAACTGGACATTTCAATTTAGGTGCTCACTGGTGGATAATAGAGGGTGCTGTTACTATTCAAGGACTATATTTTTTGAGCACATTTCTTGTGCAAATTATCATCTTCACTCTATGACAACAGATGGCAGCATCAGACAATCTCCTCAAGTACAAAAATTTTAATGAATTAAAAAAAGCTAAAAAATCTTTTTTTTAATCTGGATTTGGGTACATCAGGAGAAGTCAAAATGGATCTCAATGCAAAGTTTTGTAGCTCAGGTTGTTGAATCAGTTGTTTACGTACAAAGTGACCAACAAACTTTAAGTTTAACTTTGTTTTTTTTTCTCATCATCCATAGGACACTGAAAGATTTTCTTTTATCAATTGATACCTTTTCTATTAATTATCTGCAAAACGTAACACATTGGCTTTTGGAGAATCAGCCCATGATCTTCATGTTATTAACATGACACTGTGATATATTCTGAAGGAGGTACAGAAGATATTTGCAACTTTTGTTAAAAGTCAATCTTATTATTTTAGTGAAACTAAAAAGATAAATACTTTTGTGCAAAACTTAACAAAACTTTATTAATAATATGAAATAGTACATAAATATGCGTTTTAACATCCTGTTCATACAGGAAAAACATACAACATGCATCACATATATATGTGATACCTAGCATGTGTAAAAATCACAGAGAAGTTTTGGAGAACCACTTCTCTCTACACCGTCATAATCCAAGTCTCTAGAGTTATCCTTTTTTGAATTTTTTTCTTCAAAATCTTGATCATATGCAAAGGAGGGAAAACTATTTTCCCACCTAGTTTAATGTTTAATAGTTCATTGGTGTTTGCTCGGCGACAAAATGTCTGGGTACCATCTTCGCCTGGGAGTGCAAGGCGGCAATATCAAAGTCAAGCGTGAAATTGCGGCAACTTTGTATCTGGGAATGTGAAAAGCCGCATGGAATGTCCGTTTTCATGAGTCTGCAGACAGAGGGGCACCTCAGACCTCACACTAGCAGTCGAGTACAAAAGAAGAAAACCTTGACGATGTCACAACGCTCTAACCAACTAAGCTAATAAACCATGGAGAAAGACTTTTTACATTTATCTTTCTATCTCCAAAGTCGATCGTTTTGGAAATTTATACTTTTTAAATTAATATTAAAAAAACTAATCAAAAATTCTGAAATCAGGACACCATTTATTTCATTAACATTTTATTTATTTTATTCATTTAAAATGCATGCATGGAAACCATGGATAAATTTTGACTTTCTTTATTCGAATGCATTATTATAAGCTATGACATCAGTTTTCAGCATTAGTTTCATAAAACTTTAAGTTTTTATTATTAAGAAGATTAGTATTATTATTTACTCATATTTCAGAGAAGAGCAATAAAACAATACATCATTTTGATTTAAAAAATGCCTCTTATCTGCAATTTTCACAACAATCTTTATAGCCATTTCCCTGAATAGCTAGATTTTGTTTTGATTAATAAAATAAGTGAACTAATTTTTATAATTTTGTATAGCGAACTGAAAATCCAGACAGATACAATAACAAACTGTCAGCTTTATACATTTTAATTTTTTTAAATGTTTGCATAATTTTTTTTTTTTTTTTTTTTTTGCCCAACATAAGAAGAAATACATTTATTTATTTTTGGTAACCATTTGTTTATTTCTTTTTAATAATTTTAATGTGACAATGGGGTTTTTATTTAATATCTTTTAAACTAATTATCCGAATGAACAAAAAACTATTAGCTAGATTTTGTTTTGATTAATAAGCATACCACTTTTTATAGCAATTGGCTGAATGGTGTAGCTTTGTATAGCAAACTAAAAATCTGGACAGATCAACAAACTTTCCGCTTTACATATTATAGATTAAACTAACTATTGACATAAATGAATTCAAATTGAGACATTAGAATAAAATTGCAATGTTCTTTCAGCACATGATAGATTCAAATTACGACTTTTTTTTTCTTTTTTTTTAAAGGAAAGGAATGGACATGGCTTTTAATGAAGTATTATTTTGATATCAATAAACATTTCCACACTAAAGATAAGTAGTAACTTTATGACAATTTTCCAGAGCTCATGAAATCTACAACTGATAATTTTGTTAAATATGCTCATGCTCAAAACTTTGAAACACAACCACAAACATTAAAAATTTTCATCATCAATGATTTGATATTTAGAGAATGTAAATCATAGGATGTTTAAAAAAGATTTCTAATAAAAATTGATTTTCAAAATAAAGACAGACATTTAAACTTATTAAATGCAATCCAACAGTTTGTCTAATTTCAAAGATCTTTTGTGAAATGTGATGCAAAAGATTAAAGTAAGTAATATAAAATATTTAAAATATCAAATAATTACTCTACTATAAACGGGATTCAAACAAAAATCTCTTAATTTAATGTTTCTATTAATCACCAAAGATTTCACACATGGTGTTCAGTGTTTGGGAGTAAGCCAATTGACTGTGCTATATCCTAGTCCTGAGAGCAAAGTGCCTTCCAAGGGGGGGTCTAAGGGGCCATAGCCTGTATTTACACAAGTTTCGGAATAAACTCTGAACGGCTAAGGCAACAGAATCAATTTGACACACATTCAATGTGTCAAATTGATGGGTTCTTGGTAGCTAATACAATACTAATTTTAATATTTGAAAGCAGGTAGTCTTCAACAATTATACCTTATGACTATATTTCAACAACATGGTAAATTAAAATACTGCTTCATTTCAATGGCGTTTTCAGGAAAGAGATAATAGAGATCGGAAGCCCTCCTTTAAGGGAACCTCTACTTATTGTCACCTAAAGCCAAAGCCAATGCTATTCTATGGGAAAATAATTCCCATTACAACTCACTTACCAATATATATTTTTAACTTCAGTTTTCACATTCAGAAAATTCACAATTGTTAAACTGGTTATCGTTTTTCCAACAAGTAATTTTCTCAATTTTAAATATTTTATTTTGAGGTTGTAAAATACCACTTTTAATTAAGTGAAATTTTGCATTTTACTAGATTTAAAGCAAATTTAAAAAGTAAAAAAAAAAATAAATAAATTTCTGGAAAATAATAACCAATTTAACAGTTATGAATTTTTTGAATGTGAAATAAAATATATACTAGTTAATGAATTATAATGGGAATTATTTCCCCACAGTACAATAACATTGGTTTTCGAAAATTTATTTTTTATCAAGCTTTATTATAAGATACGTTGATTTAAAAAGGCGAAGTATGTCACAACAGTAAACTATTTATCATAAATGCAAAAAATATAGTCTATAATAAATTATTGTATGTGTCAATTAGAAATAAAGCGTATAAATAGTTTAGAAAATTTATAAGATAGCACTAAAAGAAAACAGTTGTTTTTAATGAGTCATCAGATTTTTATTTATAACTTGATTAACACATAATGTTGGTAATGGTTGATGATTCAAATAACTAGCAGGCTTTGCCCGCTTCGCTGGCCACTAAATTTAAAGGAAACTCGTTTCTATATAGCTTTATAAAAATAAAATAAAATAAATTACTGAAATTGTTCAAAAGCTCGCTCCAGGTCCCTGCTGCATTCAGCAGCAATTTGGTCATCAACTGCAACTCGGGCGCTTGTCCCTATTACCTGCGACAATAGTTTACCAATGAGCTTCCATTTAGGTGCTTATTATATAACAGTTTCGAAATAGATAGTATCGAAAAAATTGGAGTTTCCCTTTTATATTTGAATCCCAGTTCCATGTGAACAACACTATACGTGTTGTTCACATGTAACTCGGACTGGACTCAAACGTAACTGAGTTTAGACAACATAATATTTGCTTTTACGTTATTTCATATGTTTTTTTTGTTTATCCAATCAACCATTAAATGACAGCAATTTCACGCCAAATATTACAATATGCTGTGACCGGCTACGTCTGTCGCATGAGACAATTAATTTTTTGTGTTTATATATAATTCATGGGTTGTAAACCTGATAGTACAGCCTTAATATAGTTCTCTTTGGCGGCTTTTGAATTTTTGTCACCATTTTAGACTTAATCCATTGTAACAATAAGACTTAATCCCTTGTAACAATATATTATGAGCGCTATTTCTGCCGTATTTTAGACAACTAATCTTTTTATGGTTATATATATTTCCCATTAAACATATTTTTATTTATTTATTTAAATATTAATTTGAATTTTTCAAATATTTCTGTTCGACAGCATGAGAGTGCAGTAACACACAGAGGTTCATTTGTTTGTATGATAAATTAGCATAGTGATTATTATATAAAAAAATAAATAAATAGGTAAACATTATCGTGTTACACAACTTTATTATGTCGCTCCATTGGCGGCTTTTGAATTTTTGTCGCCATATTAGCGATGGATTTTTTTTTTTTTTTTTTTTTAAATGAAAAAGGGAAGACTATTTTGCTAATAATTTTATCAGACTCTTTTTTGTTTATACATAAGAATCCTTTATATTCTGCTTATATTTTTAATGCTTTTTAGGTTTAAAATAGTGCTTGTTGAAATAAATTTCCTATCTTTAAAACTGCATTTGTTCTGTAAATTTTGTGTAAAAATAAATCATTTATGTTTTTATATATTTGATGCGCTACTTAGATTAAAATGGCTGTTGCTATATTAAACTTCTTGTCGAAAAACATTCGGTGTACTTCAACACCAAAATTTAAAAAATCGCCCAGCAGGATCTGTTAATGAAGCTGATAAAATCAAAATATGGTTCATAGAGTTTAAATAATCTATTTAAAAAAATTTTTAAAACCCAAATTATTAATCTATCGTATCACATACATAGATATAGTAATAATATATAGATTGATCATTGGGGACAAAAAAATTATTCCTTTTCACTCGGGAAAAGACGGCGATTTTACCAAAATATGGCAGTCTTTCCCCGAGTGAATACATACGGGAATATGCACGAATGTTTTAGCAAATAAAATTCATGAATAATTTATTTACTAAAGGTGAATGAAAAGCCCCAGATATAGTTTCAAATTCATTCTTCTTCTTTTTTTTTTTTTTTTCCTTCAATACCACTTAATGGCTGATTCCAAAGCTTTTTTTTCGGCATCAAAAATCTTTGCACGATAATATGGGGATGATAGATCTATATATATTATTATATCTATGATCACTTAATTTGAAAAAAAAAATAATAACTTTTGTTTATTAACCAAAATAATTGATGAAATTTGAAATGCAAGTTGGTCTTGTGGGGTACAGGTTGTATATTATATTTTTGTGTTCGTGAGAGAAAATTTGAAAGAATTTGAAAACTGCAATTTTTAATCCCTTTTAAAAATCATGTGACTTAATGTGAAGCAGATTTTTCATTTTTTTTCTCCTAACAGTTTCCACACAATCTTCTGCTGTTGCCACCTAAAATTCATACTTTAGTTAATTTTAAAAAATCTAATTGTCCGATTGATAAGCTGTTTAATGCATCGGATTTAAAAAAATTTTCCCTTTCATTTGCTATCTTATTTGTAACGATGCGACTGATATTTCTAATTTATTTTCTAATCTTTCTGATTTATTTTCCTCATTTTAAATAAGTGTAAGTTTTTTTTAATTATTATTATTATTATTTTGTCGAAAAAAATGGCAACAATTAAATTATGGATAAAATTTTAAAATTTAAATGTCTTATTTATCAGAATGATCAGAAATTAGAAGGTTTTTATTTTCACATTTTAATTAATTAAGAAAAAACTAATCATCCGATTGATAAGCTGTTAATGCATCGGATTTACTAAAATTCTCCCTTTCATTTGGTGTCTCATTTGTAACGATGCCAGTGATATTTCTAATTTATTTTCTAATCTTTCTGATTTATTTTCCTCATTTTAAATAAATGTACGTTTTTTTTTTTTTTAATTATTATTACTATTTTGTCGAAAAAAAAAATTGGCAACAATTAAATTATGGATAAAATGTTAAAATTTAAATGGCTTTTTTTATCAGAAATTAGAAGGTTATGATTTTCACATTTTAATTAATTAAGAAAAAACTAATCAAAAATTCGAAAATCTGACTTCGATGTGCACAATGACCCTTCGAGATGACTGTCCGAGCTACCGTTTTCGAGATCAGTGAAATATACATACAAATATTGCTCACTTAATAGTATAAGATAAAGCACTTATATTTTTTGCTGAAACAGACGATAATGTACAAAATATGTTATTTTCGTTCAAGAAAATTTACGTACGAAGTAAAAAAAAAAAATTTACTACGTAATAATTTTGACGGAAAGAAAAAAATATATTCAACAAGCAAAATTACATTAATCAACAAAGATATTTTACTAATATTATTACAAAATTAATTTTATTACCAACCGCTCAGGCAGAACAGAAATCTTGATGATTTTAATAAATGTCAACAAATATTTTAATTCACTTCACATCAATAATCAAACCTTACTAGCAAACAGCATAGCAATGCAGTTGAATGCCAAAATTTTATAACTTGCGAATGTTTACAAACAAACGCTTCGTCAACCAATCTATCATATTTACAATAAGACTAGATCCGTGGACGCATATTTTTTTTTTCCAACGCACTTCTGCTGTCAGAACTGCAGCAGGCAATCTGATTGGTTGTTGCTCTTGGCAGTGTTTGAACGTACTTTGGCGATTATTACACTTGGCGAAAATGAATGGACTGGACCGAGATTCGTTCTCTTTCCGTTCCCTATACAAGACAAATAATCCGCTAGAAGAACTAGAACTTTTTTGCTATTTCATTTTGTGTTACCATTGTTTGCGATGAAGATAAAAACATATTCGCATATTAAACTCATTTTTGCCAAAATTAAAAACATGTTGAATGATTTTAATTTATTTACTTATAGTTATCTTTTTATTATTATTTATAAAAGTACAATCGTTTGCAAAATTTACTCAATGTAAACAAACAGCTATTGTATGTAAAGCTTTGCCAAAAAAAAAAAAAAAAAAAAATGAAGAGATTGATCAATTCTTCCCAGCTCATTTATTTATTAACAAAATCAAAATATGATAGTGTCCAAATTAGAAAAAAGCATTTTTGCCTTATAAAATTGTGTAACTTATTGTTTTAATTTTATGATTAAATATTTACAGTAGGTATATTAAAAAAAAATCCTCACATTCTTATCTATAGCTGTAAACTTCTACTACCCATTTTTCCCCCTTTTGTGCGTTGAGGAGGAAAATAATCCAAAAAAGTAATTACCTACATTTAAAAGAAATGCAAGCACAACATTTGAAAAATTTCCAAATTATTTGTAAGCATTTAACATTTTTTTAAAAATTTATTATATACAAACTTCCTCAAGCCTTTGTTGGTGGAAAAGCATCTTTCCATGCTTTAAATGCAGTAATAATATTAAATTGTTATTAGAGTCCTGCATTGGGTCGAGTACCCATAGGTCACCCGCTTTGAGAGTTGAGTTTCCATTAATTTTTTACCCGCTGGCCTACCTACAAAATGTTGTTGATGGAAATTTTTCTTTATGTTGCTTTTTTATGAATATAATCTATTGAATGCAGAGAGTGGATGGCGTTCTCCTCCTTCATAGCAGTTGAAAGTAACGTGATACATATAAGTTTAATTTATAAGAAAGATATGCATAAATATTAATATTTAAAATATTGTATGAGAAAATTATTTGTCTTCAAATGTATGAGGGGTCTGTTCAGACAGGGTTCTGTGTTTTGCAGAAATTGTGAAAAATCTATACAAGTAATTTTGTGAATCAAAATTTGTAAGAAGATCAAGTTCTTCTGTCTATAGCAGCTAATTATATTTTAAGTGTCTTTGTACGCACTATAGAGATGCAAAAAACCTGGGAATTTAAAACCAAGGGATAAAACCTGGGAGTTTTGGGGAAAAAACTGAGAAATTCAGGAATTTTGCGGGGAAAAAACAAATTAGAAATCTCTAAAGCAAATATATAATAAGTTGTTTACTTAATATAAATGGCAATTTTAAGGACTTTGATATACTGATAATCTTATAACATTATTTTAATTTATCATTTTACTTTCAATTTATCGTTTCAATTAGTCGTTATGTTTACAGTCTGTTAGAATAAGCGAGAAGGAGTAAACAATTTTTCACTTGCAGAAGAAAAAATGGATTTTAGAATTAGTGCAAAAGCACTGGAGCATCATTGGGAAAAAAAAAAAAGATGCTGTCAGTGGAAAGGTGAAAGAAAGCATTTGGAAAAAATAACAAATGCATTCAAATATTATACATAGGATAAGTCAACAATCATATTAAAACGTTTGAGAGTATAGTAAGAACACAATAAAACATTTAAGTAATATTAGAATTCTTTTATATATATATATATATCTATACTGATAAGTATAAATGATTTAAGTCCATATTCTTGATTTTTCAGGAGACGAAAAATAAAGTTTAACTAAAAACTAATCAGAAGAATCGATTAGGAAGAAGGGATTATGTTGATTTATACCGTTCAGTGATTGTCAATCTTCATTTAATATAGGGAAAAAATTGAATTAAATATTTTATACAAAGATTAATGCTAAATTTCTGACTTGAATCTTTTTTTACCAATGGATTTTCTCAAAGACTAAATGACATAGATTTAAATCCTTTATACCAATTGATAGAGAATTTTTTTTTTCTGGGTATGTACTTAACTCAAAATCAACATTTTTGGACTTAAATCCTTTATACTTATCAATACATATATATATTATAAAATAACATCAACTCTGTGAATTTGAAAAAATAAATTAAAAAAACCAACATTAAAAAAAATATGTATTATTATATTTTATAACTTAAATTTTAATTATGCATCAAGAAACAAAATGAAAGAAAAATCCATCTGAATTTTACTTACATTATGTAATAATTTTGTTGTTGCTTCATGTCAGTTGAATATCATGCTAATAGAAGCTTTCTATCTTAACCCTTATACCGGAACATCGGTCTCTGAGACCGCTAAAGGTTAGGCTTAGAGTAGGGACTTGCGGATGCATATTTCTAGAATACGGTACCGGCACGTTTGGCGATAAATGTCGAAGACGCCAAGTCTATCTAATTGCAGCACTAGTGCGACGTAAAATACACTCAACCTGTAGAGGATGGCATATCTTAGAACAACCCTAGGGATGAGTCCCGGACCGTTACCAATTGTCCACAGCGTGGCAGCGAATTTACGCATTGTACTCGAATGGACCAAATCAAGCCAAATGTTGGCGAGAATGATTTCGCCTGAGCGGGAGCAGGGTTGCACAAGACCGTGGAGCCTCAAAGATCAAGAAATCTTCTTGACATTTGTTCTGCGCATCTTGTCAGTGGTTTGCGTACGTCATGGAATGTTTACACCACGGAACCAATCAGCTTTGCTGACAAATACGAATTCCGCTTAACTAAACGTATTTGGAAGGATGGATAGTTTGTTTTGTTTGTGTGAGCGATTTGAGAGAAAAAATTTTTATTATTCATTTAAAACATATTTATATTGTTTCAAGTTATTCCTTTTCTTTTGATTTGGATACTTTGAAATTGAGTAGATTTTGTTTGATGAATATCTCGCGGGTGTATTGTTTATAAGATTGCTGCAACTTCATTATTGTATCTTTAAGACTACTTTTATTTGATATATATATTTTAATCGTCTTATTATATAATATTCACCAAAATTTATTGTAAACATATATTAAATTTATAAATTTTAAAATGAAAAATCTACATAGAAGTATTTTTTGAATAAGTTGATTGTATATCTTTTTCTTTCATATATAATCTTAAGTGTGCCTGACATTAATTTATTATATAGCTGTTGATTCGTAATAAGGCAATTCCACGGAAATGTCAACCTGAACGTCAATATTTCAAATTTAACAAAATTTTGAGTGTGATACTTGCATATTTTTAAAGCTTGTAATATATATTTTAGTAGCGTGAAGTTTGAATTATATAAATTGTTTTGTAAAAATGGGTTCGTCCATGTGTTTTCAGATTAGGATATTTAAGAAACGGACTTTCATAAAATGCTTAAGTATGTTGCTTGTTACTTGTACATGTATAATTTTAAATATTTAACTGTTTAATTATGTATATATCTTTTGTTAATTAAAAAGGAAAGAAAGACAGATTAGTTTTGTATTTGATTTAATTAAGGCTTTTTTATTTTGGAAAAGAAAAAAAAAAAGAATGATGATGTAACAATTTTGTCAAAAGTTTACTCTTTAATAATCCTCTTGTAAATATTAATTTTACATATTTACTTAACGTATTTGAAGCTGGATGCTGTTAAATTAAATTAAAAAAGAAGCAGATTACGTTTAGATTATGAATTGTTGTTTTATTGAAATACAGTGTAAACAGATAAAAGTAAGCTTAATCGCAAATTTATCATCTACCACTTGTATTTAAATTAATTTTTAATGCAGTATCTATAAATAAAGGTTAATTTGCAGAAAATTATGCATTAAAAAGTTTAAAAGTACTGTGCAAAGCCCTGTTTAAAATATAATCTCTAATATTTATTGAATTAGTTAAAGGCAGGCTATTTTGTGCTACACATGCTTTACAAATTTTTTTGTTTGTAAAATCAACCCATGCCAAGTGTGTTTTAGTTTTAAACATTCAGGAATCATTCCTCTTTTTGAAATAAATAATAAAATGCTCTTAAAAATATTTTATATCTTTTGATTTTGAAAATTGGGCATTTTTTAGCTTAAATAAACACATTATGTTTTATAAGAGATAGAGAAATTTCGGACTCCTCATTTTAAAGAAAATTTCATAAGATTTAATTTGATGTCTACTTTGATTATGTTAGTTAAAAAAATATTTTTATTTATTTATAAAGATAGTGTTTTGTAAACTTTTTGAAAAAAAAAAAAAAAAAATACTAACAAAAATAACTTAAACTTTTTAATAAGGAATTATGACAAGTTACTGTACATGTAAGAATATAATTATAAATTTTACTTACATGGTAAAAGACCTCATTTTTAAAATTAGTAATCTATAAAAGATGAATACACTTATGGATTTTACTATAGCTGAAGTCGAAGAATCCATAGCCTAGTGTAGGGAAGGGGCCGGCACCTGGAAAACAACTAAACCCCTACACAATGCAGCTATGGAGGAGACTCCAGGTGTCAGGTTGAAAATCAACCGTCAAAGGCCTAATTTTTTTTCTTTACAATCTTTTGTTATTATTGTTCTTAAACTTTAAAGAAATTTGTCTGTTAGGTTTAAAACAAACAATAACTGCTAAGCTTACATTGTAAAATACAGAAAAATAACTTTAAAGTAAGCTTTAAATATCAATTTATTCTTTTTAAGATATTTTGTATTTTCTTTTTCCCTCTCTGTTAATAAACACAAGGTCATAGTAAATTTCTACATCATTTGTCATGTTTTTAAACAGTACATGAAAGAAATTAAGTAGTTAGATAATTTAAGTACTTAAGTTAAACTCTTAATAGAAAGTATTGTTAGAGTATAACACATAATTTATTTTAACATTTTTACAGTATATGTTTCATGTATAGAATTATGCAATATACTTAAGTTGTATGAAAAGTATTTTGAACATGAAGGATATTTTATACTAGATATTATTAAAAATCATTGCAAATTCAGTGTAATCATTATAGTAGATATGTATTGATTATCATACTAGTTAATTTTCAATTAAAATATTCTAATATTAAAATAATTAATAAGATAAGATCATTTTTAAGTCTTAATATACATTGTTTTTTTTCTTTCACCTTATTTACTAAGCCTAACTGTGAGTATTTTTTTCCCGTGATTATTCTTATTTAAATGTTTATAGAATACTAATTCTTTTTTAATTTGTTAAAGCAATACTGTATATTTTTTTCTCTTACTTGTAACATTTAGTATATAAAATAATACAAAACTTACCTGTGGTTTATCTTTCAATCCTGATTTGTGCTCATGTCATTATTGAAAGATTCAAAATGGCTGCTGACCATTATGAATGATGAAATAGCAGTAAGATCTGTTTATTTCATTAGACCTGTTTTTAACAGTGCCAATATTTAATGTAATTGATTATTTGAGTTTGAAAGGGAGTGTGAGCTGTGAGATAATATTTGTATCCATCACTGTATTTTTTTTTTTTTTTTTTAAGAGTATTTTAGAGCCCAATGCTTCTCATTTTTAATGTATATTGGGGATTTCATCAAAGGTAAAAACTGTGTGTGAATTAATGAATGCAAGAGCAGAAGAGTTAAAAAAAAAAAAAAAAAAAAAAAATCTGGATTAATGTGAATTGACGATTAGAACGAGACACGCCCACCTACGTCACAGGCGTTTGTTTGTGGGCGCAGTGCGGGAAGTTTCGGTTTTGGATAGCTTGATGCTGCTCGTTGATCATTTGATTTTATAAAAAAAATTTAAAAAAAAAGACGATGGTGCAACATTGTGCTGTTCCACAATGCAGCAACAACGCTACATTAAAGGGAATTTCGTGTTTTTCATTCCCAAGGGATAGAAATATGCGAAAACAATGGCTTGTAAAAATTCCACGTGATGAACGAAAAAATGTAGAAGTTTCGGATACTATAAGGGAATGCTCAACACATTTTTTGGATACTGATTTTATTACTTCAAAAAATGGAAAACGAAGAAATATGCAGAAAGATGATGTGCCTTCAGTCTTTTCATTTACTTCTCCTAGAAAGTTGAAACGCCGTCGTTCCCTGATAAGAAAGGCATTTGACACTACAAGTGCTGCTTCCTCATCAAACGTAAGTTTATTCCTTTTAGCTTATCTGAGTTAATTCTAGAATGTTTTGCTTACATATGTCTTTCTTATAAGTATATACATGTAAATAAAAAATATGGGTCAAAGAAATAGTAGTAGACCAGTTTGATTTTACAGCAGGAATTATCGCTTTAGGATGCAAACTACACAATTTAATTTAAGTTACTATGTAAAAGTTATTTAACTGCGAGAACAGTTACTTAAATCGATAATTAGGCATTTAATTTCCACATATTAGACAGTGTTGTTTAATCAAATAACATATCCCTTTTATATATATATATATATTACCTTTATAGCAGTTCTTAATGTTAAATTCAGCACAAAAATTTCTACCTTATGGGGAAACATCAATGAGCATATGAACAGTCGATTTTGACATAATATTAAGTGCTATGTAGCGTTAGATTTCAAAATCTTCATTTGTAATAATTTTGTAAATATGCAATTGTTTTTTTTTTTTAAATGTATAGGTGTCAGCAGATGAAATTGATATGGAATCTTGTGTTTCTGAAGAAACAAATCTGGGAAATAAGTTAAGAGAGATGGAGGAGAAATTACAAGATACAGAAGAGATATTACAAGCCACTGAAAAAAAATTAGAAGCTGCACACGTAATGAATGCGCAATTAGAATTTAAAATAAGTGAGTATTGTTAAATATTTTTTGAGAAATAATTCTGAGCATGTAATTATTGATGTGTGTTATAACACATAAATGCTTTCTGTAGATTGATGACATTGAAAAAAAAAAAAAAAAACTACTTTTTACTTTTATAATTAACATATAGAATATAAGCACTGACACTAATGCCTGATTCATTGTACCTGATTTTTATTTATTTTTTTTAATATAAAACTATGCACTTTCTTAATAAAAAAGTTCTGCTCTAAGACTGTAAACAAATCTCATTAGTGTAACTATATTATTTTTGTTTAAGAGCAGTACACATCCAGGATATCTTTGATCAGTTATTCTGTGTACTTTTCTTTATTTATATTATGAAGATATGAAAATGAGGTAGTATAATTGATTTTAGGACTTTAGTAACAATGTAAGTGAGGGCATAAGTGCTATCTACAACTCTTACTAGTATTTCTAATATATATATACACACATTCAGTTGTTATGTTATACATGTGTTTATTACAGTAATCATAAAATACATACAAAGTATATTCATGTTGTAATGGTGTCGTAGTGCTTTCAAATGAGAGATAAAAAGTATCATTAGATGATGAAGAGGCATCTCCAGGTTACCAAGGAAATTTCTATCCATTTATAAAGTAGATGGAGAAAAAGAAGATATTTCAAGAAAATTTCTTTTTTTAGCATACTGTCATTTTATAATACATTGTGCTATAAAGAAGTTTTCTTAGACATTTAATGACAGAGGATTTTGCTTTCTTGGATACTTATAAGAATGAAGATTATCTACCGACTGATGCAGTTTCTGTTAATGCAGGCTTTGGTAAGTTCTTTAAAATTTTCAGATGCTTTGTTGATTAGGTAATTATTAAATTAAAAGTAATATTGTAGTATGACATTATATTGTTTCTTTTTGTGCATTAATTCTTTGGAAATTAGATGTTTATGATTTTGTTACTTTTCTTTATAATATTTAGAATGAGTTTAGGAATTTGTGTGAAAAAGGAGGGAGAAAAAAAGTACTGATGAAATATGTTGTCTAATAAAGCGTTGAAAGTATAGAAAAATGTTAAGTGAATTTCTTTACAGCATAAGTTTATTTCAAAACAAACTATGCTAAGAAGAAGTTTTCTTAATACAATCTCTGGAAGAGCTGAATTGGATGAAAAAAGCATAAAAATATCTGAAATGAAGAAAATTTTCCTAACTTATAGCTCATACAATATCGAAAGCTTTCTGATACAGCAAGTTAACATAATGTAAGTAGTAACATTCACATTTTTTTTTTTTCTTTATCATTTTATACTGAGTTTCTCTTAATCTGTGGAAGTATGATTCATTAACATAATGAAAGTTCTAAAACCTCCTTTTATTTTTATGAAATGTGATGTTATTCTTAATTAGATAGTAATTTCAATTTCTTCTAAAAGTTCTTTTTTTTTTTTTTTTTTTTTTTTTTTTAATTAATAATTGATTATTTCATGACTTGCTTTGTAGATCAGAGGGAGTCTTATGTACATATATTTAAAATAATTTTATAATTGTTTTAAACACATTCTCAATGTATTAAAAAATCACTCTTTGAAATCAGGGTTTAACAAGTACAGTTGCCAACAGTGACTTACATTTCCTAATTGGTGATCAGTAGACATGCATAATATACATAAACATTGTCCCCCCCCCCAAAAAAAAAAATATATATATATATATATATATTCTGCATAAAAATTAGTTTAACCTTTTTTTTTAAACCAACAGTTAGAGTTGTGAGTTTCCCATCTTTCTAAAAAATGTTTTTAATAAACTTTTTTTTTTTTTTTTTTTTTTTTTTTTAATACTATATCTGATATTAATGTAATTATTATCTACACTGTGACTAAGAAAAGTTTAATATGTCTTGCAAAAAGTGAAATAAAAAAATTACTTGTTTGGTTTTCAGAATTGTCTACCCCACATCACTACCAACAGTCAGTAAAGAAATACTGTGTAGCAGTGTATTTTCAACTATTTCATGCTTTAATTAGTGTAAAATTCCAATAGTAACCCTCCACCCAACTATATCTTGCTCTGTGATTTTCAGGTGTTTTCATTTTTCAAAAACCTTCCGTTCTCTTGGATGTTACAATCTGAAGTTTTTCCTAAATATTCAGCTTTTAAAAAATTTGCAATAATATCACACTTTCTAATTTTAACAATTTTTGTTTCTAAAAGTAAAGGGGGTTAAAATCGGAATTTTACGGTATATATATTTGTCACTTTACAATTTGCTTACCTGTTGTAAATAAATAAAAATTCACAACACAATTGAGAGTATATTTTCCAGTATTTACAATGACCGCCTGCAATGTACCTAAATTCTTTTACAGGTCATTGTACACAAAATATTAACTTTTCTATATTTGCAAGATTTTGTTTTGAACCTCCATTAATTTTAAAGATTTTTTTTTTTTTTTCCTTTAAGAACTGGTTTATGATTTTACTGCATAGATAAGTATGAGGCTGAAACGTGTAAAATTGTTTTATAAAAAGATCAGATGAATTCAGTCTGTAGGAAGAAATATGCACAGTGTGCTTTTAGATTTTACTTAAATTATTATTACATTTGCATTACACTTTCAGACAAATTGTTCAAATAGTAAAATTATAATAGTCGTTACTACATTCTATTAATATAATTAAACAAAAATCCTTTAAAAATTTATATATCTGCCAACTTCTATGCTTTTTGACTACTGAAAACTTTAATAGTGCAAATAGCTTTATTGAAAATTTTAGCTGTAGTGAATTCCCGCTCGGTAGCACCTGCGGTGCTCTCTTCCTGTTTTAGTATCTGAAACAACCTGTTTGCTAACAACTATGCTATGAAAGTTATGATCTTTGGAAATCCTGACGCTAGCAAAGTCTCGCTCAGTGTCACCCGCGGTCCCTTATCCTCATTTTAGAAGTTATAACAGCTTGCTCGTTCATAATGCAAATAGCTTTGAAAATTTTAACTGTAGCAAATTTTCACACACTGATGGCTACGATACCCTTTTACGTTTAATGATTTGAAACAGCCTGTTTTCTCACAGTGTAAAAAAACATTGAAAATTCTAATTGTAGAAAATCCCAAACTGATGGAGCCAGTGGTCTCCTAATCTACTCCCATATAATTTAATCATAATTGGAGATATTGAATTATTAAAATATCAAAGCACCATCTTGCAACAGAGATTTGCAACGTGTACTCTTCAATTCCAATTCAAATAACTTTTTAAATGATATATTACTTATGAAATTATGTTAATTAGAAGCTGAGATACAAAATTAATATAAACATTCTTGTAAAAAGATTTGTGTCTGCCTTTTCTGTGGTTTTCTACAAAACTTGTGTAATTGTGTTCTAAATAATGTTAAAAAATCCTTAATAAGGAATGTAAGCAGAATGTGGGAATTCGAAAGTCTGTAAAATAAAAAATAATAAATGTGATCTAGGTTTTCCATGATTTTCTCTGAAACTCCTGTACTGAATTTAATGGCTTATATCAGATTAAAAGTTCGCAATAAAATTGATGTAAAATATATTTCGAATGATATATTATAAGTAATTTAATTAGAATTAGAGATATTGGAATAAAGGCATTTTGTGTGATTCTTGTTTTGCACTGAAACTCCTGCACGGAATTGTACGGTTTATATCAGTTTAAAAGTAACAATAAAATGTATTTCAAATAATGCATTGTAAGTAATTTAATCATAATTAGAATTGAATTGGAGATATTGAAATTTTAAATATTAAAGTGCCATCTGGTGACAAAGATTTGTAATCTCTATTCTTTAATTCCAATTTAAATAAGTTTTAAATTGACATACTACTTATGAGATTATGTTAATTAGAAGCTGAGATAGAAAGGTAATATAAACATTTTATTAAAAAAATTTGTGTCTGACTTATGTGTGGTTTTCTCCGAAACTTGCATAATTGTGGGCTATATACAGTTAAAAATCCTTTGTACAAAACATGAGTGGAAACCAGAATTCGAAATTCGTAAAATATAAAAAACATTCTGGATTTTCCATAGTTTTCTCCAAAAGTTTCATACTAAGTTTGAACGGCTTATATCCCTTATATAGCAATACAGCTTATATAGCGGCTCCCGGCTCATATAGAAATAGTGTGCAATAAAAGTACTTTAAAATATCTTTCAACTGATGTATTATGTACAATATTAATGAATATCTTTGATATATTTTAGACTCAAAATTGCTAATCTATCAAAGGCAAAATTTAAGAAAAAATATTCGTCTAAAATTTAAGAAAATCCAAATCTGCTTTTTTACAGCCCAGTTCAGAAGAAAAAAGAGCATTATTATTCTGTTAAATATAACCTTTGTCTCTTTACATAAACAAATGAAATAAAAATGAATTTAAATAAATATAATGTCTATTTTTTTTAGTTTTTAACTTTGCTTTTTTAACCTTTTTTTTTTTTACTTTTTTTAAACTGCAGACAGGTGAGCAATAACGTCAGGTGATTTCGAATTTCTGCTTAAATCGATTTAAAATTGAAAAAATTCAAAATCTGCTTTTTTATTTCTGGTACCTTCTCATATGGTTGAAAAGCAATTATATTCCCGACAGAATAGCCAGCTAATATGTTTGGCACTGAAAAATCGATAAATAAAATAATGAAGTGTTTCCATCTAAATTTCATATTTCAGTTAATAAAAAAAAATTTAATTGTCATGTTGAAACACTGTTTGCAGTCCTGGATTAAGAAAAATCACCCCTATCATTTGGTACCAAATTTTTAAAGATTGGATAGATATTTCAAATTAATTTACTTTCATGGTGCATTGAAAGAAATTTCCTTTATTTATTTTTTTTCACTTCCCAACACAGTTGAAAAATGTTTATCAGTTTAGTTTGTCTGTCTTCGCTCATGCTTTTATATGCAGGATTGCCACCACTCACATTTTTTCCACCATGATTTTTGTATAGAAATCTTTGCTTTTTTCAGTCATATAACCATACTACAAAAGATCACTGCTTATAAGTAATGACAAAAAAAAGTATGGCAATTCTGTGTACTCTTGAATAGCCATGAAATTGTAGTAAAATATACTAAGAAAATTGACTACAAAATATTGGCAGCTGTAAAGGACTTGTTGGAAAGGGGGTGCTGACTGATGGCAACAAAGAATAATCAAATACAAATAACTGAAAACAGATTATTTGCAAGTAAAGTATATTTAACCTTACTATTGTAACTATGTCAACTGTAATATTATAAAAGCTTTACAATTTTTACCATAGGTTTTAATTTAATAAATTTTTATTTTTATTAGCTATGCAAGCTTATAACTAACTAAACCACATTCAATCAAAATAAGTCATTCTCGCTTACTCTACCTAAATATGTTTTTGTTTATTTGAATTGCTCTGACGACAAGAACACACAAACAGCTTGCAATTGTCCAGGGCCAAGGGACTGGGAATAAAGGAGCAGTCAAACCAAAAATAAGTATAGAAAAAAGTAAGAAAAATGAAACTTTTAAAAAAGAGAGCACCCCCCCCACACACACACACACACACATACCTTTTTCCACCAAGCACCACAATTTCTTCCACCAAGTTCTGAAACTGCCCATGGGTCCGAAAACAAATAGAGTTTAGACTAAACAGAATGAGGGAAAAAAAATAGTGAGAGAATCTCATAATGAATTTAAAGACAGTGGGACCTATACTTGAGTTCCATTATGACATATAATTTCTGTCACCTTAGTTTTAGAATTTATTGACACAAACCTAAAATATCACCTGTCTATTATTATACTACCTAAATTCAACAAGAAAAAAAAAAAAAATAATAATAATAAATAAGAGAAAATTGAAGAGAAAAAAATTAAATGCACCCAATATTTGGAAAAATAATTTCAACATTATATGTTACAGCTGAACATATTAGAAAAAATGTGTTTAGTGAAACACTTTTAACTAAAAGAATTTTATATTATAAAATTTATAAAAGTACAAGTCATAAGATATTATAATATAGGTGATACTGCACCGTCTATGAAGAATAAATAAAATAAATCACCTTCTTCCTTTTCGGGGCTCCATGCAGGCTAGATAACTTTCTTAAGATTCAAGATAACTTCTTTATAGCACAACATATGATAAAGTAACATCATGCTAATAAAAGAAGTTTTCTTAAAATATATTCGTTTTTCTTCTTCATATAATTCAAGACATCCATCAGAACTACCAGTCGATTTCAGAATTTCTTTCTTTTCCCAAAATAACAGCAAATTAATCTTGGAATCTATAAGAATGAGAGGAGAAAATTTTGAAATCTCTGAAAATGGCACACATAATTAAGCATGTAATCTATAATAATAAAAGAAGATGTCTGTCTGTCTCTCTGAGCATCTATACGTTCAGCCCCTATTATATCAAAATGCTTAAAGTTTGAGCACACAGGTGTGCTTTTTTTTTTTCACAAAATTAAAACTTTTGGAATGAAGTTTTAAAAATTAGATTTCAGAAAAAATTAACAGTGCATTTCTGTTTCAACAATCACCTTTTTGAATGCTTATCAGTGATAGAAACTGGGAAGGAAAGGGAAGGCATTATATGACGCCTGCTGCAAATATTTTAGGTGCCAAATTGAAATTTCTAGTTGCAATTTCAGAAATTCACTTTTAACATGACTAATTGTGCGATTCTGAGTAAAATAGTATTTTCTGGGGTGGAATGTGCACACAGAAACAGGTGTAATGTGTTTGTTACATAGGTTATTTATACGCATGTGTGGTGAGAGGGTTGCAAATTGCAGTTTTAAGAAAAGATTAAAAGGGATTAAGGAAAACTTTTTCTTTTTTATCTCTGTAAAGGGAGGGATGTAATATGCCCCAAATACGCAGATGTTTAAACAACATATTCCTTGCACAGCAGGGGAAAAATATACAATACAATCATGGAGCTTTCAAAGTTAAACAAAAATAAGTCTTTAAAAAAAGCTAGGTGTCAAATTTGATGACTAGAAAAAATTTTATAGTCGTTAAATGCAATAATTTAGTCATACTTGACAACTAACGACGGCTAATTTCGAACACTGATCCTTATCGTTATATTAAATAAGGTGCAAGAATAAAATACTTTATAATTATTTGAAATATTATGTAAAGTATCAATATTTAAATTAATATGAAATAAATAAAAATGATCTGCTCAGTAATATGTAATGTAAGTGGGATGTTCAAGCTTCTGACCTACAAAACCATTAACATAAATTCTACATAATGCTGTATACATTGGTTTTTGATTCATCACATCAAATATAATAACTTGATAATAATAAACATTTCTTAGTAATTTTTTGGTGCAACATTTCGATTATTAAAAAATAAAGAAATAATTAAATAAAATTACATATATGATAGCAAAATTTTAAATGATCCATATACAATACATTGTATTACATACATACCTGTACAGAGAATAAAGTGTCAAGAACTGAATGTTACTAACATAAACAAAGTTGGTTTACTCCAATTTTCGCCATAAATACATAATCAGATTAATAGTTATTAAACATGCAATCGATTAAAACATGCAAAAAGTTACGTTAAATAAAAATAAACATTACTTTGCTTTCAAAAATACAGAATTTTCCGATGAAGCTGTCCACACGTCCTTCACATAGGATGACACAAACAAACTATAACCTTCTCTAAGTAATCGCTGGCTGCCGCAGCCTTCAATAAATTTTGTTATATGTAAATTTTGGAAGGTTTCAAGATTTTTCAATGATTTTCCCCATGTTAATCCAACGTAATTCGAGCAAGACGCCATTATTATATTAATTCCCGCGTGTATAGCTATGTGGGCAAAAGACTCTCGTGCCCACAAACAAAGATCATATGTTTACCATATGTGCTAAGCCACGCCCCGTTCTAGTCGTCCATTGCTAATGATGCATAATTTTACAGCTCATTTGTATAATTTGAGTTTAATTACATTTAATTGCTTAAAAACGTCTTTTTTTCACTGTCAATCACTGACATAGTTATTGCACTGCAAATTGATGAAACTTTGTATATATAATATATATATGTACAAGTTTATTTATCCAATTCCAAGTTTTCTGGTGTTTATCAAAGAAATATAATATAATGTATTTTTGAAGCTTATCAGCAAAATACATAATTTGTTATCAAAATTTTTCGAAAACTCTTTTAAATCATTCTATTGTTGTGAAGGGTTTGTTGAAATTTGCTAATTTTTGTGAAAGATGAAAGATTTTTCATTTCAATTTTTTTTTTTTTTTTTTTTATGAGTGTTTGTTTTCGGACCAAAAATTTTAATGAATTGGCTCCACAAATTTGTTTCAATGTTAAAAATTTTATGTGAGAAAATAAAAAAACATGCAGGGTTCTTGCACTTTAGTTGGAACCCTGTGTATCTATCTAGCTCTTTCTCTCTCTCTCTCTCTATATATATATATACACACTATTAACCTACTTTTTTATTTTTTAATATAGTATTATGAATCATTAAGCAATTTTAATCAGCCAAATGATTAGTGATAGAGTAATACTAATTTAAGTTTAGCTATCTATAGGTAATGTAGTAATCTTTGAATACAATGTCATATGTAATACGTCATTTATGGAGTTATTGTTTTTTTCTTTTTTTCATGTACACAGCGAACATCTATCATGATCTATGGACTCAATTATTTGAAGCGTAACATGCGTTGAATTAAACAGCATACTATATGAAGAAAAGTACTGATACACCATATCATAATTTTTTCTTTTGTGTATGTAATGATTTTTCTTACTTTATTTTATTTATACAACCGTTAAGTGCTTAATGTTCGGAAAGCCTAGTGGAGTCACTGTAGATTTTTTTTTATTTTGATAAAGTGTCTAAGGGAATGTCCCTCACACACACAAAATTTTCGGTTAAGTTACACCTATGCGTAAACATGTACAAAGGTCATTGTGTTCAGGTATTTTACCTGTTTTTTTTTTTTTTTTTTCTAGTACTATATTTTCAGTTTTTTTTGTAGTTAAATTTATATAATAAGACTAAAATATAAATTTCATATGACTGCTAAACCTAATTAAAATTCTTATTTTTTATAATGAGAGGATTGGAGCTCTCTGTAATGAATTATATATGTTTTCTACCTATACGAAAATTTTTTCTCGTCAAAGTTTCAGGTATTTTTTTCCTGAATTCACTATCATCCCTGCATATAATAAAGACTGTTACTTACAAGTAGCAGACTTCAGAAGCACATGCTTCTGCAATTTCTTAGGAAGGAAGAGGCATTGTACTTTCCAAAATTTTCTTCCTCACTTTATATAAACAAAAATTAAGTTTTTTTTTTTTTTTTTTTTTAATGTTTATATAATTTTATGGTGTATTGAATGAAAGCATTTTTTTTTTTTTCTTCTAACACAGATGAAAAATGTGTTAGAAGCGAGTTAGTTTAGTTGATCTACTAGTGGATGGGAGGAGGGGGGCGACTTACATTTATTAGTAACTAGCAGGCTACGCCCGCTTCACTGGTCACTATTTTTAAATGAATCATTATAATTAATGAACTCTCAAAATTGCATTAATTTTTATCATGTGAAAAAAAAAAAAAAAAAACTCTGATTGGGAAAAATGTTGCACCGGGTCCCCACTGCCTTCGGCAGCGTAGACCCGTGCACAATGCGCATGCACAAATGCATATACATGAGTGCTGCACATGCATATTCCTTCACCACCCTTATGATTTTTCTAAATTCCATGTTATTACTCATAAACCTTAAGAAAAGGAATTAAAAAAAAAAAAAAAGTCATTTCTCATTGGGTAAAAACTCATACCGGGTCTCCTCTGCCTTCGTCAGCGTAGACCTGTGTGCGCGCAGTGCTCACGAATTCATATATATGCTTGCTGCATGTGCGTATTCCTTCACCACCCTTCCTGTCCCTCCTTAATTTTACACTTTCGAAAATATCCTCATTTGACTCATAGGCACCCAAAACCTATATATACCAATTTTGAATGGTCTAACTCAATTTCTAACTTTTTGCCCGCCTTGAGAACATCTTAAAACATATAAATCAGGTGAAATCTCAAATAATTGCGATTAGCGCCCTCTATTGGATAAATTTAATGTAGGTTATTCGATAATTTTAAAGTACTTTAAAATAACTTTCGAATGATGTATTAAAAATAATTTAATCATATTTAGAATTCGAAATATTGAAATTTTAAACTATTGCAGCACCATCTGGCGGTAGAAATTTCTGTAATCTACTGTTCAATTCCAAATCAACAAAGCTTTCAAATAATGTATTACTTATAAAATTACGTATTTTAATCAGTAGCTGAGATACAAAAGAAAAACCTAATCAGGACACCTTAAAACGTGTAAATCATGTGAAATCTCGAATTCCATTACTTATGGTAGTCGGTTAATGGAAGGTGACAAAAATTTGTGGCGTCTACTCTTGAAATTCATTTCAAATAAGTTTCAAAATGACATATTACTTTTGAAATTATGTTAATTAGAAGCTGAGATACAAAAATGATATAAACACTATTATAAAATGATTTATGTCTGACTTTTTCGTGGTTTTCTCCGAAACTTGCGTAATTCTGTGCTAAATACTGTTAAAGTTTGTGCATGCAGTACCCCCCCCCCCCCGGGGCAAAGTTTCAAGATGGGTATCTTTTGAAAGGTCTCGTCAATACCTTTAAAACGAATGGTCGAACCATAAATCTGTGATAATTTAAAACAAAGTTATTGATTTTTTTTTTTACTTTTAATGAAAAAAAAAAAAAAAAAAAAAAAAAAAACAGAATTTTTTTTTTTTAAACGAAATTTAACCAAACTTGGTATTTAGTTGGTCCCTGACATGAACTGGTGCTGATTACATTTGAGGATCAATCGCTCAACAGGTGGCGCTGTGATCTCATGTTTTCTAAATTTTTAACATGGCAATATAGGACAAAATTTCGTATAAATGTACATAATGAGAGTTATTTTTAACTTGTGATTGTAAAATTAATATGAATTATTGATAATAGTAATAGTTAACTAGGAAAAAATTTTTGTGCATGTGGGGGCATCACTTCCCCCCCTCCCCCGATCGAAAGATGGGTATCTTTCGAAAGATCTCGTCAATACCTTTAAAATGAATGGTTGAACTATAAATCTGTGATAATTTAAAACAAAGTTATCAATTTGTTTTACTTTTAGCAAAAAGAAAAAAAATTTTTTTTTTTTTTTTCTTTTAGATATTGTTACTGATTGAATATGTATTACTTTTAACAACAACAAAAAAAAAAAACTTTGAAAAAAAAATCGTAATTTTTTTTTTTTTTTTTTTTTTTAATATTGTTACTGATTAAATATGTATATAGGAAAATATAGAAGAAAGTCTTGTGGTGGCCACAACATACTAGTTTCATATGTATGTATGAAAAGAAATTAGTCTCTATTTTCATTAATGAACTTATTAGTTCAGTAGCCAGGTTCAATCCAGTCATTTATCACCTTTAGAATTTTTTTAATTTAAAGTTACGGAAATTGTATTTCTCCTTATTACTTTTTGATAAGATTGATATCAGTTCGGATTAAATATTTCTTTTTCTTGCCTACAGATTTGTTTCATTATTTTGTTCATTACTTCACAATTAGATCAGTTTTCCTTTTTCTTGCCTACTGATTTGTTTCATTATTTTGTTCATTGCTTCACAATTAAATCAGTTGTGTTTTTCCTTTTATAGAAAGTTAAAATTTTTATAAAGAATGCATTTTAATAGCCGTATTGTTGGTATCATATGCGAGGGGCCCACATGAGGGGTATCACATGCGATATATATAAATTCTTAAGTTTTTTAAATCTTATTTGAACATAGCTCCACTGAAACTCGCCCCCCCCCCTCCAGATTTTTTAAAAAGTTGACACCTATGTATTACATAATTTATAAAAAATTATATATTTCCATTTGAAGTTAATCTAAAATACCAGTAAATTACAAAAGATATTTCTGAATTTATAATTTACAAGGTTTTCCCTAACAGTTACTGAAATAGTAATTGCAAAAAAATCCTAAGATCATTAAAGAAAATTTACACACCATCACTGCCAGTTACAGAATCAGATTGCAAAGAAGAAATATTCAGGGTTCCCACTCAATTTCAAGAATAAAATTACCTGACTTTTCCAGATGTATTTTTAGAAAATTCCGGTCACAAAATTTGATTTGTGACAAAAAAAAAACAAAAAACTCACAACATAAGACATAACATAGCGTGTGACATAAAAGACAAAATAGTAATGAAACTCGTGACCCATGGGAACTCTATATTCACTTTCAACCAAGGAATAGTTAGAAAATCAGTAAGTATTTGAAATTTCAGAAAAACAAAGTTGTGTTACATAACAAGAAATTAGCACTATTATACAAACAGCAATAAAAAAATAAACGAAATTTTAAGGTTTCGAAACTATCTACTATTGTGAACTTGTGTATACAACTCTTACTATTTGAAAAATTGTAAGAGAATGTGTAAAATGAAATACATTAAATTCTTACGAAGACTATTACAGTATATCCGTTTTTGTTTTTTTTTTGAGTATCACTTATATCGGTATAAGGATTTATTATAAATATTTTTAACAAAATCACTAAAATATGTAAAATTCGAAAATTCGCAAACATATCCGGCCTCAATTAGTCAGGTCACATATACTGTATTAATTACAATGCAAATAAAGAAAAGATCAATGAAACAATTCTTACTCTAATATTTAGATAAAACTGCACAAAAAGAATTAAATAATTTTTTGTTTGCAAACAGTCGTAGTACAGTCACATTTCGTTCCACATGATTTTGTTTTCATTCCTAATAATATGTAACAATTACTTTACATTACTTTAAATTTCTGTAAAAGATAAAAAACAGTTTACATTATTTATATAATTTATGCTTATCGAATAATACTCAAAACCTAGCTTTGAACTTAAAGAAATTTACAGCCTCAAGACAATATAGTAATATAGAAAATGCAATATCATTACACATGCTCAATTTCAGAATGCAAAATAAATCTGTACCACAGACTAATAATCAATATATCATTATACTTAACTTATACAGTATATATATATATACAATACAAATATATTTTAAAAACACTTACTTACTGATATAAATATGATTAATTATAATTATTATTAGTCTTTTACTCGCAGAAGCCAATTCCTTTCTTACCCCATTAATGCGGTAAATAAAGAGTAAAGACATTCGCTGCGGCCGCGCACGCGCTCTGATTCCCAATATTAAACATTGCCATATTTTGTAATTCATCAACCTTACGCCAAGGCGTTTTTCGCCAAAATTTGGCTTGATTTGGTCCATTCGAGTACAATGCGTAAATTCGCAGCGTGGCACTAGTACAACGTAAAATCTGTTCAAACAAGGAAGCTTACACTTTGGAATTGGAAGAATGAGCAGGGACCGGAGCCACTTAGTGTTGACGGTTGTTTGGATGGGTTTTACGTCGCACTAGTGCTGCGCAATGGGCAATCCCCTTAATGTTGAAAAAAACATGTAAAATGTTATGAGAATATCAGGAATCTCAATTTTTGATCGCTAACAGACACATTATGTAGAGACGTCAATAATTGCAAATTCTTTCTAAAAGTTTTGTTTTTTAAGTTTCATTGCTTTTCTTAGTACAGTCGGTAACAAAAGTCTCCGAACACTAGCAAAATTTCCTATGTAAAAAAAGTACACTTAATACAGTTTTGTTAAATAAATCGTTGTCGAATCCTATTCTTAGTCAGTCTAAAAACAGGATTCATTTAACAAAACTATATTACGTGTACTTTTTTTATATAGAAATTTTTGCTAGTGTTCGGAGACTTTCGTTACCGACTGTATAATACCAAACTTCACCGACAGGTGATGTTATTCAGTGGGGAAATGCGCTTCCCCAATTGATGATTATTTAAATTCCATTTTCACATTTAGAAAATTTCACAACCATTAAATTTGCACTCGTTTTCCAAAAAAGTTTAATTATTTTTATTTAAAAAATTTTACTTTTGAATTAAATAATAATAATAATAATAATAATAATAAATAAATAAATAAAATGAACTGCATTTTTCCTTTTTTTTTGGGGGGGGGGGGTAGAAAATAAAATGCGAAAAACCAATTTTTGGAAAAAGAATATTAGGTAATGGGTATTGTGGAAACAGATATCCTCACAGAATAAATTTGCTTTTGACTGCTGGCAAGAGTGCAGTAGGCAGCAAAAGTATTCTAGCACTAGCCAAAATTCCTATGTAAAAAAAGTACGCTTAGTACAGTTTTGGTTAATAAATCCTTGTCGAATCCTGTTCTTAGTGACAAACTGCCAAAAGTGGCGACTGTCCCCAATAAATTGAGACATTCAGTCACTTTAGTCCACTCCCTAACTTCAGGACATTTGGTCACCCTAGTTTAAATATCATAGCTACGTAATGAGCAATTGGTGGAAGTCTAGAATCCACCCCAAGAAATGGTCCAGGACGAGGCATGTCATTACCATTGTGTGTACTAGCAAAAGTATCCGAGCACTAGCAATAATCCCTCTCAAAAGAAAAGTACACTTAATACTGCTTTGTTAAATAAACCCTGCCGAGTCATGTTCTTAGTCAGTCTAACAATATGATTCGACAAGGATATATTTAACAAAACAGTGTTAAGTAATTTTTTGGCACTGGAATTATTGGCTAGTGCTCGGATACTTTTGCTGCCGGTTGTACAAGAAAGCTCAGCAATCACTTAGACACACGAATGTACTTTTTGCACACATGAAAAAAAAGACAGGATACCCACCCCTCATTGAGCAGATATACTAGTAGAATATGGATTCCCTATACTGTCTATGGAGAAAAATTCCCGGAACATCACTACGGTTTTTCCGCCTTCTTTTGGTAATAATCGCTGTCTTGGCAACTGGTTCTTGGGATTTTGTATGTTTTAAATGGTTTGTTGCTCTTACCACCAAAACTCCAAACAAAAGTCAAACGGAACAGTTTTCAAAGAATAACAAAGATTAGGTTACTTGCTTCATTGCAGCTAGTGTAGGTTTTGGTATATGTTTAATTTACACCCAATCGAAATGTAAAACAGCGATAACAAAGGTGGATGAAACTTGCCTTGGTGGAATTTTCATGTCGGTTTGGTGGATGATTTGTCTGAATGGTGAAGACCTGATGTTGAAAAGCAAAAAAGTTACTAGTCCGGAGTCTACTCTAATATATTGTCGATGGTACCGCTTGTGAATGCATCTCAAACTGAACGAAATTTGATAACTCAATAGTCGAAACAGGGTGACAAAATTTCTTCGAATCCGAGAGCAGACACATTTCCTGCAGTTCGAAAAATAATAAGAAACTGTTTATTTATAACTTTTTATTAGTGTGGTTATTTAGAATTCAAAAATCAACGCCGTTATTACATTCTTTTAATAATTTTAATGCTTCGTCTTTATAAAAGTACTCTAAACTGGTCACTATATAATCATATTAAAAAAGAATAATTTCAGAAACCCGATGATTCAATTATATAATATACCAAATTATAGCTCTGGGGGGGGGGGGTCACCTAAGTGGGGGAGGATCAAAATTATGATGGCATGTCTTTGGACCATCCTTAGGGGTGCGTCCCAGACCGTCGCCAATTACCCATTGGCAGCACTAATGCGGCATTAAATCAAATCAACCATATAATACCCTGTCGTCCCTATAATACGTCATGATTGAGAAAGTAAAGTTATGGCTGCAAGAATTCATAATTTATCGCCACGAAATTTCGCTAAATACATTCAGTACCTTTTTCTAAAAATAGCGGTCTGTGAGACCGATGTTCCCGATAAGCATGATGAAAACATGTTCCGGGCAAAGGGTTAACTTCACTTCTTCTAGCTGTTGTTTCAAGAAAACTGCTTTGCAGTATCTATGGTCATGTATGAAATTACTATATACACTGCAAAGAAGTTAAGTCAAATTTTTTCTTCTATTTGTTTTCCTTTTTATTAGTTAGCGCATTTCCATACTCTGCAAAAGGATGTTTACTTTTTTTCCAGATAATAAATGCCAAAGTTTTGTTTAAATGTAATAAGAAGATAACTTACTTCTTTATCAAAGATTCTTTTCTGATAAATTCTACATAATCAGAACATAATATAATCAATGTATTGTTTATACCGACTCTTATAGATATTTTTACACCCACAGAAGGTCACATGATGTAGGGTAAAATACACAACAACAAATTTATGTTAAACTTGAGAAATATATTATTAATATTTTACTTAAATTTAAGGTATGTTGACAAATAAATTGCAGATAAACCAGCACTTCTCCAATTACTTAAACCACCAAGGTAGGAATGAGTAGATGAAGGTTTACTTGTGTTCAGTGCATAGAAAATCGAGTTTATGTTAGTGATTAAGCTGACAAATTGTTTTAACTGAATTAAAGTTAAAAATATTCATTATTTGAACAATTTTTTTTTTTTTTTTTTTTTTTTTTTTAATAGCTAATCTTCAGTTTAACATTATGGAAAAAACTGTATAAAAATATGTAAAAAATTATGTTCTTATGACTACAATCGAAAAATTCTGCGATGGTCTTATCGATGAAATATCAAAATTCAAATATCTTGAAGTTGGTATGAGGAAAGTTCTGGGTTCAATTACCAGTCGTTTAGAATTTTCTGTATTTTTCTCCGAAACTCACTTTAAGATGAGCTAGGAACCCCTTAGAATGATTTCTCATGGAGGGTACACCAACAAACACGCCTACGACCCTTCTTTAGTTAACTGGCCTTAAGCCCAACACTAGACATCATCAGAATTTAAATTTAATTTTCTCTTTTTTACTTTCTTCTATATGTAATATAGAGAAAGTATTGGATTATGGAAAGTATTGGAGGTCGAAAATTTTCGACCTCCGTTTTTTGACGGATCTACACGTTTTGGGATGTCCTGAACATGAATTGATAGTTTTTAAAAAATGACTGTCTGTCTGTGGTTTCTTGTTTTCACCGTATCTCACGAACCAATGAATGAAATTCAACCAAACTTGGTATATAGTTGGACCCTGACATGGAAAGGTGCTGATTAGATTTTGGGATCATTCGCCCAGCAGATGGCGCTGTGATCGCATTTTATGTAAACTTTTAACATGGCAGTATAGGACAAAATTTCGTATACATGTGCATAATAAAAGTTATTTTAAACTTGTGATTGTAAATTTAATATGAATTATTGATAATAGTAGTAGTTAACTAGGAAAAAAATTTTGTGCATGTGGGGGCATCGGTTCCCCCCGCCCTGGGGGGGAATTACCCCCCCGGGGAAGTACCTCTCCGGGGGGGGGGGGGTAAATTTTCAAGATGGGTATCTTTCGAAAGATCTCGTCAATACCTTTAAAACGAAAGGTTGAACTATAAATCTGTGATAATTTAAAACAAAGTTATCGATTTTTTTTACTTTTAACAAAAAAAAAAAAACTTAGAAAAAAAATCGTAATTTTTTTTTTTTTTTTTATATTGTTACTGATTGAATATGTATATAGGAAAATATAGAAGAAAGTCTTGTGGTGGCCACAACATACTAGTTTTTTTTTTAACTATGAGCATTATATCTTTACATCTTTTAATAAAAAAGATTTCGAATGTTATATCTATATTTATCTTAAAACAGATGTGCGGTCGAGGGACCCCCGTCAGAACGAAGTTCCTTACGCCTTCTCTCCAATTCCGAATTTGATTTGATGTAGAGATCTAGATTGTTATTATTTATTTATCTCGTTGTTGGCACCAATAGCATGCTTGACATGAAAGCTAATTAAGCTTAAAACTAAAAACAGCAGAAAAGCTTTAGTATGACTCCTTTGGTGAAATTTGGCATTGAAGTAACTCTGACTTTTCTCGCCAAGGTCTTTACTAGCGCAATTATGATATCCGCATTTTAATTTTTTAAAAACAATTTATTGCAAAAATTTAATGTAGCAGAAACATTAATCACATAAATTATTTAAAAGCAGTGTGTATTTCCGTTATAGCACTGTCTTATATATCAAGTTTCGTACAGTTTTATGTCTTAAAAGTTGAGATATAGCCTTCCCGTTATCGAGGAAATTTCCAGTATAGCAACTCCATCTGTTGGTCTATAAGTATTAACTTGAATCAGCATAATGTTTCATAATGACCTTCTTACATATCAAGTTTTGTCTGATTATACGCCATAGAACCTGAGATATAGCCTCTCCTAAATTGCAGAAATCACTGTGCGGCAGCGCCACCTGTTGAGCGGTTGACACCGAATGTTGGTAGAAAAGTTTGTCTGATAATGACCTTACGTATCAAGTTTTGTTTGATTATATGCAATAGAACCTGAGATATAGCGTAATTCATTTTGTTACATGACAATTTCTGCCAGTTAGGTCGTATTGCAATCTGTGTTAAGGAACTTTGTACCAAAAAAGAAATAAAATAAGCCTTAATCAAGAAATTATATTGGAATTTAGATTCTTGTGAGTACTATAATATCAATGCAGATTAGAAAAAAAAAAAAAAAAAAACATGTTTCTCACTTTAAGAGCTTAATATTAGATAAATTTATTTTCATTTTATTTTTTTAATTTTCTGGTCCAATTTAAAGAAAATGGTGTAGACATAATGCATTTAAAGTTAAACTAGCTGGAACTCGTCGAATTCGACAGTCAATTTATTGACAATAATGTTTCCAAAATTGTCGCATTGTTATTGCAACGTATTTCAAGTTAAAACATTTAATATAATTTACGACATTTCACTTTTAAAAAAAGAAGTTTGGAAAAATGCTTATAAATAGAAATACTATATATGACATCACTTTCTGCAAAGTACTGTCAGTGTGACATCAAACTGACTCCAAATAAACAGTTGCTATCTTTTATTTTCTATTTCGTTTAATATTAAGACTACATGTTAGCTGACCCGCCCGGCGTTGCCCGGGCCCATGATAATACCCTTAATGAACCTTAAAATTGTATGACTTTATATCTTTAACTCAATTTTGTTTGAATTTCTATTTTTAAATAAAAGCATCACGAAAAAAATAATCAGCTGTAACAAAAAAAATACCTCAAACCGAACGAAATTCTGCCTTGTGAACCTGGTGCCTGTGGCAGCGCATACGCCAGCCGCTAATAACATAAAAAAAATTCCCAAAGATTAACCTGGAACCGAACAAACCCGCTCGGGCCCATGATAATATAACCTTAAATTTGTATGATTTTATATCTTTAAATCTATTTTGTTTGAATTTCAATTTTTAAATGAAAGCATCAGGGGAAAAAAAAATAATCATCTGTAACAAAAAAAAATTACCTCAAACTGAACGGAACTCAGGCTCATGACCCCAGTGCATGCAGCAGCCTATATGCAGGCCGCTAATAACATGAAAAAATTCCCCAAAATTATTCTGGAACCAAACAAATCTGCCTGGTGTTGCCCGGGCCCATGATAATAACCTGAAATTTGTTTGATTTTATATCGTTAACTCTATTTTGTTTGAATTTCTATTTTTAAATGAAAGTATTGTGAAAAAAATAATCATCTGTAACAAAAAAATTACCTGAAACCAAACGGAAATCGGGCTCGTGGCCCAGTGATAAAATGAAAAAATTCTTAAAAATTAACCTCGAACCGAACGAGCCTCTGATTCGTGTTTCCGCTGCCTTTGGCTGCAGCACCATATAACAGGCATGCTACGCACATGCTGAAAAGTAAACTTTCCACCGCCAGGGGCACAGTGTTTTCTGTACGAACATCACCAACGGTCAGGAAATACCAAAACCTTTAAAATAAGGTGTAACATGATAGGACCTACTACAAAATCACCTAGTTCTATTTTTAACCACCAGAGGGGTGCACTATATTGTATAGAGACATCCCCAATCAACATCAAATTTCAAAACCTTTAAAATGAGGTGCTACATGTGTGGGTCTAGAACGGATTTCACTCTCAAACTAATTTCCCCCCCTTTTCCCTCCAAATCTACTTTCCCCCTTTAAAATCGAAAATTCCAAAATCACAAAAAAAGTGATTTTTTTTTGTATTTGAGTCTAGTCCCCCCAAGTACAATTTCTTCACCATGAAGTAATTTTCGTAAACGTGTTTTGAACCCCTGCCCTCCAGGGGGAAAACCGTTCGACTTTTTATTTTTCTCTTTTGATGACACATCTACACACCAAGACTTTTTTTAGACACCTCAACCAAAATTTTACACTTAGCCGTTCTCTCAATTTAGTGGATACAGACAAAACATGTTTCAAATTAATAAGTTAAATACTTTTATCCTTAAGAGATTTCGAATATTCGTGCATACAATTTTAAAAACATGCATGTAGAGAAAATTCAGCTTAATATGAGAATTAGAGATTGATTTTTAAATGCAAATAAAAACAAAAATAGAATTTTTTTTTTTTTTTTTTAAAGAAAATAAGACACAATTAAAAATAAGAAAATTAAGAAACGGTCTATCATCGTAAAAGAAAAATCACGCAGATGCCTGCATTAAATCATTTTTTAAAAAATCAGCTTTTAATAATAATAAACAGTTTTATGCAGATATTTAATTTATCAATTTAAATCCGTTAATTATCTGTTAATATTCAGTGTAAAGTAATGAAGATAATGCAACATGGAATAGAATTTCCCAAAGAATAATCTGTATCAGTGATGTCCTGTGAGGCCAAATCTCATGGTTCAAGTTGTAAGAAAGTTAAAAATGACTTCAAATTCAAAAATTATTCTAACACATGCATTTTGAAATTTATATCAATGATATACCTCTAAACAATGTTCCTGAACAATGAAATGCGAACTTATAAACCTTATCGTATTATAAATGTATGTGTAATTCTAGTCTTTCATATAACAATACATATATATCAAAGTATTTAAATAAATAAATAAATATTATCATAAAAATGTGTTATTTTATTAATAAAAATAAGTAAAAATTATTTTAAGTTAAAAAATAATTAAATTTGAACTTTATTTAAGTTAAAAAGGAAAATAAAATAATTATTACCTGTATAGCAAGCCATGTCTCTGTATTAGTGATCTCTACTCGTCATTTTCAAAGCATTGCAGGGAAAGATGCCTCAATCAGGTAGCCTTTTAATAAACACCACCCAATATGAGACACTCACCAGGCTTTTGTCTTTTCGGGGAGGGGGTGAAGACATCAGGATCATTTGGGTTGTACTCCTTGAGATCTTCCATATTTTTTAAGTGGATACTTTCCTACTTCTTTCTGGCCCTTTTTTGCCTTCGACATCTGTTGGTGATGGCTCACTAAAAGGCAGAGATTGAGATGAACCTTGGCTATCCATGTATTGAACATCCATCTAAAATTGAAAATTAACAAAACAAAAATAAATATCCAACTAAAAGTAAAAATGATTGAATAAAATAAAATTATTTACAGTAAAATTGCGTCCTTCTGTCCTGTCTAGTAAACATCTTTGTCATACTTTATGTTTCAGAGAGGTGCTGGGTTCGAACCTGGCTCATGCATTTTTTCTTTTTCAGTCCTAGTCTTTTTGCATGCTTCATAAAAAGCCACACTGCATTCAGTATCAATCTTGAATAAAAATTTATCAAGTTTTAGCATGCAATAAACTTTATTTCCCCAGATGGCAGTTTTATTTTTATATCTGTAATTCTTTTATCAGTTTTAAAAAGCATCAATTAGATAGTAATATCCTTATTTGTTTTATATTCCCAAGCCAAAAATAATTTATATTGTGACAATTTTTAAAGCTTTTTAATTTTTACTTAATATTTATCGAAACAAAATTTTAACATCCTGTTTGTTTTTGATCAAAAGTAATTTTGAAATTTTTTTGGAGCTATGAGTAAAGAAATCATTATCAAAACATAAGAGACTGTAATCAGAATCATCGAACAGGGCATCATCTTCAAAAATATTATCGAAGGTCAGCGTTACTCATATGCAAATGCGAAATCATTTAATTTTGTAACATGTTCTAAATGAATTTCAAAACTTTGCCTTAAGCAAATAAGGTAGGATATTAGTATGATAATTATAGCTGATATGAAAGTTTACTTTTCAAATTTTATAATACATAAATCATACTGTTACATTTTTCTTTTAAATGTTTTACACGTTAAATGAATAAGCTGATATAACAAATGATGATTATAGTGTAAAAATTTATACTTAAAAAAATATATATAGAGAGAGTATACATAAATCTGAAGACAAAAACTAATTTTAATAATAATAAAAAATAAATAAATAAATAAATAAATAAAAATTAACTGAGCATAGTTAAATCAGAAAATACTTTAAACAGTTAGTATTTATTCCTATGACATGAATGTTTAAATGTTGTTAACAATAAAATAAAAATTGCAATGTAAAAAAATGAAACTGAACAGCTGTAAATTAAAAAAACATTTCTAAAAAGATACATATATAACAGTAGGTAATTCATAAAGCATTTCTTGATTTAAAAACAAATTCTCAAGTTAAAAAAACTTCCCTACAGCAATAATACTTAATTAAATCACACTATACTGCAGACAAATTTACTTAATTTTATACAGACAAGCGCTTTTTCTTATTGTAATAAAGAGTACAATTACCTAGGAAAGTAAAATACTTTATAGCAGTATAGAAGTTTGTAGAAATAATTTCACTATTCGAAAAAGATTCCCAAAGATATCTCAGCATATGTATAATATTAGTTATGAGGAGAAATTAGGACAGAAAATATCTTCAGACAAAAACACTAAGATGCGCGAATATTACACACATATTACTTCACATATGAAAAAAGAATTATTTTATGTAAGAACCAGAACAACAAAATATCAAACAAAAAATTCATTTTTTACAGAATACTACAAGAGAAGTGTAAAAATTAACTCACCAATCACTCTCGTATGAAATATCATGCTCAATCTCTGAAAAGATTAATACACAAGTTTTTGAAAGGCGAAAACGATATTTAAATTTTTTTTCATCATAGAGATAACTTTTCCGATATGTTTCTGGACACAGGAACAAAACAATAATCTTCTTCGTCACCATCATCAAACAAAATTTTTTGCACAACATCCAACATAATGAAAAAGAAAATAATAAACACTAACGGTCAACAACATTCAAACAGTTCCGCCATATTTAAACTCTCGGTAAACAGCTAACCAGCTGGGAAAATATATATTTTTCTTTAACACACCACATGTGAATTCGCTTTTCTTTAACTTATACAACATACATTTAATAAGTACTAATATCATGTTTTAAAATAATACTGAATAATATAACGCAACAGCAATAAGTTATTTAGTTTAGAAAGGGTAAAAAAAAAAGAACTGTTTCATTAGGCCTAAAATATTACTAAAAAAACTTCACTATAAATAATAACTTTATTACTTACAGAAACTTGTTCAGATACAGTATGATCATCAGAAATACCAATAATAGGCTGATCATTTATATTTTGAAGGGTTGGCCCTAAAAAGGGCTATTTTTCATGAATATCAATAGACATAATAGAAAAAGAACGCTAGTAAAATAAGAAACGCTAGTAAAATAAAAAACAACAACTTAAAAAACAAGGAGATTCTTCTATCATAAAATGGGCCAAAAGAAAAGGTGATTCAAACACAGGGAACAGTAAGAGAACGGATCTCGAACTCGATCCAGCGTATTCATTTTCGCCAAGTGTAATAATCGCCAAAGTACGTTCAAACACTGCCAAGAGCAACAACCAATCAGATTGCCTGCTGCAGTTCTGACAGCAGAAGTGCGTTGGAAAAAAAAAATATGCTCCGTGGACTAGATACAGTAAGATTTCAAAGAGTAAAACGAAGGGGAAGGGTTTCGAAGGTAAAGAACCTATTAGAACAAAGATTATCTTAGAAAATAAACCAATTGAACAAATTTCACGTTTTAATTATCTAGGATGTGACATATCTTATAACTACAACAATGATATACAAAACAAGCTAAATAAGTTCCAATACATCTGCGGGACTATAAGAAGAACATTAAGAAATACAAGAAAAGATACCAGAATAAAATTTTTCAAGACAATGGCGATACCAACTCTTCTATATGGAAGCGAGACGGACGCGAATTTGGAAAATGCCTACTCCTCAGAACCTTGGCGAGATAATTCTTGGCGCACAACATATTTTAAGGGAAAAGTATGAAAATGTGGAAACTAATCATTGATTGAATCAAAACTTTCAGAATGAATCAAGAATGAATGAATCATCGATTCACATCCACCGTACTTGCATTCGTATCATAGTATAAAAATAAAACATTTTGTTTAATAAAAAAAAATAATTTTCTTCACATTTAATTGAATGAAAAGCGATTCTTTTACAGAAGACATTTTGTTTTTTCTTTTGTGTTTAAAATGTGCTAAATAAAAATACAAATTTATTACAGATAACTTTTTTTACCAATATGTAAACGTATCATAATAAATTTCTCCACTAATTTATTAACTTTATTATTCAATATTTTTCGTTATTCAATATAAATTATTTTTATTCAAATAAATTAATTTATACTTTTACATATTTCTTCTGAAGTATTCTTTCTTTCTGTCTCATTTTCGTAAAGGGGAAAAAAAATTGTAATCCTTGGTAAAGTAATGATGTACTTAAGTAATTACTAACATAAGTAATTAAGTAAAATGTTTGTTAGGTAATATTAATTTTGATTAATGCAGAGGTTTTTTTTCTTTGCCTAACTCTGAAATTAAGTATAGCATGCACAGTTTTATTTATTGATTAATTTTTAAAATAGCAACACATTGATTTTCTTCTATTTACTTATTTAGATTAATAAATAAATAAGGCTCACTTTCTAAAAATTTAACTAATTCAAATGTTTGTGCAGGTATAGATTGATTACATTGATAATATGATTAATTGCATGTATTATAATCTCTTCCTTTGAATGAAATTTCTAATTATTTTTATGTAAATGATTTTTAACTCAATTTATTTCAGTAATAATCTTGCTTTAGTAAAGTGAACTATGTCCAAACATTTAAAAGTATTTATATAATCTTAATATATATATATATAATATATAAAATTCTCGTGTCACAGTGTTTGTTACCATACTCCTCCAAAACGGCTTAACCTATTTTAATGAAATTTTGTATGTACATTTGGTAGGTCTGCGAATAGGTTTTTATCTATTAATGAAAGTTGTAACTTAATTAGTTCTTTCTTAATTAATTTTTAACCAACTCTTTCATTTTCAACAACTTTTCTACCTAGATGGCGTGAGTTGTCCGTTGGATGTATGGATGTTTGTTATTCAATCACGTCACAACAGTTAAACGGATCTGGATAAAATTTGGTACCGAGATAGATAATAATCTGGAATAGGACATATGCTACTATTTAGGATCTGGATAAAATTTGGTACCGAGATAGATAATAATCTGAAATAGGACATATGCTACTATTTGATTAGATTTTTTAAAATTAATTAAAATATGAAAATAATAAACTGGTAATTACCTTAATATAAGCCATTTAAATTTTTAATTGTTGCCAAAAAAGTTTACGAGGTATTTTTATTTATTTTTTTATTTTTTTCAACATAAAATGAAATATACTTTCACGCGAAAAATAAAAATTACTAAATGTTAAATTGGTGAATGAGAAAATAACGCCTTTATAATTAAAATAAAATAATAATAGTAATATGATCTGAATTTTATTTCATAGCATTTTTTATATACCTCAACTTTATATGTATATATATTGCACGGATGAATTACGCTAGGCATAAAAGATAATTCAGCATTATATTAAAGGTATTTACTTATTGATAATACTGGACAAATTTTTAAATTTTGATGCTGAAGTAGATCGGACATATTTCGCCTAGGACAGCCACTTAAAGCCAAGTAGCTCATAAAAAATATAACTAAATTATAAAGTATTGAAAAAGAGAAAGATATAGGAACAATAATCGCATAAATTATATTTTGGTCTAAAACGGCGACAAAATTCAAATAACGTCAAGGGGAGCTATATTAAGTTTGTACCATGATGAGGTTTACATATTAATTTATTTTTCTATATACCAACTACTATTAACTAAGAATGAAATATATATAACCACAAAATAATAATAATAATAATTGTCTCATGCGATAGACATAGCCGATCATAGCATATTGTAATATTAAATTTGGCTTGAAATTGCTGTCATTTTATGGTTGATCGATTAAATCAAATAAATATAGGAAATAACTTGAAAGCAAATATTATGTACAACACGCATAATGTTGTTCTTATGTAATTGGTATTCAAATATAAAAAAGCTACTTCAAATTTTTCGATACTGTCTGTATCGAAACTGTCATATATGATAAGCACCCAAATGGAAGCCCATGGGTAAGCTATTGTCGCAGGCAATAGGGACAGGCACCGGAGACTGCGAGGACGAACAGTTCGATGCCAAAGGCAGCGGGAACTCAAAGCGAGCTTTTGAGCAATTTCAGTATTTTTTTTTCTTTTTTTAATAAAGCTATATAGAAAAGAGTTTCCTTTAAATATAGTGACCAGCGAAGCGGGCAAAGCCTGCTAGTATATATATATAACCTTTCATTTTTAAAATTTCATGCAAACAATTCTCCATTCAGAGGCCTTTTTTGTAGCCTTTTATATTGTTACAACTTGAATGTAGACAAAAAAAAAAAAAAAAAAAAAGATATTTGAAAATTAAATTTTTATTATTGAGAAATTTTTAGTTATGTTGGTAAAAATGATTTTTGGAGGCAAATTTAGAAAATACGCATTTTTTAATTAAGCCTCGCTTTCCCAACATCAAGGCGTTACTGCAGAAAAATCGCTTTCAGGTGCCGCTTGGCATGTTTGGCGAAAATCACCAGCACAGCACCTTTTTGTACAATTTAGAAGTTGCAACATTCCACTGGTTATGTTTGCTATCTCCTGACGAGTTAGCGCACTTCTTGAATGAGGCGGGCTTAACTAAATTTCACTTCAAAATGGGCTCAAAGTTTAACCCATCTTGGGACAGCGAGGGTTAAACTCTACCAATAATAGCACAAAGATATAGAAAACCACTAAAGGGCGTATCAGACTCGACGACTTTACAGGCGATTTTAGAGCCAACCACTGATTAGCGCCGATTTTTCGGAAAAAATTGTCTCTACTCCCAGTGTGATAGCGCAGACCGAAGTTGCACAACTTTTTCAGAGCTGCCTTGATAAAATTGTCCGTATACTCAATTTCTCCTCGGATTCGTCCAATCAGGATGCGCTATTTTGATACGTCATATTTCCAAGATGGCGGAACACGGGAATCGCTTCAAGTGGAGATTTGAAGAAGAAATATTATCGTTAAGCACGTTTATTTTACCGTTAAATGATAAGAATTTTCAATTAATCGTTTTTATTTCCGTATGGCGTTATGACAATAGTTGTAAAAAAGATCAAAATAGAAATAATAATGCGATATTTTACACAAATGAAAGGGAATTTTAACGCTAATCATTGCGTATTTTATTCGCGCCAAGAAAAGTGATAAGCGTCAGAAGTTAGTCTTCTTTCATCCAACTTTTCACCCGACTATTGTAACCTCTACGGTGTTTTCGTCGAGGAAAAATCGGCGCTAAAGTCGGCTCAAAAATTGGTTGTTTCTAAAGTTGCTGAATCTGATACGCCCTTAAGAGTCAACTTGAGGATATTTCCAAAAAATCATCATTGGTTTTCTGCAATTTTCGATTTTGGGGAGAAGTTACAAGGGGGCAAATTCAAGTCCCCCTTTTAGCACTAAATTTGTCTGGGGAAATATATAGAATCACAAATTTTAGTGTGTGGCTTATTTATGTGTGCCTGACACCTATTCTAATGGGATTTTGCGAAAGTTCCCAATTGGGGGGGGGGGGAGGGGGGCAATAAACCTGTTTCCAAGCATAACTTTGCTTCAAATTATCTCAGCAAGATTAATTTTATGTGTTGGTTGCTTATGCCTTCCCAACATGCACTATAAAGGGATTTGTACGCAATTTCTTCCTCCCTCCTTTGCAGGTGGATAGGGAGGCAAAAATATGTTTATAAGAGTAACTCCGCTCCAAATTATCTCAGGGTAGTGATTTTTTAACATGTCGATTGACTATGTGTTCTCAAGACATATACTACAAAGAGATTTTGTAAAATTCCACATTATCCCCCTTGGGGGTTGGAGAGGAGAAAACATATTTCCAAGTGCAAATCTGCTCCGAACTATCTTAGGTGATTTTTTATGTGCGGGCTGGTTATGAGTTTCCAACACACACTATGAAGGTATTTTGTGAAATTTCCCCTTTCCTCCCTTTAAGGGTGTTGAGTAGGGGGCAAAAGCACCTTTTAAAGTGTAACTGCTCCAAAGTACATAGATACCAAGTCTACTGTTTTTGGCGGGGACTTAAACTGGAAAAAGTTTATAGCTGATTTTAGTAATACTAATCGTCGAAAATATATATAACATATTCCATTTAAAAATACCAATGTGAATTTTGATTTAAAAGATTAAAAACAGCAGCTATGAAATTATCTCATGAAAGTGATTTTTTGATATGTCGATTGGTTATGTGTATTCAACACACACAAACTACAAAGAGATTATTTGAAATACCGTGCCATCTCCCCTCTTGAGGGTTGGAGGGGGGAGATTAAAAAACATGTTTGCATGCGTAACTCTGTTCCAAATAATCTTAGAATGGCAATTTTTGATGTGTGGACTGCTTATGCATATTCCACACACACTACAAAGTGATTTTGTGAAATTCCACACTACCGCCCCTTAGGGGTGGGGGTAAACTCTGCAGTAACTCTTCATGCGTAACTCTGCAGTAAATTATCTTAAGAAGGAGATTTTCGATGTGTGGGTCAGTTATATATATCGAACTCATAATACAAAATTATTTAGCAAAATTCCCTCCTCCTTCTTCCATTTAAGAGTGGGGAGGGGGTAAAAACACATTTTAAAATGTAGTGCTGCTTCAAATAATCTCAGGATCCTGATTTTTAATGTGTTGGTTAGGTATGTGTATGCAACATGTACTATAAAGGGATTTTGTGAAGTGTGGCAAGTGGAAAAACCTTTACCGAAGGTAGCGAGAACTTTAACTTAGATTTTGACTGATTTCAATGATTTTTTAAAATTATTAATGGTATAGCGTTTTGAAAATTGTGCATATTCCACACACACTACAAAGTGATTTTGTGAAATTTCACACTACCGCCCCTTAGGGGTGGGGGTAAACTCTGCAGTAAATTATCTTAAGAAGGAGATTTTCGATGTGTGGGCCAGTTATATATATCGAACTCATAATGTAAAATTATTTAGCAAAATTCCCTCCTCCTTCTTCCATTTAAGAGCAGGGAGGGGGTAAAAACACATTTTAAAATATAGTGCTGCTTCAAATAATCTCAGGATCCTGATTTTTAATGTGTTGGTTAGGTATGTGTATGCAACATGTACTATAAAGGGATTTTGTGAAGTGTGGCAAGTGGTAAAACCTTTACCGAAGGTAGCGAGAACTTTAACTTAGATTTTGACTGATTTCAATGATTTTTTAAAATTATTAATGGTATAGCGTTTTGAAAATTTATTTCAATATAATGACCAGCAAAGCAGGCAAAGCCTGCTAGTACATTATAAAAGAGCATCAAAGAACTGGCGTTTAAAAGTAATAATTACAAAACTTTGAATAAACACCATAAAAGCAAGAACTTCCAACAGTTGTTTCGGGTCAAAAGAAAACCTAGCCCTTCGTCAAGTGAATAAAGTAGGCACGAGTGCTGTAACAAAGCAGTAACACAGTGCAACCTGCAACAGTGTGTTGTTGCTTCTTTTACAGCACTCGTGTGTACTTTTTTTGCCTGATGAAGGGTTTTTTTTTTTTACCTGAAACAATTGTTGCGAGTGTTTGCTTCTATGGTGTTTATTCAAAGTTTTGTACTTACAAGCAAACATTCAAAAGGTGTCATCTTCAAAAATTATTGAAAAAAATATATGTGATTCTACTCTTCATAAAACACCAGAAAATGAAAAAAATTATCGGCTGAAGTTAATTACAGCCACCACAAAAAATTATCAAAATTAAGCATATTTGGCGATTTAGCGCTGTTAGGCGATACGTTTGCTAGCAACGAGATTGCCGTGTAGGAACAAAACCATGTTTTGCTTTTCCACCAAGTACTGAAAATCAATCGCCTAGCAGTGTGAAATTGCCAAATATGCTTAATTTTGTTAATTTTTTGTGGTCGCTGTAATTAATTTCAGCCGATAATTTTTTCATTTTCTGGTGTTTTATGAAGAGTAGAATCACGTATATTTTTTTCAATACTTTTTGAAGATGACACCTTTTGAATGTTTCCTTGTTAGTAATAAATAATACATTTTCCTATTTTAAAAAAAATTAAAGAGTAAAATTTACTGTCATTCACTTAATTTTCAAAGTACACCTGATCATTTTTTTTTTCCATAGATTTGGTAAAATAGAAATTTTGGCCAATGACAGTCCTTCGTATGTTGTCATTCTTTCTATGAAGGCACCCTAGTATAACTTACTTGTCAATATTGCAGCCATATTTATTTTAATAATTTAAACTTTAAAAAGAAAATCTTTATTAAAGGACGAATTAATTGCCTTAACGATGTTACACGTACATGCATTTTAATAAATTATAGCTATATTTTAATACAGTTGTACATATTTTTTATTAATACTTCCTTAATATGGAAGCCTATTTTTAAGATTAATAAAACAAATATTTAAAATTGAGCTATTTCACTATGCATAGAAATCTGTATAGTAGCGATCACTTCCATGCATGTGAACTCACTTTGCAACCATTAAAACCAAACGAGAAAAAAATATCACTGGATACAACTTACACATTTTGCATGAAAATCTGTATAGCAGTGGTCATGGTACCATACATGTATGCTTGCTTAGCTAGCATTAAAAAAAAAAAATAAAAAAAAAATCTGACGTGGACACCACGACTTCCTTATACATCTATTGGAATATACATATGGTTATGGAAACATTGATATTTTTGTGTGAGGTAATTGATTTGTAACTAAACAGGCAGGTTCTAGTCCATGAACATTCCTGAAAACAAGCAAAAAAAAAAAAAAAAAAAGCTACTGCAACCACAACAGTCCTGATGATAAGATTATATATACCACCAATTGTAAATTTTTCAGGAATTTTCTATGGCTTATTACAGAAAATACCATTGGCAAATACTCAGCTTAGACAGTACAAAAATAAAAAAACTGGTGTACAATGAATATTTAAATTAAAAAAACTTTTTCATACACCATAAAATTATGAAAGCATTACCAGTTTCGAAAAGACATGGCCTTTCTTCTTCAGGTACAAAAACCACCAGTCTTGCTTTTTCTCCAAGGTAATAGCAAGTGCTTTGCACCTGAAAAAGAAAGACCATGTCCTTTTGAAACTGGTAGTGGTTTTATTAATTTTATGGTATGTGAACAAGTTTTTAAGTTTAAATATTAAACACAGCTTAGTGTTCAATGAAAATCATTTCAGTATAAATTGCCTACTTTTATTCTTGTAGGCAAAAATTAGTGGTGAGAAATGATACATTTTACCAAAACAAATAATTCTGTTAAAATTGAGAAAAGGTTTACAAATTCTGGCTCTCCTGAAGCAATATTTGTCACCAAATTCAATTACTAATCTCGTCAGGCTGCCAAGTTTGTAGCCGACGCAAATGTTGATCTTGGCATCAATTTTAGCGATTTGCTGAAAATTTTTGCAACGAATAAAACCTTACATTACAGCTTTATGGAAGTCTGAATAGCTGCTTTTGTGAGGGGGTTTTCTCCTTCATCAGCTTACTTCCTCGTGGTCCATGCCATCGGTAGTGGATGTTTTCTTCTGTCTCTTTAATTAGATCGTGTCACTGTCGGTAAGCACAAATGCTGATATCAAAGCGGCAGCGTGTGTTGCCACTTTGCTTGCAGCACTCATGCTTCCTTTGTTCGCCTGATGAAGGGTCATGTATTCTTTCGATCCAAAACAATTATTGTGAATTTATAGCATTGCATTTTATGGTGTTTATTCAAAGTTCTGTACGTATTACTTTAAAACGCCAGTTCTTTCTTATTTTCTCTTCTGTTTTCTTCCGTTTCATAATATTTGTGAAATATGCTAGCAGACCCATAGCTGCAGCCACAGATATTTCACTTTTTAAACATTTTAGGATGCTATGCTTTTTTTTCTTTCTCTCTTGGCGGTAATAATAAACTTATATTTAAATTGTAATTTTTAAATTTACTAGATGAGGCTAAGTCTTCAAAAACAATTTGTTAAAAATGAAGTATAACTTAAAAATTTTCATGAAATTTGTAAAATTTTGGGTGTGTGGTGATTAAATCTCCAAGTCTCTCATGATTAAGATATCAGCAGAAGAATTAAAAATTATTTTGCATGGAGCATTTTTAAAAATTTTATCTTATTAAATTTATATGTAAAATTCTGAGTCAGGGAGTGTAAGCGAAAAGTTGCCAATTAATGAAAAATGTGTTTTTTCTTTGGACTAAAGCTGAATTGTTGCTAATTGATCAAACTATGTTCGATTTGAATGAAACAATTGAATATTACCATAAAAATTAAGTAATAGCAAAATAAATAACACCATAAAATTAAAAAACATACAAAAGTTCAAATGGCGAACAATTCAAAAGAATGCAAGAAAATTAAATAAATGTTTATCTATTTTAAGAAAAGATTTATTTACTGCATGTCATGATGAACTTTCTTTCTTCAATAAGCTTTTCCTCCCTTCTCTTCCATCTGACATCAGTGTTAATGAAATGAGCTAGCAAGCCCACATCTACAGGCACGAAAACAATTTTGTGCACTATAGATATGTTCCAGCTGGCGTAGGATGCAAAGACTTCACAAATGGAGAACTTTCCGAGGAAAACTGCTCTTTCTTTTCTTCTTCAGTCTTTTTTAAACAGTAACTATATAAATACATATTTTAATATTTAAGGATAATGTGCAATTTTTTGGAACTATAGATTTATACACTGAAATTGCTTATTTCAAATTTGTCAGATAAAGCTATAGGGTAGGTGCTCCAGTGATTGGCATGCTCCACTAATTGACAACTATCCCTAAATAATTAATAAATAAGAAAAATAATAAAATCATATTTTACATATAAGAATTTTAACATTTTTTTGTCAAACACTGGAGCATAGGGTGCTAATAACTGATAAAATGAATAACTAGCAGTGTCAAACAATGAAACATAGGGGTCCAATTACTGATAAAATGAAAAACTGGCAGTGTCAATTACTGGAACATTGAGTGGGTGTCAAATAAAAATTCATAAAAAAATAATTGTTATAAAATGTTGTTATAAATTGTTTAACATATATGTGGTTCTGAATGTCTTTCATGCCATATGTACTAACTTAAGATTTCTGAAAATATTTTCTGATGACTAGAACATTAAAAACATCAGAGATTGCTCTAAAAGTGTCAACCACTGGTGCACTTACCCTATCTACAGAAAAATAATAATAATAATAAATAAATAAATAAAATAAATGAACTATAACAAAATTTTTATAAACAAACACCATAAAATTAAAAAAAACATACAAAAGTTCGAATGGCAAACAACTGAAAAGGATACAAGAAAATCAAATGTCAAATTTCACTGCTGATCCAGATTTATTTACAGCATGTCACAAGGAACCGTGTCTTCAACAAGGTTATCCTCCTCTTTCTTCTTCTATCTGATGTCGATATTAATAAAAATCGCTAGCAAGCCCATGTCTACAAGCACAAAATCAATTTCGTGCACTGAAGCTATGGTCCAGCTGGCATAGATAAACTTCATAACTAGAGAACTTTCCAAGAAACACTGTTCCTTCATTTCTCTTCGATCTTCTTTAAACTGTGATTATTTATAATTTTGAGCTTTTCAACTGTTTTTTTTTTTTTTTTTTTAATTGTACTTTATACATTTTTTGCATTTAATTTTTTTTAAAAATGTATTTTGATGCAATTTCATTTTCTGATATTTTGAGTATAGCATTCTTTGATAAACTTTCCTTTCCTAAAGGTTTGTAAATTCCAAGGTTAATAGCAAAATTGTGCCAAATTATTGATTTTTAAAAACACGCCAAGTCATACCATAAGCTGTATTATTATTCACAATTAACAAAAATTAATTCTTGTTTTTATAAATTCAAATTAACTTCACTCAGAATGTATGTGTACTACTTAATCAGCAGTCTACATAATGCAATCTATTCTATGTAAATATATCTCACTATAATATTCAAAATGTAGTGTGTAATAAATATATTCATCGATATTATCATTATAAAAATGATTGAACTGATAATTACATGTTATCATCAGTTCGACCAATTTAATTTCAAACGGTGATATTTAACAAAATAAACACCTAACTAATATACTAATTAAAAGGCGAATGATCACAGTTATATCATAATTTTAAGTCAAATTTGTTTTCAAATGTCTAAACAAATTACCTGATATAAGATGAGTCATCAGGATATAATATCAGATACTAATATTTCAATATGTTATAGCAATAATGTACAAAATATTATCTTTTAATTAAAAAAATAAAAGAAATGTTAATTCTAGGCATTTATACAACTTACAGACATTAAACTAATAATTATAAAACCATTGAATGTTGTGAACATACCTTGCAATAAGTTCTTCACACACACACAAAATAAACATTTGGATTCCAGCATTATTAATTACTAATTCACTTAAATGCATATGTGAAATAATAACTCATACATAGGCAAAATATAAAATAAATATACGTCAATCTCTTTTCAAGTTTATCTCGACATAATAAACACGACAATTTGTTTACATGTAGGATGTTTCCAATTAGCTATGAACGTTTATAAACTTATTTAGAAAATAAAAATAGCTATTCAATTACAAAATGAATGTTTTAAATCATACTTCAAAGTATCTAATTCAGGAGACAAAAGCACCTAAAATTTATTTAAAATTATTGAACAAATTTCTATTATTATTGCTAAGACGAATTCTGACGTCCGCTTGTCATGTCATCAGACATGCGAGCATGAGCAACCCTACCGTCTATCATCATGACTCGCGCTACTAGCGCTTCAATGTTAAGCTCGATCCCTACGAAGTGGATCATTCTATTTAATTTGCAGGTAAGACAGACCGTAAACGGAGGGATAGGAAGCAGAAGGGGAGATACGATAGATTGCGATTTCGGACTTCGTTTTTTTTAATTATTATTACTTATTTTTGGAGATAAATGCAAATGCACTGAGCTAATAGGACGGTCGGAAAAGAGGTTCAGGTTAGGTTCAATAGAATTACGATAAATTTCAATTTCGGACTCAGTTTTTTTTTTTTTCCCCTCTTAACATACGCACGAAAATAGTTTCTTCTTTTTCTCCTCCTCCCCTTATATATCTATGAGAATCTGAATTCAGGCAATTCAGGTAAAAATTGACAAAATCCTCATGTACTTGGTAAATTTTAACAGTAATATTTATGAAAGCTTTTCCAAATATTACTAAATAGCAAGTATAAGATAATTAATATTATATTAATAAACGAAAATGACTTAATTTTGTTTCTATTTACATTCATGTTTAAAAAAAAAAGTGAATAAACCATACATTAAATTATACTTAATGCAAGAAAAGGAGGGTAATGTAAAACTTAGTTTTAATTAGTGAAAAGGTGGTGTACCTCAAAACAAGTTTTAATGTAACGCTTTAAGATTATTTACTGGAATAAAATCAGTTTACTGCATTATTACTTTAATATAATTGCACTTAAAATATTATTTTCATCATATGATTGAAATCAGTTGCGCATTGAATTGGACATTGATTGAAAACAATGCACTGTATGATTAAAAATATAGTGCAAGTTTTTTTTTTATTGTTATTAATTAACATTAGCTACAATACATGCAATGAATGTAAAACATTCTATATCTACATAAACCAGTACAAATTGTTCCTTTCTTTTGACAGACAGGGCATTAAAAAAAAAAAAAAAAAAGCCGAGTGAGACATGAATTTTCTTGTAATTTTTATTTAATCAATTCACACTTTTCAATCCTTTTCTTTTTTAAAAGTTGCAACTATAAGTATATATAGATGATTTAAAGCATGTTTTGAAGAAATTTGAACTGTATTTATTTCCTATATTTTGCAGTGCAAGTTGATTTTCTTGTACAAAGAAATTCAAGAAAACTTAAAAAATGTTTACTCCCCAGTCACAATTAAAGAAAACTAGTATGTTGTGGCCACCACAAGACTTTCTTCTATATTTTCCTATACATATTTAATCAGTAACAATATTTAAAAAAAAAAAAAAAAAAAAAAAAAAAAAAAAAAAAATTACGTTTTTTTTTTTTTTTTTTTTTTTCTAAGGTTTTTTTTTTTTTTTTGTTAAAAGTAATACATATTCAATCAATAACAATATTAAAAAAAAAAACGAATTTTTTTCTAAGGTTTTTTTTTTTTTTTGTTAAAAGTAAACAAAACTAACGATAACTTTGTTTTAAATTATCACAGATTTATAGCTCAATCATTCATTTTAAAAGTATTGACGAGATCTTTCGAAAGATACCCATCTTCAAAATTTACCCCCCCTCCGGGGGGTACTTCCCTCCCAGGGGAGGAAGCGTTCCCCCCACATGCACAGAAATTTTTTCCTAGTTAACTGTTACTATTATCAATAAATTATATTAATTTTACAATCACAAGTCAAAAATAACTCTCATTATGTACATATATACGAAATTTTGTCCTATACTGCCATGTTAAAAATTTAGAAAACATGAGATCACAGCGCCACCTTTTGAGCGATTGATCACCAAATGTAATCAGCACCAGTGTATGTCGGGGACCAACTAAATACCAAGTTTGGTTAAATTTCGTTAAAAAAAAAAAAAATAAAAATAAATAAAATACGTTTTTTTTTTTTTTTTTAAAAAGAAAAAAAAATCGTTAACTTTGTTTCAAATTATCACAGATTTATGGTTCAACCATTCGTTTTAAAGGTATTGACGAGACCTTTCGAAAGATACCCATCTTGAAACTTTGCCCCCCCCCCGGGAGGGTACTTCCCCTCCCCAGTTGGGGGGGAACCGATGCCCCCACATGCACAAAATATTTTTCCTAGTTAACTATTACTATTATCAACGAGACCTTTCGAAAGATACCCATCTTGAAAATTTACTTCCCCGGGGGGAGGGAGAACCGGTGCCCCCACATGCACAAAATTTTTTTCCTAGTTAACTACTATACTGTTATCAATAATTCATATTAATTTTACAATCACAAGTTTAAAATAACACTCATTATGTACATTTATACGAAATTTTGTCCTATACTGAAATGTTAAAAGTTTACATAAAATGCGATCACAGCGCCATTTGCTGGGCGATTGATTCCCAAATCTAATCAGCACCATTCCATGTCAGGGTCCAACTATATACCAAGTTTGGTTCAATTTCATTCATTGGTTCGTGAGATACGGTGAAAAATATGAAATTTTGCGATCACAGCGCCACCTGCTGGGCGATTGATTCCGAAATCTAATTAGCACAATGCCCCGCCAGGGTCCAACTATATACCAAGTTTGGTTGAATTTCATTCATTGGTTCGTGAGATACGGGGAAAACAAGAAACCACAGACAGACAGACATTTTTTAAAAACTATCAATTCGTGTTCAGGATATCCCAAAACGTGTAGATCCGTCAAAAAACGGAGGTCGAAAATTTTCGCGAATCCAATACTTTCTCTATATTACATATAGAAGAAAGTAAAAATGCAGTTGAGTGTGTGATGTGTGCAGTGAAAATTTTTAATTGTACATCTTTGTAAGCGTATTCAAAAACACCAATAACCACAATTTCATAAAAAATTTTGTCAATCTGATTTAGATAGTAGAATTTGAAATGTCAAGAACTGAGATTTTAACCTTCATGTTGCGACATAGATACATCCAAAAAAAGGATAATAATAAAATAATCATAATTACATTAAATTTATTGTTTACTCAATATATATGTGAGCTTAAATTTGGTAAATATTTTTAAACTTTAAAAAAAAAATCAGTTTGAAATTTCTTTTGAAAAAAAAAAAAAAAAAAATGTATATATATCACCTTAACTTGAAGAAATTTGAGAACTGTTTGGAGAAATTTACTTTCGATCATCCGACAACACTAGCCCCAGAGCTTTTTTTGCGATAAATGAAAAAAAAAAAAAAAAAAAAAAAATTATCTCGTCAGTCAAATCTTTGACAGGAGTCAAGATGAACTTAAAATTGTCAAGAAAGAATTAAGCAATAAGCAACAACCACGAGCCAAATCAAAATCGTAAACCCTCACACCTCGCGCGCGCGATCGCAAGCAAAGGTTCCCATCCCTCTGTCTACCGATTTACCTGCAAATTAAATAGAATGATCCACTTCGTAGGGATCGAGCTCAACATTGAAGCGCTAGTACTCGCGCTCGCCAAAGCCCGATTATGTTTTTTCGCCAAGGTTCTGAGGAGTAGGCATTTTCCAAATTCGCGAGACGGACGCTCAAAAAGAGTGATGAAAGAGAAATACAGTCTTCAGAGATGAAATTTCTAAGGAGTGTGAAAGGTTCATTAAATATCTAAATGCGCAAAAAATCTTTTAAAATAATCTTTTAAATATTGTAATGATACGACTGTATAATAATTTTTACAATGATTATTATGAACTACTAAACATAAGGGTGGATAAAAAGGCAGGACAACCTGATCCGCGTTTGTAATGATCGATAAATGGCGCTTTTTCAGCTTTTGTTGTTAGTAAATATAATAGCCACGTATATTTATTGTTGTTCTTTTTGTTATTCTACTTAATATCCGTTCTATAATTTCTCCGCCATCCCACCATGGAAAACTGATTGCTTTTGGAAAAAAATATTTCAGTTTATTCAAAGTTCGATCGGAAGTAGATATTTAACTGAAGCTGAAACAAATATTAGTTTCAAATCATCTGATTAATTCTTTACTTCCATTAGCCGAAGCAACTGAAATTTTAAATTTGTAATTGGAAATAAATGGAAGCTTAATTCTGGATTTCTTGATCCTTTGGAGTTACACTGTAGCACACAACAGTATGTGTTAGCTTTTTTACCGGATTTATTCATTTTTATTGAATAAATATATGTGCAACAAAACGAATTTTCCTAGTCAGGTCAAACAATCACAACATTCTTCTCTCGCAGATGCGATTGTCACGTGGCTCAATTTGCGGCCAGCGGAAAGCTATCGTAATACTCTTGTAGAGCAATGGCGGCCATTGCAAACAAACGTGCAAAGCGCTTGGTAAATTATGTACTCTATGAGATTTCTATAAGTAGTATTGATTGAAGATAATTAATACTATTATTAAAATATATATTTCTTCTGATTAAAAAAGAAAGAAAAAAAAGGATACACGCAAAGCAAGAAATAAACCTTTTCAGTTGAAAAGATAGTTCATGAAACGTAGTTAAAATACAGGTATTGTTTGTTTTCGTTAGCTGTGACCCTGCTCACCTATGCGCATGCGTGAGGTCTGCATTGATTTTGTTAAAATAGGGTAGAAGCGTAGAAGATGAGAGAATGTTTACATTTTACGAGTGAGAGATAAGTTGCGGTTTCTTTTTTCTTCTTTTCAGGACATTATTGAATTTTGAGGCGATACTTCTTCGTTATATTCGTATAAAGGCAAAATGCTGATTTTTCCCCCTTGTAATTTTTAAATAAGTGTAGAAGATCAGTTTTATTCTTCGATGCAAAATAAAATCCGTAAACTTAAAAGTAAATGCCTGTTTTCTTTCTTCTTCTTCTTTTTTTTTTTTCAGTTAAAATTATTTTTATTTGCTTACTTGATCTCTAAATTCGTACTATATCTGTCATACCTGAACACTTGTTTCATGCACTGATTATAGTAGTAAATTAATTAAAAATGACTTAAATTAGGTAAAATTTACATAATTCATTAATAAAAGAAGAGAAAAAGAACAACGTTTACAGTAGACTTTACCTGTAGTAAAAGTAATATATTTTTTTCTTTTAAATTATACTGCTAAAATAAAAATACCATATTTTTGGATCTCTATTTTACAGAAATTTACAGAAAATCGTATTTAAATCAAATCATTAGATTTTTTTATCATGATTATTTTACACCTTTTATTTTTCGCGCATATTGTCATATAAATTACATTAAATAAAATATTGTTAATTAAAATTAAAAATTAAACTTTAAATTCGCGTAAAAAGGTAAAATAAATATTGAAGACTCATAAAAAGAAAACGAACACGTGTAGAACGAAAAGCGCATTTGGCTAAGTGCCCATCTCATTCAACGCATCACCCCTTTTCCGAGTAGGATCGTTCCGCGAGAGATAGACATGGTTTACGAAAACGGACAGTATGTGAAATATTTTCAGTATTTTTTGTATCTTATGTTTTATTGTTATTAGTGTTTGCATAACATATTTTTCATGATAAGACAAATTTCAAAGTATTATATTCATGTATTTCACAGTAATGTCTCTTATCACTAACTAAAGAAATAGCTGTTTGCTTCAAATCTACATATATTATTTAAAATTATGTTTTATTTATTTATTTATTTTATTAATTAATTAATTTCGTATTAATTTAGTTTTGTTCCCTCGACAGTTCACTGAATATTTATATAATCATCTCCATATAGATGAAAATTTCAAGCATAAGTTAAGTTAAGAAATTTAATCAGATCTATTTTGATTTTTCTTGAAACTTAGTTATAAAACTTTTTATGTGTTTTTCATTTTCTTCTTTGTGCGTGAACAATTTTACTTTTTACTAAGAATTGATTTAAATTATTATTTATTTTTATTATTATTTCTTATTTTATTCTAAGGTAGCAAGCAAAAAAAATTTCTTCCTTTCTTCCTTTCTTTCTTTCTTTCTTTTTTTTTTTTTTTTTTATGTTTTTTTTTTTTATGTTTTCGCATTTATATATTTATATCTTTAAATGCTTTAAATGCCTGCATTCAAAAAACTATAATTAACTTTATAAAACAATAAAATTATTAATATACTTTTATAAATTAATCCCCATCTAACGATTTTTTTTTTTTTTTTTTAACTTATGTCTTGGTAACAGTTTAAAATAATATAGAAAAAAAGAATTAAAAAATCTTTGTCTTATTGGTTTTTATTAATAATATCAGAATATGAATTACCCATAAAATTTTGGAGTAATGATTAAATCAGAATTTTTAAAATAATGAATTGATGTTAATAAAGTTTGTCTTATCTTGAAAATTACTTTGCAAACTGTAAACATAATAAAACATAATAAATACTGAAAACATTTTACAATGCAGCTTTGATAATATTTTATATTCAAAATCTGTTTTTTTTTTTTTTTCAGATTAATGTTCTGCAAAAAATATTCATTTAATTAAAAAAAAAAAAAAAAGAACATATTAAATTTTAATGCTTTTACTACAAATAATAATTAATAAAATGAAAAGTACACAAATTTTATAAATACTATTTTTCTGCTTACAAATTATTTTATTTTATTTTATTTATTTATTTTTTTTTTTTGGTCGTAGAACATAATAAAGGACATACTCACAAATTGGAAAATTATAAATCATTTTAAAATATGGTGAATATGATTTTATTTTATTGAAAATAAATTTCTGAACTGAATCTGCAAATTTCATTTTAATTAAAAACTAAGCATTAGATATTTATGTAATTTGGAAAAGATTGGTTGGGGGGGGGAGGTCTATTTTTAATTTACAAATATAAAATAAAATAACAGCATTTCATCTGAAAATATAATAAGTTTATAGTATTAACTTGTAGTATAAATATACCATATCATCATATTATGCCATAAAATTATAGAAATCGTACATACAAATGGTTATTTAATGTTTATTATGCTTTTTTATAGTCCCCCCTTTTTTTTTTACGTAACGTAATAAAACGAAAGTTTATAGAAATCAGACGCACAGATGGTTATTTAATGATTATTCTTTTTTCTATTTTTCTCCCTTTTTATATAAACGAAATAATAAAACCTATTGCTATTATTATTATTTAATTGTTCTTCCTATTATAATTTTTTGGGGGATTAGTTAAGGCTTCCATGCTTATCTGATGTACACATCGTTAATGAATGAAACCAAAATAAGTTACGATAAAAACAAATAGAAGCAATCCATATGATCGTCCCTTTAAAAATGTATACGGATTCTCATTGGTTAAAAACGAACAATATCTGAATGAAATTCGAATATTTTTTTCGAATTTTCCCTTTCTTACTTTCCTGACGTCAGCAGTTGCGGAAATCAACTCCGTTTGGCTTGAATCACTAACATAAGTGCTTTCCCCTTTTCTCTCGCAATCCCTCCCACTTTGTGAGCTGGTTATCGTAAAGTTGTGGCGTTTGACCAGAATTCGGCCCCATTTATAACGCTAAAAACCACAAAAATAGTTTTCTGAAAAGCGTGAAGTTGGCACCCCCAAGTTGGAATTTCAAAAAGCGGTTTGTGTGTAACGTTTGCCCAGGTTTGCCCAACCAATAATTTTTTTTTTGCCCACCCACCAAAACGCTAAAAAAAGAATAAAATAACATTTGACCTCATTTCCGCATTAGCACCCCCATGTCGGAAATACTTCAAACAGATTATGCCATAGGTTTGCCCAACCATTAACTTTTTTTGCCCACCTAACAAAACGCTAAAAAAAATAAAATAACATTTGACCTCATTTCCGTACCAGCACCCCCATGTCGGCAAAACTAAAAACAAATCATACCATAGGTTTGCCCACGTTTGCCCAACCTTTCATTTTTTTTTTTTGCCCACCATTTGTAACGCTGTAAATCCCGAAAATTGTAATTTGAGAGCCGTGAAGTTGGCACCCCCATGTTGGAATTTCAAAAAATGGTTTGTGTGTAACGTTTGCCCAAGTTTTGCCCAGGTTTGCCCAACCTTTAATTTTTTTTGCCCACCATTTATAACGCTGTAAATCCCTAAAAATGTAATTTGTGAACCGTGAAGTTGGCACCCCCAAGTTGGAATTTCAAAAAACGATTAGTGTGTAATGTTTGCCCAAGTTTTGCCCAGGTTTGCCCAACCATTAACTTTTTTTGCCCACCCAACAAAACGCTAAAAAAAATAAAATAACATTTGACCTCACTTCCGTACTAGCACCCCCATGTCGGAAATACTTCAAACAGATTATGCCATAGGTTTGCCCAGGTTTGCCCAACCATTAACTTTTTTTGCCCACCCATCAAACCGCTAAAAAAAATAAAATAACATTTGACCTCATTTCCGTACCAGCACCCCCATGTCGGGAAAGCTAAAAACAAATCATACCATAGGTTTCCCCAAGTTTTGCCCACGTTTGCCCAACCTTTCATTTTTTTTGCCCACCATTTGTAACGCGGTAAATCCCGAAAATTGTAATTTGAGAGCCGTGAAGTTGGCACCCCCAAGTTGGAATTTCAAAAAAAACGGTTTGTGTGTAACGTTTGCCCAAGTTTTGCCCAGGTTTGCCCAACCTTTAATTTTTTTTGCCCACCATTTATAACGCTGTAAATCCCTAAAAATGTAATTTGTGAACCGTGAAGTTGGCACCCCCAAGTTGGAATTTCAAAAAACGATTAGTGTGTAATGTTTGCCCAACCATTAACTTTTTTTGCCCACCCAACAAAACGCTAAAAAAAATAAAATAACATTTGACCTCATTTCCGTACTAGCACCTCCATGTCGGAAATACTTCAAACATATTATGCCATAGGTTTGCCCAAGTTTTGCCCAGGTTTGCCCAACCATTAACTTTTTTTGCCCACCCATCAAACCGCTAAAAAAAAAAAAATAATAATAATAACATTTGACCTCATTTCTGTTCCAGCACCTCCATGTCGGCAAAACTAAAAACAAATCCTACCATAGGTTTGCCCACGTGTGCCCAACCTTTCATTTTTTTTTTTTTGTCCACCATTTGTAACGCTGTAAATCCCGAAAAACGTAATTTGAGAACCGTGAAGTTGGCACCCCCAATTTGGAATTTCAAAAAACGGTTTGTGTATAATGTTTGCCCAGGTTTGCCCAAACTTTCATTTTTTTTTTTTTTGCCCACCTTTTATAACGCTGTAAATCCAGAAAAATGTACTTTCAGAATTGTGAAGTTGGCACCCCCAAGTTGGAATTTCAAAAAACGGTTTGTGTGTAACGTTTGCCCATGTTTTGCCCAGGTTTGCCCAATCTTTCATCTTTTTTGACGGCACTTCACGTCTACAAGTTTAGAGATTAACATATATTTAAATTTCAATCATGTAACTTAATATAATATATCTGATTTCTGTATGTAATCATTTCATAAGTTATTCAAGATATAGGTAACATCATTATAATATTTTTTAAAAATAATTAAACATGTAAAGTATTTAACACCCACGGCTCTCTAAAAAAGAAAAAAATAATTTGAATTTTTAAATTAATTAATGTTTGATGATATATCTGATTTCTTTGATTCTGATATTTTTGGAGTGTTTCTTTCTTTCTGGATGCAATGCCTTCCGCAAATGTTTTTCTAAGAGTTTCAAGCACGTATTAACGCGAGATCGGAGAAAATCGCAGAAAATTGCGAACCGTTAGGTTCATAAAGACAACGTGTGATCGAACCCTGCACTTCACGTCTACCATCTTATAGATTAACAGATACCTAAATTTCAATCATATTGCTTCATGTGATATGTCTGATTTCTTCATGTAATCATTTCATAAATTATTCAGTTTATAAATAATATCATAGTAACACTTTAAAAATAAGGAAAAATGTAAAATATTTAAATTCCACTATTTCTTAAACATACTAGTATGTTCTGGTCACCACACATCTTTCTTCAACATTTTCCTATACAAACTCATTAAGTGTAAATAATTTTTTAACACTATTATTTATTAAAATTATTGTACATGATGAATGCAAATGATTTTCATTGTAAAGAAAATTAACACTAAACATCCAAAGAAAGACAGTTTAGTCCTTACTGTATAATATAGTAAAAGATCAAATTATTGGTGATTTTTTTTTTTTTCTTTACTGTTTTCCGATTCTGTAAAAAAAAAAAAAAAAAAAATAAATAAATAAATAAATAAATAAATAAAATAAAAAAAATACTGGACAAAATAGCCTTGAAATTCAGACACTTATAGAACATTTATAAACTCACATTTTCCACTATCCATTTAGTCACGAATGCAGTTAGCAGACCAACTACAAACTGAAAAAATGCACAAGTATTTTAAGAACTTTCTTCTATAGGAATTTTTATTACAAAAGATTATTTGTATAAAATGAAAACTAACATAAAAAATAAAAGTATTTTTCAATATTTTCATGACATGATAGGAGAATATTTTTTTTCCTCAAACTTACATTAAATATACCTTTCGAGTGATACCACTTTCAAACCTCTACTCCAATAATTAATATGTAAAAATCTACGACAAATTTCATTTTTACGTTTATATATATAGAGAGAGAGAAGTTGGTAGATGGAAAGAGTCAGGCTCGATCCCAGGTCGCGTTATCGACTTATCTGCTCGAAGTTTTCCGTGGTTTTCTCCGAAACTTGAGTAAATTTGGGCTAGGACCTTTATAATGACACCCACAGAGCACATTCCATTATTGGCCTAGGAACCTAGCATAGTCAGTCGGCCATAAAACACTACAACATCAATATATTTATTAACATAGTAAAATTAAAAATAACAGAATATTAAATGCCACCGAAATCCACATTAACTAAAAAGAATTAATTTATTCCTAAATTAGTAATAACTCGTGAAGACTTTAGTACAGTTATGAAAAGAATTAACAATTAATAGCTTTAATAAAATATGAACTATCATAACGAGTTTCTAGTCAAAAAAGTAACAGATTTTATTTTATAATTTATCTTATCGCCAGTTTAATAATTTTGAAATGTTAATTTTATCCAAAATATCATTTTTGATTTTGAAATGTATCAAAATATCATTTTTGATACATAGGGGTTTTGTCAGCGTTAAATGGGGCTTTTGTCCGCTGAATTTGGAGGTTTTGTCCGGTATAGGTGGGGCTTTTGTCCGGTGGGGTTTTTGTCCGGTATAGGTGGGGGTTTTGTTCGGTGAGGGTTTTGTGCGCGGGGACTTCTGTGCGCAATAGATCTTTTATATCAATCGCTGTTTGCATAAATCTATAGATAAACTCTCTAAACCAATAAAAATACAAAATTATATTTTCAGTTTGATATACGAAGTGGCTCTAATATGACGTCAATGAAATCTAACACTTTACATTTTACGCAATTTGACCGTAAAAATATAGTTTGATAGTAGATTTGGCAGTTTACGTAGATTAATGGCTTTTTCCCATAAAAAAGTAAAAAAAAAAAAAAAATCCTGAATTTTAAGAGTATACTTTCGCAATATCAATTTACCAGATTTGACCGTTTAACTAGTAAAACTTTCTAGTATTCCTTTCTCGTAAAATTATACGGTTAAATACCGTGATTTAATATAGTATACAATATTATATATTTTATAGGGTAAAGAAATAATAGCAAATATAAGTACTCGTTATTTCATAACAATAATTTACATAATATTGCTTCTGCAAGACAAAGTGGTAAGGAGTAAAAAAGGCAGGTAGAAGGTAAATAGAAAAAGGTAAATAGATCAAAGTTTACTTTTTCTAAATATTTTCATCAAAGATGAACTAATTTTAATACGCGCATAAAACAACTTTTTTCCTTTAATATATGTATGGTACGGAAAATATTTTGAGGGATAGAATTTTCGGAATTGAGATTTTTATATATTTACACGTTTTGAGGTCCCCTGATTACGAAAATCGAGTCTTTAGCAGTTGGTCTCGCTCTCTACCAGTCTGTTTGTATGTCTGCAATCACCATAACTCAAAAATAAATATTAGCAAGAAGTCTAAACTCGACATCCTAAACCTTCAGTGTATGGAGATGCCTTTGATTCGTAAAAGTCAAACAAATAATTCTGGTACAGGGACTACCATGGGGATTCAAATATATGTTTATAGGCCAAATTTCTGATAGATAAAGCGAAATATTTTTAGATTTTTACTGGAAAAAATAAAATAAATACATTTGAACATGTTTTTACGTGCGTAAAAAGCATGCTTCATGTAAAACTTAATATGAAAGTCATTCAATATTTGTTTAAAGGGCCACATAAGAGTACAATGATATATTATCAACTTGGAGTTTATTTGAAGTTATGTTATGAGTTTTTCACACTGTGTCAAATTTTTAGAGCCATGTGGTGTGCTTGTTATTTATAGATAATATACAGGGCTACTCAAAATTCAGTGAAAACTTTCTTTTATATTGAATATTTTTTGTTGAAAATGAAGAAATTATCCAACGAATACTTTTAGCATAATGAAATTAATTTTGTCATTGACAGGAAATTTTAGGTTGCTATTTCATTTTACGGATATTTTATGCGCCCTAATGCTAACTAGGCAAGAAAATGTGGCTTAAAAGTGAATTTCAAACTACTGTGAACGTTCGTGCGTCGTGCCTGAATTAAAATTCAAACACAGCAAGCTGAAGGCTGAAGCGCTAACCACTCAGCCAAGAGATGGGTATACTGAAAAAAATATTCGTCCTCATGATTTAAAAAGAGTGAAAGAGAGAGAGAGAAAAAAAAGAACACCTAAAAAAATTTCAATTCAAGAAAATAAGAAAATTAAATAACATTATTAAATTAAAATTGATATTTTATGACTATGAGAAATTTAAAGCTTAGGTACACGTTTAAATAAGAATAATCTAAGTAAAATTTGTACATTTTATAGAAATGTAATAAAGATATGTATGTTTATATAAGAAATGTGTACTCTAAATGAAGTTTTACCTGATATTTGTTTCATATCTTTGACTCTATTTCTTTTTTCAGAACTATACTCAAGCTCTAAAATGTACGATTAATCATATTTTTAATATACATATTACATATCTATTATTTTATAGGGATAGGGAATAGCTCAGTATACTGAAGAAATGACACGATTAAGTTAAAAGCTAGCTTTATATATATACTAGCAGGCTTTGCCCGCTTCGCTGGACGTTAAACTTAAATGATTTGTCAAAATGCCATATCTTTATTAATAACCTAAGTTCTCGCTGTGATTGGTAGAGGTTTTCTCGCTCCCAATGTTAGGAGTCTGGGTCCCCACTGTCTTCGGCACAACTTACTCACTTCTTACTTCCCCACCCTCAGCGGGTGAGTTCGAAGTTTTGCAAAATCCCACTAATGCACATAATGCGTACACTTAATCAATATCCACACACCAAAATTCGCCATTCAAAGATAATTCAAAGCGAATTCAAACGGAAAAACATGTTTTTACACATGTTTATTGCCATCCGACTCCGAGAAGGGGGGGGGGGGGGATTTCGAATTTCGTGAAATGCAGTTACAATAAGTGCCGGATGCATACAAACAATTTTAGCACCAAATTTCGTGACCACAGAAGTCTTTAATAGACAGTATTATAAATAAAATAAATAAATAAAAAATAAAAATTATACAGACACGACATTATTTTATTATTTAAAACATGAAAATCTGACATTGACAGATTTTAATTTAGTGCCAGAGGCCTACTGCTAAACTTGTTAATATCGACAAATTCTTCTTTAGTTAATTCGTGACGATCTAAATTCCACGATAAAGTTTTCATTAAATCAAACCAATGTGTTTCAGCTGCAGATATTGTAACAAATTACGTTGGAAGTCCAGACTGTCTTATAGCCGCAAAACAACGTTTTTTCTCTTTTTCCCAATGATGGCGAGGTGTGCCTTGGGGGGACTCATGTCAAAGGTGTGCCTTGCGGGGGGGAACTCATGTCAAAGTTGTACCTTGGGGGGGACTCATGTCAAAGTTGGGCCTTGGGGGGACTCATGTCAAAGTTGGGCCTTGGGGGGACTCATGTCAAAGTTGGGCCTGGGGGGGGAACTCATGTGAAAGTTGTACCTTGGGGGGGACTCATGTCAAAGTTGGGCCTTGGGGAGACTCATGCCAAAGTTGGGCCTGGGGGGGGGACTCATGTCAAAGTTGGGCCTTGGGGGGACTCATGTCAAAGTTGTACCTTGGGGGGGACTCATGTCAAAGTTGGGCCTGGGGGGGACTCATGTCAAAGTTGGGCCTTGGGGCGACTTCATTCAATAAATCCCCATTCAATAAACCGACTGAAATAGGCCCTTAGCACTATTAAGAGTGTATTATAAAAATTCGACAACGCTGTACCGACTGAAATAGGGGTACCTTGGGGGGGACTCATGTCAAAGTTGTGCCTTGGGGGGACTTCATTCAATAAATCCCCATTCAATAAACCGACTGAAATAGGCCCTTAGCACTATTAAGAGTGTATTATAAAAATTCGACAACGCTGTACCGACTGAAATAGGGGTAGCTTGGGGGGGGGACTCATGTCAAAGTTGTGCCTTGGGGGGACTTCATTCAATAAATCCCCATTCAATAAACCGACTGAAATAGGCCCTTAGCACTATTAAGAGTGTATTATAAAAATTCGACAACGCTGTACCGACTGAAATAGGGGTACCTTGGGGGGGAGTCATGTCAAAGTTGGGCCTGGGGGGGGGGGACTCATGTCAAAGTTGTGCCTTGGGGGGACTTCATTCAATAAATCCCCATTCAATAAACCGACTGAAATAGGCCTCTAGCACTAATTAAGAGTGACCTATAAAAATTCGACAACTGTACCGACTGAAATAGGCCTCTAGCACTAATAAATACAAAAAGCACAGCTTAAGTATCGGAACCCTTTGGTGACTTTAAATATTTTAAGCCATTTTTGCGATGAATTGAATTGGCTATCTCAATTGTGCAATTAAAGATCTTGGCGAGAAACGTCCGAGCTACTTCGGTGCCGAATTTCAAATTTTGCCAAAGGGATCCAATACTAAAGCTGTTCCATATCGAATCTGGGTTGAAAACGGAAAAAGGTCAAAATAAATTAGAAATATCAGACCTATATTTATAAATTTGATACTGATATATTTATAAATTTGATATAAATGAAAGGGGTGATTTTTCTGAATCCAGGGGTGCAAACAGTTTTTTGATGCTACAATTAGAATTTTAAAAAATAACTAAAGTATGAAATTTAAGTGGCAACGGAAAAACGGTAAAAGGGGAAAATAAATCAGAAGTATCAGACCTACCGTTACAAATTTAGTACCAAATGAAAGGGGTGATTTTTGTGAATCCTGGGGTGTAAACAGTTTTTCGATACGACAATTAGATGTTTTAAAATTAACTAAAGTATGAAACTCAGATGGCACATTTCAATCTTTTCATAATTTGTAGTGCGAATCACGCGAATAAAAAAAGTCTTTATCTTAAAAATTTATTTTTGCATTTTATTTTTCCATTCAAAGCGTTTTAGTGAAAAAATATTTATGGCGCATGCGCAGGCGTTTTTTACCCACAATTTAAACACTAATCAGAATTTTAAAAATTTCTATAGATATAATTTTAAGTTGGGTGAAGACCTAAGTTTCTGCCAAGCGCCGTTGAATTCCGTCCAGCCGTTCTCGAGTGATGCCCGGACAAACGTGTTTTAGTCTTTTACCCCCCAGGGGGGAACGGGGGGGAATTTCTGAAAAGTTGATAGATATAATTTTAAGTTGGGCGAAGACCTAAATCCCTGCCAAGCGCCGTTGCATTCCGTCCTGCCGTTCTCAAGTGATGCCCGGACAAAAAAAGCGACGGACACGATGACACACACACACACACACACAGGCAAAATTTTCTGAAGTCATTTTCGGCTTTCATGGGGTGTGAAACGTGAAGATATCGCAAAATTTTTCGATTCCGACAAATTTACAGACAAAACTCTGATTTTATTAATATAGATGCACATATGTATAATTTTAAAATCACCAATTTTTCTATAAATTCTACAATTTTCAGCTGGAAGAACTCTAGCTTACAACTTATAAAATTTAAACGCGAGAGTGGTGTTGAATTTAGTGAAATATTATTTTTCTTTAAAAAATATAGATTTCAACTGTATTTAGCAATTTTTTACTGTGAAATTGTAATAATTCTTTTTAATTTTTCACTAAATCGATAAAAAAATTTTGATTTTTTTTTTTTTTTTTTTTTTTTTTTTTTTTTTATGCATTCCTTTATAGTAATAATAGTGGTTTATGATATAATATGAATCTGAAGTTGGAAAATTGACGATTTACAAAATTTAAGCTATCAATGCAAAAGCCTGAAAAAAAAAAAAACAAAAACAAAAAAAAAAACACGTGATTCATAATCTAACGTGATTTAAATTCGGAAGAATGCAAGCTCACATGTTTTACCGGAATAATTTGAAAATAGGATAATTACTAGCTCTCAAATTTTAAAATATAAATGCGAAGTGGCTTGAAAATTTAAATTTTAATTAATTAAAAATAAAAAAAATCTATCAAACAGAATTTTATTAAACATAGCTAAGAAACATCCCGATTACACCAGGTTTCTGATAATGATAGCGAATCATTGCATTAAAGTCGGTGTATTTCTTTGGAAGTTACAGTGCCACAAACAGACACACTGACAAAGCCTTTAAACTTATAACACATTCCCCCTCTTTCTTAATCGATATTAAAAATAGTACGGAGACACAAAAAAGAAAAAAAAAAGAAAAAAGAAACATCGAACAAACAAAAAATAGTAGTGTATATTTGACATAGTGGATTAAAAAATGACAGGAAGGTGCATGGTGCTAAATATGCCTAAAATAATGTTTCTACATATAATGCCCCTTATCGAGGTAACGGGGCCCCCTGTCAAGGACTTTCTAATGCCACCACTGGTTAAGATTCAGAGTAGAATGCATTAATTTAAATAATTTTAATTTATGAATTAATAATAGAATCGTGAAAAACTTATGACTATGCATTCATAACTCTAATAAAAAAGAAGGTACCACAATCTAAAAGCATATAATTCACTGACTGATATAATAATTCGAAAAATAATGGGCGTGTTCAGTAGAGCGCCCGATCCACGACCGGTCGAAAGATTCCGAGCCAAAGCGTTCAGTGGTGTCGACCGATCGAGAGCGATCCAGAGTCACATCGTTCAGTGGAATGGACCGATCTCGACCGGTCGTGGATCAGAAAGCCCAGAAAAAATTCTTGATCCATTGGGTCACGTGATGGATCAAATGCGCAATAGGTTGAAAATCAGGCTCTGATTGACATTACGCAGAAAACCTGAACAATGAACACCTGTTTTTGACAATGATTGTTTATTTGTTTGATTAGCTGAGGATTAATACAGATGTACCTATTTATATGCATTGTTTGTGCTGTAGAAAATAAGGTAAGTAATTCCATAAAATGCTAAACTATATTATGTTTATTTATTTATTGTGTAAAAAAGATTTTTTACGTAATAACGATTTTCGATACGTATTTTTTTTTATTGATGAACGTAACATTCAAACATAACATTAAAACAAAAATTTACACACTTTAATTGAAACAAAAAAAAATTATATATATATTTTTTAATTCGGACGCTATCATATTTTGTTAATTTAATATATAAAAATAAGCTGGGAAGAATTATATTTCTTTTTTTTTTTTCAGACAAAGCTTTTCATTCATGCGATTGTTTTTTGTTTACAAATAGAAAAGTTTGTAAACGATTGTATATTGTATTTTTTACCTTTAAAACAATAAGTTAACTATAAGTAAATAAATTAAAATCCTTCCACATATTTTTAATTTAGGTAAAAATAAGTTTAAGATGTCAATTATTAAATTTAATAAACCAAACAGACTGTAAAAAAAGTAGCTATAAAATTATGCAGTGTTGTTTACATTGCTAGTTTATTTTAATATTCAGTCAGTAATAAGAGAAAAAGCTCTTTATATTGATTCATAAATCGAAGAAGAAAGTAAGATTATTTTTTATATAAATCCATTACTGAACAGCATATTTCATATTTTATATAATTTATTTATTTTTTTTTTTTTTTTCAAAAACGTTTTTGTTGTACATTTCTGTTCATAATAAAATTCGAAGAGAAAAGAAAGGTGTTTTAAGTGCTCATTTAAGATAAATCTACTCTGCTCCTTTAAAAATAAATGTAACGTAACATTCTTAACATTTTCATGATTAAAATTTATACGTGAATTTAGAAAAATCATAACCAAAGTAATGTATATTAGTAATTTGTCAGTACAATCAATTAATAGCTTCTTATTTTTTGTTAGCAGAGTACAGAATTCTACATTAATAAGAAAGAAGTAAAACTGTTATTACATAAAAGATCTTTCTTTCTTTTTTTTTTTTTTTAAGAAAAAACGTAATATAGTTTAGCATTTTATGGAATTACGTATTAAAAGTCCAGACAAAATAAACAGAAATACAATAACTTGCTAATTGCTAATACAGGTCAAATTAGATAGATGGCGCTGCTCCTATCACGTCAAAATTTTTCCAAAGCGTTCAGTAGATTCCTGGCCCGATCCAAGACCGGTCCAGGATCAGTGACGTCATCGCCCGGTCGAATTGATCCATCTCGGGCGCTCTACTGAACACGCTCAATAATAATTGCTTGCAAAACATTTTTTCCACAAAAAAAATTTCTAGTATTATGTATCAGTACAAAAACCCTTAACGGGTTAAAAGTTTGTGACGCAGCTACTTTATCGCTATAAGAATTTGAAATATGGGTCTTAAAAATAATGATATCAAATTTTAAGTGACGCTTTGCTAGTAGTTAAAATATACATAGATTTTCTTATTTGATCATTTGCTTTTTTCTTTTATTTATATTTACAATGCAAACATATTTTTAACTTCAAGATAAGACAAATATATAAAATATACTCAGATGCTTTTTCATTTGCATTTCAATTTCAAAATAACAGTTTTAAAAGGAATGATATCAAAATTCCAGTGACGCCTCAATGTCACTTTAAAAGATTTGTTTTTAGATTCCACTAAAATTACCTTTGTTTTGTCTGATAAAGTATTTTTACACATTGAAACAGTGCTTTTAATTTTCAAATATATACTGTCAAAAAATCACACTTTCACTGAGTTTGCATTATAAATTGAAATTATTTATTTCAATAAATCGATTTGTCTTTTGCGTCACGCTATCCAAAACGGTAAGTAAAATTTGTGCAAATGTTTTCTTTGCATCACACTATCTCTTTGCACACATTTTGACTTAGTTGGGTACAAAGTAACATTAACATAAATTTTACTCACAGTTTTGGATAGCGTGACGCAAAAGACAAATCGATTTATTGAAATAAATAATTTCAATTTATAATGCAAACTCAGTGAAAGTGTGATTTTTTGACAGTATATATTTGAAAATTAAAAGCACTGTTTCAATGTGTAAAAATACTTTATCAGACAAAACAAAGGTAATTTTAGTGGAATCTAAAAACAAATCTTTTAAAGTGACATTGAGGCGTCACTGGAATTTTGATATCATTCCTTTTAAAACTGTTATTTTGAAATTGAAATGCAAATGAAAAAGCATCTGAGTATATTTTATATATTTGTCTTATCTTGAAGTTAAAAATATGTTTGCATTGTAAATATAAATAAAAGAAAAAAGCAAATGATCAAATAAGAAAATCTATGTATATTTTAACTACTAGCAAAGCGTCACTTAAAATTTGATATCATTATTTTTAAGACCCATATTTCAAATTCTTATAGCGATAAAGTAGCTGCGTCACAAACTTTTAACCCGTTAAGGGTTTTTGTACTGATATCATTACTTTTTATAGGTTATTAATCAAAAGATTAAATTAAGTCCTTCCGACTCGTAAGAAGTTTAGGTTGATTTATCTTTTCTTATGAAGTTGCCACCATTGTTTTCAAAATGGCAGCTACAACTTATTAATGGACTTGGTGGATTTATTAATGAGGACTATGTATATATGCAGTTTTAAGCAAATCATTTCAAAAGTTATTGTGATAATTTTCAAGTGGCCACCATTTAGACACAAAAGGACAGAGTGACAGATGCCCAGTGAACTTATCAAAGACATTTGAATGATATGTCAACTGCGCAAATTTGATTTGAACTGATTCAATATTACAAAAGTTATTGTAATGAAAAAAATTTAAGTGGCTGCCACTTGGAAACAAAATGGTGGAGCAAGTTGCCTAGCAAACTTATCCATGATATTTGAATTGTAAGTTCCCTCCCCAAATCTGATTTGAACCAGTTTAGTATTCTAAAAGTTATCGTGGTGGCACATTTTCAAGTGGCTGCAACTTGGAAACTAAATGCTAGAACAAAATTCATCCAAGATATTTGTGTGATAAGTTCAATGTCCAACTTCAACTGATTCAGTATTTAAAAAGTTATTCTGATGATAAATTTAAAAGTGGTAGCCTGATTTGAGAAATGGCCGTACTTAAGATATCGGTCATTTTGTTAAAAATGGCAGATAAAATTTATTAATAAATACTTGGTTGAGACCCTTGTGTGGTCAATCATCAAAATTCAAGCAAATACAGTCTTAACTAACCTTTTTTCAATGTGGATTTGAAATTTTCATGTAGCCACCACTTGAAAACAAACTGCAAAGCAACGTCGTTAACAAACTCATCTAAGATATTTGTAAGATAAATTTGCTGTATAACTTTGGTTCAACTTTGAGTATTATGTCAAAAATTATCGTAATCACAAAATTTCCATTATATATACAGAAAAACTCAACATTTTTTACATTTATACGACCATTTTTTAATTCATGAAATCAATGAAGGTAGTGAATCAACGAAGGCTTTTCTCGCTTCGCTGGTCACTATATTTAAAGGAAACTCTTTTCTATATAACTTTACAAAAAAAAAAATTTAAAGAAATCATGAAGAAATTTAAAGCCCGCTTTGGTTCCCCGCTGCCTTCGGCAGCGACCCACTCATTCGCTGACTCTCAGGTGACTGTCCCTATTGCCTGTGACGACCGCTTACCAGTGGGCTTCCATTTGAGTGCTTATCAGATGACAGTTTCAAAAAGATTGAAGTAGTCATTTTATATTTGAATCCCAATTACATATGAACAACACTATATGTGGTGCATATAATATTTTCTTTCACGTTATTTTCTATATTTATTTTATTTAATCGATCAACCATAAAATGACAACAATTTCACACAGAATGAAATATGTAAACCTGATCATGGTACAGGCAGCCTTAATGTAACTCCCCTTGGTGACTTTTCAATTTTTATCGTCACTTTAGACAAAAATACATATATAGATGAAGAAAATAATTTAGATTTTAAAACTTTGCATTTCGTCAAAAAACTATTTCGATAATATTTTAAATAGGGAACTGTTTTATAATTATGGTGATTCTATTTCATAATTGTTGATAATAAAGTTACAATTTTATAAGGAGAAAATATTTCAATGTATTCATCCACTGGACCACAAACAGTAAAATGTAAAAAGCAAATTTCTGATTGGCAACACTGCAAACAACAACAGTTTGTTTTGTTACCATTGCTTACTTTGCTTACAAAATTATATTGCATTATTTTTAAAATTTTCTTTTTTTTTTTTTTTTTTTTCCTTTTTTGTTTTTTGTCTGGTAAAATCTTGGATTAATCTACATTTACATACATTATATTTCAGGTAGGAATTAGTATTTTAATAGTTTTATTTTACTTTTTATACACATTGCCCATTGTGAAGCATGTGTAAACTTTGTACATTTAGTTTCTCAGTTTTTTTCAGCTTTTTTATGTTTGATGCATATTTGTTCTTTTTTTATACACTGAAGATTAAAATAAATATTTATTACTTTTATTGAAATATGTATACCATGAAACATGAATCATAAAATATTTCATGACAAAAAAAAAAAAAAAAAAATAATAATAATAATAATAAAAACATTAGCAGAATTTTCTGAATCTATCTGCAAAAAAATAAAATTTATCTTGAAATAGTGAAGAAGGAAGGCACTGCCTCTCAGGCCTAGCACCGTGTAGTCAGTCAGCCTTAGTCCCAAACACAAACACACTCAAACCATGCAAGCCGAACCAAGTCTGGTATCACTAGGAATAATTGCAATTCATAAAATTATTTGTAGATGCAAATTTTACATAAATTAAGACTATACAATATAGTAATCTAGAGCAGGGTGCGAAATTTCCACACACCAACTCGCCGAGTGGAATTTTTACTGTGGCGAGTAAAAATTTGGTCAAGTTATAGATAGAATTCTTACATGATACGGTGACAGAAAACATTCTTTTTATAGATTTAAATAAGACAAAATCTTGTGATCTTATAACCTCTCCTTTCTCTCTTCTCGGAGTGTTGAGTCTGTGTGTGCGCTGTCTGACGATCGCCCCAGCCTAGGAAAGGAAAAATGCTTAGTACATGCATAAAAGTTTTAATCTCTTCGTCAGTTTCGTTTCTCTCACTTTGATTTCTCCAAGCTGAGTGAGGACAGACGAGCAGAGAAGAGAGCCTCTTTGCCCGTCGCCCTCTATCCGAGAGAAGAGAAACACGAAAGTTTGCCTATGCGATATTGGTGCATGAAAATGAGCTCGAGCCCTTTTAAAGATACTGCTTATTTTTATTTTGTTGAATAATTACCAAAAAGTAGTTCACATTCTCCAGTTTTTCATTGAAACGTCAAGGATTTGCGCCTGTAATGATTTGTAAGCAACGACTATGTCAAAAAAGTTATTCTGAAATGGTTATTTCAAATGACAATAATGAACAAACTATACACACCGACATTCCGTCTGATTACAAAAATAAAATGGACAAAAAACACATTTCTGATGAAAAAAGTTAAATACCGTATATTTCCGTGTATAAGCCGAGAATTTTTGGAAATTTTTCGGAAGCTGAAGTCGGCTTATATATAAGGGTACATATTTTTAGGAAAAAACGTACATTAGAAACAATGATTGAATACATAGATTTTAAGCTTAAAAACTATATATAAAGTAAAATAGTGATATTAAACCTTATTTTTAAATAATTATCACATATAAAACTTTTAAATTAGCAATTTTAAATTTATTTCAAGAAACGCTCAATGTAGTCACGTGTGTTACATTTATTTATTTTTTTTTGACCTGCCGGTAACTGACATCATCGGCAGATTGCACGAACGGAGTAACTACTATGTCTGATTCAGAAATAGTATAAGAAAAACTTGAAAAAACAGGACTCCTGATCATATTTTTTATTTATACAATTAAATCATATCTGTTTAAAATGTTTCAAGGCTTACACTAGCAAAAGAAGTGGCAAATCTTTGTTTTTTTCATATAGAAGTTTCTTTTTTAAGATTGCCTTGAGGTACTGATAAAAATACTCAAAAGTAGAAATATACAAAATAATTTAGATATGTCATAAAAAAAAAAAAGAAAGATGCAATCGGTCTTTTAACGGCTTATTTATATAAACATCCAGCGGCTGCATCATCGACGTTAGGGTTAGGCCTCCCGGTATTACGGCAAGGCAACCATCATTTTCAGCTGCTGGGACTTGTGTGTGCGAGTGCGTCTGTGCTAACCTCCCTTCTGATAGGGTTGCCAGAGTTAAAATTATCGTCATTGGCGAACACACTGCGATCATTTTATGTCATAGCTAAGCAAGGTAAGGAATTCTATTGGATAAGCATGCATTTTGTGCAATTTCATTGGACAGATTATCCTGAAAGTTGTATAGATTGGCAATATACTCGAACTTTAAAAGAGTATTTTTTCAATTCGGCTTGTACACACACAGGTTGGCAATTTTGGGCAAATTTCTGCAGGGAAAAACATACTCTTGGCTTATATTCGGAAATATACGGTAAATAGGTAAATAAGGAAGCTTAACGTTTCAAATAAAAAGATTTTCACAGAATATTGTTTGACAGAGCTTTTTTCTTCTTCTTTCCTTTAATGAATCTTTGCATTTTATGTTATTAGATATTTTCATCTTTTTCAAATCTCAAATACAATACACTATAATGATTTTTAATTATAGATGATTATGAGACATGATGATATACGACACACTTTTAATATACCGTAAAATTCCGATAGTAACCCCCCCGCCCTCCCTTACCTTTGGTGTAAAGGTAGAAATTAAGAAATTTGGTTGGTGGCCACTGGCCTTCATTTTTTTAGTGGCCACTTTTAAAAAGTTACTTGGCCACTCGCTGATAAAAGTAAAAGTAAAATAAAATTTTTCTTTTCTTTAATTTTTTCAATGTTCGGTCTCGACAAATCATTAAGAAAATAATTAAGGTAGTCAACTTTTTGAAACTCATCCACAATAATACATTTCTGATAAATTTTAATAAATGAAATAGGAATAGATTTACATATACTATGAATGTAAGAAAATACTATTCATTACAAAATTCATATGTTTAAAATGCTCTTTTGGTTATATTATTTTATAACAGAAAAATTCTGATTATATTGCCCCTTCACTATCCTGAATGGTGTTGATTTTCTACTTAAAAAAAAAAAAAAAAAAAAAAAAAAAAAAATCTTTGATTCATGAAAATATGTATTTGTAAATAAAAAAAAATATTTTTTTAATAATACTTTTTTATTTTGCAAGTTTCTTTTTCCTTTTTTTTTTCTTGTTACAAATGAATTATAAATTAATTTTTCTTTAATAATAATGAATTTTTAATAATTTGCAATTATAATCCCCCTCTCTAACTGAATTTAGAGAGTGTGGCTGTAGTCGAGATTTCACAATGAAATTGTAGCTGTCACTTTTTAAAAAGTTAATTTTGACAAATTTTAAAATTGGCAGCACTAATTCATCTTAAGGATAAACAAGATCTTAAGCTCAATCATTAAATGATAATTCAATAGAAAAAAAAAAGAAATCAATTTTAAGATATTATCAAATTTGTAATTTAATGGTCTGTAGTATGTAGTACATCAGTGTAACTCAGATTAGGCATAACAAATTACATATAATGTGTCAAATGACGTTTTTAATTTTTCTGCGAACGTAATACAATCGGAGTTTCAGCCGATTGATTATCTCACGAGTTTCTTTTTCGTCTCTTTCTCCCGAAAGTTGGCCGAAACTCTCATTTTGACATTTTTTAAAAATTAAAATCTAATACTTTTATAGAAAAATGGAAAAAAGCCATACGTTTTTTTAGTATATGAATAAGACTACTTGCCAATTTCCAGTGTTTACTGTTAAAACTGACTTCCGAAAATGTCTGTAAGTGGCGATGTTAGATTTGAGAAAGCCTGAATTCGAGGCGCACGGCGCGTTTACTGTGAAAACGCCGCCGCGCGATCCAAGTTTGCATTGGAATGGGGTATTCTGTAAAGAATGGGTAGAAGAATTTTAAGTGTTTACTATTAAAATTGACTTCCGAAATATGTTTGCAAGTGGCGAGGTTAGATTTTAGAACAGCCTGAATTCTTTGCGAGGCGCGTTTACCGCGAAAAAGCCGCCGCGCGATCCAAGTTTGCCTTGGAATGGGGTATATTTTATAAAGAATTGGTAGAAGAGAAGTGGCCACTGCAGTGGCAACCAAAGGCAATTTCTTTAGTCGCCACTTTTAAAAATCTAGTCGCCATGTGACGAGTGGCGACCGCTAATTTCTAGCTTTACTTTGGCAGCTAAGTTCGCCACTCTTTCGTTATTCCCATGAACGTTGCAAACATACTTTTTTTAAATTCTGAAGTCTTATATGTTTATTTAGAAACTTTAATTTGCATATAACGTATCCAAGTGTTATTTGTACTCATCTTTTTAAAGTAAAATAACTCCAAATAAAAAAAATATGTGGTGTTGTTTACATTCTTTAAACTCCAAAACGTTAACTGCTAAATCAAAATATTCACCGTAGTACTTTATTTGCTAATGCAAATGTAAACAAACATGCAGCTTTAGCATAAAGCAATTTGTTATGTTTATATTTTCAAAATCAGAATGAGGAACAGCTATACGATAAAATAAGCCACCCACTACTGTTGCCAATGTACAGCTTACCAGATGAGTTGATAGTGCGAACTGATATTCAGAATCATTACAAAACATCAAAAATACATTTTAAGAAAATAAATTATTTCACTCGTGATTGTTTTGAAAGTCACTGAAATAAATGAATCTGAAAATGCATGAAAATCAGGGGTCGAAATTAGAATCAGTAAGTTGGGAGCCAAAAGACAACTAATATTATTTTCTTTGTTGCAATTATGTTGTACTAAGGTTCTATTTCGAAATTGTCATTTACACATAGAAACATGTGCATAAACATTATACATAAACAGAAATTAATCAAAATACTGATACCTTATCTAGTTAGTTTTTTCCATTTTAAAAATGTGTTAGAGCAAATATTTTTACAAGAAAGCTAGGAATTTAATTCTACTACTTCGTTGCTAGTGCCTTTATTTTCATCACACATTATAACTGCACACTGAAGGGGGAAAAAGAATGTTAGGCGTCAAAGTGATGATTAAGTATAAAATTATGGTCATCAAAATGAAATATTTATTTGCAAAATACAACTAACTACCACTAATTTCAAGCCCTGATGAAAATCTGTGCTGCAGCGGTGAGTATTCTAATATAAAAACTAAAAAATAACATCACTGGATACCCCTAATTCATAGCATAAAAATCTGTACCGGAGCGGTTAGTATCCCGATATTAAAACCAAAAAAACATCACTGGATATCCTTAAATTGATCGGACAAGGATTGGAAAATGCATGAAAATCTGTACTGCATCACTACCATGAACAATTTTTTCCCCTAAATAATTCCATTAATTTAATAATAATAAAATACACTCAAAAATTAATTTTTAAATTTCAAAAATGCATAAGAGTTTTCCTAGGGAAAAGGGAGATGTCAGGCACATCAGATAAAAGCGATTAATATCATATATAAATTAAATTAAATTCGCTCGAGCCATATTCGAGAAAAAAATCTTACACATTAGGCCGCCCATTTTCGCTTAAATGAGCCAATTCATATCTCGAAATATACTGCACGCAGAAATGTAGCGATTTCAGGGTAGGATCAGACAGAAGGTGAAAGACTATTTTGAAATTATCAGAACATAACCTCCCATATTTCCTGAGATATTAAGTGTCGGCTTTCAGCGGTCTCTTTGATCTTTAAATTCCTGTATATATAAGTGTCGCAGTTTCGTTCGTTTTTCCGTTTCCGCTGAGTGTCGTGGCGTTCGTTTGTTTTTGCGCTTGCGTCACTTGAGACTCTGCCGAGTCTCTTGATACAACACAGAAAGAAAAAGGCATATACTATAAAATTAAATAAAAAGTCAGATTTGCTTTCGTTTCTACTTTAAAAATAGCATTATCTGCATTTTATGCTTATCACACGATTGTTTTACAAGAGGAAGTGATTTGTGTAGGATGAGTCATTCCTCTCTTGAGTGTAATAAGTCTACACAAATTTTATGGATTGAGAGTGGAGAAAAAAAAATTCTTATCGTTGTATAAGAAAGCCAAACGTTTGCGGTCAGTTGTTTTTAAATTCTGGAATCCCAGACAAGTAAAGCATAGGGCGTTTCGAATATGATAGTTTCTAAAGCTGTAGCGCGGGGAATTTGATCGTTTGGATAAAGAGTTTGAAAATCCAAACATATGGTATTTTTGTCGGTTTCATACAGAAAAAAAATAAAATAAAATAAAATAAAATAAAAAGTTCTGTTCAACAGAAAAAATTATGATTGTGGAAACACAAAAATTTTAATGCTTATTTCATATTTCAAATTTATTTATTAATTAAACTGTATATTATTAAAATAATTAAAACCTTTTAGTTCTGATTCTTAATTTAAATGTTTTGTTTCCTTTAATGTAAAAAATATAAGGATGAATGAAATTGTAATTGAGATATCCTGATAGCAGTGAGAAAGCACCCTTGAATTTTTTTAAAAATAATCTGCTATGAAAATAATTTTCTATATTAAAGTAAACCAAAATAATGTATTTAATCAATAGAATAATGTCATACTAGTTAACACACACACACACACACAAAAAAAAAAAAAAATATCCAATTTCAATTTTTAAAAATCCTTTGTCCAAGTATTAGTCAGTTTCATAAAAAAAAAAAAAAAAAAAAAAGTGGCATCGCTTGTGCTCGCATAACAATTCCCTATAGTTTTAACATAAGAAATTATTCCTACGGTAGATATTACTTCTATAAAATTCAAAAATTCAAACTATATAACAAAATGCAACCAACATCGTTGCTTTCTTTATTAGATTATATTTCTTAAAACAATTTTTATAGATGCCACACTGCCACACGCACCACATAAACTTTAAATTTTACATCTATTTTTTAAGATAGCACGCGATCATGTTTTATATAAAAATTAAATCATTAAATTCATTTTTTTTACTTATTTTTATTTCATTTTGCACGCGCACTTTTTATTTCCTAATTCAAAATTATAAAAAAAGACTTTTTCGATAGCGTTTATTTCGATAGTGTTTGTTTCGATACTGATTATTATTAATTTTCTTTTCTTTTCTTTTTCTTTCCACAAAAAAATGATTTTCGTGAAATTCTGGCAATAGCAGAATTTAGTCTAGGACGAAGGACTATTAGTTTTTTTTTTTTTTTTTTTTCAAATTTTAACATCGCTTTCAAATTATTCAATTATATTTTCGATAAATTTTAGATTCCGATAAATGTCAAACTATCAAAAAATGACACCGCACAAATCCCAGATTTAGACTAATAATCCTCAATCCTAAACAAACAAAAAAAAAAAAAGGAAAAGAAAAGGAAGAGAGAAATAATAATAATATAATAAAACTAGTTGGCATAGGTGGACTCTGCTCTGTTCCCCATCATATATATATATTCATAAATTGCTAGAATAGGACATTCTCTTAACATAGTTATTATGTTAAGGGAAATGAATTTGAAAAAAAAAGGCTTGACACAGTGACAGAATGAAATCCCCGCCTAATAGGCTATCCACCGTTCACTTCGATATATTTATCTTATTCTAATCTATTAATTTATTTTATTAGGGTAAATTTCGTAGTTTAGTTTTCATGCTACTATTTCCAATGCAACAATCCTCAAAATGCATATTTATATGGAAAATTTTCAATTTTGTTATGTTGATAAAATCTTAAATAACGAATAGCTTACGAAATTTTCCTATAAGAATATTTGTAATCAGTCATGTTCATACAAGTGTCATAAATATTATTTTGAAGTTGTCTGATATATTTATGATCCTGAAAATGGCCGTTTATGCTCAATTTTTTATTCTTATGCCATTTTAAGAGGATCATAAATTCCAAATAACTTACGAATTTCCCAAATTAGAAAATTCATACTCTATCGTATCCTAAATAATATGTCAGTATCCTAAATAATATTTCAAAAGTGGTCTGATACCTTTGCGATGAAAATACTCCTCAAGATTGACGTTTATGTGAAATTTTGCCCTATACTGCCATGTTAATAAATTCGTAAATTTCCAATAACTTGCGAAATTTTCAAAGTAGCATATTTATAGTTACTGATGTTCATTTCGACATTAAAACTGATATTTTAAAACTGGTCTGACATTTTTACAATAAAAAGTTTCCATTTAATGCACGTTTAAGTGAAATTTTGTCCTATTTTCCCCTGTTAAGAAAATCGTAAATTTCTAATAACTTACGAAGTTTAAATTCGAATGTTGTAAATGAATAGGGTTCTTGCCAGTATCGAAAGTAATATTTTAAAACTGATCTGATCTCTCTGGGATCATTTGTTCGTGAGATATCGTGTAAACAGGAGGGGGGGGGGAAGGTAGTTATTTTGTAAAACACCACTTTCCGAGATCTAAAACTGATCTACCCAATCGGGATGACTTTACATTTTTCTGTAATAACCAAATTATATATGGCAAAGGATATCTAAAATGGATTTATGAAATAATTTTCAAGAAAATCGTTAGAGACTTTTTCGAGATACCAACTTTTACCAAAACTTTAAATACACAATTATTGACCGGTAAACAGTAGTTACATACAAAAGGATATTTAAAAGGGAGTTAATATGGTGAGTTTGAAAAAAAAAAATCGTACAATTGTTTTTAAAGAAACGCACTTGCGCAACCTGAAATTGAGTTATTTATACAATTATCAATTTTCCTGGACTAACCAACTATATCATTCGAAACGAAATTTAATAGAGTGTTTATATAGCAACTTTGAAGAAAATCGTTACAGCCATTTTTGAGAAACAGACTGACGGTCCCACCTTCGGTTTTCAATGTTCCCCTTCCAGTTTTCCAATTTTCAACAAAATTTGGAGAATTCATCTGTACACCAGACCAGTCTCAATTCTGAAGTTTCGTACTTTTATATTTAATAGGTTCGGAGATATGATAGCTAGAAAATCCCGCCCCTCTCCCCTACACACACGCACTGACCAATTGCCAAACACTAGTTTTGTGGACTCAGGAGACCTGAAAACATATAAATACGATGAAAACTCGATATCGAATTTTCGGTGCGAATGCAATACTTCCATTACCTAAGGTATTCGGGTAACGGAATAAAAATAGTGATTTATTTTATTAATAAAAAACTCTACAGAACTGGAATTTAAATGTAATAAGTACAAAACTTTGAAACAACATCATATAATGTAAGAATTGACAACAATTGTTTCAGATCGAAAGAATACACGACTTTTCGTCAGGAGAAAAAAGTAGGCATAAACAAAGTAGGTGTTTGTGTAGTTTTTGCGTTATCGCTGTGTTTGCAGCATGTGAGTACTTTGTTCGCCTGACGAAGAGTCGTATTTTCTTTCGATCGAAAGAATTGCTGAGAGTTCTTGCATTGCATAGCGTTGTTTCAAAGTTTTGTACTTATTATTTATTTTATTTATTTATTTATTACTTTCTCTTACCCATATATATGGTAGAGAAAGTATATTCTTTCTGTGTCAAATTTTCGAAAGTGAGGTTTTGGTATATTTACACGTTTTGAGGTCCCAAAAATCATGCATTTGCGGATGGTCTCTGTGTGTGCGTGTGTGTCTGTCTGTTATCAGTATATCTCAAGAACAAATATTAGTATAAAGTCGAAACTTGGTATTCTAAATGTGCATATTATATGGATGCTACAGGAAACTTTTCGTTGAGATTAAGCAAATAATTCGTGTACAGGGACATCCAAGAGAACTCAAATACATTATGTCTATGGGGAAATTTCTGGTAAGTACAGTGTAACATCTACAGGCTGACTCAAACAAAACGGAATGAAGAAAATTTATTATGTTCATAAAAGCATGTTTGTGTAAATTGTGTATGGAAATCATTCATCATATGTGTACAGGGCTACCCAAAGTATTTGGATATGTTGGGGCTATACTTGTAGGAATCGTAATTCCTTTTGTGTTAGATTTTTTTTTAAAAGTAAAACAAATTTTAAATACACAGTATTGTTTATAATGCATATTGATAAAAGACATTATACAGGGCTTCCCAGAATAAAAAAAATGTTCTTTTTTATTGAATGTATTTGATTGAAGTGCTTTGTACATTTTATTATGTTGACGAATACTGAAAATTAATGTTTCATACCCATACTGTAAACAAAATATTTTTTCAAGTTCTGTTTTCAACCCTGTACTTTTTACTTCCATTACCCAACTACCGTAGGTAATGGAAGTATTGTATTCGGTCTAAAAATTCGATAACGAGTTTTCACCTGATTTACACGTTTTAAGATCGCCTGAGACCAAAAAGGTATGTGTGTTTGTGTTTCTATGTATGTGAGGAATCTTCTGGCTATCATAAAACTAATAAAAGTAGTATTGCGAAACTTCAGAATTGAGACAGGTCTGGTGTACAGATAATTTTTTCAAATTTTGTTGAAAATTGGAAAACCGGAAGTGGGACCGTAAGTTCATATATCAAAAACGGCTCTAACGATTTTTTTTCAAAGTTGCTATATATACCAGGGCGCGAAATTTCCACTCGCCAGCTCACCATTGGAGAGAGGAAATTTTACTGTGGCGAGTAAAATTTCGGTCTAAATGTAGATAGAATTTTTACAGTATACGGTGCTACCATATATATATATATATATATATATATACATATATATATATATATATTGATTTAAAATGTAAAATCATGCTAATCTTAGGTAAGGTGACCAGACATACTCTTTTTAAGAGGACAGTCTAGTTTTTCAACGCTCTGCCCTCTTGAACGAAAAAACGTTACAGGACTAAAAAGTCCTCTTTTTTATGTTTTTCGTCGTCTGTCTTCTTTTTCAAATGAAAAGGATTCAGTCCTTAATTTTAAAAATTTCGCAAAACTGGGAAGCTCAATCGGCTGTTGGCTGTATCGAACGGAGAACACTAACTTTTTTCTGCGTTAGGTTCACAAAAGAACAACTTTCTAATAAACTTGCCGGAGCATATTAGGGTTTATATCTATTCAGATTCTTCGAATCACAAAGAAATAAAAGTATTCCCTATATTTGTATGGTTCTTTGATCCAGAACACGGAATCACTATTGAAATTGTCATGAAATCATTAAGAAAGTGGTGCTCTGGTCGATATGCTTGTGGGTTGAAGTGCGTTCTCACTTTTGCATGAATAATATTCCTTATAAAAAGAGGCCCACCAGTGACCGGGAGGTTCTGTCCTCGAAGCTGGTCTACGTGTTATGTAACTGCATGAAAGTAACACACACACACACACACAAAAAAAAAAAAATTGTCTATAGCAAAAATTAATAATAATGAAAAAAAAAATCTATATTGTCCAGTGACACCTATAAAAATTAGCGATTTTCCCTCACGTATACATATATTACTAATTTAAATTAAGGTATACTGATCCAAATTCATCATTTGAGATAAAAATGTTTCCACCAATTGTGTGTAGCTTTTGAATCGGTTTTTATATTAATTTTCATTGAATTTTGTGTCCTCCAAATGACCACATTTTCAAAATTGAATGTCTTCTATCTGTATTAATAAAATTAGACTTTTGTCTGTATATTTGACAGAATCGAAAAATTTTGCTATATCTTCACGTTTCACACAACATGAAAGCCGAAAATGAGTTCAGAAATTTTTGCCAGTGTGTGTGTGTCAACGTGTCATATGTCGCTATTTTTGTCCAATCATCACGCGAGAACGGCTATACGGAATTAAACGGCATTTGGCAGAAATTTAGGTCTTCACCCAACTTAAAATTATATCTATCAACTTTTCAGAAATTTCCCCCCGTTCCCCCGTCGGGGGAAAAAGACTAAAACACGTTTGTCCGGGTATCACTTGAGAACGGCTATACGGAATTCAACGGCGCTTTGCAGGAATTTAGGTCTTTACACAACTTACAATTATATCTATCAATTTTTCAGAAATTTCCCCACGCTCCCTCTGGGGGGGGGGGGGGGCAAAAAACAGAAACACGTTTGTCCGGGTATCACTTGAGAACGCCTGGACATAATTCAACGGCGCTCCTCAAAAATTTAGGTCTTTACCCAACTTAAAATTATATCTATCAACTTTTCAGAAATTTCCCCCCGTTACCTCGTCGGGGGAAAAAGACTAAAACACGTTTGTCCGGGTATCACTTGAGAACGGCTTGACGGAATTCAACGGCACTTTGCAGGAATTTAGGTCTTTACACAACTTACAATTATATCTATCAAATTTTCAGAAAATTCCCTACGTTTCCCCCGGGGGGGGGGGGTGAAATACACATTTGTCCGGGTATCACCTGAGAATAACTGGACGGAATTCAACGACGCTTCGCAGGAATTTAGGATTAGAGTCCTGGAGACCCGAACCCGACAGATAAATTTTAAATCACTCCGAAACCCGACCCGAACCCGTCAAAAAAAGTTTCATCAACCCGAAAACCGACCCGAACCCGCAACAGAGAAATTTTTGCGACCCGAACCCGTCCGGAAAAATAAATCAACATTACTTATTCATCTAAAAACCATGCAAAACAAGGTAAAATGATATAACATGACATAAAATAAAGTAAATTTCCATTGTCACACAGTTGGTAAATTAAATTAAAAAAAAAAAAAAAAAACTGGTATGTTGTGGCCACAACAAGACATTCTTCTATATTTTTCTGTCAAAGTTATTAAGTGCGAATAATTTATTAAAACTATGATTAAAAATATTTAACAGGATGAATGCAAATAATTTTCATCTTAGGGAAATCTAACACTAAATATCCAAAGAGAGACAGTTTTATCGTCTGTAAATAACATCTTAAACTAGTATGTTGTGTCCACCACATGAATTTCTTCTATATTTTCCTATACATATTCACTCAGTAAAAAACTTTATTAAAATTATTATTTAAAAAATTATATTCCATGATAATGCAGACGATTTCCATATTAGAGAAGAAGTATAACACTAAATATCCAAAAAAGTCAATTTTATCCTCAATATTATTATTATTGTTAAAAATGAAAAAATCAATAACTTTATTTTAAATTATCGCACATCGATGGTTCAACCATTCGTTTTAAAGGTATTGACGAGCTCTTTTGAAAGATACCTATCATGAAAATTTACTCCCCTCGAGGGGGGGACTTGGCTAGCTCCTACATACATACATATATATTTTTTTTTCTTTTTCCAGTTGAATATCTCTATTACAAACAATTCTTTTGAATTTCATAATGATTATTAAAAAATAATTCTCTTTATGCACATTTATACAAAATTTTGTCCTATACCACCGGTTAAAACTTTAGAAAAAGCGGGTTGGCAACGCAACCTGTTGGATACTTTTTACCAAAAGTTGATAGACACTAATTTATGTCAAGGTGTAACAACATACCTATTTGTATGAAATTCTGTGCAGTAATTCCTGAGATACAATTGCCACAATATTTTGTCACACACACACATACATACAGACATTTTCTAAAAATGGTCAAATCGTGTTCTACAACTCTCAAAACGTGTAAATTCATCAAAAATCTGAGGTCGAAAAATTTTATGAATTCAATATTTTCTTCTGTTGAATATAAAAGAAAGTAACAATGCATTTTTATAATGTTTATCTCTCATATCAAGTTTTGTACAGTTATATGACATAGAAGTCGAGATATAGCCATCCCGTTATCGATGAAATTTGCAGTATAGCAGAGCCACCAATGGGCCGACAAGCATTCAAACTGAAACAGCATAATGTCTAATAATCGCCTTCTCACATATTAAGTTTTGTTTGATAATATGCAATAGAACCTGAGATATAGCTTTTTTCGTAACTGTGGAAATCGCTGTGTAGCAGCGCCACCTGTGGAGCAATTTACACCAAAAGTTGACAAGCGCTAATATATGTTAAAGTGCACCTACACACAAATTTATATGCAATTCTGTGCAGTAGTTCCTGAGATATAGTCTTTCTTTAAATTGCGGAAATCGCTGTATAGCAACGCCACTTGTTGGCTGATAGGCATTCAAATTGAATCAGCGAAATATCTCATATTGGTCTTCTCACATATCAAGTTTTGTTGGATTATATGCAATGAAACCTGAAATATAGCTTCCCTGAAAATGCAGAAATCGCTGTATAGCAGCGCCACCTGTCGAGCGGTTCACACCAAAAATTGATAGGCACTAATTTAGGTCAAGGTGCATCTACATACGAATTTAAATGCAAGTCTGAACAGTAGTTCCAAAGATACAGCTGCCACAAAATGTTTGTCACACCCACACAGACGAGCAGACAGACATTTAAAAAAAATGGTCAAATCATGGTCTAGACCTCTCAAAACTTGTAAATCCGTCAAAACCGGAAGTCGAAAATTTTTACGAATCCAATACTTTCTTCGATTGAATATAAAAGAAAAAAAAATTAAAATGTAATTCTGATTGTATTGAGTTAAAAATTAACTAGTATGTTGTGGCCACCACAAGACTTTCTTCTATATTTTCCTGTACATATTCAATCAGTAACAATATTAAAAAAAAAAAAAAAGTACGATTTCTTTTCTAATTTTTTTTTTTTTTTTTTTTTTTTTTTTGTTAAAAGCAATACATATTCAATCAGTAACAATATTGAAAAAAAAAAAAAAAATTACAATTTTTTTCTAAGTTTTTTTTTCTTTTTTTGTTAAAAGTAAAAAAAAATCGATAACTTTGTTTCACATTATCACAGATTTATAGTTCAACCATTCATTTTAAAGTTATTGACGAGATCTTTCGAAAGATACCCATCTTCAAAATTTTTTTCCTACTTAAATATATATATACTACTATTATCAATAATTCATATTAATTTTTGCACATTTATACGAATTTTTGTCCTATGCTGCCATGTTAAAAATTTGCATAAAATGCGATCACAGCGCCACCTGGTAAGCTATTGATCCCCAAATGTAATCAGCACCAGTTTATGTCGGGATCCAACTAAATACCAAGTTTGGTTAAATTTCGTTAAAAAAAAAAAAAAAAAAAAAAAATTTTCTAAGTTTTTTTTTTTGTTAAAAGTAAAAAAAATCGATAACTTTGTTTTAAATTATCACAGAATTATGGTTCAACCATTCGTTTTAAAGGTATTGACAAGACCTTTCGAAAGACACCCATCTTGAAACTTTGTCCCCCCGGGGGGGGGAACCGATGCCCCCACATGCACAAAAATTTTTTCCTACTTAATTACTACTATTATCAACGAGATCTTATGAAAGATATCCATTGTGAAAATTTAAACCCCCCGGGGGGGTACTGCCCCCCCGGGGGGGGGGGGAGCGATGCCCCCAGGGGGGGAAGCTATGCCCCCCCCCATGCACAAAATTTTTTTCCTAGTTAAATACTACTATTATCAATAATTCGGGATACGGACAAAAGCCCCACCGGACAAAATCCCCACGGACAAAATCCCACCGGACAAAAGCTCCACCGGACAAAAACCCCACCGGACAAAATCCCCACCGGACAAAAACCCCACCGGACAAAAGCTCCACCGGACAAAATCCCCACCGGACATAATCCCCACCGGACAAAAACCCCACTTAGCCCGGACAAAGGCCCTACGTATGATATTTTGGATAAAATTAACATTTCAAAATTAATTAAACTCGTTATAAAATAAATTATTCAATAAATCTGTTACTTTTCCCACTAGAAACTCGGTGTGATAGTTCATAGTTTATTAAAGATATTAACTGTTAATTGTTTTCTTATCTGTACTAAATTCTTCACGGGTTATTATTAATTTAATTACAAATTAATTCTTTTTGGTTAACGTGGATTTCGGTGACATTTAATCTTCTGTTATTCTTAATTTTACTATGTTTTTGTAGTCTACAAATCAAATGAGGTTATTTTCGAAAGTGCAAAATTATTAGTTGGCTCGAAAAAGGGGGGGGGGGGGACAAAAAAATTGAAATTAGCGTGAGATCGCTTAAAATTGGTACATGTAGATTTTTGGTGCCTATAAATAGAATGAGGATATTGTCGAAAGTCTAAAATTATTAGGAAGATCGGAAAGGGGGGGGGAGCGAAGGGGTAAAAAATAGAATTGGAGTTAGCTCGTTCAAAATAGGTACATAAAGGTTTTGGGGGTCTACAGATCGAATGAGAATATTTTTGAGAGTGTAAAATTATTAAGAAGAGCGGGAAGGGAGGACGAAGGGGCAAAAAAGTAAAAATACCGTTAGACCGTTTAAAATTGGGGCATATAGGTTTTCGGAATCTACAAACAGGATGAGAATATTTTCGAAAGTCTAAAATTATTAGAAAGGGCGAATGGGGGGGGGGCGAAGGGGCAAAAAAAAAATAGAAATTGAGTTAGATCGTTCAAAATAGTAATATATAACTGTTTTGGGGGTCTACAAATCGAATGAGAATATTTTAATATAGGAATATCTTATAATAATGAAAATAGCGTTGTACGCGTACAGACACGATGACACACACACACACACACACAGACAAAATTTACTGAAATAATTTTCGGCTTTCATCGTGTGTGAAACGTGTATACTTATGCATGTATGAAAACGCATTCATAATACATATATACATATGTATGTATAAGAGAAAGCATTAAACAGATTACTTTTTATGTCGAATATATATCGTCTAAACTGTACATGCACACCATATGATGTACTAAAAAAAAATTCGTACAACACTGAAAATTAATATTAAGTAGTTTTCCCATTTATATACTTCACAATGAATCAGAAATACTTTGTGACACCCTGTTAGTCAATCAATTACGCTAATCATATCTTATTTCACAGATATTGCTATTGGTATTGGGAGTAAAGGCGAAAGATTGCACTAAGGTCCTAGACCTGAAGGGAAGTGCCTTCCGTGGGGTCTTTCTAAGGGGTCCTAGCGCGCCTTTACACAAGTTTTGGTGAAAACCACGGAAAACACCGAACGGCTCGGTCGACGAGAGCGACCTGGGATCGAACTCGTAATCTTACGTCTACCAGTTTACAGGACAGAACCTCTCGAGTGCTAGCGGGCCCTGATTTTACAGGAAAAATTATTTTGTATACATCAAATATATGTATATTAATTTTGTTACATCGTATTTAGTGTAAAGGTACCGAATTGCGCTTTAAATATGTACCTCGCATAGAATATACAAATTATTTTAATTAGTTCCTTTTTCGATAATTATTAGTAGGAAACATTTTTATATTAAAATATATGTATATATTTTTTTCTATTAAATCCAAACAGTAATATTATATATAATACAATATTGAATTATCTTAAAAAATTCAATAATTTAAAAAAAAATCTATTTTTAATAATTAAATTACGTATTATCAATTAAAATATTTTATTAAATGAATTTTAACCTTTAAAAAAAAAAGAAAAAAAAAGAAAAGAAATATATATATATATATATACTAGCTGACCCGACAAACGTTGTTTTGTCATATAAATTATTTCTAGAGAATATTGTGCTAGAAAAAAATAACTAACTTATTGTAAGTGTGTAAGGATGTGGTATATAAGTGGAAGATGTATGGAGCGCTGTGAACGGTGAAAGAATATAAAAATAACAAAACACCAATCATTTATTTTTTTAATTTATTAAAACTGATTCTTTAAAATTATATACATATCGCTACTTATAGCAATATTACTAAAAAACAATATCAATCCCTTAATGCAACAGAGTGTACAATATTTTTTTTTCCCATCTTTCGCCAATACAAACAAACTGGATGGTTTGCCCACTCGAGAGCCACGTATAATTGTCCGTGTGAAAAACATGATGTGCTCAAATCTAAGCCACAGACAGACATCGTTTGGCCCTGAGACTTATTGATAGTCATTGCAAATGCCAATCTAATTGGAAATTGAGGGCGTTTAAATTGAATTGGCATATCTGTGGGTATAATAGGAATTCGCAGTAGTAATATATTTTCACCTCGGAATTTGTCATTTAAAATGATGGCTTCGATAACATTTTTCATTAATTTTTTATGACTAATCGCGTGCCGTTGCACAACCGTTGTGGGTTCAAATTACGAAGCAAAATAACCGGAGATCCAACCTTCAGTTGTAAAATATGCGGTGGCATGCCTGGTAAATCAAATGAGTTTAAAAACTTTGTTGGATAATTTACAGCTTCGGTGGCATCGCAAACTGTATCATTAGATTTGTATGACAACAAGTCTCCTGGTAACAAATGTTGTATCTTGAGATTCAATTCGTTGACGTCCACATTTTTTGCTGCTAAAATTGCTCTTTCTGCTAGCCACTCATGATTTGTGTATCGTCTGTGTACATCGGGAAATATCTGGTCAATAAGAGCATCTTGAGAATCAATGATTGTGCAGAAATCGGTCGGTAATTTTATGCATCCAGTTTCATCTGTAGTAACTTTTCCATCGCCGATATCTAACAAGTTTTGAGAATGTTTCAGAGGATGGATCTTGAAGCTTTTGAACGCACAAATTTACTTTCAGTTGTACTTTTTCAACATTACGCCACAATGACGATGATTTTAAGCACGCGTTGATCTCATCAGCGTTTGTTGCACGCGGAATAACGGGAAGTGCTTGTCTGAAATCACCTGAAAAGACTAACAGAGTGCCGCGAAATAGTTTGTCGTTGTTTTTCATATCTTTCAATGTCCTGTTCGACGCCTCAATCGAATGTTTGTGTGCCATAGTGCATTCATCCCAGATAAGAATTTTACACTATATCAGCACTGTGGCCATGGACGATTGTTTTTTATGTAGCACACTGCGTCTGGGTTATTTTGAATATTTAGTGGCAGTTTAAATAATGAATGAGCTGTTCTGCCTCCATCCAATAAAGTTGCCGCAATGCCAGATGATGCAACAGCCAATGCGATGCCATTATTTGATCGTATTTCGGCGAGAATTAGCGAAATAAGGAATGTTTTGCCAGTTCCGTGCACCCCCCCCCCCCAAAAAAAAAAATAAAATAAAATAAATAAATAAAATAATCCACCTTGTCCTGCCAAAACTGCGAGCATAATGCGGTCGTAAATGGTTCTTTGTTCTTCATTCATTAGTGGGACATTGCGAGCTCGCTGCCATTTCTACAGTATTGTATTGTAGTTCACGATTCAATTCAGTGCTTATTAAATCAGATGCATTTCGATTTGTTGAATGCATACCGAAATGACTGAGTGGTAAGTTGACAATGATAATGCAAATATCTTCAATAGCAATCAATGCTTCATTGTACATAGCGTCACTGAATACTATCGTTAGATCGTTGCACCGTGAACGATGTTGATGCAATATATCATCAGTCATTGAATCTTTGTGATTATCCCATAATGTCTCTGCTCGGGCCGGGAAACATGTAGTCAACACTATAGAGAATAGTAGACGAATTTGTTTTGCTGTACAGTTCAGTCCTACTTCAGCAAGCATACACTCCCACTGGTTGTCGTCTTCCAGCAAGCCGAGTGCAAGGCATGCATCCTTATACGTTGGATACTGTTGTCCATTCACTTTACGTAAATCTTGAAATGACAAAGGGCCGATGACATTAACCAATAACAGTCGAAGATAAAAGCACTCAGTCTGCCTTGGATTGACTGTAAATACTCGTCCCAAGGTGTTTGATTTGAATAAACCGGGACATGCATCAATCGGCGTGTCTTGCTTGCGGGGCATCCATTTTTTTGTTGGAACCCATGTGAAATAGCGTGGTACTTCTGAATAGAGTAATGTCCGTGCAAAAGCACCAAAAGCATCCGCACGATTACACAATTCAAAAAATTCGGTGAGTGTAGTTTTTGGTGGATTTATAGCACAATCAATCGCTGTCTCGCTCGTGAAATATACGCGCAGGCCATTTTCAAGATGGACGGCTAAATGAAGAACTGCTGGATCCCGTTCATGAATTGGGAAACCAAAGATATGCCAAACAGCTTCATTGGAGCTGACGCACCGGCCAATTTGGTAAAGTGTTATTTCATCGTTGTTATTCACCGGAGGAGCATTCACATTGGTATTTTCAACTCGAAATACAGCCATATCACTTCCTTTATTCATATACTTGCAAATGTATTTGATGCTCTTCACTGAACTGCAGAACTGAACATTAATATGAGCACCAAAAATAAATTAAAAAACTGGCGTACAGACAATAGCAAGAAATTCAAACTTCTTCACACACCATAAATTTTAAATCAGCACAACCGGTTTCGAAAGGACGTAGCCTTTCTTCATCAGGTGCAAACACGTGCAACTGCCTTGGACTCAAAAGCAAGACTGAAAGCGGGACAAAATCCAGAGGGGGAGGAGCAACACAAACAACCAATAGGAAGCAACATGCAGGACAGGACCAATCAGAGAGGAACACACGTACACACACACCACAAAATGAGGAGGGAGGAAAGGAGTAAACAATTATTATTATTTTTTTTTTCAATAATATTAAACTAATAAGTAAATTTAATAAAATTTATCCATTAACTATTATTATTTTTATTTAAATTAGAATTATTTTATTATAACTAATATGATGTTATAAACATAATGAAGGAAATTATTTAATTGAATTAAACAAATTTTTCCAGGCTGTAGACAGCAAAGCGGAATCAGATTTTTCATTGACAATTTTATCACGATTAAGGTAAATAGCTAAATTTTCTAAAAAATCCAGTTCGGAAACGCGTTTGGCATGAAAGATAATTTTGGCACTCTTAAAATTAAAACTATGATCAAATTCCCAACTGTGCTTCGCAATAGAAGATTTAGAAATTTCTTGATTAACAACATACCGAGAATGTTCACGTAAACGACATTAACTGGATTTTTTAGAAAATTTAGCTATTTACCTTAATCGTGATAAAATTGTCAATGAAAAATCTGATTCCACTTTGCTGTCTACAGCCTGGAAAAATTTGTTTAATTCAATTAAATAATTTCCTTCATTACGTTTATAACATCATATTAGTTATAATAAAATAATTCTAATTTAAATAAAAATAATAATAATTAATGGATAAATTTTATTAAATTTACTTATTAGTTTAATATTATTGAAAAAAAATAATAATAATTGTTTACTCCTTTCCTCCCTCCTCATTTTGTGATGTGTGTGTACGTGTGTTCCTCTCTGTTTGGTCCTGTCCTGCATGTTGCTTCCTATTGGTTGTTTGTGTTGCTCCTCCCCCTCTGGATTTTGTCCTGCTTTCAGTCTTGCTTTTGCCTCCAAGGCAGTTGCACGTGTTTGCACCTGATGAAGAAAGGCTACGTCCTTTCGAAACCGGTTGTGCTGATTTAAAATTTATGGTGTGTGAAGAAGTTTGAATTTCTTGCTATTAATATGAGCATTGAATGTTTTGCTCAGCAGAGGCGAATATGGGACCACCCAACGGTTATCAATGTCAATATCTATGTTGTTGACATAGATGACCGCCATAGATGATAAGATTGTCCGTCATTATCGGGATTTCTTCGACGATATACTGGATATCCGTCAACATTTGTGATCGTGAAATTTTTCGGAAAACTTTTAGTACATTTTCCATCTGCACAAATAATAATGGCCTAAAAATTCATTTTTCATTTTAACATAAAATAATTCCGTCGGATATTGACGAATTTTTTAAAAGAATATACCATTTTAACTAATTTTAACATTTTAACAATATTAACGTTGAAAAAATATTTTAAACACTTACGGTTAAAAATTCATTTTTCATTTCAACATTAAATAAATTCTGACATCGTGTTTACGATTCTAAAATATTAACTTTGATTCGGTTCGATGAGCACTGAGGTTTTATTGCTTGCTTCTAGGGCCGCTTATATCTCGAAAAATCCACACCACAAGGGTTTACAAGTTTTATTACAAGAAACACACAAGTACAATATTTTTGAAGACATAAGACATCACAAACATCCATGCCCGCACCAGGATTCGAACCTGGGAAGGCAGCACCCTACCGACCGAACCACCTGGCCGGCAATATTAACTTTGAAAAAATATTTTAAACACTTCGTAAGATACGGTTAAAAATTCATTTTTCATTTCAACATTAAATAAATTCTGACATCGTGTTTACGACAACTAACGCCATCTAGGTGGAAAAGTTGTTGAAAGAGTTGGTTAAAAATTAATTAAGAAAGAACTAATTAAGTTACAACTTTCATTTGTAAATCTAAACCATTCTCGAATCCAACTGAAGACACACAAAAAATTTCATTAAACTCAGTCCAGCCGTTTAGGAGGAGTTCAGTGACATACACACGCACAAAAGAAATATATATATAAAGATATATATATATATATATATATATATATATATATATATATAAGCATTCTTTTTTCTTTTAAATCTTTTTTATTACAAATATTTTACAATAAGATTCACAATTAAAATCTGAAACATTATTATTCAAGCAATCTCTCTCTCTCTCTCTCTCTTTTTTTTTTTTTTTTTTTTTTTTTTTTTATTGAAATGTATATTTTTAATAATTAAATTAGTTTTTCAATTAGGTCTTTAAATTAAATAATTTTACTTAGCTCCTTATTTCTATGATGAAGGATAGTAAAAAATCTTTTGATGTTTAAGAACATTTTGTAATAGTATTTTTATTTAAAGGACCAAACAATAATACTAAGCAATCTAAACTAATTGAATTATTAAAAAAAAAAAAAAATAATAATAATAATTAAATTAATTTTTAATTAAAATATATTGCTATAAATTATGTGTATATATATAATGATTTATAGTAAAAGAATCATTTTATATTTAAAAAAAAAAAAAAAATATTCGTGGTGATTGTGGTAGTGTTAAAGCCGGTTGATAACTTGAGTGCCCTACACCTGCGTGAAATGCTCTCCGGGGTGGGAATAGGAGGCGGGAGCCTTAGCCTATACTTGCGAAAGTTTCGAAGAAAACCACAGGAAACTCTCAACGGCTTGGTCGACGAACGCGACTTTGGATCGAACTTAACACTTCCATTCTACTAGCATCGATTACCGCTCGGATGTTTAAATAAACTTTTTAACTGAAAGTCCAGACAACAGTATTAAACAATCTCACTTAATTGAAATCTTAAAAATTTTATTTTTAATTAATAAATTAGTTTTTTACTTAGAATATTTCATTAAATATTCTTATAACTAGGTTTTCCTTATGATCATTCATATATATATATATATATATATATATATATATATATAATCTTTTATTACTAAAAGTATTTTAAAACATTTTTTTTTTTTTTTTTAATTAATACTGAAACCCAAAACAATAGTATTAAATAACCTCGACTAATTTATTATATGTATATATTATATGTATATTAGTTAAATTAGTTTTCTAAAATTTTGAGTTGATTTTTTAAAACTTATTTTTATTTATTTATTTATTTATTTTATTTTACTTTTTAATCATTCATAGAAAAAAAAATATATATATATATATTAATTTTTTTAAAAATAGGTTTTCCATTTAAAAGCTCAAATAGCTCTATTAAACAAATTAATTTAAACATTAAAAATTTTCACTTTTAATAAATAAAGATGTTTTTAATATATATTTTATTTTTTAATTTTTTGTGTATAATCTTTCACATAATATTATATGTATATATATACACACACAAAGTATTTTGACAGAAATTAAAAGCATCCACATACATTCATCTACACATACAACGAGTAGTAATGATGGCTAAATTTTAGCAGAAACCCCTCTCTATCAGATATATGTAACTCTCAGCATATATTACTTAAAACTCTAATGATAATTAAACAAAGTTTCATTAATATCTTAAATATATATATATTTTATCTTGCTATACTCATTGTGGTCCCCTTTAGCCTCCCCCCCCCCCATGTATTTTTGAGCTTTAGTGGGGTTTTTGTCCGGTGGGGATTTTGTCCGGTGGGGATTATGTCCGGCGGGGCTTTTGTCCGGCGGGGATTTTGTCCGGCGGGGCTTTTGTCCGGTGGGGCTTTTGTCCGTGGGGATTTTGTCCGTTGGGGCTTTTGTCCGGGACCCCAATAATTCATATTAATTTTGCAATCACAAGTTTAAAATAACTCTTATTATGCCCATTTATACAAAATTTTGTCCTATGCTGCCATGTTAAAAATTTAGATAAAATGCGATCACAGCGCCACCTGTTGAGCTTTTGATCCCCAAATGTAATCAGCACCAGTTTATGTCGGGGACCAACTAAATACCAAGTTTGGTTAAATTTCGTTAAAAAAGAAAATATATTTTTATACGATTTTTTTCTAAGGTTTTTTTTTTTTTTTTTGTTAAAAGTAAAAAAAAATCGATAACTTTGTTTTAAATTATCACAGAATTGTGGTTCAACCATTCGTTTTAAAGGTATTGACGAGACCTTTCGAAAGACACCCATCTTGAAACTTTGTCCCCCCCCCCCCTAGTGGGAGGGGACCGATGCCCCCACATGCACAAAAAATTTTTCCCAGTTAACTATTGCTATTATCAACGAGACCTTTCGAAAGATACCCATCTTGAAAATTTACTTCCCCGGGGGGGCAATTCCCCCCCAGGGCGGGGGGAACCGATGCCCCCACATGCACAAAATTTTTTTCCTAATTACCTACTACTATTATCAATAATTCATATTAATATTACCATCACAAGTTTAAAATAACTCTCATTATGCCCATTTATACGAAATTTTGTCCTATGCTGCCATGTTAAAATTTTGCATAAAATGCGATCACAGCGCCACCTGTTGAGCTATTGATCCCCAAATCTAATCAGCACCAGTTCATGTCAGGGTGCAACTAAATATCAAGTTTGGTTAAATTTCGTTCATTGGTTCGTGAGATACAGCGTCCACAAAAAATGATACAGACAGCCAGACAGCCATACAGACATTTTCTAAAAACTATTAATTCGTGTTCTGGACATCCCAAAACATGTAAATCCATCAAAAAACGGAGGTCGAAAATTTTCGCGAATCCAATACTTTCTCTATATTACATACTAGCAGGCTACGCCCGCTTCGCTGGTCACTATATTTAAATGAATTTTCGAAAGAATTGAATTAATATTTATTTTTTTACACCACATTAACTAAAAAAAAAAAAAAAAAAAACTAAAAGAAAAGAAAATATACTGAAATTGTTCCAAACCTCGCTTCGGGTACCCGCTGTCTACAGCAGCTCTTTTCCCGCCCGCACTGTATCAGGTCTAGGTTTCCCATGCCTGCAGAAATATTTTTCCGGGCACTTCAATCTGGATATTTATCGACGACAGGGGGGATCTGCTACGATTTAAGAACTACGATTTTAAAGATGACTGTATCTCAGCATCTATTAAATATTTTAGTTTTGAACCATGTATTTTATAGCCCATGCTATTTACACTTTATTACGATTTGATTCCGACCAATGTAACAATAATTAAAAAATAAATAAATAAATAAATAAATAAAATGTGATTAAAAAATGAATATAATATAAAGGAATTAATTACAAAATGAAAAATAAGAAGTTGTTCTACTATAAAAAATTAAACATAACTGTTATAAATACGTTTTTAAATTTAAAACTAATTATACTGAATTTTTCTGCTGCATTACGATTTTATTTTCAATAAATAAAAAAAAAAAAAAAAAAAAAAAAAAATCGCCTTTAAATGAATGTATTAAATAAAAATAAGTTGCGTAATAGCCGTTGCTAAGATACGCAGGCGATTGAAGCAAAACAATAAATCCGTGAAAAATGAAGCATTAAAACCAATATTTAAAATCGAAAAAACGTTAATTTAAAAAATTCAAATTCGAAATTCGAAAAAATCTCGATGAGGTGCACACCTTCAGGGTCCCAGGTACCTATATGCCAAATTTGGAAGCTCTGCGATCAGTAGTGTGATCACCAGAGCGCAGATACGCACACAGACACACAAATACACAGACACACACACAGACACTTCTCTTTATTTATATAGATAGAAGAAAGTAAAAAAGTTTAAAAAAATGTTTAATAATAATGTTTAAACATTTATGTGAATTGTGAACTTCAAGATTGCAAAAATGTACTTCAAATTCAGTGTTACTAGTTCGTTGTTTAATGCTTTTATTCTGGAAAAAAAAAAAAAAAAAATGTATTGTTATAATGAATTATAACTGCTTGTTCATTTTTAATATTTCATAATTAAAATTTCTATTCTGTAAAAAGAAAAAAAAAAAGATAGGTTTTCTTAACTATATTTATTTTAGTTTCAAAACGCTTTGTAATCACATGTATTGCACGTTAGGAAGATACTCATTTCTGAAAAGTATTTTTTGGTCAGGAGTGTCTTTGTATATATATTCTCTTGAGAATTGTAAGCAAACAAAAAGGAGGCTTTATCCCACGCATTTTTCTTTCACTAAAGAGGTGTGTTCCCTCTCTTTTTCATTCATTGCTACCGTGAGAAGAATATCTGTGTTTTCTAGTTTCTAAGCGGAGAGAAATGTTTCTTTCTTTCGTATATGAAGGCCAGCGTGGGGGAGTGGCTGTCCTGATGGAAAACAGCCGTACCTCTCAGCTGTTTTGTTCTCGGTTACAGCGGAGGAGTGAAATAGGAAAATTCTCTCGGAGATTAAAATATCTGTCTACCTGGGGGGGGGGGGGGTGAAATTGAGGTCGTGCAAGGTCAGCTGACTGTATGGGCGTGAAAATTTTGGTTTAAGAAATATTTTAAATGTGGGCGTATTAAATTTTTAACTAGGAGGGACCAAGGGGAACGTTTCAGTTACTGGTAGCAAATGAGAGTCTTGTTTTGAGCTGAGTCTTGTGGCAACGCTTCTGGATTGGATCGAGCGTTGTTTTTCAAGTGATTGCGTTTTATCGGGAAGCTGTGTGCTCACGTTGGATTCGTCCGAGAGAAATATGGTCTTTTGTTGTGAGTTTAGAACGTTGTATTTTTGGTTTTTTTTTTTTTTTGAGGGGAGAGGGACCCTCGGGCCCCTTCTTTCCTTGGTGCCTTCAATAATGAATTCAATGATTTTTTCTTCGAGTTGCTCTAACTGATTCACGCTCCGTCTCTCCTCATCACATTCTCAGCCTGATGTATCTTTGTCTCCGAAATCATATCTGATGCGTACTGGTCTCTGGAAAAGAGAGACTTCGTGAAAACAAAATCTTGAATGATGAACTCTTCTTTTGTTAGCAGACTTGGGGCGTGCAGTTTGATTTTCTTAAGCCACTTACCGTTTGACACAGCCGAATGTGAGAAGCTGAAAAATTCTAAAATGAAGTTCTGTTGATGTAGGCGAAAAAATGTCCAAATTTGTCATCCGACGGGATTTACCTCAGAATTTTATCTGCCGGAGTACAACTACGTGGCTTCATTGACGGAGTTTTAAGGAATTACTGAAGTGGTAGATGTGCAATGCGGTCTGACATGAAGCCGCAAATAGTATGACCACTCCTGGCTGCCTGATAAGTATTATTTTGTCATTTTTACTTTACCCTTTTTCTCATAAATATGTTATTGGAAAAAAATTAACACTTCCTGTTTACTTATCACCTTTTGGGATGGAAAGAGTTTGTTACCAAGAAAGATTCTGTATTTTGATAAATATCTTAATAATTAATACTTACAGCAAAATTTATGTTATGAAATGTGTGATGAAAACAAAAATATACTTTTAAATAAATTTTTAAGTTTAAAAGCTAATTTTATTTGTATGTTTTTATTTAGATACTCCAGCCTTTTTACTGTGTTAATTTAAACTTACTTTTAAAATATATTGGGATTTGTTTTTATAATTCAGGATTAATCTTTGGGGAACTAAAAGAAATGAAAGCGAAAATTCTCTTATTGGAAATGATTGTTTCCATTCGAACTGGGTTGTTGATTCTTGTACTCATTAGAGCCTAGAAAAAAAAAAAGATAATCTAAATTAAGAGTTAATTCTTCTGTAGAATGTTATTCCGTATGTTTTATTTCTTTTTTTATTTTCCTTTTGTGTGTGGTGAATATACTTACTGTATAATCTGGAATACTTCTGTTTAAAAAAAAAAAATAGAGGAAAAAGTAAAAGCCAAGTCTATTTTCTTAGTGAAATACTTGGAAAGTTAAAGTTAAGTTTTTAGGCAAGGAATGAATCGTTTGTCCTGTAATGAAATTCCAGATTATACCATGTTATTGCTTAATTAACTATTAATTTTAGAGGTAATATTTTGTAACATAAAAAGTTTGAAATCGGCATTTAATTTCTTTTGAGTCAGGTTTTGGGTCTTGTGTTGTTCTGTATATTCACCAACTGTTTATTTTTTTTTTATTTGTGGGAGGTTGAAATTAGTTCTGAAATTTTTAATGTAACTGGGCTTAAAATGCTAAGTAAAGTATTTCGGGTTAACTAATGAGTACTTGTAAACGTTTTGTACTAAATTAACTTGTGTAAAAGAAATGTGTGTAAAAGTGTAAATTACTTTTAATAAAAGTATTTTACACTATATGATCAGTATGTATATGATTCAGTATGTATACGATTTATGTATTGTAAAAAATTTAAAGCTAATAAGTTAATTTAAGAAAGTAAATAGAAAGCCATAATAAATGGTGCCTCTGGGAAAATGTAAGGGATTTTTTTTTTCTTTTCGGTTTCTTTTAGTTGAGGTGCCTTCAAAATTTTTGTTAAAGTCATTTTTTTTAAATTAGCTCTTTTATTTGTGGTATATCTGATTATTTGTATTCTTATATGTGTTTTTTTTGTTTCAATTTCTATGTGCCATGCTGTCCCTGGGGAGAGAAGTGGTAAAAGCGATAACCAAAGTACCATAGAGTCTAATGTTGATGAAAATTCCTTTGGCGGTAGTTTACTTGATGAAGTCAGCGGTGGTGAGTTACCACTTTTTGAACCATCAATAATTAGTAAAATTTCTTCTTCTTTTTGAATATAACTGTCTCATAGGCTTGCAAAATTGTTGTTTGGATTTTAGTGCCTGCATGTGTGAAATGGTGTTTTAAGGAGGAATTTTTATATTTAAGTAAATGCTATTAATTGTCTGGGAATAGAAAATTTCTGTGGATGTTTCACACATTGAAAATACGGTATGAGTAATGTATGTGGAAAATTTTCAAATTTTGTGACAAAAAAAAAAAAAAAATTGGCTTTGAAGTAAGATAAAAATCCCTCCTTGTAAAAATTTTTTTTTGGTTTTCTTGACAATTGTGATATATGCATATAGTATTTTGGTATTTTGTATAAAATAAGCTGACGGCTCTTTTCGGCTCGCGTGCGATTTCCGCCGCCTCAACAAAAAAATCTTAAGTGACAACTACCCCTTGCCTAATATCAGTGAAACTATAGGCGCCAAATATTTTACGACATTAGATTTAACAAGCGGGTTTTTTCAACAGAAAATCCCGGAGGAGCAACAGCATTTAACAGCCATTGTCACGCACGACAAATTACTCCAGTGGACCAGGAGCCCTTTCGGATTAAAATCTTCTCCTGTGGCATTTCAACGGCTGATGAATTTCGTTTTGAGTGACTTAAAAAATTTAAATATTCTTATATATATAGATGATATCTGCGTTGCCTCCTCCGATGTAGAGTCCCACTTGCACAAATTAAATCTAGTTTTTAATCGTCTCAGAGAAAATAATCTAAAATTAAAGCCATCAAAATGTAATTTTTTTCAATCAGAGATAACTTTTTTAGGTTTCAGAGTCTCAGACGGTAAAATTTTCCCGGCTAAGAAAAATGTCGAGGTTATTGACAAATTTAAGCGACCTACAAATCGTAAACAAGTGAGGTCTTTTCTGGGCTCAATTGGCTTCTATAGGCGTCACATCAGTGACTATTCGAAACGGACCATTAACCTGACCAACCTGACTAAAGAAAAAAAAATTGTCTGGAATGAGGAGGCTGAGGCAGAGTTTAGAGACCTTAAGGGAGCACTTGCTGAGATTCCTTCCCTTCGTTTGCCTGACATGTCAAAGGAGTTTATTATTTATACCGACAGTTCTGCGGTTGCAATGGGATCTGTTTTGTGCCAGGAGGATGAAACTGGTTTTCCACACCCTGTAGCTTTTGCTAGCCGAAAACTTAAGGAGGTTGAGAGTAGGTACTCAGCTACTGAAAGGGAGTTGTTGGCGGTGGTTTTGGCAGTACAATACTTCAAGTGCTATGTTTTCCACCGAAAGTTTATAGTGTATACAGACCATGCCGCACTTACGCATGCTCTAAAGTTAAGGGATCCCACGTCTAGGATTGCCAGATGGTTGTGCGCACTCAGCGAATTTAACTTTGAGCCGAGATACATAAAGGGAAAGTGCAATTCAGTGGCGGATTTTTTGTCTAGGTATGTTGACCACACTTTGGAATTTAGCAGGAATGAGGATGTTGCTGAGTGTAATTTTGTCGAGAATTCTGGGCAGGAGACACATATTCTGGGCAACAGTTCATTGTTGAGTGAAATTCAGTTAGCTCAGGAAAAAGATCATTTTCGTAAATATGTTAGCGCGCGTCTTTGTAAAGATTTAACTGTAAAACCTGTTACGTATAAATTTTTTGTTAGAAATGAAATTATAATGTGTCAAAAATTGTCGCCAAAATCAAAACGTGAAGCTGGTGAAAAAATTGTTCTGCCGAAGGCTTTGGTTCCAAAAATTTTCAGTTTGACGCATGATTCTGCCCTAGCATGCCATGCCGGTTTTTATAAAACTTTTAATCGTATCCGTGCAAATTTCTTTTGGCAAGGCATGTATGCAAATGTAAAAAGACTTTTGGCCTCTTGCCAGTCTTGTTTGGAGTTCAGAGCTCATAAACTCAAAAGGTTAGCCGAACTCCAAAGGTTAGAAATCCCCGACGCCCCGTTTTCGACCATACACTCAGATATTTGTGGGCCTTATCCCACTACTGAGAGGGGAAATAAATTTGTAATTGTGTACATCGATAGTTTCTCTAAATGGCCTGAAGCATTCGCAATCCCTAACGTAACTTCGGATACCATCGCCGATACTCTGGCTGAATTTATTTGTAGGCACGGTACTCCCGCAAAATTTGTTACTGACAAAGGTAAAAATTATATGAGTCAAGCCATCGCTCAGGTCTATAAACAGTTAGGTTTAACTCATGTACACACGTCCAGTTTCCACCCAGCTTCAAATTCGCAGGTCGAGCGGTTCACTCAACAATGAACCGCGCCCTTGCTCACCTTGTAAATGATCTCCATGACGATTGGGATATAAAGTTAAAGTTTGCTTTATTAGCTTTGAGGTCAAGCATTCATTCCACAATTGATGAGTCTCCTTTCTTTGTAACTTATGGTCGTGATATTAGGTTGCCTTACAACACTCTGATAGAAAATAATGTTATAAATTATAATGACCAGCCATCTTATTGCGAGAATTTGATCCCTACTCTAAGACAGGTGTATGCACGAACTCGGGATTTGTTAGAACAGGCGGCTTGTAAGCAGGAAAAATCTCGCAGTAAAATAGCCTGTGATAAGAAACTTAAAGTAGGTGACTTGGTAATGCTATTTACACCTACTATAAAGCCTGGTCTTTGCAAAAAGTTTGTTAAATGCAATAGTGGTTCTTTCCGTGTTCTTAGAAAATTAAGCTCAGTTAATTTTGAGATACAACAACTTAGTAACTTAAAAAATGTGCAGATAGTTCATGTCGACAGACTGTCAAAAATCGTAGACAAACCAGTTTTCCCGGTTTTAGAGAGTTTGGATCAAATTGCTGCAAATCCCAGTAATAATAAGAATCAGCAAGTCAATTTAGGTCAACCTGAGGGTGGTATGGATAATTTACTGGAAAGTAATCAGTTTCAGGGTGGAAATTATGGTGGGTTTAGTTCCGCAAACTTTTATAATGTTTTTTTGCCCACAGATCAGGGGCAGGGTAGTGAAATTTCTGTTCAGGATAGTCAACCGGTTCCTTCTTCTTTTAATGCCAACTTAGTAAGCCCCGAGGTCTCTCACCCTGTGCCCTGTCCTGCTCACATTGAACAAAGTGTATCTCCGACAGTAAGCGAAGCCGAGCGCGAAAATTTTAATATTGAGGAAACTACTCCAAAAAGTCTTAGGACAACAAAAAATGAACTGAGTGTGGAAACGGTTTCCAGGCCAACACATGATTACAATCTTCGCCCACGTAACAACCTTCGATTTTGAGATACATTTTGGGGTCAAAAATTGTAAATAGAAATTTTTTTTTCTCTCTTTTATGATAGTTGTTCGCATGTATATGTTTAGTTTTGTATTCTTTTTGTTGCAGCACCGTGTAATTGTTAGCATTCATATCAGTATTTTCTTTGTAAATATTTATTTGTAATGTACATATGTATATATATTTGCCGACATTGTACTGTGGTATCATTTTAGTGTCAGAAATTTTTCTTTTATGCGCATGCGTAGTACCTTAAGGCTTAATGGAATTTTTTTTTTGGTTCGGGATATCATGTAAGGGGATTTGTCTCAGTCACAATGTTGTAGGCTAGAAATTCTTTAAAATAAATTTGGGGTGGCAGGTCATGTTTACAATAAAAATTGCAGTTGGATTTTTTTTTTTTTTTTTTTTGCTTTATCTCTCCGATACCTTGTCCTTCACAAAAACTGGTGGGGGTTTTCATGTAAATAATTTAAGTTAGGAGGATAATGTTGATGTGTTTGTGCCTGCCTCTCTGTGATCTGTGTTTTTCGGGCTTGCCTACAATTCGTGATATAATTTTTGTTTATGTGTGAACATACCTTGGTTTTTTAGTATAAAGTGTATTTTTATTTCTGTTTATTCTGCATGTGAGACAGTGTATATTCTCTTTCATGATTATTGATGGTTCTTTGCAGTGATAAGTACAAATTTACAAAATTTTTTGTTTAGAAAAATTAGAACTCTCGAAGAAAAAAAAAAAAATTTGGCTCTAATCTCTTTTTATATCACAGTCCTTAATGATTGATGCTTGTAGAGAAAATTATCTCTTCTCCGTCGATAGGCGCGAGTCTTGTAGTATTGTTTTCTCTCTCCCTAAGGTTTAGTTGTGGTGTATATGGCTCTCATGGGTCGTATAAAATTTTTATGTATAAAGATTAAAAAAAAAAAAAGTTTTCAAATGTTGTGTTGTAAAAATTTATCATGTAATGGTTTTGTTTATTTGTATGTATATTTTTATATTTTCTGCATTTATGTATATTTATTGTGTTTTTTTTAATTGGGTTGCCAGGATTGGGTTGCACATTTGGGTTGCCAGGAGTGTTCATGTTGTCCCTGTTTTGGTAGTGGTTTATAGAAAAAAAAATGTCTAATCATTGCCCACCCCGGTCGTTAAGTTAGTTGGTCCAGGGGAGTTGTGTCTATTCTGTCTGATAGTTTAAATGCTGTATAGATGGAAAATGTTAAAGGTGCATGTCAAGGCTGGTTTGGTAGAATCTAGTTGTGGTCCGACTGGTGCGGTATTGTGAATGCCTTCGTGGTTAAAAGTTTTGTGCCGTGCTATGTCATCTGTGAATGGCTAGATTTTTTTTTTAGTTTAAAAGTGTCGGTTAGGCTGGTGCACGTTTCCTTATGCTCTGCCATGTGGTATTGGTTCAGGTTGGAGTTGGAAGTTGTGTCTGTGTGGGTGTGTGAGTTTACGGAGGTCTTGAGGCTGTGTTAATACTTTTCAGGGAGGGTTTCTGGGTTCAGGCAATAGCTATTTTCTGGTGTGTAATATAAATGTCTTTGAGAGTGGCAAGTTCGATTTGCAGATATGACGTCTGTTTGCGGATCGAGGAAGGTTTGGGGGCCTTAGCTGTCTTCTGTCTTAGGGTCGATGTTTGACTTTTTGATGGTTGGTCACTTTGCCTTTGAATTTTCAGCGGCTTTTAAAAAAAAAAATTTGCAAAATTTTTTTTTCATTGGGGTAACGGGGTGTTGTTATAATGAATTATAACTGCTTGTTCATTTTTAATATTTCATAATTAAAATTTCTATTCTGTAAAAAAAAAAAAATAAAAAAAAAAATATATATAGGTTTTCTTAACTATATTTATTTTAGTTTCAAAACGCTTTGTAATCACATGTATTGCACGTTAGGAAGATAATCATTTCTGAAAAGTATTTTTTGGTCAGGAGTGTCTTTGTATATATATTCTCTTGAGAATTGTAAGCAAACAAAAAGGAGGCTTTATCCCACGCAATTTTTCTTTCACTAAAGAGGTGTGTTCCCTCTCTTTTTCATTCATTGCTACCGTGAGAAGAATATCTGTGTTTTCTAGTTTCTAAGCGGAGAGAAATGTTTCTTTCTTCCGTATATGAAGGTCAGCGTGGGGGAGTGGCTGTCCTGATGGAAAACAGCCGTACCTCTCAGCTGTTTTGTTCTCGGTTACAGCGGAGGAGTGAAATAGGAAAATTCTCTCGGAGATTAAAATATCTGTCTACCTGGGGGGGGGGGGGGTGAAATTGAGGTCGTGCAAGGTCAGCTGACTGTATGGGCGTGAAAATTTTGGTTTAAGAAATATTTTAAATGTGGGCGTATTAAATTTTTAACTTGGAGGGACCAAGGGGAAAGTTTCAGTTACTGGTAGCAAATGAGAGTCTTGTTTTGAGCTGAGTCTTGTGGCAACGCTTCTGGATTGGATCGAGCGTTGTTTTTCAAGTGATTGCGTTTTATCGGGAAGCTGTGTGCTCACGTTGGATTCGTCCGAGAGAAATATGGTCTTTTGTTGTGAGTTTAGAACGTTGTATTTTTGGTTTTTTTTTTAGGGGAGAGGGGCCCTCGGGCCCCTTCGTTCCTTGGCGCCTTCAATAATGAATTCAATGATTTTTTCTTCGAGTTGCTCTAACTGATTCACGCTCCGTCTCTCCTCATCACATTCTCAGCCTGATGTATCTTTGTCTCCGAAATCATATCTGATGCGTACTGGTCTCTGGAAAAGAGAGACTTCGTGAAAACAAAATCTTGAATGATGAACTCTTCTTTTGTTAAGAAGCAGACTTGGGGCGTGCAGTTTGATTTTCTTAAGCCACTTACCGTTTGACACAGCCGAATGTGAGAAGCTGAAAAATTCTAAAATGAAGTTTTGTTGATGTAGGCGAAAAAACGTCCAAATTTGTCATCCGACGGGATTTACCTCAGAATTTTATCTGCCGGAGTACAACTACGTGGCTTCATTGACGGAGTTTTAAGGAATTACTGAAGTGGTAGATGTGCAATGCGGTCTGACATGAAGCCGCAAATAGTATGACCACTCCTGGCTGCCTGATAAGTATTATTTTGTCATTTTTACTTTACCCTTTTTCTCATAAATATGTTATTGGAAAAAAATTAACACTTCCTGTTTACTTATCACCTTTTGGGATGGAAAGAGTTTGTTACCAAGAAAGATTCTGTATTTTGATAAATATCTTAATAATTAATACTTACAGCAAAATTTATGTTATGAAATGTGTGATGAAAACAAAAATATACTTTTAAATAAATTTTTAAGTTTAAAAGCTAATTTTATTTGTATGTTTTTATTTAGATACTCCAGCCTTTTTACTGTGTTAATTTAAACTTACTTTTAAAATATATTGGGATTTGTTTTTATAATTCAGGATTAATCTTTGGGGAACTAAAAGAAATGAAAGCGAAAATTCTCTTATTGGAAATGATTGTTTCCATTCGAACTGGGTTGTTGATTCTTGTACTCATTAGAGCCTAGGGATGTGGGTTTTCCGGAAAATTTTGAAACGGAAAATTTTCTGGAAAATTTACCGAAAATTTTCCGGAAAATTTTCACTCTCTAAATTACGAAGGTTTTGTAAAATAAAACTAAATACATTAAAAGCTACAAGTAAACAAAACTATTCAAAGAAAAGTATGAATAATTATTCAATTCAAAAAGAAATTAATAAACAAAACACAGAAATTATGATTTAATGGTTTATGAACATGTATAAAGCTAGAAAGTTATAATTTTTAATGACTGTTTTGCATTTATAATGGTTGAATAATCTATATACAAAAGGTGTCTGTGAAAGTTCTATAGCTGTCAGAGACCCTCACATATCACTGCCAACAGCTGAACCCCATTTTATTATATAGGGAAAATTTTTATGAGAATTAATGATTTTTATTTTTTTAATTCTGTTTTCATTATTTAAAAAAAAAAAAAAAAAAAAAAAAAAAAAAAATCTAGAAAAATTAAATTTGCCTTTGAGTTTCCAAAATTTATTTATTTAATTTTTAATACTTCATACTAAAGTTACAAAGTGGAAAAAAATGATCAAAGTTTTTTTTTTTTTCCACTTTATAATTTCAAAATAAAACATAAACAAATTTAACAATTGTGAATTTTCTGAAAGTAAACAGAATAAAAAAAAAAAAACAAAAAAAAAACAGAGGTAATTATCATAACGAATTTCTGTTTAGTATAATATAGGGTTTGGCTGCTAGTGGCAAAGAAATCATACAGTCAGCAGAAAAATTATTAAAGCACACATCCATATTTTTCTTTTCTTTCTTTCTTTCTCTTTAGTTTGATAGCTAATTTTTTTTTATCATGAACTTACTTTTTTGTAAACAGTATAAGACTAAGATCATGAATTGATAAATATTTACTTAACAAAATAGTATTAGGTGCACATCTTTTAAATAGAAATTATATCAGAGGTTAATCCAGAACAAATTTAGTGCCGCACTGAGGCACTTTCACAAAGTCAACTTTTAGCAGTGAGGTACTTTCCCAAAATCAACTTTTAGCAAAGAGGCACCTTCACAAAATCAACTTATAGCAAAGTGGCACCTTCTCAAAGTCAATTCTCAGCAATATAGCAGCACAATACAATTTTTTATCAGATTGCTGCATCGAACACTTAAAAATACCCTCAGTTTGTATGTTTATTGGAGATAGTGGTAAATATCTAAGTAAACACCTTCTTATCTTACACATAAGAAATAACTCAACTACATATATATTTTACAACTGCTCCATTTTGTTTTTAAATGTAATTTAAAATTTTAAAAACTGCTTTGCACATTTCGATTAATTGTTCTGAAAGAATTATTAATTTTCACAAACTTATTTATTTTTTCACAAATTATTTTATAAATTCACAAATGGGGTACCATTTTTAAAAAAGCTAGATTAAACCCTGTTATTGCTAGTGCATCAATAATTTTGTTGCCGACTGTACAAGGTAATTAGTAAGGTATGGCTCAGACCATGCAAGGGTTCATTTCATCAAAATTCTTTTGATTTTTACTTTTTTCGATTTGTTCTATCTTTAAGCATAGTTTGCAAACACAAAATTATATTTTTTAATAGTTGATGGTGTTGGATAATGGATGTAATCCTCTATTAAAAAAAATTAATCTGGAATTTTGAGATTTTTATTTTTATACTTTAAATGTAACACCCACTATGAGATTTTTCAAGTACAATTCAATTTCGGATATTTTAAGCAAATAAAGAAATATTGAGTTCTTTCAAATAAACATCGAGTTACAAGATATGATGCAATGAATTTTATCTATTTGATTTCCTTAAATTTTAATCAAAATCTTGCTGTTTATTTATTTAGGCAATTAATTGTACTTCCTGTTGTTTGCATAAAAAAAAAAAAAAAAAATCCACAGCAGAAATTAGTTTAAAAAGTGATTAAAAAAAATATAATTATGTTTTTATACAAGATTTTTCTCTAAAATTTTCAACAATGGCAATTTTGTAATTAAAGCATTTTTTTTTTTTTTTTTTTTAAATATTTAACGAAGATTATGACAATGGCCTAGTTTCTGAGTCACTCTCAGAACCAGAAACCATAAGGTGACCTAAGTCAGAATTGCTGTCTGAGTTTGAAAAACATCGGCGTATCATCATTTATCAAATGAATATTTTGAAAAGTAGATATACATGCCCAGCAGTATAGTAGCGCATTAATTTATCAATATATTCTTTTTTTGTAATGTTGCCAAATGCTTTATAATTATGTTCTTACAAACTTATTGAATGGACATTTAAAATTCTGATTAGCAACCACAGAAACTCCTGTATTATAATAAATAACTTCTTTCTCGAGAAAGTTGTTCAAAACATATATCTGGTAACTTTCTAAATGATGACTGTAATCAGAAACTTTTGTTTTTCCCACTGTATATAGCATTACTGTGACTAATAAAAGAAAATTTAAATATATCATGCAAAAGATTTACTAAAAAAATTGTTTTTTTGGTTGGAAAATTTTCCGGAAAAACATAGTAGAAAATTTTCTGGAAAATTTTCCGAAACAGAAAATTTTCCGCGGAAAATTTTCCACCCCACATCACTATTAGAGCCTAGAAAAAAAAAGATAATCTAAATTAAGGGCCCTCTTCAATTAAAAAAAATTCCGATGCCGGTTGAAAGCAGATAAAAAGTGTCCCACGTGGTTTTGACAGGAGGTGGAGAAGATTGACAGATTCACTGACGAATCATTGACTTTTTGGAAGAATAAATCAAAAATCAGCCACGTCCTTAGCGATAGTCCACGTCGTTTAGCGAAGTTTTGTTTTGTTTTGATTCTTTCTTTTCTTTTCTTTTTTTTTTTTTTTTTTTGTGTGTGTTTCCTTTTTTATTTATTTATTTTTTTTTCTTTTACATTTTCACATGACATCAAATAACTTTCCTCATTTATTCTAATCTATTTATATGTATTTTAATAGAGTAGCCCGATCCGACCGAATACTTTATAGTATTTTCCGCCCGGTTCAGGCTTTCTTTAGTTATACCGGCGAATTACGTAACAGTGAAATTTAATAAAAGAAAATATACTTTATAATTATACTTGGTCTGATATAATTAATTTAACTAAACTAGTATGTTGTGGCCACCACATGACTTTCTTCTATATTTTCCTATACAAATTCCCTCAGTTCCCTCCTTTCCATAATAATGCAGACGATTTCCATATTAGAGAAGTAGCTCCATTTTATTCTCAATATTAAAAAATAAAAATAAAAAATTACGATTTTTTTTTTTTGTTTTCAAAAGTTTTTTTTCGTTAAAAGTAACAACAACAACAACAACAAAAAAAAAAAAAAAAAAAAAAAAAAACGATAACTTTGTTTTAAATTATCAAAGATCTACAATTCAACCATTCGTTTTAAAGGTATTGACGAGACCTTTCGAAATATACCCATCTTGAAAATTTATCCCTCCCGGAGGGGGGAGGGGCTTTCTTCTATATGTAATATAGAGAGTGCTGAACATGATTTGATGGTTTTTAGAAAATGTCTGTGTGTGTGTGTGTGTGTGTGTGTGTGACGATATTTGGAGGCTGTATCTCACGAACCAATGAACGAAATTTAACCAAACATGGTATTTAGTTGGACCCTGACATGGAATGGTGCTGATTAGATTTAGGGATTAATCGCTCAATAGGTGGCGCTGTGATCGAATTTTTTTTTTTTTTAATTTTTAACATGGCAGTATAGGACAAAATTTCGTATAAATGTACATAATGAGAGGTTATTTTTAATTTTTGATTGTAAAATTAATATGAATTATTGATAAAAGTAGTTGTTAACTAGGGAAAAAAAAATTGTGCATGTGGGGGCGTCACCCTCCCCCGGGCGGAGTAAATTTTCAAGATGGGTATCTTTCGGAAGGTCTCGTCAATACCTTTAAAACGAATGGTTGAACTATAGATCTGTGATAATGTAAAACAAAGTTATCGATTTTTTTTTTTTTACTTTTAACGAAAAAAAACTTTGAAAAAAAAATATTAATTATTATTATTATTATTATTATTATTATTTATTTATTTATTTATTTATTTATTTATTTATTTTTTGAGAAGAAAATAGACTTTTTTTTTAATATTTACTGTTATACTACTTTTCTGATATGAAAATCATCTGCATTATCATGGAAGATAAACTTTTTTAAATAATAATTTTAATAAATCATTTTTACTCAGTGAATTTGTATACGAAAATATAGAAGAAAGTCTTGTGGTGGCCACAACATACTAGTTATATTATTAATCATATGGTAATATAGTAGACAGTGCGAGTGCTATAAATTACATGGTGCCATAACTAAAATGTTCAATGGATGCTGAGATAAAGCCATTTTTAAATTGTAATAGCAGATCAACTTGTAAACCGATAAATATCCAAATTGTAGTGTCCAGAAAAGACGATTCTGCATGCGCAGTGGAAATCTGGATCCGATACAACGTGAGGGGGGGGGGGGAGTAACGATGCCGTTGGTAGAGGTTACCCGAAACGAGGTTCAGGGTGATTTCAATGGAATTTTCTTTTTAGTTTTTATTTATAAAGTGATATATATACATATATTAAAAAAAATAAATTGTGATTCATTAAAAAATAAATAGCTATATATAGATTTATATATATATTATGATATATATTTATTTTTGATATTGTTATATCATCTAATATATCTCAGAAAATCTAAAAATATATATCTACAATCAAAAATATTGTATTCAGCCAAAAATTTTGTTTTGATATCCAGTTTTGACCTGATGACATGTACCTCAAGTCCAGAAAACTGAGGCAATTGGTTAGTGTATATATTCAAAGTGAATCAGCAGTGTTTTATTTAATATATTTTACTAAGTTTGGTATGCTGTCGCTGTAAATGCTGAGCTTTTTCTGAAATGAGAGGTAATCACAATGTGGAAGATATAACCCAAAAGCTGATCGGCACTAACTCAAACCAAGGTCCAACCAAATATCAAGTTCGGTTTAAATTAAGTTCAATGGTTCATAAAGTACAGTGTTCGAACGCAAAAAGACAGGTATTTTCTAAACAAGATCGAATTATGTTTAGGAAATCTCAAACCGTGTAACTTCATCGAAAACCGAAAATCTAAACTTTTTCTGCATCTTATACTTTCTTCTTATATATATGCAGAAGACAGAATAATAAATCCACTTTTTAAACTAGTATGTTGTGGCCACCACAAGACTTTCTTCTATATTTACCTATACATATTCAATCAGTAACAATATTAAAAAAAAAAAAAAAAAAAGTACGATTTTTTTTTCTGTTTTTTTTTTTTTTTTCTTTTTTTTGTTAAAAGTGAAAAAAATCGATAACTTTGTTTTAAATTATCACAGATTTATAGTTCAACCATTCGTTTTAAAGGTATTGACGAGACCTTTCGAAAGATACCCATCTTGAAAATTTATCCCCCCCGGGGGGGTACTTCCCCCCAGGGGGGGAAGCGATGCCCCCCCCATGCAGAAATTTTTTTTCCTAGTTACATACTACTATTATCAATAATTCATATTAATTTTACAATCACAAGTTTAAAACAACTCTAATTATGCACATTTATACGAATTTTTGTCCTATGCTGCCATGTTAAAAATTTAGATAAAATGCTATCACAGCGCCACCTGTTGAGCTATTGATCCCCAAACATAATCAGCACCAGTTTATGTCGGGGACCAACTAAATACCAAGTTTGGTTAAATTTCGTTAAAAAAAAAAAAAAAAAAAAAAATTGCGATATTTTTCTAAGTTTTTTTTTGTTAAAAGTAAAAAAAAATCGATAACTTTGGTTTAAATTATCACAGATTCATCGTTCAACCATTCGTTTTAAAGGTATTGACGAGATCTTTCGAAAGATACCCATCTTGAAATTTTGCCCCCCCGGGTGGGAACTTCCCCCCCCGGTGGGGGGGCAACCGATGCCCCCACATGCACAAAATTTTTGTCCAAGTTAACTATTACTATTATCAACGAGACCTTTCGAAAGATACCCATCTTGAAAATTTACTTCCCCGGGGGGGGGATTTTCCCCCCCAGGGGGGGAACCGATGCCCCCCCATGCACAAAATTTTTTTCCTAGCTAACTACTACTATTATCAATAATTCATATTAATTTTACAATCACAAGTGTAAAATAACTCTCTTTATGCCCATTTATACGGAATTTTGTCCTATGCTGCCATGTTAAAAATTTGCATAAAATGCGATCACAACGCCACCTATTGAGCGAGTGATCCCAAAATCTAATCAGCACCAGTTTATGTCAGGGTGCAACTAAATACCAAGTTGGTTAAATGTCATTCATTGGTTCGTGAGATACAGCGTCCACAAAAAAATGATACAGACAGACAGACAGACAGACATTTTCTAAAAACTATTAATTCGTGTTCTCCATATCCCAAAACATGTAAATCCATCAAAAAGTGGACTTCGAAAATTTTCGCGAATCCAATACTTTCTCTATATTACATATAGAAGAAAGTAAAAATAAGTACTCAATTTCAGTTAATAAAAATGCAAGGAAATCTCAAAACGTGTAAATTCATCGAAAACCGAAAATTTAAAAATTTTCTGAATCTTATGCTTTTTTCTTATATATGCAGAGGATAGAATAATAAACCAACTTTTTAAAAAATAAGTAGTCAGTTTCAGTTAATAAAAATGACAGGAATTCTCAAAACGTGTAAATTCATTGAAAACCGGAAATCGAAATGTTTCCGTATCTTCTACTTTCTTCATATACATGTAGAAGCTAGTAATAAATCCACTTTTTTCAAAATAAGTAGTCAATTTCAGTTAATTGAAACGCAGGGAAATCTCAAAACACCTAAATTCAGCGAAAACAGAAAATCGAAATATTTTCTTTGATAGATGCAGAAGATAGTAATAGTTCCACTTTTTAAAAATAAGTAGTCAATTTCAGTTAATTCAAATGCAAGGAAATCTCAAAGTCTGTAAATTCATCGAAAACCGAAAACCAAAAATTTTTTCAAATCTTATGCTTTCTTCTTATGTATACAGAAGGTATACGCAAGCGAAGTGTGATGTCACTGACCATCATTGTGGCTAATTAAAACAATTTCTTAATCGTCCATAGGATTTCTCTATATATTAAATAAAAGTAACTGTCACTGGCGTCAAATTTTTTTTGTCTGCGACAGCATCTTCTAGCGGAGGGCAGGGTTCTTCGCGTCATGAGAGGTATCAATATGTTCCAAATACTCCAAGGAAGACATTTCAGCTGCTTAGAAACTTCTATCATTTTAATTAAAAGCGTTCTTAACTAAAAACGACAAGTTTATGAAGGTACTCTATTTGCCATTTTGAAAAAAGTTTCTCCCAGTGACGTTGTTCTTCTGTCATGAAGTCGTTTTACACAGGAAAATATATGATCCATGGCTGTACGTATGTAGGTAGGTAGGTTGGATTTAACGTCGTACGAGTACTGCGCTATGGGTAATTAGCGACGGTCTGGGACGTACCCCTAGAGATGTTCCGGAGGCATGTCATCACAATTTTGATACTTCACGGAGGGGATCCTCCCCCCGCTTTGGTGATTCCCAGAGGTATAGTGTGGATAAGAATATGGAGGACTTTGCGGCCACGACAGATTTTATGTACACCAGCCACCATTAGTGTACCCGACGGTCTTTGGTCGGCTCAAGTATCGAATCGGCAATCTTCCAATTACGTGCTCGGTGCTTTACCGACTAGAGTATCGCGGCCCGAAACCATAGATGTAAAAAAGAAAGAAAATAAACATCAACTTTTTTTCTAAGAAAATTAATTTTCTTATCCGGGAAAATTAAAATAGGATTCGTGGTTGTAGGTAGGTAGATAATTAGGTAGGTTGTGTTTGACGTCGCACCATTACTGCTCTATGGATAATTGGCGACGGTCTGGGACGCACCCGTGCGGATGTTCCACAGTTTTGGATAGTACCACAGTTTTGGTACTATACGAAGGGGATGGCTACCCCGCTTCGGTGGTCCTCAAAGGTATAATTTTGATGGGAACATGGAGGATATTGCAGCCACGACATATTTTACGTGCACCAGCCACCATTAGTATACACGACGGTCTTTGGCAACACCCCCTGTATGTAGGGGGTGTTGTCTTTGGCCGGCTTGAGAACCGAGTCCGAAATCTTCCAATTACGAGCTCGGTGATTTACCGACTGGAGTACCGCGGTCCGGATCTAAGGTTGTAAAAAATAAATAAAAAGGGTCATATACTAAAGTTGTAATGCAAAATGGTCTAGATATTATGAATTTCTTTCTGTAAAAAAATTATAAATATATATATAAATATTATATATATAAATTTGACATTGAATATGAAGATTTCCATAATTTTCTGCTTTTGACTTGTAGCATGCACTATTAATATTCCTTTTCAGTGAAAGAAAGCCGAGAATAAGCGGGCAGAGCTCTGCATGTGTTAATAAGTAAAGTGAGTCGGGGGGAGGTGAAGCCTCCCTCGGGGGTTGGTGAGCGAAGCGAGCAAGGAGCAGAGCCCCCTAGTTTTGTAAAAAATTATTAAAAATCGAGGAAAAATTTTTCCCGATTTTAATCTCCATATTTGGGTATAATTACAGTCGGTAACAAAAGTGTCCGAACACTAGCAAAAATTCCTATGTAAAAAAAGTACGCTTACTACACTTTTGCTAAACAAATCCTTGTCGAATCCTGTACTTAGACTGACTAAGAACAGGATTCGACAAGGATTTATTTAACAAAACAGTATTAAGTGCACTTTTTTTACATTAGAATTTTTGCTAGTGTTCGGACACTTTTGTTACCGACTGTACAAATTAGTTATCGCGCATATGTGTTAGATTAAGTTATTTTGCTGTCAAATGGACAAAATTTTAATTTTAAATTTCAAAACTCTAGAAACAAAATGGGCATAGATTTGATATCCGTTCGTCCTCCGCATTTTGTGTATTTGGCGATTAAAACGTAATGCGGAAACATACATGCCAGATGAATATTTTCATAATGCATATATACTGTACGAAATATTGTTTCATATATTACTGATTGCTCTCTTAATATACTTTATTAAAATAACCATGATTTTTGAAAGGAATTAAATATGTTCGGCAGATAATTTGGCCATCTTTTATTATTATTATTATTATTTTGCCATGGACGACAGATATCAAATCTGTTCCTTTGAAATGAGATGTTTATGTTTATAGTCGAAAATGGAAGTCTGTCATTTTATTTTTCTAGAGTTTTGAAATTAAAAATTAAAATTTTACGAATTTTACAGAAAAAATTGACTCAATCTAGCGCAAAAAAATCAATACGCAGGACTCTAGTTTACATCAATTATAGTTATGATTATGTCAAACAATTTTTCTTCTTATTAGTTATTTTCCATATGGTTAAAATCGCACCAAATTACATATATAGTCGAAATTTTCCTTGTGAGAAAGTTTATAAAACAATTGGGCGCTCGTTAGACAGTAAATGACGCTGTTATATAGATGATATAGAAGAAAGTTTTGTTATGGTTTTTTACTTCCATTACCCGACTACCGTAATTAATAATTGTAAGAAGTATTGTATTCGGTCCGAAAATTCAATATCGAGTTTTCACCTGATTTACATGTTTTAAAGTCTCCTAAGTCAAAAAAAGTAATTTTTGGTAATTGGTCAGTATGTGCGTGTGTATGTATATATATATTTGTGGGGAATATTCTGACTATCATATCTCCTAATCTAATAAAGATAGAACTACGAAACTTCAGAATTGAGACTGGCCTGGTGTACAGATGAATTTTCCAAATTTTGGTGAAAATTGGGAAACCGGAAGAGGTACCGCAAGTCTGTATCACAAAAACGACTCTAAACATTTTCTTCCAAGTTGCTATACAAACACTCTATTCAATGTCCTTTCGAATGATATAGTTGGCTAGTATGGAGGAAAATTGATACGAGTCCTGTATAAATAGCTCAATTTCAGATCTCTCAACTAGGAACAGTCAGGAACACAAGTGTGTTCCTCTAAAAACGACTGTAAGAATGTTTTTCATACTCGCCATATTAACTCCCTTTTAAATATCCTTTTGTATGTAATTATTGTTTTCAAGTCAATAATTGAGTATGCCAACTTTTGGCAAAAGTCGGTATCTTAAAAACGGCTGTAATGATTTTCTTGAAAACTGTTACATAAATCCATTTTAGATATCCGTTCTTACGTATAACACGGTTATTAAAGGTAAATTAGCAGTCATCCTGATTAGGTAGATTAGTTTTAGATATCGGAAATTAATGTTTCTTAAAATGGCTAAACCGATTTTTTTCTTCTTACTATTTTTAAATTCGTTATGTAAATCTATTTTATATATCTTTACATGTGTATAAGCTTTATCTTACCAGAAATTTTTTAGGTGTCTAATTTTTTAGGTTAATTTTATGTCTTCTGATTATATTATCTCCAAAAAATGCATATAATGCATGCAACAGTAAGTAATGAAAGTCGTGTAGTTGTTTCACTCCAGATTTTTTTTTTTTTTTTTTTTTTTTTAATCTAGAATTTATTTCTGAAAATTGCATATGCATATCTTATAATAAGCGAAAACCTTTAATATTTTAAAATATTATACATAACTTTAAAATAAGTTTGTATTATATACAAATACATCTGCGTGATTTCTCTTTATCATAATTCTAAAAAACGCTTATAAATTATAATCAGTGTCCATGTATCATTCTGAAAAGGTCAGCTGCACCTTTACGTCATTAGGCGCGAAATCTTCGAGTGTAAAGTGTAACTAATAATGTGGTTTCTTCGCTTGGAAATAATTTTATAAACAATTGCTCCCATTTCCTGCAAGCTTTGTATTAGAAATTACTCACATTTGATCTCCTTTGTCCTTTTTCTTTCTCCCCCCCCTTTCGAGAAGAAATGCGAAAAGTACAACCACAAACTGAAGTTATTGATATAGTGAAACTTGTTCTGTATTTATAAGAAAAAAAAAAAAAAATACTGGATTCGTAAAAATTTTCGAAGCCTTTATGATTGGTAGAAATATCCTCCTATTTACTTTTTTCTTTGCACAAGATGAAATAAAATATTGGATTCAAAACATTTCACCTTCTAGCTTTCAGTATATTTACAAAATTTCAGGTGTCCTGAACATATTTTGACCATTTAAAAAAAATATCTATCCATAAATCTGCGACAAAAAAAAAAATAAATAAATAAATAAATAAATAAATAAAAAATAAATAAAAAAAATAGTATGAAGCAACCACACTACTTCCATTACCCACTATTTAACATATTAGAATATACAATTTTTTAAAAATGTGATCAGAAAACATAAAATTGACCTAAAGAAGTAGACGCCTGACAAACTGATATATAGACGTGTAAAACAGTTTGCATAGCGAGTTAAGAAATAATAAGGGGGAAAAAATGGTAGAGTTATTTTTTGAAACACCAATTTCCGAGATCTAAAAGTGACCTACCTGAGCATGATGACTGTGAATTTTCTTGTAATAGCCACGTTTTTTACGAGAAAGGATATCTGTAATGGATTTATGCAACAATTTTCCAGAAAATCGTTAGAGCCGTTTTTGAGATACCATCTTTTACCAAAACTTGGCATACTCAATTATTGATCGGAAAACAAAAATTACATACGAAAGGATATTTAAAAGGGAGTTAATATGGCGAGTTTGAAAAAAAATCCGTACAGCCTTTTTTTTTTAAAAAAAAAATCTGGAGTGACTCCACTCGACTTTCCGAACATTGAGTAACTAACAGTTTTGTAGATAAAATAAAGAAAGAGGTGTTGCTAAACAAACAAAAAAGAGAAAACCATAACAGAGTGTTTGAATATTTTTCTCCATATATCACACGAGGTTTTATTTAACGCTACTGAACTTTGAGCCCTTAGATCATAAGGATAAAGAATTTTTCGTTGTGTCCCTGTAAAAATCTATAAATGCTAGATTCACCAAAGTGCTTATAGTTAGTGCAACAGTGATTTATAATATTCATACAAATTTTCAGCTCAATTGAATAAGGAGTTTAGATGCTATCGCTGGTCTCATAGGCCATAAAGATAAAGAATTTTTCTTTGTGTCCCTGTAAAAAAACTGTAAGTGCTAGATTCACCAAAATCTATACAGTTGGTTCAAATGTGACCTATAACATGTGTACAAATTCTTTGCTGAGATTAATAAGGCGTTTAGACGCTATCACACTTTTAAAAATTTGGCAAAGAATTTTTCTTTGTGTCCCTGTAATAAAACTATAAGTGCTAGATTCTTCAAAATCTATACAGATTGAGTATCTGTAACCTATAATATGTGTATAAAGTTTTTGCTCAATTGAATAAGGCGTTTAGATGCTATCGCACTTTTAAGATTTTGGTCCCTTGGCCATAATGATAAAGAATTTTTCTTTGTGTCCCTGTAAAAAAACTATAAGTGCTACATTCACCAAAATCTATAGGGTTCGTACTATGGTGACTTACAATATACGTACCAACTTTCAGCTTATTCGAACAAAGCGTTTAGACGCTAGCGTGTTCACTCACAGACATACACACATACATACACACATACATACACACATACATACATACATCATCGTAAAAATAGTGAAAACGGACTCGTTGGACCTCGAAACGTATAGAAACATCGAAATCTCGAATTCGGATTTTTGACATGATTACAATACTTTCCTCACTATAGTGTTCGGAAAGTAAAAAAACGCACTTGCGAGATTTGAAATTCAGCTATTTACACCGGGAGCCTACCAATTTTCCTGAACTAACCAACTATATAATTCGAAAGGACATCTAATAGAGTGTTTATGTAGTAAATTTTAAGAAAATCTTTAGAGCTGTTTTTGGATACGGACTTACGGTCCCACTTCCACTTTTCCAATTTTCACCAAACTTTGTAAAATTCATCTGTACACCAGTCCTGTCATAAATCTGAAGTTTCATAGCTCTATCTTTATTAGATTCGGAAGGGTTGGCAGCCCCCCTCAGGAACGTATCTGTTTATGTAGCAAGTCAATCGAATCAATGAAAAAATGAGAAATAAATAAAAATGACCTGTTCAATAATGTGTGATGCAAATAGGATATTGGGGCTCCTGATCTGCAGATCCACTAGTCCATTGTCGAAACGTGAGTGGAAGCTTCCCTGTGGCGACTCAAAAAAAATTTTGGGTTCCGTCTGTGTGTATATTTTGTTTGTCTGTGTGTCTGTTTCAGCGACCGCAAAAATCATGCTATTGATTTGCAATTTTGTACACATGTTTTCGAGCCGCATGGGATTAGCTGTATTGTGTTTGGCGTCTGTTCTATCTGGAATTCGTGTACGGGGACACACCAAATTTTTCTTTATCACTATGGCCTATGGACAGAATGTACATGTGTTGAAGAGTTTTCCGATACTGTGTAAAATAATAAATAAAGAAATAATTTAATAACGTAATTTAAAAAATAAATAAATCCCGAAGCAATTGTCTGCTCTGTCAGTGAGTATAGAAGAAAAAGATATCTGCTCTTTGCCGCAGATGAGAGAGAAAGAGAAGAAAGTAACTGGTGACCGTGTGTGAGCGTGTGACCGGTGGATGTAGGTGGTTTGAAAAGGAAGCGCGGTTTGTTTAGCGCGGGGCCCAGCCCTTTCTTGGGCCCCGTGCAGCAACTTTTTCAGCAAGCAGAGGCCCCTGGTGCCTGTTGGAGAGGATTGGAGTGCGATGATTATTAAATATTATATGTGAAGAAAATAAATAAGGCACGGGGTCAAGGATTTCGTAGGTCACAATTTGTCGAGAATCCTGCGATTAAGTATGTGACTATAAGTTAAAGTCTCGTTGGATTATAGGATGTTACATTCACTTGGTAGTGGACTCATGCTAGACTATGATTAATAGAAGATAACACAAGAGTGGAAGGAGATCGGCGAGATACTGTTTTTTTCTTAAGATGATCTAGAGCAAGATTGTAGCGGAGTAGGGCCCTGGCCTGGGCCCTTGGGGATTCCTTCAAGATATACAAATTGATTAAATGAAGTAGAAGTAAAACCAACTATCCTCAACGTATGGCAGACCAAGATGGTGGTCATCTAATTACGGAATTTTGGTGAAGTGACAGGAGCTGAGGCTGTTCGTGAATAGCATGTTTACTAGACCTGAAAGCCCGGAACCACGGACTAAATGCAGAGGTATTAACTGTTGTAGCTATCGGCTTATGACTGATTATCGGAGGCCCCAGGGATATGGAAGCCAAGCTAGGCTGTTTTCAAGCCCACCTACTAGGTAAAGCCATCCGTTAAATAAAATTAGTGTCCCTCCAAATCATCTGGTCACTCATACAGGAGAAAAGCCATACTCGTGACATATGTGTTTTACAGATTGTTTCAAACCGGATAGTTTGGAATCTTAAAGTATGAATTAGTGTACCACCAGCTCTCCATCTGGAATTCCCTCCCTAAGGGAAACCGAGGTAATAAATTTTATTTCCTTCTTAAATTCATAAGGCTTTGTATTTTAAAGGGTGTAATATTTCAAGAGCAAATTCTAATTTTTAAAGAGACTGTTAATTTGTTTAATAAAGTAATGGTGATGAACTCTCAACCCAAAGAGACATTTAACTGTAATTAAAGTAATTTGCTTGAAATTGAGTATAATGTTTAGATAGTAAAGATTAATTTATGGACTAAAGTAAGAAATAAAAATTATTGAGTTACTGTATGCTATTAAGTGTGAATAAAGAAGATTCAATGTTCTTTCTGTGGTTCTCTATGAAAGGAATGTTTCAGCTTTGATATTAAACAATTGACTTTGAAGATATCTTTTATTGAGAAATTATTTAGAGATAACTTTTTGAGAGATTAGTATGTGAGATGCTGTCTGTGTGAAGTTTTCATTTCATAAGTAACTTCATTAGAAAGAAAATATGAAATTTGCTGAACATTAAAGTAATTTATCACCTTGAAGGGTTTATTTAAATTTACAGACAGCACCTCACAACATGTGTTTTAAATTAAAATAAAAAGTCAAGAAGGTATATTTCAGTGTGTTTATGTATATATTTTCAAATTTTTATGGGCAATTTAGTACCCTGCTGTGAGAGAAGTGTTTGACTAAAAGACTTAAAAGAAGGAAAAAAAATAAAATAAAAAAGGAGTGAATTAAAAGTTAGCTTTATTTATTTAAGTCTTAGTATTTAAGAAAAATTTATGAGCATTGTTGTAAAACAGGATCTATTTTATATGTTAGGGCTGACTTCCTATTACTCACAGCAGGATACAGGACTAATTTTTTAATTTGGTTTATTTTTGGGGGGGTGGCCAATTGCCCAGAGTGTATATTTTTTTATTTATTTCTTATTTCTATTTGTTTAATATCATTGAGTATATTTTAAAGGATTGTCTATGAGAGTCCCTGTCTGTTCATAATAACCTAAAGAAAGTTTAAATTTGGTTAACGTGAGACAGAGGCTGCCATAGACCATAATGTAGGGAAAATTATTTTTACCCCTAACTTGTGTAAAAATCACAACAGGACTGGCACAAGTTCTAGGGTGCAAGTTCATTGCACAAACTTTGGCTATTGTTGGGGAACCTGGGTAATCGTAAAACACAACGCGCTTTAAAGTACTTAGTAGTTTGAGAGTGAGGAAAATTTAATAATTAATTAAATTAAACCAACGATGAGAGTGATAAACACAAATCAAACTCTTCTTTCTCATCGTCACAACTGGAGCCGAGACCAGTTCTAGAATTTGTGTTGCTGTTCTGTTGTGTGCATATGTAAATATTTCAATTTTTTTTTTAAATATACTTTGGTATCAGTTTTAATGAATGTTTGCATGTGAAATTTTAGTTTTTTTATTTGAGTTATAGTGTAATCACTGAGGAGATTATTTTTCATTGCTCTTGTGGAATTTGAAAATTTTGTGCTTTTTAATGTGTCAGTGATAAAAACAAATTTGAAAAGTAAAGACAATTTAAAAATTTTTTTCTCAATTAGGGAATGGTAGTAAACTTTTCATCAAAATTTTAGAATGCTAAATAATTATGTATCTAAAAATGTGATTTTAAAAGAGAAATTGTTTTTAATTTGTCACTCTGAGTGTGGGTCACAATTTGAAAATTTAGCAAAAAATTTTATTACTGTAGTGGAGGATAATTAATCAAATATGGAACTATTTATTGGCTGGGTGTGGTTCTATTTGTATGGGGGGAGTTGCCTGTATTGAATGCCTAAGTGCATGATTTTGAATTTTCTGTACCAGCTCTAATAGGGTATTTGTCTACCTGCTTATATAAATAGAGAATAATTTTTCCCAGCATCTGAAAATTTTCTGTTTTTTTTTTTTTTTTTTTTTTTTTTTAAATAATATTAGTAATATGCGAATAAATAAAAAAAAAATGCTACCACCTAGTTATGTTTTGTGACCAGCCCTCAGTGTGGCATTGGGTAAATGTCAACAATTAATCTGTAATGCTTTGACAAGGGACACTGAGGGATATATTGATGTGTTGAATAAAAAGAAAAAATAGATATAAATACATAAAAGTAGTGAAAATTGGTTAGTTCTTTAGGATATATTTTGACGAGAACTTTGAGCTGCAAATTCAATGTGTGTAAAATTGATTAAAATTTTTTCAAAAATGTAAATAAAGTCTTTATATGAGTATAGTACCTCCTTCAACAGAAAATTAGGGAATGTGTTGGGATGGTAATAAAAATTTTTCTTGCTAGGCAGAGTTAAATTAAATATTTGTCATTACTTTGATCTCACAGTCAATTGTTTGAGGTTTATATTAAAAAAAAAAAAAAAGAAATTCCAAAAGTTTAACTAACATTGAAATAGAAATCAGTTTTTTGTTGCTTCTGAAATTTTTATTCTGTGCAATTTATGAATGATATGAGATAAAAAAGTAAATTTTAGAATTTTTTTTGGATATTTTGAATGGAAAAATGTGAATTTTGGGATATGTTGGTGTGAGAACTGGAGTATGCCAGAAAACTCTTTGGCTCGCAGATATGAAATAAGTCTGTTGTGGGTCTCCCACTGAATTTTTTTTTAAATGGCTATGAGTTTACCTATTGGGGCGACAAATTTTGTTGCTAATACTTTACAAAGTTCTCACTGACAGGGTTATACTCTTGAAAGTATGAAATGTTGATAGTGATATAGTGTTAGTGTTAAAGAATTATCATGATGAAATTTTTCTCGGGAAGAGAAGTTTATGTTGGGAAAAGGTGAATTTACTTAGTGAAAATTTGGAGGTAGAATAGATTGGTGGTTATGCAAAGTTGAAAGAGAAAGTAGTGAATATTCAGAATTTTTTTTTCTCGAGCTGCCCATGTTGTTTATTCCATTTAAGTTTATTCAAATATCTTTCAATTTAATAGTATTGGTTGAATTTTTTTTTCTAGAAAAGTTATGAAAGCTTACAATTTTTTTTTTTTTCTGCATTACATAATTAAAATTCAGTTTCAGTGAGGTACAGAATTTTGTACATGTAGGTACTTGGTTAGGAAATAGTGAGGTCTCTCAGTGCATATTGGTTTCTTAAATGATTAGTAATGGAGGTAAATTCTGATAGTTTGGAGTAAACTGAGATCTAAATGTTAAAAGTAATAAAAATAGAAAAATGTGAAAAAAAAAAAAAAAAAAGTGTAAAAATATAATTTTTTTTTTTTAATATTTAGCTCCTAGAGTAGTTTACTATTTACTGACTAGGAATTGTGATAAGGTATGGACATTAAATTTTGTGTAAATTTCAAAACAAATCCTTGTTTACCTCATATGTGATGCACTGAGAGAGCAATAATTAAGACTCAATCTGTACTTATAGTGGGATAGAGAAATAAAATAAGAATAAGAAAACCACCCTAGCACATTCTGTAAAAATAACTTAAATTTTATTTGATTGTGATTCGGCCAAAGAAGTTTTTTTTAGATATATTGCATTTTTTTTTATTGTGTGAAAAGAGGAAGAAAATTTTTTTTTTAGGTTAAAATGTCACTTACTGAATTTCTAATAGCATATAAGTGGATTTCTTTTTCATTTTCTCACTCGCATTGGTGATTTATACAAAATTTTAATTTGCATTAAGGTTTCTGTTATGAAATTTGTAATGCTAATATGGAAAAGAGGTTGTTTATGAGTTCTCGAGTACAGTAAATATTGGGGGGAGTTTTACAAAAACTTCTTTTACTTCTACCTGTTAGTGTTTAAATTGTTAATCAAAATTGTAACTTAACTTCTGCTTGCAAGGTGCACATTGTAAACAGATTTTGAGTTTTAAGAGATTAGTTGTGTTCTGGGCTTTGCTGTAGTAGGGTCGGTGTTTGACTTTATACACTTTGCTCGGGACATGAGCTGTCTCTTCTGTTTGTTTTTAAATTATTTAACTAGTATTACATGAGCTTAAGAGATGCTGTGATTTTAATTTTATGCGAGTATGGGTGAAAAAGGGATTTGCTTATTGACTTTAAAATTTTCAGCTAAAAAAAAAAAAAAAAAAAAAAAAAAAAATTCAGAGGTATTGAGGGAGTAATAATTTTCATTAAAAATTTTTAATGTTGAATTTTTTTTAAATATTCCATTGCATATGTGTGATGTCATGTAAAATTTTTTTTCAGGATTTTACAAATTTTCATAAAACTTTCTGAATGTATATGTATTTCAGGACTTTAAAAGAAGAAATTGTCAGTAGAATTTCATTAAAAATTTTAATTGCAAGTTTAATTATATGTCAGTGTGTGCTTCGTCATACAGACCTTGTTAAAAAATTTTGATAAATTTCTGTTATTTTTGTTCTGTATATGTTCTTATATTGCCTTTAATCAGTCACTTTGCTACTTCTCAGTGCATGTATTCACTTTCGAGATGAAATTTAGTAAGAAATTTTAAAATAAGAATATGTAACCTGTGTCAGATGTAGGTATACAGGCACTTGAGCGCGGATCCAACTGTATATCTTGATGATAAAAATAGTAAATTTGAAACAAAAAAAAAAAAAGTAAAAATTTGAAAAAAATATAACTTGCTTTTGGTATATGGTTGGCGAAGATGAAAACTCTTGTTTCGCTTGAAAAATTTTTGGTACTGGTGTGGTTATGCTTTAAATGGTGGATGTAATATGTGCACTGGGAAGTTCAAAAAAAAAAAAAAAAAGGAGAAATTGGTATGTTTTGATTTTTTTTTTTCCAAGTACAAAGTTTAATATATGTGTGTGGCTGATAAATTTAAGTTGATGTAATATGGTTATTCCAGAATTTGCCTTATGCTGTTGATAGTATTTCTATGCAATGTAATGTGTTTTTGTATTTTGTAACAGGGACTGTCAGTGGATCGCTGGTGGTCGCTTTCTTTACCCTAGTAGGTCTTGCCGTAGAGTATTGAAATTGCAAATTTTTTTTTGTGTTATAGAAGTCTCCGTATCATGCTCCTGGAAGACAGTTATCTTACTTTTGGTTTGAAATTTTTGTTTTTGTTTACATTTTTGTTTTACAGGGGTCATGTGCGAGTTATGTAGATCAGTATGTTAATCTAACTAACCCTGAGGTTGGTGAAGATTGGCTAAATGACTGTGGGGAATGAGGATGTGTTCAGAGGAATGAATTCTAATGTGCTGTTGTAAAACAAAATATATGCAGTTACCAGGTGTCAAATGTAGGAATTTGGGGTCTTTCATAGTAGTCATTTAAACTGTGTAGATTTTAGATTTTTTTTTCTTTCATTTCGTCTGGTGCTAGGGAGTTAAATTTCGCAGAAGTCACCCATGGCTGGGCACTTTAGATGAAAATAAGTTGACAATAGTAGATATTTAAATTAAATAAAAAAAAAAAAAAACTATTATAACTGATTTTTTTTGTGTAATGTAAGATTAAGGTGGACATTTTTTTTTTGTGGGGTGTTTTGCTGCTGAATACTGGCCACGTATGTTTCATATGTTTCATGTAGCAATTACAGTTCTTAGTGTTTGCTACCTGTCCTCGCGGGGTCGGTGTTTGACTTCTCTTGGATTCGGGGCATTTGCTGGGTATCTGGCATCCTTTAAAAAAAAAATTGTGCCAATTTTTTTTTCCAGAAGACGGAGAGTGTTGTTGAAGAGTTTTCCGATACTGTGTAAAATAATAAATAAAGAAATAATTTAATAACGTAATTTAAAAAATAAATAAATCCCGAAGCAATTGTCTGCTCTGTCAGTGAGTATAGAAGAAAAAGATATCTGCTCTTTGCCGCAGATGAGAGAGAAAGAGAAGAAAGTAACTTTTCGCTTCCTTCTGACTCGGGAGGGGAAGATTGACCTTGGAGGGTCAGGGAGGCAGAAATGCTTTCCCCCCTGGCGGGTCGAGAAAAGCCAAGAGAAAGTGATAGAGTAGGATACTTGCGAATTTCACGCCGTTTCGGTTGACTAAGAAACCTTTTCTGACGTGAATTTAGTGTTGTGGCAACAGGGGTGAAAAGGACGCCGAGTTCAGGGCGGGAAAAAAAAAGCTCTTGGACTCTGGGCGTGTGACCGGTGGATGTAGGTGGTTTGAAAAGGAAGCGCGGTTTGTTTAGCGCGGGGCCCAGCCCTTTCTTGGGCCCCGTGCAGCAGCTTTTTCAGCAAGCAGAGGCCCCTGGTCCCTGTTGGAGAGGATTGGAGTGCGATGATTATTAAATATTACATGTGAAGAAAATAAATAAGGCACGGGGTCAAGGATTTCGTAGGTCACAAATTGTCGAGAATCCTGCGATTAAGTATGTGACTATAAGTTAAAGTCTCGTTGGATTATAGGATGTTACATTCACTTGGTAGTGGACTCATGCTAGACTATGATTAATAGAAGATAACACAAGAGTGGAAGGAGATCGGCGAGATACTGGTTTTTTCTTAAGATGATCTAGAGCAAGATTGTAGCGGAGTAGGGCCCTGGCCTGGGCCCTTGGGGATTCCTTCAAGATATACAAATTGATTAAATGAAGTAGAAGTAAAACCAACTATCCTCAACGTATGGCAGACCAAGATGGTGGTCATCTAATTACGGAATTTTGGTGAAGTGACAGGAGCTGAGGCTGTTCGTGAATAGCATGTTTACTAGACCTGAAAGCCCGGAACCACGGACTAAATGCAGAGGTATTAACTGTTGTAGCTATCGGCTTATGACTGATTATCGGAGGCCCCAGGGATATGGAAGCCAAGCTAGGCTGTTTTCAAGCCCACCTACTAGGTAAAGCCATCCGTTAAATAAAATTAGTGTCCCTCCAAATCATCTGGTCACTCATACAGGAGAAAAGCCATACTCGTGACATATGTGTTTTACAGATTGTTTCAAACCGGATAGTTTGGAATCTTAAAGTATGAATTAGTGTACCACCAGCTCTCCATCTGGAATTCCCTCCCTAAGGGAAACCGAGGTAATAAATTTTATTTCCTTCTTAAATTCATAAGGCTTTGTATTTTAAAGGGTGTAATATTTCAAGAGCAAATTCTAATTTTTAAAGAGACTGTTAATTTGTTTAATAAAGTAATGGTGATGAACTCTCAACCCAAAGAGACATTTAACTGTAATTAAAGTAATTTGCTTGAAATTGAGTATAATGTTTAGATAGTAAAGATTAATTTATGGACTAAAGTAAGAAATAAAAATTATTGAGTTACTGTATGCTATTAAGTGTGAATAAAGAAGATTCAATGTTCTTTCTGTGGTTCTCTATGAAAGGAATGTTTCAGCTTTGATATTAAACAATTGACTTTGAAGATATCTTTTATTGAGAAATTATTTAGAGATAACTTTTTGAGAGATTAGTATGTGAGATGCTGTCTGTGTGAAGTTTTCATTTCATAAGTAACTTCATTAGAAAGAAAATATGAAATTTGTTGAACATTAAAGTAATTTATCACCTTGAAGGGTTTATTTAAATTTACAGACAGCACCTCACAACATGTGTTTTAAATTAAAATAAAAAGTCAAGAAGGTATATTTCAGTGTGTTTATGTATATATTTTCAAATTTTTATGGGCAATTTAGTACCCTGCTGTGAGAGAAGTGTTTGACTAAAAGACTTAAAAGAAGGAAAAAAAATAAAATAAAAAAGGAGTGAATTAAAAGTTAGCTTTATTTATTTAAGTCTTAGTATTTAAGAAAAATTTATGAGCATTGTTGTAAAACAGGATCTATTTTATATGTTAGGGCTGACTTCCTATTACTCACAGCAGGATACAGGACTAATTTTTTAATTTGGTTTATTTTTGGGGGGGTGGCCAATTGCCCAGAGTGTATATTTTTTTATTTATTTCTTATTTCTATTTGTTTAATATCATTGAGTATATTTTAAAGGATTGTCTATGAGAGTCCCTGTCTGTTCATAATAACCTAAAGAAAGTTTAAATTTGGTTAACGTGAGACAGAGGCTGCCATAGACCATAATGTAGGGAAAATTATTTTTACCCCTAACTTGTGTAAAAATCACAACAGGACTGGCACAAGTTCTAGGGTGCAAGTTCATTGCACAAACTTTGGCTATTGTTGGGGAACCTGGGTAATTGTAAAACACAACGCGCTTTAAAGTACTTAGTAGTTTGAGAGTGAGGAAAATTTAATAATTAATCAAATTAAACCAACGATGAGAGAGATAAACACAAATCAAACTCTTCTTTCTCATCGTCACACATGTACCGCAATAACGGCTGCAAAAATTCTCCAAATAACTTGCAAATTGGTAGACACTTTCAAGCTCTGTATATAAATAGCTGTATAATTTTTTATGTGTATATTTTTCATGCTCTATGTACAAGGACACTCCAAAATTTTTCTTATCATTAAGGCCTACGGGGTGAATTTTGTTTAAACAAATTTTAATGTCGTTAGTCTGCATTCAACAAAGTGAAATTACAGTTAAAAAAAAAAAAAAAAAAAAAAAAAAAGCGCATTTTAAAACGTTTATTCTGCATTCAACACAGTGGAATTAACATATACATTATAAAGATATATAAAAACATGTTTACTCTAATAAAAGGGATATGTATGGACTATATGATTTATTTACGGGATCACACAAATGAATTCGGATGACATCCGGTAATCATCCATGATAAAAAAACCGTTTTGAATAAGTTACTATTAATTAAATCATGTAGAGAAAATTAAATAGATAAATTCAAACTACGTTTGTTAGAAGGTAAGACTTATAATAATAACGATAAATTCTTCACTTACCTTCTATGCAGCAGTTTCAGCGCTTGTCTCACAACAAAGTAATATCCGAATATCCGTGGGGTTTCTGATCGGTTGATCAATTTATCTAAAATGCGTTATACCAGAAGAGGTTGAATGATCCACCCTAAATGCTAAACGAATATTTTCATATGTATTAGAAATGAAATAATTTGAGAATTAATTTAATCTTAGAATTTATTTTTAATTTGGGATGCATCTTGTTCTGCATCCTTATAGTGTGGATTCAGAGAGAGAAGTGAAAGGAGATTACAAACTCAAAAATATAATTGGATATAATAAAATAATAAAAAGTTAATTAATGTTTATAAAAAGCGTAGAACAGTCAATACGTATTTCTATCGCAAGTCCTTGAGGAACGGCGAACTCTCCTCATTAAGAGATAGTCATGAGATGATCAGAAATCACGAGCGTAGAAGAAAATGCAGTCCAGATTTTTATTCAGACTTAATTGACAGCTCGTGAGTAAGTGAAGACTTATTTCAGTTTTTGGAATAGGTTTTAATTAGATGAAGTGTTCATCGATGATAATATGTCATTTCCCCCTTCATCGGGATACACTTCTTAAACCTCTGTGGTTAAGTTCAATTCCCTTCGGTGAATTTCAAAAATGGGTCTTGCTAGAGGCTTGGTTAGCACGTCTGCGATCATTTTTTCACTTGGGCAATATTGCATATCAAGTATTTCTTTCTCTTTCAAGTCTTTTAAATAATTATACTTGATGTCGATGTGTTTAAGCTTGGCAGAAAATTCACAATTAAGAAGCTTAATGCAACTGATATTATCTTCGAATAGTGTGATTGGTGTATCTTGCTGTAAATGCAGATCACATAATAATTTGATTAACCAAGTGATTTCCTTAGCAGCATTAGTTGCAGAAATGAACTCCGCTTCTGCAGAAGACAATGCCACGGAAGTTTGTTTTTTAGTCGTCCATAGAATGGGATTATTTCCTAGCATGAAAATATTTCCCGAAGTTGACTTCCTATTTGTTTTATCGCCTGCCCAATCGGCATCAGCGAAAGCTGTTAGTTTGGTGTCTTGGTTTGCGCTAATTATGAAATTTAAGTCTTTTGTGGTGTTTAGGTAACGCACAACCCTTTTAGCTGCTTCCCAATCTTTTTTCCGTGGATTCGAATTTCTCCTGCTTAAAATATTTACAGCTGCCAAAATATCTGGCCGACTAACTGTACCCAAATATAATAAACTTCCAATTACTTGTTGATATTTAATGTTATTTTCTAACAGATTATCGTTATCGTCAAATTTGAGATAATTAGGCTCCATTGGAATGTTTGTAGGTTTGGAGCACTCAAGATTTAATTTTTTTACTAACTCTACTATTTTTAATTTTTGGTTTATTACAAAATCACCTTTTTTATTTCTGGTTATTTGCATACCCAGATAAAAGCTTACTTCTCCTAAATCTTTTATTTCAAATTGTTTGTTCAATTCCTTTGTGATTTTGTTTATTTGGTTTTCGTCTCCGGCGACTAAAATGTCGTCGACATACACGATAATGAATGAAGTTATGTTTGGATCATTATGAATGTATAAACATGAGTCTGCTGAGCTTTCTTTATAATTTAAGGTTTTTAGAAAATCTCCTATTCTCATGTGCCAGGCTCTCGCGGCCTGTTTCAATCCATAGATGGACTTATTTAATTTACATACTTTGTTTTTATTGCCCTTATCTATGAACCCTTCAGGTTGTCGCATATAGATATCCTCATCTAAATTTCCATATAAGAACGCGGTCTTAATATCTATATGTTTTACATTCAGTTTGTGATGAGCTGCAGAATTTAGAAAAACTCTGATTGTTGTGTACGAAACTACTGGTGCGAAAGTTGCATCGTAATCTTCTCCAAACTTTTGGAGAAAACCTTGGGCGACTAAACGTGCTTTGTATTTTTTTAGTTTACCCGTATCATCGTATTTAGTTTTGAAAGTCCATTTAGAACCGATAACCTTTTTCCCTACTGGAGGATCGACTAAGGTCCATGTGTTATGCTCGTTTAACGACCGTATTTCATCTTCCGCGGCTTTAATCCAGTTATTCTTTTCAACAGGATGTGTCATATTTTGTATCTCGGACCAACTTTTTGGTTCATGTACTAAATCATGTTTAGCTAAATAGATTAAACGGTCCGGAGGAACACCTAGGTTAGATCTCGATGATCTTCTGAGCTGAATTTCTGAATCATGTGTTTGCTCAGAATCGTTCTGTGTTTGCTCAGAGTTATCATTAAATTCAATATTTACAGTCTGCGTTTGATTATTATCATTAGTCGGTTCCTTTTGCGATGAATGTTCACAATTTTGATTTTCAAAAAACTTTACTGTACGCGCGATAATGATATTTTTTCCCCCTGTATAAATTCGATATCCTTTGGATCGGTAATCATAGCCAACAAAGATTCCCTCTTGAGCCTTGTTATCAAGTTTTTTTCTATTATGTTTATCAATATAAGCGAAAGCTTTAGATCCGAATACTCTCAAATGCGAGAGGTTAGGTTTAAATTTGTTCCAAAGCTCATAGGGAGTCTTGTCATTAGATTTTGTGGGGAGCCTGTTTAGTAAATAGTTCGCGGTATGGATTGCTTCCCCCCAAAATTTATGAGTTAATTTCGCTTCAGATAACATACTTTTGGCCATTTCTACAAGGGTTCTATTCTTTCTTTCGGCAACCCCGTTTTGAGGTGGACAATAAGGAACAGTGAGTTCATGTCTGATTCCGTTTTGTTCAAGAAAATTCTCTATGTCGTTGCCTACATATTCTCTACCATTATCTGATCTAATTCTTTTAGGTAGCCTGCCAAATTTATTCTTGACTAACGCTATGTAAGTTTTTAATTTTTGCAATACTTCACTTTTATGTGTTAAGAGGTAAATAATTGTAAACCTACTGTAATCGTCAATAAGGGTAAGGAAATAGGTTTTTCCCCCTATAGAGGGTGTCTGAAACGGTCCGCAGATATCAGTATGAATTAGTTCAAGTACCCTATTTGCACGGTACTTAGATTGCTTAGGATATGGCATATCTGTTAATTTAGTTTTTATGCACGTTTCACACGTTTTATCGTGTTTACAAAAATTTATGTCAAGTCCTAAAGCTAGTTGCTTATCTATGATTTCTTTAATATCTGCGAAATTTCTATGACCTAGACGTTTGTGCCATAACGTAATACATTTCTTATTATTACAATTAGATATTAATCTAACTTGTTCATTTGCATCATATTTCGGTTGTATTACTTCATAAAGATTTCCTTTTATTTCCCCCTCAAGGAAAGTTTTCCCATATTTTTGCAACTGACATTTATTTTTCTCGAAGATCAGTGTGCAACCACTTTTAGTGGCCTTACTAACAGAGAGTAAGTTTGTTTCAATATCTGGTACGAAAAGAACATCTAATAACTTTATTTCATTTACTTCCCCGTTTTCAGTTTCAGTTTTAATTATTATGTCACCCGAACCTTGCGAAGTTAAGACATTTCCATTAGCGATAACTACGTTTGAAACACCAGTGTCTTTAATTTTTTCAAATAGATTCTTATTATTCGTGATATGTGCTGAACAGCCACTGTCGACTATCCAACTAGATTTGTGTTCGTCACTGGCAATGAACGCTAAATTTTTTATTTTGTTTACAGTTGTCCCGACCTCTTCATCAGAATTATTTAACTCTCTGGTGGAGTGTTCCCCTTTTATACGTTGGGATTTGGTCTCAAAACATAATGAGGAATTAAATTTTCTATTTTTGAAACCCTTATCATAATTTCCTGACGCGTTGTTCGGTTTTTTATTTTTTTGATACCAACATTCACTGGTATTGTGACTTTTTGAATTACAATATGTACAAAATTTGTTAGGGCGTTTTTTGAAATTGTATTTATTTTTGTTAACCCTGTACGCCGTGGCATTATCTTCCGAATGGGAGTTTGATTTTTTATTGCAGGATCTTCGATTATATTCATCAATAATTTTATTTTGAATATAAGTCGCGTTTAGGTCTTGTTCATCCCTGCCTTCTAACGCAGTAATTAAAGGATCATAAGAGGGAGGCAGAGAACATAAAAGCAGTGCGGACAGGTGAGCATCATCAATAACTTCCCCGATAGCAGAAAGTTTTTGTTTGAGTTCCAATATTTTAGTGATGTGAGTGTTCACATTTTCCCCCTCGGACAATTTGCAACTGTACAATTTTTTTAATAAGTACAGTTTGTTTGAGAGATTTGGGCGTTCGTGAATACTCTTTAATTTCTGCCAAATCTCTCTAGCACTAGTTAAATCTTTAATATGGGGAATTTGGGAATCAGTTATTGGTAAGTTTATCAGGGCTTTTGCCTTATTATTCTTTTTCGACCAGTCAGTAGTAACTTGTGCTGGTGGATCTTCAGTGATGATATCAAATAAATCTTCTTTGGTCAAAAGCATTTCAGCTTTAAATGACCAAGTAGTATAATTAGAATCATCAAGTTTATCGATTGTTATATTTTCTTTTAATGCCATTTTGGCTATATGTTTATTACAATATAAAACTATGGATATTCGTTTTATTTTAGTTAGAGACTTTCGTCAGTCTCATAATCAATGATAAAAAAACCGTTTTGAATAAGTTACTATTAATTAAATCATGTAGAGAAAATTAAATAGATAAATTCAAACTACGTTTGTTAGAAGGTAAGACTTATAATAATAACGATAAATTCTTCACTTACCTTCTATGCAGCAGTTTCAGCGCTTGTCTCACAACAAAGTAATATCCGAATATCCGTGGGGTTTCTGATCGGTTGATCAATTTATCTAAAATGCGTTATACCAGAAGAGGTTGAATGATCCACCCTAAATGCTAAACGAATATTTTCATATGTATTAGAAATGAAATAATTTGAGAATTAATTTAATCTTAGAATTTATTTTTAACTAGCAGGCTTTGCCCGCTTCGCTGGACATTAAACTTAAATGAGTTGTCAAAATCGCATATCTTTATTAATAACCCAAGTTCTCGCTGTGATTGGTAGAGGTTTTCTCGCTCGCAAAGTGAGGAGTCTAGGTCTCCACTGTCTTCGGCACAACTTACCCACTTCTTACTTCCCCTTCCTCAGCGGGTGAGTTCGAAGTCTTGCAAAATCACACTAATGTACATAATGCGTACACTTAATCAATATACAGTCTGGGTCCCCACTGCCTTAAGCACAACTTACCCACTTGTTACTTCCCCTTCCTCAGTGGGTGAGTTCGAAGTTTTGCAAAATCCCACTAATGTACATAATGCGTACACTTAATCAATATCCGCACACCAAAATTCGCCATTCTAAGATAATTCAAAGCGAATTCAAACGGAAAAACATGTTTTTACACATGTTTATTGGGAACGACTTTAGTATAAACCCACAACGATATTTGGCGATTTTTTTGTTGGCGATTATGGCTAAATCATAAATCTAAAAATCATAAATCATATATGATAAATGATAAAATCATAATCTAAATCATAAATCCAAAATAAGCAAAATATTAGGCTGCCATATTATATCGCAAACAGTCCAGAACGACATCGTTATCCTTCAAAACAACGCCAAAGAAAAATCGCCAAATTCAGCTGTGGGGTTATACTGAAGTTATACCGTTTATTGCCCTCCGACTCCGAGAAGGGGGGGGGGGAGATTTCGAATTTCGTGAAATCCAGTTACAATAAGTGCCGGATGCAAACAAACAATTTACGCACCAAATTTCGTGACCACAGAAGTCTTTAATAGAAAATATAAATAAATAAGTACAAAATGCACAGCTTTAGTATGGGAACCCTTTGGTGACTTTAAATATTTTAAGCCATTTTTGCGATGAACTGAATTGGCTATCTCAATTGTGCAATCAAAGATCTTGGCGAGAAACGTCCGAGCTACTTCGGTTCCGAATTTCAAATTTTGCCAAAGGGATCCAATGCTAAAGCTGTTCCATATCGAATCTAGGTTGAAAACGGAAAAAGGGTAAAATAAATTAGAAATATCAGACCTATATTTATAAATTTGGTACCAAATGAAAGAGGCGATTTTTCTTAATCCAGGGGTGCAAACAGTTTTTCGATGCGACAATTAGATATTAAAAAAATAACTAAAGTATGAAATTTAAGTGGCAACGGAAAAACGGAAAAAGGGGAAAATAAATTAGAAGTATCAGACCTATCGTTACAAATTCAGTACCAAATTAAAGAGATGATTTTTCTGAATCCTGGGGTGTAAACAGTTTTTCGATACGACAATTAGATGTTTTAAAATTAACTAAAGTATATGAAACTCAGATGGCAAAACTTCATTTAAATCTTTTCATAATTTGTAGTGCGATTCACGCGAATGAAAAAAGTCTTTATCTTAAAAATTTATTTTTGCATTTTATTTTTCCATTCAAAGCATTTTAGTGAAAAAATATTTATTGCGCATGCGCAGGCGTTTTTTGCCCACAATTTAAACACTAATCTGAATTTTGAAAATTTCTATAGATATAATTTTAAGTTGGGTGAAGACCTAAGTTTCTGCCAAGCGCCGTTGAATTCCGTCCAGCCGTTCTCGAGTGATGCCCGGACAAACGTGTTTTAGTCTTTTACCCCCCAGGGGGGAATGGGGGAGAATTTCTGAAAAGTTGATGGATATAATTTTAAGTTGGGTGAATACCTAAATCCCTGCCAAGCGCTGTTGAATTCCGTTCAGCCGTTCTCGAGTGATGCCCGGACAAACGTGTTTTAGTCTTTTACCCCCTAGGGGGAGAACGGGGGGGGGAATTTCTCAAAAGTTGATGGATATAATTTTAAGTTGGGTGAATACCTAAATCCCTGCCAAGCGCTGTTGAATTCCGTTCAGCCGTTCTCGAGTGATGCCCGGACAAACGTGTTTTAGTCTTTTACCCCCTAGGGGGAGAACGGGGGGGAATTTCTCAAAAGTTGATAGATATAATTTTAAGTTGGGTGAAGACCTAAATTCCTGCCAAGCATCATTGAATTCCGTCCAGCCGTTCTCAAGTGATGCCCGGACAAAAAAAAGCGACATTCGGACACGATGACATACACACAGACACACACACACACACACACACACACACACAGGCAAAATTTTCTGAAGTCATTTTCGGCTTTCATGGGGTGTAAAACGTGAAGATATCGCAAAATTTTTCGATTCCGACAAATTTACAGACAAAACTCTGATTTTATTAATATAGATAGACTAGCAGGCTTTGCCCGCTTCGCTGGACATTAAACTTAAATGAGTTGTCAAAATTCATATCTTTATTAATAACCCAAGTTCTCGCTGTGATTGGTAGAGGTTTTCTCGCTCGCAAAGTGAGGAGTCTAGGTCTCCACTGTCTTCGGCACAACTTACCCACTTCTTACTTCCCCTTCCTCAGCGGGGGAGTTCGAAGTTTTGCAAAATCACACTAATGTACATAATGCGTACACTTAATCAATATACAGTCTGGGTCCCCACTGCCTTAGGCACAACTTACCCACTTGTTACTTCCCCTTCCTCAGTGGGTGAGTTCGAAGTTTTGCAAAATCCCACTAACGTACATAATGCGTACACTTAATCAATATCCGCACACCAAAATTCGCCATTCTAAGATAATTCAAAGCGAATTCAAACGGAAAAACATGTTTTTACACATGTTTATTGGGAACGACTTCAGTATAAACCCACAACGATATTTGGCGATTTTTTTTTTTTTTTTTTTTGTTGGCGATTATGGCTAAATCATAAATCATATATGATAAATGATAAAATCATAATCTAAATCATAAATCCAAAATAAGCAAAATATTAGGCTGCCATATTATATCGCAAACAGTCCAGAACGACATCGTTATCCTTCAAAACAACGCCAAAGAAAAATCGCCAAATTCAGCTGTGGGGTTATACAGAAGTTATACCGTTTATTGCCCTCCGACTCCGAGAAGGGGGGGGAGATTTCGAATTTCGTGAAATCCAGTTACAATAAGTGCCGGATGCAAACAAACAATTTACGCACCAAATTTCGTGACCACAGAAGTCTTTAATAGAAAATATAAATAAATAAGTACAAAATGCACAGCTTTAGTATGGGAACCCTTTGGTGACTTTAAATATTTTAAGCCATTTTTGCGATGAACTGAATTGGCTATCTCAATTGTGCAATCAAAGATCTTGGCGAGAAACGTCCGAGCTACTTCGGTTCCGAATTTCAAATTTTGCCAAAGGGATCCAATACTAAAGCTGTTCCATATCGAATCTAGGTTGAAAACGGAAAAAGGGTAAAATAAATTAGAAATATCAGACCTATATTTATAAATTTGGTACCAAATGAAAGAGACGATTTTTCTGAATCCAGGGGTGCAAACAGTTTTTCGATGCGACAATTAGATATTAAAAAAATAACTAAAGTATGAAATTTAAGTGGCAACGGAAAAACGGAAAAAGGGGAAAATAAATTAGAAGTATCAGACCTATCGTTACAAATTCAGTACCAAATTAAAGAGATGATTTTTCTGAATCCTGGGGTGTAAACAGTTTTTCGATACGACAATTAGATGTTTTAAAATTAACTAAAGTATGAAACTCAGATGGCAAAACTTCATTTAAATCTTTTCATAATTTGTAGTGCGATTCACGCGAATGAAAAAAGTCTTTATCTTAAAAATTTATTTTTGCATTTCATTTTTTCATTCAAAGCATTTTAGTGAAAAGATATTTATGGCGCATGCGCAGGCGTTTTTTACCCACAATTTAAACACTAATTATAATTTTGAAAATTTCTATATATATAATTTCAAGTTGGGTGAAGACCTAAGTTTCTGCCAAGCGCCGTTGAATTCCGTCCAGCCATTCTCGAGTGATGCCCGGACAAACGTGTTTCAGTCTTTTACCCCCTAGGGGGGAACGGGGGGGAATTTCCGAAAAGTTGATAGATATAATTTTAAGTTGGGTGAAGACCTAAATTCCTGCCAAGCGTCGTTGAATTCCGTCCAGCCGTTCTCAAGTGATGCCCGGACAAACGTGTTTTAGTCTTTTACCCCCTAGGGGGGGAACGGGGGGGAATTTCCGAAAAGTTGATAGATATAATTTTAAGTTGGGTGAAGACCTAAATTACTGCCAAGCGTCGTTGAATTCCGTCCAGCCGTTCCCGAGTGATGCCCGGACAAAAAAAGCGACATTCGGACACGATGACATACACACAGACACACACACACACACACACACACACACACAGGCAAAATTTTCTGAAGTCATTTTCGGCTTTCATGGGGTGTGAAACGTGAAGATATCGCAAAATTTTTCGATTCCGACAAATTTACAGACAAAACTCTGATTTTATTAATATAGATTTGGGATGCATCTTGTTCTGCATCCTTATAGTGTGGATTCAGAGAGAGAAGTGAAAGGAGATTACAAACTCAAAAATATAATTGGATATAATAAAATAATAAAAAGTTAATTAATGTTTATAAAAAGCGTAGAACAGTCAATACGTATTTCTATCGCAAGTCCTTGAGGAACGGCGAACTCTCCTCATTAAGAGATAGTCATGAGATGATCAGAAATCACGAGCGTAGAAGAAAATGCAGTCCAGATTTTTATTCAGGCTTAATTGACAGCTCGTGAGTAAGTGAAGACTTATTTCAGTTTTTGGAATAGGTTTTAATTAGATGAAGTGTTCATCGATGATAATATGTCAATCCAAATGATTCAAATTACATTGAAATATTCATGAGTTACAATTAATTAAATAGGTGTATTCTAATTTTTTTAGTGTGTATAATTACTGTGGCTGCTTTTCCGAGTTACATAAAAGAATTTCGTTCTATTACGCACTATAGTTCATATTTCAACACTGGTATTGAATTTTAACATGGTTACACCCCACGAAATATGATGAAATTTTATTAGAATTTTAAAAGTATATATATTTTTTTTTGTGGGAAAATGTGGCCATAGAATTGGTATTTAATTTACAGGGTTGCACAAAATAATTCTAGTATGTTATGTAATCAATTTGCAGGAATTTTGGCAGAAGTACTTATGAATTACAGGGAATTAGTGCAAGTACAAGATAGTCAGTTATTAGGAATACATACATACAGAGATAATTATAGAAAGAGAAAAGCAGAGGGGGTTGAGGGGGGATGCAACCCCCTTAGAAACGTTTCTGTTTATATAAAAAGTCAATAGAATCAATATATATATATTATATATAATAAGGAATAAGTAAAAATAACCTGTTGAATAATGCGTGATGCAAATAGGACGGTGAGGTTCCTGATCTGCATATCCACTAGTTATATATAGAACTTGTTATCTTACTCGTCAATCTGCAATCTATCTTAATAGAATTTTAATTTTATGTAAGGGAAAGTCGTATGGGTGCCATACCAGATTATTTACTTTGAATTCTATTATTGAAATTCTGTTTAATTCAACAAAATATTTTTTACGAATCGCTAAAATAGATGTTTGTATATTGCTACTTATTGCTTTATGAGTGAAATATCAGATTTATTGTGCAAAAAGTATTATGTGCAAAGAAAAATATTTAAAATGAAATGCGATCATATATTTCGCAAATTCTTTGAACGATTGTCTTCTAAATCTATATGTTACTCAGACTCACATCCGTAATACAAAAAGAAAAAAAAAAAATCTATAATAATAAAAGTAGTAAAGAAATAAAAACCACGACGATGTTTCTTCACCACAAAAATATAAACATTTGGCTCGTCGAAAAGCAAGAACATCTGTCTGAGAGGTGGAGCCGGATAAAGGGTGTGTCAAAGAGGAAAATCGGCACAAATTTGTAAAATTTTTGGACTTTCTTTACAAATTTAATTGATTTAAAATTTTATTAAAATACAGGATTTTTTTCCGCATTGAATTAAACTCTTTGAGATTGACGCAGCTTTTTAAATTCTGTTTTAAAAAAATTGAAAGAGTTTTTATAAGCCATTTAATGCATCAACCCAAATATTGCAATAAAACAGCTTTTTTAAAAAAACAACTGTTATTCTTTCATAAAATCTACAAAAGCTGCGTCAGTTTACGAAATGAGAGTAATCCAATAAAAAAAACCGCGTCTTAATCAATTAATATGTCGCTGATTTAAGTGCAAAGAAAGTTTTCCATAGGATAACATTGGCTTTTAGAAAAGAAAATGGTGAGTGAAGAGGGCCCTTAACGAGGATGACGGAGAGAGAGTGAAAAGAACAACGGTGAATGAATTTCTCCCCGACGCTGCCTTTTTTCGAAGCGTAAGGAACTTCCTTCTCATTGGCTTGTCACAGTAAAAGAAGTTGCTCATACGAACAACTTTTTCTGTTCCCAATTCCTATTACACTGGGCTTTGAGGTAATTTGAGCCAACAAAATTGGCTCAAATTAACAATTGGCTTAAAAGTTGGGCGTACACACTCGTGTGTGTAATAGGGGCATTAAACTCGCTATATAACTCTCTTTATATCGCTGTACGACGTATGTATTAGTTTTCTACTACAGGTAAACTGTTAGACGTTCTGATAGGTTTGGTCTATGTCTATGCCGTCTACATGGGCTCTTGTTGGCACACATGCCCTTTCGTCTAGAAAAGGCTCAATGTAAATTGTTGTGTCATGCCAATTATATTCCATGAGGCGCTCTAAATATTAACCAATTTCAGAATTAAATTTTGTTTCAATATTATATATTATCCCAATGATTATAACATCATTAACTTCAAAATAGGTAAAATGTAAAAAAAAAAAAAATTCTACACTCTCAGAAATGGATACTCAAATTTCACGAAATTTTCTTTAATTTTCACGAAACCGTTTCCAGGGAAATACTCCGATCGAATATTTCGTCAAATTGAAAAAATCACTTTCGTCACTTGTTTGAACATACGATTTTCGTCAAACGTAAAGATACATTTTTTCATCCTAGTTTCGTGATACAGAATAAAATACCTGCAAGTTCGTTGCTTTAGACATTAAATCCTAATTATATTTAATGTAAATATAAATAAAACAGAGCAAACAAATAAAAGTCATTTAGACATTTATTTGACACCTATAGCTACAATGACTTATGTCTCAATTGATCCATATTTTTACAGAAATTCACAGAAACAAGCGCACACAATATTTTGTAGACATGGGACATCACAAACGTCCATGCCCGCACCGGGATTCGAAACCGAGAACTGGGAATCCAGAAGGCAGCGCAAAAGAGGAAAAAAAACAATACGGCGGTAATGAAAGCTAGCACATGCTATTGGGAGTAAACAGTTTTGTTAAATATTTGAGAGTTCACGTTTCCTCAAAAATCACGTGATCGCTTGACGAAATGGTTGTCAAAAACAAGCCCGAGAATGTCTGAATCGTCAAAATTGAGTTTATTATTTCTGAGAGTGTACATTTCTCACATTTTAAATTGTTAAGGGCCCTCTTCACTCAGCATTTCCTTTTCTAAAAGCCAATGTTATCTTATGGAAAACTTTCTTTGCACTTAAAACAGTGGCATATTAATTGATTGAGACGCGGTTTTTTTTATTGGAATACTCTCATTTCGTAAACTGACGCAGCTTTTGTAGATTTTATGAAAGAATAACAGTTGTTTTTTAAAAAAGCTGTTTTATTGCAATATTTGGGTTGATGCATTAAATGGCTTATAAAAAACTCTTTCAATTTTTTAAAACAGAATTTAAAAAGCTGCGTCAATCTCAAAGAGTTTATTTCAATGCGGAAAAAAATCCTGTATTTTAATAAAATTTTAAATCAATTAAATTTGCAAAGAAAGTCCAAAAATTTTACAAATTTGTGCCGATTTTTCTCTTTGACACACCCTTTATTCGGCTACGCCTCTCGTTCGTGGTTTCGATGGAAAGATGTTTACATTTCTGTGGTGAAGATACGTCTAGGCGTTGTGGTTTTTTATTCAGTTTTTATTTTTATTATAGATTTCACCTGTATTACGAATGTGAGTAACATAACAATTTAGAAGACAATCGTTCAGAGACTTATTTATAGGAAATATATGATCACATTTTATTTTCAATAGTTTTTCATTGCGCGTAATACTATTATTATATGAATACTTTGTACATAAATCTGATATTTTACTGATAATGCCACGATTGACAATATACAAACATTTTTTTTAACAAGTTATATAAAACTTTTTACTAAATTAAGCAGATTTTCAATAATAAATTTTATTTTAAAGTATATAATCTGGTGTGGCACCCACACGACTTTTTCTTACCCTACATTTAAATTTTATACAGACAGATTCAGATTGAGGAATAAAATATCAAGTACTGTATAAAATTCTATAGTAAAAAGAATTTAAGCTAGCTTTACGAATTATTTAATTTGACAAATAATTTTCTGTGGGAAGGGCGGAAGGGAGTACCACCTTTCTCAACCCACATTTGAAACTAATATCTACATTTCTATAGAATTCACGACTAATATTAAATTTTAAATTATGTTCAACAATAACTTTCAATCACATTTATTGACAACTTTAACCCGTATCACTCGTTGAAACTTATCAATATTGATCAAACTGTTCAAGTATGAATTTTATATGAACTTTAAAATATAACACTTGAGTTCCCTGCCGGTATTTAGTTTTTAAAGTTACACTGATAACAGACTCACAAAGAACAACTGTTAAAAATTGTTTAATTATTCACGGAACCGCAAAATACGTAGTTATTAAAAAAAAAAAAAAAGACTTCAAATTAAACTAAATATTTTATTTACTCTTTAGGTATGGAGAATTAATTTACATTCCTGAGCAAAATAAGTTGTATTAATATTGAAGTCTAGGAATTGAATGAAACAAATATTTTTAACGACATAAGCAAGTTGATTTTATAACTGAAGAAACTAGAACAATTTAAAGTTTGCAAGAAATGGGAGTCAAATGTTTATGAAATTATTTATACACGACGAAATCACACTATTATTTTCAAAGATTTTGCGCTCTTATTTTCGCGCCTAACATAAAAGCGCAGCTGAAAGTATGGTACCTGAACATGAACACTGTTTCTATGCGTTCTTTTAGAATTACAGTAACTGGATATCAAGCTGTGTATCGATATTAATAAAATCAGAATTTTGTCTGTAAATTTATCAGAATTTAAAAAAAAAAAAAAGCGATATCTTCACGTTCCACACACCATAAAAGTCGAAAATTACTTCAGAAAATTTTGTCTGTGTGTGTGTCATCGTGTCTGTATGTCTGTAACGCTATTATTGTCCGGGTATCACGTGAGAATGGCTGGACGGAATTCAACGGCGCTTGGCAGAAATTTAGGCTTTTACCCAACTAAAATCTGCCAACTTTTTCGAAATTCCCTCCCCAGTTCTCGCCGGGATCGGGGAAACAAAAGTCAAAACATATTTGTAAGCATAACACCGCTCCAAATTACTTCACTGTAAAGAAATTGCACATATAAACAATAGTCATGAGTATAAAAAAAAAACGTTATCTGCAATTTAGGAATTTTAGATTATTAACCCTTTCAGTCACAGTGTTCCCGCTGATGGAACACCTTATTTTAATTCTCAAGTGCAAAAACTCATCCCGGAAACTTTTTAGCAAAAATTTACGTTTATAACATATTAGAAAAGGCCCTTTTTTTTTACCTGAAAATTTAAAATTTCTTTTATTTAAATTTTGTTCGTAAATTCCGGTGGCGAGAAATTTCGCAGTTTCCGAATTTTTTAAAGAACTCTACAAAAAATGGAACAAAGATGTTAAAAAAAGCTACGAGACTTCCTTAGAAAATTTCCAAAAACACATTTTCCCCCCTAATTTCCTATATTTTTGTGAGAAGGGGTTACGAAGGGTCAAAATCGAGACAACCCTTTTAGCGCTAAATTCCTCCTGAGAAATCTATGGAAGCTGCGGTCACGAATTTCGGTGCTGGGATTATATGTATGTATCCAACACCTAAAGTAATTGAATAAATAAAATATTGCGATTTAGGAAATTTCGATTTTTAAGGGGAGGGAAGAGGGAAATCAATTTTTGGCGGGAAATTGTGCAAATTCCAGATTTTTAGTAAAATTTTAACAAAAATGGAAAAAAGATGTTGAAAACAGCCATGGGTCTTCTTTAGGACATTTTCAAAACACGCTTTTTTTGTGATTTGCCTTTCTTTTTTATTTATTTTTTTTTTTTGGGGGGGGGGGATAGGTATGTGTTACAAAGGGCAAATTCGAGGCACCACTTTTAGCGCTAAATTTGTCCTGAGAAATTTATGAGAGCTGTGGTCAGGGTCAGAAAGTTTCATGCTTGGATTGCTTATATATGTATCCGACCCCTAAAGTAACGGAATATATCGAAATATCCCCCCTTTCACCCTGGGGGGTAGGAAGCAAAAAAAAAAAAAAAAAGTTTGTAAGCATAACTCGGCCCCAAATTACTTCACGCTGAAGAAATTGCGCATGAGAAAACTAGATTTGAGTATAGATAAAACATTATGTACGATTTTGGAATTCTTGACAGGAGGGAGGAAAGAAATCGTTTTTTGGGGGGAAATTTCAGAAATCCCGGACTTTTTAGTAGAGCTCTACTAAAATGGTACAAATGTATTGAAAAAAGCTATCTGTCTTATTTAGGATATTTCCAAAAACATTTTCTTTCTTTCTTTTGTGTGTGTGTGTGTGTGAGATTTTCGATTTTTTTTTTTTTTTTTTTTTTTTTTTTGGGGGGGGGGGGGGGGCGTTACGACGGAGCTAATTCGAGATTCTCCCTTTTAGCGCTAAATTTGTCTTGGGAAATCCACGGGATTAATGGTCGCTAAATTTGGCGCGTAAATTTTTTATATGTATCCGACATTATTGTAACGGGATTTTACAAAATTCCACCTTTACCCTACCACTCGGGGGGGGGGACAAAAAACACGTGTGAAATCTCGTTTTTCCTTTTGAATTCGCTTTAAATTATCTTGGGGGGGGGGGGGAAACTTGTGCGAAACAACTACACGACTTCCATTACCCACAATTACACATATTACATGCATTCTTTGGAATTTTCCAGTAAGAGAAATTTGATACACGTATAAAGACATATAAAATAGAGTTTACATAGCGAGTTATGAGAAAGGGTATTTAAAATGGATCAATGAAACAATTTTCCAGAAAATCGTTAGAGCCGTTTTTGAGAACCAACTTTTACCAAAACTTGATATTCTAGATTATTGACTGGAAAACAATAATTACATACAAAAGGATATTTAAAAGCGAGTTAATATGGCGAGTTTGAAAAAAATCCGTACAGCCGTTTTTAAAGGAACGCATTTGCGAGACTTTAAATTGAGCTATTTATACAAGACGCCTATCAATTTTCCAAACCTAACCAACTATATCTGTCGAAACAACATCTAGTAGAGTGTTTATATAGCAATTTTGAAATAAATCGTTAGAGCTGTTTTTGAGATACGGACTTACGCTCCCATTTCCATTTTACGATGGCCCACTTCTGTTTTTAAAATTTTTACTAAAATTTGTAAATTTTATCTGTACACCAGACTTGTTCCGGCTGTGAAGTTTCGTAGTTCTATCTTTATTAATTTTGGAGATATGATAGCCAGAAGATTCTACATATACATACACACTGACCAATTGCCCAAAACTACATTTTTGGACACAGGAGGACTTAAAACGTGTAAATCAGGTGAAAACTCGATATCGAATTTTTGGACAGAATACAATACAGAATACAAATTACCTACGGTAGTAGAGTAATGGAAGTAAAAAGAGATATCCGTAAAATTTTTCTTTGAAATATAGCTAATACAAATACTTAAAAACTAATTTCTGGAATTTTAAAAATTCAGCCGCACTGGGGGGAGGAGGGGGTCATAACGTAATTTCAAATAATCCTTTATATATGTATATATATATATATATATATATGAGACTTTTGCTCTAAAATATAGCTCACACAAATGCCTAAAACTAATTTCTAGAATTTTAGAAATTCGTCCTAGGTGGGCCGGGAAGGGGGCGGGGAGGCGGAGGGACAAAAAAAAAAAAAAAAAAAAAAAAGGAGTTAGATTGTTCAAAATCGGTACATAGAGGTTTTTGATAACTACAAATCGGTTGCGGATAGTTTCGAATTTGTAGAATTATTAGGATAGAGGGGTAAAAATATAGAAATAAGATTTAGAGCGTTGAAAATTAGTATTATTAGGTTTTAAGGCCCTATAAATCGATTGCGGATATTTACAAAAGTGTAGAATTATTACGAGGGGCGGAAAGGGTGAGCGCAGGGGCAAAAATAAAGAAACTAGGTAGAATGTTGGAATTTAGTATTATTAGGTTAAAAGCCTGAGAAAACGATTGCGGATATTTTTGAAAGTGTATAGATAGATTTTAGAGGCCTGCAAGTCGAATGAGGATATTTTCGAAAGTGTAAATAAGCTATTAGGACAGGCGGGAAGGGGGTGACGGAGGGGAAAAAATAGAGTTAGATATCGTTCAAAATTGGTACATAGCGGTTTTTGATACTTACAAGTCGATTTTCAAATCTGTAAACTTTTTAGGAGAGCCGGGAAGGGAAGGGCGAAGGGCAAAACAATAGAAATAGATTTAAACCGTACAAAATTGGTACGTGTTGGTTTTGGGGACCTACAAATCGATTACATTTCCTGAAGAGAAGAGAAAAAGTATTAGGATAGACGGGAAGGAGGGAGGGGGTGGGGGCGAAGGAGCAAAAATATAGAAATTAGAGTTTAAACGTTCAAAAATGGTATTATTAGGTTTTAAGGTTCGATATATCGATTGCGGATATTTACGAAAGTGTAGAATTATTATGAGGGGCGGGAAGGACCAGCGCAGGGGCAAAAATAAGAAATTAGATAGAACGTTGGGATTTAGTATTATTAGGTTTAAAAGCCTGATAAAACGATTGTGGATATTTTTGAAAGTGTAAAACAATTAAGAGGCTCGGAAACGGTGGGCGAATATGCGCGTTGTGTGCAGGTTTGTACGCTGTCGCAGTCAGTGGGGACCCGGATTGATTACTCTACCGATGACAGAAGATTTTTTTTTCGTATTTTATATCTATGTTTTTCCCTTACGATAATATGGATATCTGCCACTTTGGTGAAAATAGCGGATGAAGTTCATTAATAAATTTTATTGAGACATTTTTTGGTTTATGTATACATTAAAATTCAAACAAATTCGGAATATGCTTTTTACAATTCGAATTTGAAAATTTTTTGAAAGCAGAATGTCGCTGCAACTAGGTTAAGAAACTCATCCAAGATCTTCATAAAATAAGTTAAGAAACTGTCCAAATTTGGTTCGATTTGGAGTACTATTTCGGAAGTTATCGTGATTTTAAATTTTCATGTGATGGTAGCCTGATTTCAAATGGCTCTGCTTAACTTAAGATATCCACCACTTTATTAAAAATGGCAGATAAAGTTCATTAATAAACTTCATTGAGACACTTTTATGGTCTATGTATACATCCAAATAGAAACAAATTCTGAATACGCTTTTTACAATTTAAATTTGAAATTTTCAAGTGGACTTCGCTTGAAAACAAAATGACGGAGCAACTTGAACAAACTCACACAAGTTATTTATCAGATAAGTTCACTGTCCAAGTTTGGTTCGATTTGGAGTATTATGTGGAAGTTATCATGATTTTAAATTTTCAAGTGGTATCTTGATTTCAAGTGGCCCCGCTTAACTTAAGATACCCGCCATTTTAATAAAAAGGGAGGATAAAGTTCATTAATAAAGTTCATCGAAACCCTTATGTTATGTATATTTACATTAAAATACAAAAAATCTGGCTTTAAATACACTTTTCACAATGTGGGTTTGAAATTCTCAAGTGGCCGCCACTTGAAAACAAAATGTCAGAGCAATTTGGTTACCGTACTCATCCAAGATATTTATAAGATCAGTTAGCAATGCAAATTTGGTTCGATTTGGAGTATTATTTCGAGAGTTATCGTAATGACAAATTTCATTATAGATAGACAGATAAATATATAGATAAACGAAGTGGTTGCAATAGGTCGATTTCTAAAAAAAATCAACCTAAAAAGTTTTTTTTTTTTCCTAAAAAAAACCCTTGGTTTTTTGCCTACCCTTCGAAAAAAAGCATTTAGATGATATTGTGATCACTCACATACATACACATACATCATCATCATCATCATCATGAAAATAGTAAAAATTAACTCATCCCTAACAACACACTTCTCCATAACCCATCCTGAAGATGTCCATAGGATGTCTGTAGATATCCTTTTCATCCAGAGGACATTCTCAGGATTTTATTTGGAGAAGATGTGCTGTTAGGGATGGGACCTCAAAACATGTAGATACGCCAACATCGCAAAGTCAGAATTTTGTCACGATTACAATGATTTCCTTACGTATGTATTTTCGGAAAGCAAAAAATTGCATGAAAGGTACGTGAATCATTTAATTTCATCATGCTTAATAACTAATTTTTAAAAGATATATGTGTCTATGAGAGAGGAAATGACAATGTAGTTGTAAACAATCGAGGGAAAAAGTGGAGGATTGAAATTCAAGATATAAAATATACCTTTACATCCACCATTAGAAAAATACAAATATTTCATTTATTAAATATTGTAAATTTTGCTTATTCCATGTCTATTTTGAAAAATTCAAATTGATTATACAAACATATTAATAAAATATCTGGTGTGAAACAACCACACGACTTCCATTACAAACTATTACACATATTATATGCATTTTTTGGAGATAATATGATCACAAGATATAAAAGTGACCTAAAGAAGTAGAAACTTAAAATTTTTCTGGTAAGATAAACTTTATACACATGTAGAGACGTATAAAACGAAGCTTACATAAAGCGAGATAAAAAATTAGAAATATATATATATATATATATATATATATATATATATATAATGTATATATATATGTAGTAGAGTTATTTTTTGAAACACCAATTTCCGAGATCTACCTAAGCTTCTGACCTACCTAAATGATGGGCAAAATCAGCCATTTTGTTAAAAACAAAATAATAAAGATACAAAAGGGCATTATTTAAAAGGAAAAAGAATATAAAAATACAAAAAGCTGTTTTACTGAAGACTACAAAGCTGTTTTATTGCCTTTTAAAAGGCTAAGACAGAAATTTGTGCCTTGACTGTGCCATATCATCTGGTAAATCTGGTGAGAAGTTTTCTTGTTACTTGGTCAGTAAACATTCATTTTATTTTGCAAAAACGCATTTCTAGATACATGTTTTCTAAGTACTCATCTTTAGCACCATTGATGCAAAATCAAAGATCATTGTTATATCATTTATATTGTATTGTAAAATCATAGAATAATCAATTTAATTAGTATTCAAAATTTGGATATTTAATAAAGAAATTAATTAAAATTATATGAATCTAGTATTATTTGAGAGTAAATTTATTTATTAATAACCATATTATTTTTCAGATTAATGTTTGCTTTTTTAATTAGGATTAAATTTAGGGCATTTCACAACGCATGCCCGAATATCGAATTGATATTCAAAGTGTACGACCATGAAGCTGTCACTTTAGAGCCACGAAAAGGAGGGTAGTCTGATTTTGGTTAATATCCGCCCAACACTAAGCAGGGTAGCTGTTAATTTTCCTCTAATAATTACGTGATACACAAGAAAGAAATGGATTTATATAACAATTTTCAAGAAAATCGATAGAGCAGTTTTTGAGAAACCAACTTTTACCAAAACTCAATCATTGACAGGAAAACAATAATTATATACAAAAGCATATTTAAAAGTGAGTTAATATGGCGAGTTTGAAAAAATATCCGTACAGCTGGTTTTTAAGGAACGCGCATCCGAAACCTGAAATTGAGCTATTTATACAGAACGCGTATCAATTTTTCTGAACTAACCAGCTATATCATTCGAAAGGACATCTAATAGAGTGTTTATGTAACAAATTTGAAGAAAATCGTTCGAGCCGTTTTTGAGATACGGATTTATGGTCCCACTTACGGTTTCCGATGTCCCACTTCCGGTTTTTCAATTTTCTCCAAAATATGGAAAATTCATCTGAACACCAAACTTGTTTCAATTCTAAAGTTTCGTAGTTCTATCTTTATTAGTCTCCGATACATAATAGCCAGAAGATCCCCCCCACACACACACACACTGACAAATTGCCAAAAACCACTTTTTTGGACTCAGAGGACCTTAAAACGTGTAAATCAGGTGAAATCTCGATATCGAATTTTCAGACCGAATACAAATACTTCCATTACATACTGTAGTAGGGTAATGGAAGTAAAAAATGTTTTTTTTTTATTTTATTTTATTTTTTTTATTTTTTATATAAATTGAAAGAATAAAGATAATTTTTAATTTACTACTCGCAAATAATTAATAGTGAATAAAATTGGAAAATCGGAAGTGGGACATCTGAAACCGGAAGTCAGGCCATAAGTCCATATCTCAAAAAAGCTCTAACGATTTTCTTTAAAATTGCTGTATAAACACTCTATTAGATATCCTTTCGAAGGATATAGTTGGTTATTTCAGGAAAATTGATAGGCGTCCTGTACAAATAGCTGAATTTCAGGTCCTGCAAGTGCTTCCTGTCAAAACGGCTGTATCATTTTTATTTCAAACTTGCCATATTGACCCTCTTTTAAATATCCTTTTGCATATAATTGTTGTTTTCTGGCCAACAATTAATTTTGTCAAGCTTTGGTAAAAATCGGTATCTCAAAAACGGCTCTAACGATTTTCTTGAAAATTGTTACATAAACCCATTTTAGATATCCTTTCTCATGCTTTACTTGGTTACCACAGGAAAATTAATAGTCATCCTGATCAGACAGATCAGTTTTACATCTCGAAACTTGGTGTTTCAAATAAATAAACTCTACCAATTTTCTCCCCTTTCTTTTTCTTAAAAAAAAAAAAAAAAAAAAAAAAATCGCTGTGCAAACTCTGTTTTATGTTTTTACACGTGTATTAATTTTCCCTTACCGGAAAATTTTTAGGTGTCTATTTCATTAGGACAATATCATGTCTTCTGATAACATTATCTTCAAAAATGCATATAATACGTGTAATAGTGGGTAATGGAAGTCGTGTGGTTTCACACCAGATTTTTAAATAAATGTAGGCACTATAATTCAACGCTATTTATATATTATACTACTTATAAAAAATTTGACTTGTATAAAGAAACACGTATATAAATAACAACACAAGTACACTTTCTTTAGAAAACAGAGCACGAGGACTTGTGCGACCGCACCTGTCCGTGATCTTCGAAATACGATCCCGAAGGTCACGACCTGTCGCACACTCTCACCCTGTCCAGCTCTGCCTTCAGTAGTCTGAGCTCCAGAGTGCAGATAACCCATCTCTATATTAGTCCAGTCAAAATAGGAAAAATAGAAGAAAAAAATCGTGTAATTTTGAAATTTTGCATACTCAGCCGAGGGGGTCCTGAACAACATACTAAAAGTCCCCGCCCGTGGGGGGTGAGCGGAGGGCAGGGGGGCAATTTTCAGTTTTTATTAAATATCTTAAAAACTATCGCATTTAGAGAAAAAATGTCAGTTACAAAATTAATCTACGTAAAATTTCCTACAAAAATGTATATTACATTTTGTTTGTACGATCATTAGTTTAGAAGATATAGGGATGAAATAACACATTTTCTTGAAAAATTCTTTTTTGCAATAGTAAAATCAACTAAAGTGTGCAATTAAAAGGGTTCTTGTCAAATATTTTCTGATGTAAAAAACAAATATATACATAGGGAATATGCAAGGATACTATAGCATGTTTTGTAAGTTTTAAATAATTTTAAGGCTAGCAGGCGCAAGTGGCGGTTTGAGTAAAAATTAGATAACGAAGACCCAAAACCGATCAACATTAAAAAAAAAAAAAAAAAAAAAAAAAAAATCGGGTAGCTTAGAAATTGAGCACAGTTATAAAGTTAAGTGCCCTGAATAACATACTAAAAGTCCCTAGCCATGAGGGGGGCATTTAAAGGGGGCACAGCACATCTCAGTTTTTATTAAGTATCTTGAAAACTATCGCATTTAGAGAAAAAAAAATCTCAATTGCAAAATTATTCTACGTGAAATTTCCTAAAAAAAATTGTATATTCTATTTTGTTTGTATGATCAATAGTTTAGAAGATATAGGGGAACGAAATAACGTTTTCTTAAAAAATTCTTTTTTTTTTTTTTTGCAATAGTAAAGTCAACTAAATTGTGGAATTAAAAGGGTTCTGATAAAATATTTTCTAATGTACAAAACAAATATATGCATAGGGAATATGTAAGGATAATGCAGCATGTTTTGTACGTTTTAAATAATTTAAAGGTTAGTAGGCGCAAGTGGTGTTTAGGTAAAAATCCAGATAACAAAGACCCAAAACCGATCAACATTTAAAAAAATCTTACAGCTTTGAGATTTTTTTTCTCTAAATGCGATAGTTTTCAAGATACTTAATAAAAACTGAAATGTGCCCCCTTTAAATGCCCCTCCCTCCATGGTTAGGGATTTTTAGTATGTTATTCAGGGCACTTAACTTTTATAACTGTGCTCAATTTCTAAACTACACGATTTTTTTTCTCTATTTTTCCTATTTTGACTGGACTTATCCAGATTTTTACTCAAACCACCACTTGCGCCTACTAGCCTTAAAATTATTTAAAACTTACAAAACATGCTGTATTATTCTTGCATATTCCCTATGTATATATTTGTTTTTTACATTAGAAAATATTTGACAAGAACCCTTTTAATTGCACACTTTAGTTGATTTTACTATCGCAAAAAAGAATTTTTCAAGAAAATTTGTTATTTCATCTCCCTATATCTTCTAAACTAATGATCGTACAAACAAAATGTAATATACATTTTTGTAGGACATTTTACGTAGATTAATTTTGTAATTGACATTTTTTCTCTAAATGCGATAGCTTTTAAGATATGTAATAAAAACTGAAAATTGCCCCCTTAAATGCCCCCCCCCCTGCCCCCCGCTCACCCCCCACGAGCGGGGACTTTTAGTATGTTGTTCAGGACCCTCTCGGCTATGAGTATGTAAAATTTCAAAACTACACGATTTTTTTCCTCTATTCGTCAAATTTTGGCCTTCGTTGCCTGGACTATACATCAGTAATGTTATAATGTTATATATCTTTGTTATATTTTAGTTAAATTAATTATATCAAACTGCAAGTTTAATTATAAAGAATATTTACTTTTTTTAAATTTCATTGTTACAGAATTCGCCGATACAACTACTGAAAGCCTAAAACGGGCTGAATATAGAATAAAATACTTCGTCGGGTCGGGCTACGTTATTAAAATACATATAAATAGATAAGAATAAATGTAGAAAGTTGTTTGATGTCAGGTGAAAATGACAAAGAAAAAAAAAAGTAACACAAAAATAAGAAAAGAAAGAAATAGTCAAAACAAAACAAAGCTTGAGCGAAACCGCAAGTAAGGAGGTAGCTGATTTTTGATTTATTCATCCAAAAAGTCAACGATTCGTCAGTGAGTCAGTCAATCTTCTCAAATTAGTTTACACCTCCTGTCAAAACCACGTGGGACACTTTTTATCTGTTTTCAGCCGACTTCGGAATTTTTTCCAAGTGAAGAGGGCCGTTAATTATGGTTGCTGGAGAAATCAATTAACACTTTTTAGATACGTGATAACAGCCACAGACAATGATATCGGTACAATCTCGATATTAAATAAAATCGAAAACTTACTGAGGCAACAAAAAACCTTATTAGCGTCTGCTGTAACGTCTAAATCTTTCATTGTATGGATAAATTATTCTTGTAACACCTGGCGAATTTGCAAAAAACAGCTTTCTCTTTATTACGTACAATAAAACTGTCTTTGCAAGTGCCTTGTTATGAATGAGGTTTTGCACCTTTAATGATAAAAGTGGCGTGTTTTGAAACAGCATAGTCTCATACAGCTTGGGATGATTCATCATTATTGTAATTGCATAGATAAAAGAAAAACAGCAGCCAAAATGCCAGTATTACTTTTTTATCAAAGATTTACAGATTAAAGAGACTAGAAACTAAAATTAAAATCCTATAAATTTCGAATCTTACGAATTTTTCGAGGTTACAGTCGAAATCATACAGATTTCATTTGCTTCACCGATAATGGTTATTTCATTTTAACAAATTTTGAAATGTTTCCTTACGTATAAACGATGCACGGTTTCTCTGCATGAGTGTGTGTTAACGTGCACGTGCATACATAAGCGTACCTGTGCGTACGGTTATAACTTCATAACGTAATGTGGGAAGCAGTTTCATCCTTATTTATGCCAAACGCTTTTATTACAGAATGAAAATAATAGCGTATGTGGGCTAATGATATTTGATTTATATTAGAAAAAACTGTAGATGAGGCAATACATACATTAGAATATTAATTTGTAGAATAAATTAATGCATGTAGTATGTTGATTTTATTAAAGAAATAAAATTTCAATAATATCTCATAGAATTTAAATGAAATTCTATGAGATATTATAAATACAGCAAACTACTTTAATTGATATTTCCATTGCATTTTCCATAATGAAATATTACATGTTCATAATTATTCTGATTATATTGAAAAAAGTCGTAGAAGAGACTGATCCATTACATTACGAAAGTAATTTTATACCTAAAACCGCCTAATCAAAAAAAAAAAAAAAAAAAAAAAAAGAAAAAAAAAGAATTTAATTAAATAAATTAAGATTAACAAATAAGTAGGTTAAGTGCTCCAGTAATTGACACTTTTAGGGCGATTTCTGATGTTTTTAATGTTTTAGTCACCAGAAACTATTTTTGGAAATCTTAAGTTAATATATATGGTACGAAAGACTTTCAGAGCCACATATATACTCCATAACAAAAAAAAGTGACGCACCAATAAGGAGTAATGTAAACTGGACACAAATTGACATACATACAGGTTTTGATGGAATCAAGCACCAATTCATCATTATCGTCGATCCTACGTGCAACTAGTACTTAAGTGACTTCAAATACCCTTAACAGGCGGCTCAGTGAAATGGGGTTGAGCTCAGTCCCCGGATCTCTCTTCCACTGAGGACGTTTGGAGCATCACAAAAATGATCCTACCACCAGCTCGGGATTTTAGCAATCTAACGCAACAATTGGACAGAATTTGGCACGATACTTCACAGGAGCACCTCTGCCAACTCTATCAATTAATACCAAGCCGAATAACTGCGTACATAAGGGCCAGAAGTGGACCAACGCGTTATTGACTTGTTTACTTTGTGAGGCCCTTTCTCTTGATTAAATCATTCAAATTTTCTGAAACTGTAATCAATTGTTTTTCTCCACATGTACATCACATCTACCAATTTTTGTCCCATTCGGACCACCCATTCCACCCCATCTACCAATTTTTGTCCCCACTTCTTCTTGGTGCGTCTTTTTTTTTTTTTTTTTTTTTTTTTTTTAAGAGTGTATGCTAAAATATATACATTGGATAATAATAATAATAATGATTATTATTATTTTTTTTATTTTTAATGAATTTTTATTTTACACCCACTCAATGTTCCAGTAATTGACACTGCCAGTTTCTCATTTTACCAGTAATTGGCCCCTATGCTCCAGTGTTTGACACTGTTAGTTTTTTTATTTTACCTGTAATAGGCACCCTATGCTCCAGTGTTTGACATGCAATGTTAAAAATCTTATATGTAAAGCAATTGCTTTTATTTTTTTTTACTTATTTATTAATTATTTCGGGGAAGATGTCAATTACTGGAGCATGTCAATCACTGAAGCACCTACCCTAAAATAAAAAACATAATTTTAATCAATAAAATTAAATAGTTCATAAACCACCTAACAGATTTTAATTTAGGCGCCTGTGCTCACAAAAAAGTTCTTCATTACATGAAACTTTAGCAATAATTCTGTTTTGTTTTGATTGTTTACGTAAAACTATTCGTTGCTCCCACTAAGGTTTCGATAATCGTAACAAAATTATTAGTGTAATCTGTATATTATTTATTTACATATTAATTCACACTTGTCTGTTTACTAAAAAATTTTGTGAGTTTCTCCTATTAATTTAAAACGTGTTTAATTTGATATTAATTTAGATGAAATCGAATTGGTACCTATATTCCTCGACGGTCTTTCAAAGACTATAAGAAATTGTAGGGTAAAAATGACAATCCTAGACCATAATAATAATTTTAGAAAATTTAGCTTTGAAAATAACTCTCATTCGGTTGGGTTGATTAAAGTCGTACTAGAGCTAGCTGCCTAGTGGGCTATTGACGACGGGGTGTAATTCCAGTCGATTGGTTGGGTTTTACGTCGCACTAGTGCTGCGCAATGGACAATTAATAATTCCAGTCAGTTACATGTTGTTACCACAATGGAGATGACGCTCTTGGAAGTTTTTTTTTTACTTCAATTTCATGTAAAATGAAAATGAATGTCAACCCAGTAATCATATACAGCCAGCAGCAAAAGTATCCGAGCACTAGCAATAATCCCTGTCTAAAAAAAGTATACTTAATACTGCTTTGTTAAATAAATCCTTGTCGAGTCATGTTCTTAGTCAGTCTAAGAACATGATTCGACAAGGGTTTATTTAACAAAACAGTTTTAAGTGTACTTTTTTGATATCGGAATTATTGGCTAGTGCTCGGATACTTTTGCTGCATACTGTATCCTGCATTGTACAAAAAAGTTCGAAATTCTATAGTAGACCGGTCTGCTGACTTAGTTGGCAGAAAGCTGTTTTCTGGAATATCGTATTCGTAGTTCGATTTCCAGGTAAGATTGGATGTTTGATGATGAGTCCCTTTATGAGTATAAAATAAATGTTCTTGTAATAAAAAAATGGAAAAATCCTTGTCGTCAAGATTATTCGAGATATAAGCAATCTTCAAGAAAAACAAAAATCATAGTACTCATCAAATAAATAAAAAATAAAAAAACTTTTGTTTAATTAATATTCTTTTTTGTCCTTTTATCAAAAAATCTTTACTTAGAAAAATAATAAAGAAACTAATTACTTTTTTTTTTTACTTTTTGTCTCAAAAAACATTTCGAACCTTCATCACAAGAACTTGTTTGACCCGCGTCTGTTTCTCTTTTCAATTTTATAAATTTCTATCGATACATGTAATTAATCAGTTTTTGACACAGACAGCATAACAAAAGAATGAATTAAAAGCCAAGAGGATATTTGTCAAAAACAGTTGATATAAACATATCCGAGGTTAGAGATAATAACACTGTGTTTTAAAAACCAGAATGACATGAAAAAGCATATTACACTGAGAAATTTCCTAAATAAATAAGATGAAGTTTTTCCCTGACATTTTTGACAACATTCTTAATGTGTAGAGTGTAGACTTGTCTCCAGGTAAATAATATCCTTTGAAACATGGATTGGTGTTAAGAAAGGTTTTTTTCTTTTGCATGATTTTTTTTTTTAATCAAGTTGAAGGGTTTTACGTAATACTGGAGGTACAGTCGGCAGCAAAATTATTGAAATGCTAGCAATAATTCTTATTTAAAAGATGTACACCTAATACTGTTTTGTAAAGTAAGTACTATTTGTCGAGTCGTGGTCTTAGTCTTTGTGCTGTTTATAAAAAAGTAAGTTGATGATAAAAATTAGCGATCAAACTTAAATAAAAAAAAAAAAAAAAATGAATATGAAAAAATGTGGATGTGTGCTTCAGTAAATTTGCTGCCGACTGTACTTAATGGGCAATTAGCGATGAACTGAGATTCACTCCAAGGGCAGTTACGGAGACATGCCATCAGAATTTTTTTCCTGTGCGGAGAGGATGTCTGAGTTTTATTGAATGTATATTCGAGAACTGAATATAATATGCTGTGGGAAAATTCAACAGGAATTATTTTTATTTTTTATTTGTCATAAAATTTATAATTTTGAAGTAGGATTATTTTCGTAACATTAATATGGAATGAGCATATTTGAATTATCAAATATTTAATATGTTAAGTATTTGACATAATAAAAATATATTAAAAATGAGATATATAAATATATTATACTAGCAGGCTACGCCCAATTCGCTGGTCACTATTTTTAAGTGAATCAATATAATTAATGAATTCTCAAAATTGCATTAATTTTTATCATGTGAAAATAAGAATAAGAAAAAAAAAAAAAAAAAATGATCGGGAAAAATGTTGCACGATTCCTCACTGCCTTCGGCAGCGTAGGCCATTGTGCGCAGCGTGCGCGCATTTATGTTCGACACTCTTAATGAATCACTATATTATCGTAAGGGAAAAATATAAATATAAAATTTAAAAAATCTTCTCTCAACGGTGGAATAATCGGTCCGGGCCTCCACTGACTGCAACAGCGTATACACGCTCGCACGGTGCGCTTGTTCCTTCGTCCACCGTTCCCGCCCATTCTAATTATTTTAAACTTTCAAAAATATCCGCAATCGTTTTCTCGGGCTTTTAAATCTAATAATACTAATTTCAAACGCTCTAACTCTTATTTCTATATTTTTGCCCCTTTTCCTCTCCCCCTTCCCAGCCCTCCTAATAAATTTACAAATTTGAAAATATCTGCAATCGATTTGCAGCTATCAAAATACCTCCATGTACTAATTTTGAACAATCTAACTCTATTTTTATTTTTTTGCCCCTCCGCCCCCCTTCCCGCCCCTTCTAATAACTTTAAACTTTCGAAAATATCCTCATTCGACTTGCGGGCTTCTAAAACGTATTTGTACCAAATTTGAACTGTCTAACTGTATTTTTTTTTTTTTTTTTTTTTTTGCCCCATAGCTCCTCCCCCTCCTGCCCCACCTGGAACAAATTTCTAAAATTAAAGAAAATAGTAGCCTTTCTTCTTCAGGCGTTGCACCTGAAGATGAAAGGCCGCGTCCTTTTGAAACCGATAGTACTTCCATTAATTTTATGGTGTGTAAAGAAGTTTTTCAAATTTAAACATTGATTGTACACCTATTCTTTTAGTCAATCGAAGCAAGTTGGTTTCTTTAACTGAACAAATGAGAAAATAAATCTACAAAATCAGTCAACGAATATATTAAATCTTTTTAAACAAAACTTTTTTTTTCCCCAATGTATAACAAAACTTTGAAATAATGAGAAATTTGAGTTATTGAGGGGGGGGGGGGATCACTGTCTACTCAAATCAGCTTCTTGAACTCAAAGATTCAAGTTGTATACGCGTAACGTATGTAATTCTATACGTGTTCCTTTATTTATTTATTTACATCATAGGTTCTCAATGGGGGGCTGTATCACTCCCCGGGGGCGTTAGAGACTGCTGTGGGGGCGGTGAACGTGCTTTGGGCGGTAGGGGAACAGTAGGCATATTTTGGGTGGTAGGGGGAGGTATGAGCACGTTTTAGTATTCAAACTAAATTTTTTAAATTTCGCGTGCGTTATATTTTTTGCTTCTTAAGGGGACGGTAGCTCTAAAACGATTGAGAATCACTGATTTACAGCTTTGAGACTTATAGTAACAACGACTTTTGTCTCGAATGATCCAGGTTACATATTCACAATGACAATTCCTTTAGTTTTTACACTTATTAGAAAACCACAAACGTCCACGCCTAAACCTAGATGCGAACCCGAGACTTAATGTTTCAGAAGGCAGCGCCCTACCGACCGAGCCAACATGGTGGCGTTCTAAATGTGTGCAACGTATATAAAATGGTAAATACTATATGACGTATACTGAATGATTTGAATCGCCGAAAAACTTTAATTGTCCCAACAACTTTTAGAAGTTCTACAAAAATTACTAAACAAACATATAAGTGATATAATATACACTTTCAAATAAATTGGAGGAATAATACTTGTAAATATCGTCAAAATTGATGACGTATACAAACTCTAAAGTGCTCCTTATCCACACCTTCTCTTCTCCTCAAAAAAACATTGAATGATCGTGTCCGAAAATTCCCAAAGGTTATTTTCGATACGTTTTCGTTGCACAACGAAACTATTTTACTGACGTAAGTAAAAGACTCGTTTACGCATACGTGCAGTGACTTGATAGTTATGTTAAATACAGAGTCATTTTTATTATCATTCTTCAAATTCAACTCCAGGATAAAAATTAAAAAAAAAAAAAGAAGTTTTATTTTTTTTTTCAAATAAGGAAAGATAAGCCGAAGACACGTTGATTGTGGTCAAGCAAGAAACAAAGTAATTGACTTGTATTTTACGTCATTGGAACTACCCTCTTTAACGCAACACTGAAGTTTGGATCATTAATTGCTTTTCACCTGTGCATGCAATCAGTGGCCTAATTAGATATGGTACAAAAGGCCATAAGTAGCCCAGTACCCCTGTGGCAGTATGTTTTTATGCTTTCTGCAATAAGTCCCTACAGTGCGAATATTTCCTGCAAGACATTATTTAATAAGGAAAGAAGGGACATATTCAATTTATACATAACATGGGGCACGATAGTCCAATTGGCCGAGCCTAGAACGCATAATCGCAGGATTTCGTGGTAGATCAGTCAGATTCCTTATTTATTTCTTCACATGTTATTCTAGGGCCACGATAGCCCAGTCGGTAGATCGCTGAGCTCGTAATTGGAAAATTGTGGGTTCGAAACTCGAGCCGTGTACACTAATGTGTACACTATACGAAAGCCGTGTACAGTCGGTAACAAAAGTGTCCGAACACTAGCAAAAATTCCTATGTAAAAAAAGTACACTTCATACGGTTTTGTTAAATAAATCCTTGTCGAATCCTATTCTTAGTCACTGTAAGAACAGGATTCGATAAGGATTTATTTAACAAAACCGTATGAAGTGTACTTTTTTTACATAAGAATTTTTGCTGGTGTTCGGACACTTTTGTTACCGACTGTACATTAGCTGTGTACATATCGAGCCCTGTGCACTATACGAAACTCGATATTCGTGTACACTGATGGTGGTTGGTGCACGTAAAATGTGTCGTGACCACAATATCCCCCATGTTCCCATCCAAATTATACCTCTGGGGCTCACTGATGCGAAGGAGCCATTCCCTCCGTGGAGGATCAAAACTGGGATGACATGTCTTCGGACCATCCTTAGGGGTTCGTCCCAGACCGTCGCCAGTTACCCATTGCGGAATGCTTGTGCGACGTTAAACCCAATCAACCAACCAACGCGTGTTATCCTATGGGATATTCGTTACTTCGTTTTATAAGAATACAGCCGGGCCTAAGAACATGATTCGACGAGTATTCATTTAGGGGTACATACAAATGAAACACTTCCAGTTGCAAAGCCGTTTGCAAGCGTTCCAAATGTATGACTGCAGTCGGCAGCAAAAGTATCCGAGCACTAGCAAAAATTCCTATGTGAAAAAAGCACACTTAACACTGTTTTGTTAAATAAATCCTTGTCGAATCGTGTTCTTAGACTGACTAAGAACAGGATTCGACAAGGATTTATTTAACAAAACTACATTAAGTGTACATTTTTTACATAGGAATTGTCGCTAGTGCTCGGATACTTTTACTGCCGACTGTATTTGTAAAAAAATTGCAAAATTTACGTCATAGAAATTGCAAGCGTTCCGTTTGTATGTAACCCTTAACAAAACAGTATTGAGTGTAGTTTTTTTTTTTTTCTTTTTTTTTTTTTTTTAATACATAGGAATTATTGCTAGCGTTCGAATAATTTTGCTGCCGATTGTATAACATTTAAAAATGAAGTTTTTCGAATTCTGTTTTTTGAATATTACTCTTTGAATAGGTCGCTTTACAGCTTAGTGAACATTGTATTAAAAAAAAAATAATTTATATATTTCGTTTAGAGATCCAACCTATAGAAGCTGAGATATAGACTTCCCTAAATGAAAGAACTCGTAACATAGAAACGCCACCTGTTGTGCGGTTTTCTCCAAAAGTTGATGAGCACTAAGTTACGACAAGGTACAACTAATTGTAAACTTTATGAAATCCTGTACATTAGTTTTTGGACTACTGCTACCTCTTTTTTTTTTTTTTTTTTTAAACCCCTTTAGCCCTTTGTAGCGCGCTGTCCTCTTTGCGAGGTCACGTTTATCAAGCTCCAGCTGCAAAAAATCATCCCGAAAATATCTTAGCAAAAATTTATGTTTATAACGTGGTAAAAAAAAGCCATTTTTTTAAGCTCAAAATTTAAAATTTCTTTTATTTTAATTTTGTTCGTGAATTCCGGTGGCAGTATAATTTAAATGATCCTAATTGCCTTGCGCCGCAAAGGGTTAATCCGTCAGTACACGAGTTGGGTCCGTGAGACCCCTTTTATTTACTAGAATGCAATGTAATGTTTTTATTACTCGAAGGGTAGATGCTCCAGTGATTCGCATGCTCCAGTAATTGGCATCTATCCCGAAATAATTAATTAAAAAAAATATATATCATATATTTTACAGATAAGAATTTTAAGATTTTATGTCAAACACTGGAGCATGGGGTGCTAATAACTGGTAAAATGAATAACTAGCAGTGTCAAACACTGGAACATAGGGGGCCAATGACTGATAAAAGGAAAAACTGTCAATTACTGAAAAATTGAGTGGGTGTCAAATAAAAATTCATTAAAAAAAAAAAAATTGTTATCAAATGTATATATTTTAACATATATGTGGTTCTGAATGTCTTACATGCCATATGTACTAACTTAAGATTCCTAAAAATATTTTCTGATGACTAGAACACTAAAAATATCAGAGATTGCTCTAAAAGTGTCAATCACTGGTGCATTTACCCTACATCCTATACTACTTCACTTTTTGTTTCATCTACATTTTAGTAAGCAGTTTATTCGTAAATTATAGTCTTTTTTTCACGGCCACATGGAAGCTGAATTTCAAATGTGACAGTCTGCGAATGGCCTCTGCTGCTCAGCGGCCCTTAAAGGCCCCTGCCGCTGCGGTTCAACAACCTGTTTTCTTGGACCCAGATCGCGAGGGAGAAGGAGAGCAACGGCCTCGAAATAGATGTTGGCAGGCCCCCTTTTCAATCATTTTGGATCTTTGAAGTGGGGCCCAATAAAAATTCATTCCAGGGGCCTTATAATGTTGATTCTTAAATTTTCTTTGACTGTCGATTCGTGCTGTAACAAATTTTCTGGGGATAATTCGGTGCATAAACTAAAATATGTATTTTTACTATCGCTATGTAAGATCTACATTTTATATTTTGGATTAAATTACAATTAGAACTCAACTAAAATGTTTTCAGTTATAAATTAATGAACTGGTGTACAATAAATATTTAAACTTTAAAACTTCTTCACACACCATAAAATTAATACAAGCATTACCAGTTTCGAAAGGACGTGGCTTTTCTTCTTCAGGTGTAAAAAACACATGTCACTGCCTTGGAGGTAAAAGCAAGATTGAAATCAGGAAAAACAAAAGGGGTCAATAAAAATGTAAATAAATCTCTCCCCCCTCCTTTTTTTTTTTTTTTTACTTTCATTACCCTACTACCGTAGGTAATGGAAGTATTGTATTTGGTCTAAAAATTCGATATCGATATTTCACCTGATTTACACGTTTTAAGGTCCCCTGAGAGCAAAAAAGAGGTTTTTGGCAATTGGTCAGTGTGTGTGTATGTGTGTGTGGAATCTTCTGGCTATCATATCTCCGAAACTAATAAAGGCAGAACTACAAAGCTACAGAATTAAGACAGGTCTGGTGTACAGATGAATTTTCCAAATTTTGGTGAAAATTGAAAAAAACGGAAGTGTGACCGTAAGTCTGTATCTCAAAAACGGCTCTAACGATTTTCTTCAAATTTGCTATATAAACACTCTATTAGATGTCCTTTCGAATGGTGTAGTTCGTTAGTTCAGGAAAATTTATAGGCGTCCTGTATAAATAGCTCAATTTCAGGTCTCGCAAGCGCGTTCTTTTAAAAACGGCTGTTCGGATTTTTTTCAAACTCGCCCTATTAACTCACTTTTAAATATCCTTTTGTATGTAATTATTGTTTTCCGGTCAATAATTGATTTTTTGTAAAAGTTGGTATGTCAAAAACGGCTCTTACGATTTTCTTGAAAATTGTTATATAAATTAATTTCTTTTTCGTGTATTACTTGGTTATTAGAAGAAAATTAACAGTCTTCCTACTTAGGTAGGTCATCTTCAAATCTAGGAAATTTTTGTTTCAAAAAATAACTCTACCATTTTTTTCTCTTGTTTTTTACCTCGGTATATGTAAGCTTCGTTTTATATGTCTTTATAAGTTTCTCTTACCGGAAAAATGTTAGGTATCTACTTCTTTAGGTGACTTTTATATCTTCTGATCACATTATCTCCAAAAAAATGCGTATAATATGTGTAATAGTGGGTAATGGAAGTCGTGTGGTTATTTCACACCAGGTTTTTTTTTTTTTTTTTTTTTTTGTGTGTGTGTGTGATTGTTTATCTCATCTCCTGGTTTTTGGTTGTGACCCCTTCTGATTGATTGTTGCATGCTGCAGTCCTATTGGCTGGTTGTGTTACTTCTCCCACCTTGGTTTTCTCCTGTTTTCAGTCTTGCTTTTGCTTCCAAGGAGTAGCACGCGTTCTTTGTACCAGAAGAAGAAAGGCCACGTTTTTCCGAAACTTTTAGTGTTTCTGTTGATTTTATGATGTGTGAAGAAGTTTTAAAGTTTAAATATGTAAACAAAATGTTTTCGTCTTGAGGATACTATATCACTATCAGGCGCCGATCCAGGGAAAAGTTGGGCCCATTAGCTGCCCCTCCATAAAGTTGAAATCCATAAAATGGGCCTCTCCACAAATTTAAACTCATAAAAACGGAACTTTCGCAAAATTTTATTTGATAAGAATGGTCCTTTTTTTATTAAAAAAAAAAAAAAAAAAAAAAAAAAAGTTTCCATGTTTTTAGTATTATTTCAAATGACTATATAATTTTGGCTTATTGAAACACTAGTAACCTGATATTAAACATTAAATAGGGTGGTTTGTAAAATAGATGGTTTTACACGAGAACTTTTTTTCACAAATACAAATAAAAATAATCACAATTTTGCTTTTCACAATAATGAGCCAAAAATTAAAACCAGGATTGACCCCTCACTGTATATGTATATGTATATGGATTCTTTACTTTCTTCTATATGTATATAGAGAGAAAGTATTGGATTCGTGAAAATTTTCGGAACTGCAGTTTTCGATGGATTTACACGTTTTGGCTTGTTCTGAACACGATTCGATTGTTTTTAGAAAATGCCTGTTTGTCTGTGTGTGTATCACAAACTTTGTGGATGCTGTATCTCACGAACTAATGAACGAAATTTAATTAAACTTTGTACTGAGTTGTACCCTGACATAAACTAATGCTGATTAGATTTGGGCATAATTCGCTCAACAGGTGATGCTGTGATTCCGTTTTTTTTTTTTTTTTTTTTTTTTTTTTTCTATATTTTTAACATGGCAGTATAGGACAAAATTTCGTATAAATGTATACATAATGAGAGTTATTTTTAATGTAGGATTTTAAAATTAATATGAATTATTGATAATAGTATTAGTAAACTAAGGAAAAAAGTTTGTGCATGTGGAAGCATCGCTTCACCCCCCCTCCCCGCCCCTTGGAAGGAAGTATCCCCCGGGGAATGTAAATTCTCAATATGGGTATCTTTCGAAAGATCTCGTCAATTCCTTTAAAACGAATGGTTGAACCATAGATCTATGATAATTTAAAACAAAGTTACCGTTTTTTTTTCTTTTTTTTTTTAACGAAAAAAAAAAAAAAAAAAAAAAAAAAAAACTGAAAAAACGTGTTTCTTTTTATATTGGCAAAAAATCGACTTTCTTTCGGCATTTAGCGATATATAATTCTGTCAGATAAAAATCGTCTGCATTTATAATCGAAAATAATTTAATAATTTAATAAATAATTTGTATTGCATGAATTTTGTGTAAAATTACATAGAAGAAAGTCTTGTGGGTGGCCACATCATACTAGTTTATTTTGGAAGGTGGGGGATATACTGTAGTTATCTTTTACAAACACAGGTTAAAACCTTCCATTATTGGAAAAACATTTTATTCACAAAATTCTTGTATGCAGTTTCTGAACATGACATCATAAGTTTCGATTTGGAATGGTTTTTGGTATCGCTCGTCGATTTTTTATTTCACATTAAGGATTAAGACCAGTATTCGGCACCTCTGGCTTAGAATAAATTTCGAAGCTCTACGAACAGCCATGCTTTTGAACCGAGATTCGAACACGGCATCTTAAGACTTTGTAAACTTCGTAAACAAAATATTTTGGCTTTAATTTCAGTGATTCCAGTCGACTTTCCAAACATTTAATAACTGACAAGGGTTTACAAATTTGAATCATTGAATAACTCATTCAATAAACAAAAGTTGAAACGGGGTATTTGAGATTTCTCCTCAAGTTCATATGTTTGTATAATAAACCATAATGTATCCGATTTCTTGTGTGCATCCCTGTAAAAGATTTATAAAAAGTGTAAACAAGATTTTTAACAAAGACCATGCGGTATCGTTATTCTAAAATGTGTGTTAGTTTCATTTTCTTTTAACTAATTTATTGCTTTTAAAACGATTTTAGGTCCAATATTATTTAAAAAGTCTAAACTATTTCCCTTTTCTTTCTAAAGAACTAGTTCTAAACACGTTATTTTCATAATTAATATACCAAAGTAATTTAACATATATCTTAATTTATGTAGCAATACCAAAATATATTTAAAATAATTTCGTTGCATAGGCCTTTTTGCTGTATAAGAATTATTTTTATCCCTATAAAAGGACTATAAATTCTATATTCAAGAAACTGAGTACTAATGTATAAGAATTCTTCTTATCCCTATAAAAGAACTATAAATTCTATATTCAGGAAACTGAATACTGATGTATAAGAATTCTTCTTGTTCCTGTAAGGGGGGTAAAATGTAATTACTATGCTTATGGATTTATACAGTTACGATGACCCATAAAAGGCCTACCCAATTTGAGCTGAATAGAATCCAGTGTTAAGATGGTATCGTGTTCACATGTACAGGGTGTTTATAAAGTTCCGGAACCATTTTGATGTTTAATAACTCATAAAATAATGAAGATATAAACAAACTTACGGCATTTATTGATGGAATAACTCATATATTTTCTTTTCAGGTTTGAATATCTTTACTTTTGTAACTGTCGTCTGCGCGTGTGGTTAATTTCAGATAATTTCATTTTCCAGTCTAAATATCTGTACTTTTCTAAATATCGTCTGCTTATTAATTGCATTTTTCTCTCTTTTGACTCTTTGACTCTTTTGAAAAACCCCATGAATACCGTGAGGCACAAAGTGATTCCCCAAAGGTTAATGTGTGGTGTGGACTAATGCACGACCGAGTCATTGGGCCTTTCTTTTTTACAGAAAAGACGGTCTCATCAGTCGTATACTTAGACATGTTGGAAAACTTCGTATTTCCACAACTAGAAGAGCTTCAGCCACAGGTCTTTTTGCAACAAGATGGTGCACCACCTCATTGGGGTACCATCGTTCGTAGTTCTTCGAATGACCGTTTTCCAGGAAGATGGATTGGGCAAGGAGGTCCAATTCCTTGGCCACCCAGATCACCTGATATAACGCCGCTGGACTTTTTCCTTTGGGGATTTGTAAAGGACAATGTTTACAGGAGGATAGTGTCGAACATTGATGACCTAAAAGTCAGAATTACAACAGCAATAGCCTCTGTGGATGCCGACATGCTTGCCGCTACCTGGCGTAAATTGACTATCGACTTGATATTCTCCGTGCGACGAAGGGGGCACACGTGGAAGTTCATTGACAAGGGTCATGAAACTTTTTGAGTCTATCTAACCATTTATGTTATTAATTTTAATCTATCTTTATTATTTTATGAGTTATTAAACATCAAAATGGGTCCGGGACTTTATAAACACCCTGTATATCAACGAAAAAAAAAAAAAGAATTTAAGGCATCTCAAAACGTATGTATATACTAAAATCCCTCAGTAAAATTTTTTTTCCTAATTACAATACTTTCCTTACGTAGTATATTGTGTTCAGATAGTAATAATATAGCGAGCTTTCTGATAAATTGTTATATTCAACTTTTTAATGTGAGACAATACATTATATACTAACTACAATGTAAGACAATGTTTATTGTACTGACAAAGACAAACATTCAATAAACTTCTCAAGTAATAATATGTTGCAGCTATTCTGTTGTTACATTGTGTATCTTTTTCCTCTCCTATACAATGCAATTTTTTTTTTTTTTTTTTTTATTATTGATAAAAAAATAAAAGGCACTACATTTGTTGGCATTTTAATTAACGTTAATAACTTGAGAGTTAATAGTTAACATACCAGAAAGTTTTTAAAAGCCATAAAACTTTCTTCTACAGGACTTGAGTAGATTTTAACCTTTTAGTAATTATGCTCAAAATTTTAACAAATAGGATTTCTTATAATAAGCAATTAGGATCTTTCATTAAATTTGGCACAATTCTATCCATTATATATACCAAGATATAGTTAGGAAATTGTGAAAAATGACACCTTCCATGAAATATACGGTAAAATCTAATTAGCGCCATTTGCCAATTAAAAGCTTCCCAAGACGAAATTGCCCTGTACAACTTAAACCTAGTGGCGAAAAAATGCTCATAATTCTTTGTTAAAAGCTTTCTAAGACGCAATTATCCCATGCAATTAAAACTGGGGGGAGGGGGGGGAGGAATGGCCAAAAGTCTTAGGTAGAATCTTCCTGAAATGCAATTACCTCATTCAACTAAAACTGCGGGGAGAAAAATTGCTCGTAATTCATAATTAAAAGCTTCCTAACCCTATAAGACGCAATTATCTCATGCAGTTCAAACTGGGGAACAAAGGACTGCTCAAAAATTCTTAGGTAGAATCTTCCTAAAACGCAATTATCTCATTCAACTAAAACTGCTGGAAGAAAAATTGCTCATCATTCATAATTAAAAGCTTCCAAAACGCAATTACCCTATTCAATTAAAATTAAATGGCAAAAAATTGCTCATTATTCTTAGGTAAAATCTTCTTAAAATACCATTGTCCCAAAACGCAATTACCCTATACAATTAAAATTGAATGGCGAAAAATTGCTCATTATTCTTAGGTAAAAACTTTTTAAAATACCATTGTCCCATGAAATTAAAATTGGATAGCGAAAAATTGTTTATAATTCTTAAGAAAAAATGTCCTAAAACGCAACTACCCTATGCTACTAACATTGGTCTTAAATAATTGCATAATTCAGTGTTGCATTAATTCATAATTGCGAATAATTAAGAAAACTATTCTTAAAAATGCAATTGCTCGTGCATCTAAAATTGGATGGCAAAAAAGTTGCCGATAATTCTTCGGTAAAACAATCCTTTAACGCAATTGCCCTGTCCATCTAAAATTGGACGGCGAAAAATTGCTCATACTTCTTAACAGCTTCTGAAGACGTAATTGTTCCGTGCAACTCAAATTGATTTTGAAAAATTGCTCATAATTCTTAGGTAAAAGCTTTCGAAAACGCAATTGCCTAGTGCATCTGGAAGGCAAAATGTTGCTCCTAATTCTAAGCTTCTTAACACACAATTGCGTACCTGCAAACATTCTAATTAATATTCATAAAATTTAGTCCCACTTTCTTTTTCACACCAGTACTTTTTTTTAAGTATTTTTCTTCTTATTTAATAGTAATTACATTTGGTTGGTTGGTTGGGTTTTACGTCGCACTAGTGCTGCGCAATGGTAATTACATTTGGAGAAAGTTACTCTAAAAATAAAGTGGTATGGAAAAAGGGGCGGGTACAAACATTGCTACGGAATATTATTTAGAATGTTGGCAGATATGCAATTGCCTGTGTATCTACAATTGGATGATGAAAAACTGCTCATAATTCATTGTTAAAAACCTCATGAAACGTAATTGCCCCGTGCAAATACCAAATGGCGGGAAATTGCTCATAATTCTTAATTAAAATCCTTCTAAAAGACGCAAATACGCTGTAAAACTAAAACTAAATGGCAGAAAATTCCTCACAATGCTTAATTAAAAGCTAACGAAGACACAACTGCTCAGTGCAACTTAAATTGGTTGGCAATAAATTGTCCATAATATCGAGTTAAAAGTTTCTTTAGACACAATTGCAAGGGCGTTAAAATAAATTTCCTCAGGACATCACGAATGCTAAATCTGCATTTGACATCCTCCGTGATAAACGCTCTTGAAGTTCATTGCTCCGTCGCCAAGAGAGCATTTCCTCGTGACGTCATGTGGTTGGCAAAAAAGCGCGCTCGAATTTCCCGCGCCCCGCCCACCATTGATTTTCCGTTGGTAGTAATCAAGTAATCGCCATCGCTATGCTTTTCCTAAGCCTTTTTGCCAACCACTCATAAAAGTTGAGATGTTTGTTTACAAACAAGGAACTGCCCTAGTGACACGCACGTACAGAAAAAGAAGAAAAAAAAGTAAATACCTGTTGCCAACACTTACAGAAATATCTAGTCTCCTTGGCAACTATCACTTTCGAGGTTCCAGATAAAAACGTTTGATTAAAAATTCCCAATAACCCCTTAACGCGTTAAATAAAAGGATAAAGTGAAACTAGAAAATGTATAAATAAAACGTATAATGCAGGTGGGGTTTAAGTGAAAAATTGGCTAATTATATTAACGTAAAAAAAAACTGTATTCACTTAAGATTTATTGCGAAATATTCGGTTAAGTGATAAGCGTATGAAATGTTATCAATAGTAATGTTATCGATATGATATATAAATATAGAAATGAGACAAAACTATGTGAATAACACCAAGGACATTTAAAAGTTCCAATAGATAAGCTTTAAATAAAACTTGAAGTATCATCTGAAATTTTTTATAGACGGGGTATACCAACGCTCTAACAAAAGAAAACTAGTACGTTGTGGCCATCACAAAACTGTCTTCTATAGTTTCCCCACACAATTTTACACAGTACAAATTGTTTATTAAAATTATTTTTGATTAAAATTCTTTTCCATCATGATTGCAGACGATTTTCCTCTCAGAGAAATACAACTATAGATATAGTAATAAGACATGGATTTGATCAGCGAGAGGGAAAAAGTGACACCTTTTTTTTTTTCGGGAAATGTCACTCTAATGGCTGCCTTTCCCCGAGTAAATCACACACAGGAATACACACGGATAATTTGGTAAATAAAATTTATGAATAATTTATTGATTAAAGGTGAATGAAAAACTCCAGATACAGTTTCAAATTCATTTTTCTTTTTATTCTTTTTTTTTTTTTTTTTTTTTCAATACTCTCTAATGGCTGATTTTAGAACTTTTTTTCGGCATCAACATTTTTTGCTCGATAACATGGGGATGATAGATCTATATATATTACTATATCTATGAATACAACACCCAATGTCGAAAGAAAGTCAGTTTTCTGCCTTATAGACGACATCTGAGAAAAATATTATTATTATTATGAAAAAAATGAAATGGCAACGCCTCCTGTTAATGGATATTAACAGGATATCCCTAAATATAATTAGCACCAAATTAAGTTAAAGTTCTACTAATTACCAAGCTTGGCTAAATTCCGTTCATGAGTTCGTAAGATAACAACATCCACAAAGTTTTGGAAACACACACAGACAGACATTTTCTAAAAATGTTTAAATCCTGATCAGAACATCCCAAAACGTGTAAATCCATCGCAAAACAGAGTCTATATTTTTCACGAACCTACTTCATTATGTAAATAGAAGAAAGTAAAAAAAGAAAATAAATAATAATAATAATAATAATAATAATAATAATAATAATAATAAAATCCTCTGCCAGATTTTAATTTGGTGTTGAAAGCCTATATTTTATTTAGTGCAAACGATATTTTTTTCTCTGTTTTATTCGTTAAAGACAGACGATTTCTTCTTTTGTGCCTTGTTCCCATTTTAAATCTAAAATATTTTTGATCATTTCATTTATTATTAATCAATATCAAAAGGATCAAAGTCTATTTTCCTTCAGTAATGTTTTCTCCCCAAGCAAAGGGAAGACTTCAGTGGAAACTCGTTTTAACGGTGATTTACAACCTGTCAGTTCCATTTCTAATCCTCCAAAACGTCTAATACTTGATTTTTCATTAAAATAGTTGAAGCGGTCTGATGACCTGAAAATTAACTCTTTATCTACTAAAAAATGTGGATTTTAAGTAGAATTCATGATTTTCTTGAGGTAATTAACAAAATAAAAAAATGTCAGTTGAATGGCTGAGCTGCTTTACATATTTTAAAATTTATAAATACGTATAAATAGAGTAAAAGAGTTTGCTAATATTGTCTGCTTAATATAACAAGTACCGTAAAAAAATATTTTGTTCAGAAAACGAAATTTACTTTGTAGATTTGTTTTGTCGTTTTAACAATAACTTTTTACGGCTAACCAAATCAATTTTCTTTGACTGACCAAATAATACGGTTGAAAAAAAACAGTCACTGTCACTGGATAGTAAGGTAGGCTATGTTATAGGCATGGTAATAGAATTTAGATAATTTTGTATACAATCAATGAACTAGAGATGTGCTCTTTTTGATTCTAACAAAATTTTTGTTGTGTTTCAACAAAATTTTATGTATGTGTGTTTGTGAGAGAGAGAGAGAGAGATTGTTAATTTTTTCAACCTCCTCCTCCCCAAAGAAACTTATAATTATTTCTAAATATTTAGTAATGAACACAAGAAGTGGTTAAATAGCTCTGTACTAAGAAAATCTAAAAAAACAAATTGCATCTAAAAAACAAATTGCATCTAACAGAAAAGTCCAGCGATTTTGATTAGAAAAAGTTCGATCATAATCACAAACCAGACATATCTTTTAGATTGTAGAATTATTTCAAAATTGTGCGAAATCAGCCTTACTATTGTTTCAGAAAAGTCATAATACTCATAAGCCCTAATTGAAATATACAACAAGAAAGTTGATACTTTCATCCACCAAAAATTGGGGAGGGGCGGAGCGGAGTTTTCTGTAACATTTTGTTTCATTCAGAGCCTGATTAAGGGGGAAGCACACATTACTTACACCGTTATTTTTTAACAAATACTTTCCTCCTATAATAAACAGAAAATTCTCATTAAAAATTATTTTAAAAGAATTCTGGTGTCTAATAACGGTGAGTAAATTGGATTGTTTTACACCGTTTATTTTTTATAAAAAATATTTCCTCGTCAAAGCGTGGAATTTCTATGACATGAAGTAAAAAATAATTGTAAAAATATTCCGGTGAGAGCGGAGATAATGTGTGCTCCCCCCTTAATCAGGCTCTGGTTTCATTAAATTATATTTTACTATGATCAAAGAAAATTTTTAGAATACGTGATTAATAATTAAATTTGCAAAATCTACAGCAACGTGAATGGCCTATTTGTCGGTAACTCCCGGCATTGGGGAGGGGGGGGGGCATGCAACTGACTATTCATATTAGCACATCTTACATACTTGCCAACCATCTCATTAATAACCGTACAATTGTTAACGCCCCCTGGAAAAACGCCCCTTTTCTCACACCACTATATTTTTAGAGTAATTCTCTCCAAATGTTGTTACGATTAAATAAGACTAAAATTACTCTAAAAACTTATTGGTGTGAAAAAAAAGGCGGGTACTAAAAATTATACGGTTCATATTGAGATGGTTGCCAAGTATGCATCTTATTCCCATGACATGCTCACAGGATCGCAGTACATCTCAGGGACAGATTGAGGATGTCCTGCGGAAAAGATGTGCTGTTACCGAAACTTTGCAATGTTCCTGTCGGAAACTTGAGAATGTAGAAAAATCCACTTATGCAAACAGTTTTATATTCTATATTAGTGCTCAGTCAGTGTTGATAATATTTTATTCAATTTTTAATCAGAGCGTAAATAATCAGTACGAATATTTCATAACTATAGTGCATCGTACTATAAAAATTTGATTATGGCATCGGCATGCAGTGTTTTATACAAACAAGAATGATTCTTAATTAGTCCACTGAAACATCTTTATTTCGGATAAGTCGTGGGCCATGAAAGGCAAGGATATCGTCCGATGAGTCCACGAACTCTTTTAATATCGAAAATAGTGTGAACTTTAACAAGTAAAATCAAAAATGTGTTCCGGTTGTTTGTGTTTAGACTTTTTGTTGGCAAAATCATCGATCTAGACTTGTTTATAAATCTCCGAGGGCTTATAAAAATATGACTAAACTTAATTTTTATGCAAGAACTGACCGCACTTAACTTACAATTGCGCTGAGGTTTCAAAAATTATCTCTATAGTTTCTGCATTTTTTGATTCTCGAATCATAATGTACTCTTCCGTGAAATAAAGTTTAAAGGGGAAATTACGAATTATTAGCGATTTATAATTTTTCAAAAAGGGTTTTTCGTTAATGATAAAATTAGAATCACTCAAAGCAGAAAGAAGCTAAGGGTATGAAAAGATGAGAAATAACTCAGGGATTCTGAACTGATCATTTTAATTAAATTATTCCAATTGGTTAAAAAGTTATCAAATTAAAATACAAACTTGGTAAAAGATAAGAGGCACATCGAACTGCTAAAAAATTGTCCACCTACAGTAGCGCTGAGGCCGACTGCCTGCAGTGGTTGAGAGACGAAATGCAGTCCGCGGTAGCGAGATAGGTTAGAAAAATTGTAAAGTCCGAAATAATATGTAATCGCCCGAAAAGATATTTTAAGCGATTTTAAGGAAATTTTTTTTAGTTTTTATACATAAAGAAATATAAAAATTCAGTTTATTTATTTATTATTTATTTATTTAAGTATAGTGACCGGCGATGCCTTCTAGTATGAAATACAGTCCGAAGCAAAATTAACCCTCTCAGCGTTTGCCTCAATGTCACGTTTCTACTTCAAAAATAATCTTATTGTTAGGAGGAAGCTACCTTGAAAATCCCCTGGTATGTCCGTTGAAGTTACACCAAAAATTTTCGAACATTTTCCCCCCACAACTGGGGGTGTGTCCGTTCGAACAAAAGCTCTTTGTGACCGAAGATATTTCCAAACTGGGATCAGGAAGAGAATGTACATGTAGAAGAAACTGGATTGATATTTCAAAAACCTTTTGGAAATATAGCAACAGACTTTATCATTTCTATGCAAGAAACATGAGTTCAGAAAAATTAAAGCTGTAATTTAAAATAACTTTAGCAGCGCAAAATTTATTCTGCATTGTATTTCCAATTCATTAATTTAAATTTCCATAACTTTTATTATCAGAAATCATAAATGATTAATTAATTATATGCAGCACAAACTATAAACACTTTGAACGTAATATTTACTAATTTTATAGATATTTTAAATTAAAATGGTATGCAAAAATGAATTGTAAAACTTTCTTATTTATACAAATACCATAACAATAATAATAATAATTTATAAATGTTTTAAATTATTTTTTTATTTTATTTATTTTTTTTATTTATTATTATTATTATTATTATTATTATTTTTTTTTTTTTTTTTATTTTTTTATTTTTTTTTTTGAATCAATGAATTAATTTATATGATATTTTACAGCTATCTTTATTCTCTTTAATTGCACTTTCTTTTAAAATTATAATAAAAATAAAAATGCTGTTGATATAAGGAACAGAAATAAACGTATATATTTCGATTTTATTTCTCAAAATTGTAACTATGTTAATCTACATTAATTAGTAAAGTTAATTTCAATGACAGCTTAATTTGGTTAATCAATAAATATATAATAAATAATGAAATATAATAAAATTAGCAAAATTATTAAGTAAAAAAAAAAACATGTTTTTTTTTTTTTTTTTTTTTTTTTTTTTTTTACTAATAACCAATTTACAAAGAAAATTTATTCCATTATATGAATTATTTCTTAACTATAATAACACAGCGACATACGTGATCAGACGCAGAAAGGAGCTCTCAAAAGTTCAACTACAACAAAAATAATAGTAAGGAAATGATAAAGAATTTCCTTAAAATAAATCGAAACATGAACACTTCAGTTAAATTACTAAGGGAAAAAAAAAATAAAAAAAAAAAATAATAAATAGCTGTTTGGGAAAAGTATTAGACTATATTTCAACACAACTTTATTTGTTTGAAATTCATATTCCTTCATAAAACTAACTTATGGTGTGAAACTTTTTGAGTATATAGAAAATGATTATATTATGATTTGTTAAATTCACGTTTATATTTATGAATTTCCGTAATTAATGCATTCTGCATATCATTTTGTATATTATATATTTGTAAAAAAATATATATGATAAATTGGAAACTTTTATAAAGGATATTATAGAATCAAATGAGCTATGTTTAGCACATCACTAAACGCTGAAAATCGTAGTAAAAACAATTTTTTATTTTTTATTGATTAATTTTTTTAACTATTAATAGCAAGTACTTCAAATTTTTATGACTTCACTTTCTCATCGCAAATAATACATATATTTTTTTATATTTTAATTACATTTAATTTTTTTTTTTTTTTTTTTTTTTTTTAACATGTCAAACCTATTTTTCCAAAAAATAAATAAATAAATAAATAAAATTTGGAGGATTGTCTAATGAAATAGAAAATAAGCTAATGACATTTTTTATTTTTCAGTGAGTATAACAGAATTCAAAAGAACATTCTTTCATGTCACCTTTTCTGAAATCTTTTTCCAAAAATCTCATGTCTTTATAGAAAAAAAAATATATATATATTAATTTTTTTGTCGTAAAAGCAAGCATAATTACAAGTGTTTTTATGCCTTTGCAATAAAATTTAGTTGAAAGATTTGAAAAAAAAAAAAAAAATCGGAAGAAAGTAATAAGCCGGCTTAATGCGCGCATTTTGTCATTTTATTCTCGAAAAACGTTTGTTTATTATAATTATTTAAATTAATTCAATTATCTATTTAAAAAAAACAAAACAAAACAAAACAAAAAAAAAAAAAACAGATATACCTGCAAGTTTTATACGTTTACGATTAAAAATGATTTCAGAAATAAATCAGGAAAGAAGAAAAAAAGAAAAGAAAAAAAAACTCTGACATTTAGTCTTGGCTAAAGAAAAATTGGCCATTTTGTACTATATTTAGTTTTTTCATATTTTGCTCTGACTTTGTAATTGCAAGAAATTTAGTTAATATCTGTCAAATGATTAAAAGAAATGAAAGAAAAAAGAGTATGCGATTAAAACTTAAGCTTTTGATTCTTACCGCAGTAATTCACAGTACACAGTTTGTTATCTTTCTATTCAATACCTTTTAAAGCTCTGCAATGCATTTAGTTTAAATAATTCCTTCTGAAACAAATATTGGGTTACTCTGATTTTACAGGTATCATTAAGAATATATATATATATATATATATATATATATTTTTTTTTTTTTTTTCAGAATTTTTATTCAAATTTGACAAAACATTTTTTTTTTTTTTTTTTTAATTGGCTGTCTTTACATTTACAGTGCAATGTGCAAAATGTTTTTACCCAGTATAATACTCCTAATCCATTTTTAAAGTGATATCACTAACAAAGTTGGTTATGTTTCTTTGTCTAATCCGATTTGTGTACGATATCAGAGGGGTGGCATTTTCACAAATTTGTAATCCTCTCAAAATCTATCTACATCCAAATCACTTTTGCTTTTTTTTTTTTTTTTTCGTAGTACTATTTCTTTCAGACAATGACTATGAGTTGTCACCATATATTCTATTACACCTTCAATGAACGTGCAGATATTTTTGTTTTATTTAAAATACATAAAATTAAAAAATCGCCATCGTATCTGTTCGAATTACTAGATTTTATCAAAAATTCGAACACTTATTAATCAGGACCAAATATAGTTAATGCTGTATTTTTTTATTGAATCGGATATTGATTCGTAAGATATTAAATAAAAAGCACGTTATAACTTTAAAATCAAAAGAAAAAAATAGGGATTTCAAACATAAATAAATGAAGAAGTAAAAATATTTATTTTTATGTCGAGAAAAGCAAAAAGGAGGGGGGAGGGGGGGAACCTGCAAGCATATTTCCTTTTAAAATAATTAAAATAAAATTGAGAAGAATCGTGCCAAAAGAACTGAGACAGTATAGAATGGTACACATGCATTATTATTATTATTATTATTATTATTATTATTATCTATATACTAGCAGGCTACGCCCGCTTCGCTGGTCACTATTTTTAAATGAATCACAATAATTAATGAATTCTCAAAATTGCATTAATTTTTATCATGTGATAAAAAAAAGAGAAAAAAAATTTCTGATCGGGAAATATGTCGTACCGGGTCCCCACTGCCTTCGACAGCGTAGACCCGGTACGACATAGTCTTAAATTTAATAAAAGAAATGGAAATTTCTGAAAATAAACAAATTTTATGAGAGAAATATGTCTATTTAAACATTTTAAAACTATAAAAACTATATATCGAAAAAATCTCTGATTCATGAGTAAAAATATTTATATAATTAACATTTTTTAACTATGGAAAAGAATTTAAAGTTTCTAAAATATTTATGGCAACTTTTAATAAATTAAAATAAATACAAAAGGCTTCACTTTTATAAAAGAAATGGAAACTTCTGAAGATAAATATGACTATTTAAAATTTTTTAAAACTATAAAAACTATATATATCGAAAGATTCTCTGATTGATACGTCAAAAGTCAAAACTAAATAAATATATACATATATATTTCTTTTCAGAAAAATAAAAAAAAATGTATGTTTTAAATAAAAATTTAAACAAATAAATTAAAAAAAAAAAAAAATAGGTATGAAAAATTGTGCTAAAAATAGGGAAGAGCTGCAGTATAAAATATTCGGCGAAATTTGAAATTTGACACCGAAGTAGCTCGAAATTTCTTCGTCTAACTTACTCAGTTACCATAGCAATTTAAATCACCGCCAAAATTACTACAAAAATGTATAAGCCGTCAAGAGGTTCCTATATTAAAGCTATACCAAAGAAATTTTAAGAAATGAATATAATAATCGGTGCTAGTGAATGAAACCCAGTTACTGTGTGCCTTTACATGTAAGAATAGTGAAAATAAATCTTGTCGTACAAAACTAAATTTTGTTTTGTGCAGAATTTTATTTTTGAATAATTACAGTACAGAAAACACTCATAAAAATCATTCCCCCCCCCTCCCTGAATTTTATTGTATCGAAGTGATTATTTCTCATTGTGATTGTTTAGAAAAATGCACGTTAACCTTAGGACGGAAGACTCTATTAACTTCAATCTGGAGTTTTTGTAGATCAGCTTTGTGTAACACCAAAATAAATTAGAAATATCAGTCCTATCGTTACGAATTTGGTACAAAATGAACGAAGCTATTTTTCTTAGTCCAGGTGTGCAAACAGTTTCTCGACACGACAACTAGATTTTTGTTTTAAATTAACAAAAGTATGAAATTTAGGTGATAACACCTCATTTTAATTCATTTCTGTCATTTTAAAAAGTACGTGGCCCAGTTTAACAGTCAAAAAATGAGATAAAAATTCAAATAAAAAAAAAAAAAAATTAAAATTTACTGATTAAAATTAACAATCCTCCGTATATAACTAAATTCTGTCTTTGACAGAATTCTTAATTTTTAATTTTTTTTATCTCATTTTTTGACCGTAAAACTGAGCGAAGTATTTTTTAAAATGACTGAAATGAATTAAAATTAAGTGTTGCCACCTAAATTTCACACTTTATATAATTTTTAAAAATCTAACTATCGTGTCGAAAAACTATTTGCACTCCTGGATTAAAAAAAATCTCTTCTTTCATTTGATACCTAATTTGTAACGATAGGACTGATATTTCTAACTTATTTTAGTGTTACACAAAACTGCTCTACAAAAGCTGGTGACAACGTTTTTACTCAGATTGAAAGTAATAGTCCTTCTAGTCCTTAAAAAAAAAATTCTCTGTCTTATGATTTTTGAATTTTTACTTCCGTTACCCGACTACAGTAGGTTATGGAAGCATTGTATTCGGTCCAAAAAATTCGATATCGAGATTTCACCTGATTTACATCTTTTAATGTCTCTTGAGTCAAAAAAGTGGTTTTTGGCAATTAGTCAGTGTGTGTGTGTGTGTGGGGGGGGAATCTTCTATCATATCTCCGAAACTAATAAAGATACAGCTACGAAACTTCAGAATTAAGACAGAAATGGTGTACTGATGAATTTTCCAAATTTTGGTGAAAATTGGAAAACCGAAAGTGAGGTCGTAAGTTCGTATCTCAAAAACGGATCTAACCATTTTCTTCAAAGTTGCTACATAAACACTCTACTGGATGTCCTTTCAAATCATGTAGTTGGTTAGTTCAGGAAAATCGACAGGCGTCCTGTATAAATAGCTGAATTTCAGGTACTGCGAGTGGATTCCTTTCAAAACGGCTGCATGGATTTTTTTCAAATTTTCAATATTAATCCTCTTTTAAATGTAATTGTTGTCATCCGGTCAACAAGTTTTGGTAAAAATCGGTGTCTCAAAAACGGCTGTAACGATTTTCTTGAAAACTGTTGCATAAACCCATTTTAGATATCCATTCTCATGCTTTACGTGGTTATTAAAAGAAATTTAATAGTCATCGTGATCACATAAACCAGTTTTAGATCTCGGAAATTGGTTAAAATAAAAAAAAACCTGTAGCAATATTTTTTTTCTTCATTGCTATGTAAACTCTATTTTATGCAGAAACTCTATTTACAGAAAGCATGCAGATAGCTCGACCTGCGGCTTATTTCTGTCGAGCTATCTGCATGATAGACCAGATGTTTCTGCCTAAAGGTTGTCTGAGTCAGTAATGCCGACCGGTTGTCGGCCTGGATAGCTCAATTGGTAGAGCCTTAACCTTGTAAGTCAAAGATCCGGGGTTCGACTCCCGGTCCAGGCATTATTTTCACTCAGTCGGAAAAATAAATTTCAATAAATATGATTTTCTTCGAAATCAATTGATTGTGTGATTTTAATATATTGTATTTCTTTCTCCCATTATTTAATGGTGTTTTCCATTACCTGCGGCTTATTTCTGTCAAGCTATCTGCATGATAGACCAGATGTTTCTGCCTAAAGGTTGTCTGAGTGAGTAATGCCGACCAGTTGTCGGCCTGGATAGCTCAATTAGTAGAGCCTTAACCTTGGAAGTCAAAGATCCGGGGGTTCGACTCCCGGTCCAGGCATTATTTTTCACTCAGTCGCAAAAATAAATTTCAATAAATATGAATAAATATGATTTTCTTCCCAATCAATTGATTGTGTGATTTTAATATATTGTAATGTTTATAGAGTCCAACGAGCTATTTTTGGCCCTTTATTCAAAGTATTTTTAATCTTTCACGTGTGAAATTTGAAGATTTCATAGTATTCTAGAAAACCAAATAACGCTTTTCTATATATTTTTTAAATAATAGCATAGGTCTTTTATAAAAAAATATTAAAAAATCACTTTGTGCATGTTTTTGTACTATGATTTTCTTTCTTTCTTTTTTTTTTTTTTTTTTTCTGAAACTATTTCTAAACAACCTTGAATTATTTATAGCAAATGTATTATGATTTGTAGATACTGAAATGTTTTCATTTTACTTGAGATTTTGGAGAAAAAAACAATAATAATAATAATAAAAATAAATTTTGAAAATTTTGTAAAATTTTATTATTCAAATGTAAAAGTATTTTTTTTTATAAATTGTTAACGCATTTGTATTGTAATATTCAAATAGATTCATAGTATATTTGAACTAGAATAACAAAAAAAAAAAAAAAAAAAAAGAAGAAGAAGAATTAGCGAAGCTCGAGCATTTAAAATAATTAAAGATATTACAATTTTAAAATTTACTTTTTTGCTTTTGATAAATCGAAGACATTTTATTATACTTATTACTATTACATTTTAACTCTAACGGTTGCTTAATCCCTTCGAAGGTAATTCGTTCATTCTGTATATCAAATGCTATTGCTCAGAATTATTTATGATAGTTGAATAAAGGTGTTACTAAATTTGGCGACAATGTTTACAGCACTTAGGAGCGTCTGGGCTGGCAAAGGGTTAAATTTAGAAAAGCAGATTTTAATCTAAGTTACAAAGTAATAAATGTTTGCCATGTAGGATTAAATCATTTTATGTTTCGAAAAAAAGAAAAAAAAAAAAAGTGATAATTTATTCGTCACATTTCTTACATCTCACAATCAAATTATAATTTATTTATTTATTTATTTATTATTATTATTTAATTCATATTCACATTTAGCAATGATTACTATTCAATTTAATTATTTTTATTTATTTAATTGTATTTATAGAAATAATATTGTTATATAGTGAAAATAATTAAACTTATTATTTTAATTATAAATGTAATTAAAATTTATTTTTATTTATACATTTATAATACAATTAATAGCAGTATAATTGTAATTTTTTGCACATGCAATTTTATTATCAGAAAGCAAAATCTAGAAAAAACGTGTAATCATGTCTCACTAATACATAGTGCCAATACTAAAATGTTTAATAGAAGCTGGTATATAGTTATCTGTAAAATTACACTTCTTGAATAAAAGCAGAGCTACTTGTTGTTCCATAAAAAACCAAATTGAAATGTCCGCATAAGATACTGACGGTAGTGGGGACCTTGGCAACGCAGTACAGGCGATGAACACTGTCGAATGTAGCGAATACCTGAAGCAAAATTTATTTTTGTATTTTATTTTATTTTATTTTATTTTTAGTACGATAAGACTATTTGTTTCAGACACCGATTTTGTGCTGTCGCCTTTTATTTTATTACACCTTGATATGTATATTAAGATTTAGATAATATTTAATTTAGAAAATAAAAAGTGCGCATGTAGATTGAAATTAAAAAGTACTGGATATTTTAATTTCAATTTATAGAGATGTCAACGATATTGAAAAAAACTATTTTGGCCATTTTCTTTCGTTTAATAAACAGAATGAAAAACGGATAATATTTTATCTGGAGATATTTTGTCTATTTAGACCAATAATTCCCCCCTCTCCTCTGGCATTAAGTTAAAAAAAATAAGGAAATAAAATTGAAAAAATTCTGCTAAAGCAATGGAGCAGCTTGAACCTCTTGGCAAAATTTGAAATTTATCACCAAAACAGCTCGGTCGCTTCTCACCAAGATGTTTACTTACGTAATTGCGATACCCATTTTAGTTTATCGTCAAAATGAAAACAAAAATATAAAAACTGCCAAGGGGCTCCTGTGCTAAAGCTGTACTAAATTAATTTTAAGAAATGAATATAGTAACCGTTGCTAGGGAATGAAAGAGTTCCTGCATGTCTTTATATGAAAAATGTGACTAAAATAAGTTTTTCTAGATTAGAAACACATCTGACTTATCCTCTTTTTATCGAAGATTACTTTTCATTGCTAACCTTCACTTCGTCCGTGAGAAAATATGGCAGAAACGTGATTTTCTTAGAAACTACTTGAACGATTTTGATAAAAATTCAGATTTAGGGATATTTTGAGTTTACAATTTAATCTGAATTGTGCTCTTCTTCAGTAAAATTAGCGTTCACGGGAAACCCGCGTTTTGTCAGGGGAAAAAAAAAGTAGCTAAGACTGCGTTTTCTTCGAAAATACTTGAAAGATTAGAAAAAAAAAAAAAAAAAAGAGTTTATGTGTTTTTTCGACGATATTTTGATATTAAATATTTTGATCTTCAGGAATTATCGTGCACTGGTAATTCGCACTAAATCCGGAAAAAATATGACAGAAATTTGGTTTTGTTGGAAATCGCTAGAACAATTTAAATAAATATATATATATAATATATAGATAGTGTTAGAGATTTTTTTGAGACGTAAAATATATCTGATTATTAGGTAACAGATTTAAATATTAGTAAACGCAAAACCTAGAAAAATATTTTCTAGGAAATATATATATATATATATATATATATATATATATTGGGGGGGGAGAGGGGGTTGGGGGTTTTATTTCATTTTATTCATTGATAATTTATTCCTATATTTAAGTTTTGCATTTCCTTTTGTAGCAATTCTGCGCATTGGCTTGCAATTCTCTTTTTTTGTTTTTCTTATCTGTAAACTCATAAATTCGTTAAAATAGTTTCCTTTATATATATAAATATACACTTCCGAAAACGAATCATTGTATTACACTATGAATAATTTTTACAATCAAACCAAGTAAACTGTAATTTAGGTACTGAATATAAAAAGAGAAAAACTTGTTTCAGGATATTAAAATGCTTTACATTAATATTTAATTAAAACACTGTTTTATGCAGAATATTCGGTTAGTTCATAAATAATAAGAATAATAACAATAATAATAAAGCTGCTGATTTAACAAATAATTGTCATTATTTTATTCTAACAATAATGTCTTTTATTATTAATTTTAAGATTCCTATGAAAAAGAATCGTCATCTAAAAGATATAATTTAAATTCAAAAAATAAAAAGTTTTTATGCGAAGATCTGTTTAGCCAAGCAGTATTTTAACTGATTTTACAAATTAACAACAGCTCTTCTTGAACATTTTTCACTATTCTATTCTTTTGTTATCAACCCTCTCTTTCAACAAAGAAGCATATCAACTGTCAGCTTACCTTATCGTCATTGTCCGCCCCTTGTCAGTCCGTGTTGGTAAAAGGGGGAAGGGTCAGTTACAAGTTTCCGTCTCTAACGAATTTGGAGTAGTTATTTAGAGTTACAAGAATCAGGTTCGCACGATTTAGAGAGAGATTTCTTACATTACAAGAATCAGTCTCAAACCGTTTCGAGGGAGTTTGTTCGTGTTACAAAATTCCGGTTCAAACGCTGAGAGGGTTAAAGCACACATCCACACATTTCTTATATATATATATATATTTTAGCTTGGTCGCTAATTTTTATCACCAACTTACTTTTTTATGAATAATTTAAGACTAAGATCATGACTCGACAAATATTTATTTAACAAAACAGCATCAGGTGCCCATCTTTTAAGTAGGAATTATTGCTAGTGCTTCAATAATTTTGCTGCCGACTGTAATGTATTTACTCTAATTTTATATAAAATGCATAAAATATTGAACTATAATTTGGAATTCATCGTGTTTCTTGTTTTCTTTTTCTTCTTTCTTCAGGGAAAGGTAACGGCAAACTCTGGGAATTCATCCGTGATCTCCTGCTGGATCCGGCCACAAACCCGAGCCTGATTCGATGGGAGCGGCCGGAAGATGGCATCTTCAAGTTCGTACAATCAGACAGGGTGGCCAAAATGTGGGGCGACCGTAAACAGAACCCCCGAATGACCTACGAGAAGCTTAGTCGAGCCATGCGGTAAGTTGTACTCATGGGAATTTTCTTTTTCAGTTACTGTTTTGCCCTGTATTGATATAGTAATACTCATTTTCATACATCGTCGCTCTCATGACAAATAGGCGTGACTTAAGTTACTAAGTTTTCAGATACAAACCGTAAATCCATTATAACTAAGTAACCAATGGGAATTGAGTTACGACATTTTGATATGCAATAGGTACCAATTTGGGACTTTCAAAAAACGGCTTTACTCAAAATTGATATATATATATATATATATTTTATTTACTTAAAATCTTACTTTAATTGTATTACTCAAAATCGCGAATTTTTGAGTTACGTTTCTTTATCATGAGAGCAACGATATAATGGTATATGAAAAATGTAAATGAATAAAATTACAAGCATAATACATTTCATTTAACCTTCTAAAATTCACCAACCAGAAAAGTAATAGAAAGCTGCAAACACCACCAACAACCGTCCAAGTCTAAAGGGACTCATTCAGTTTTTCTAGGAATCCCTGTATATACTAAAGCCAGGATTACTGAAAACTTATAAAGGGAAACCAGGCCACAGTACTTGGGTTACTTACCTGAGGTGTACGTGGAGACCAGCTGCAACAAAAATACAATTTAAACACGTGCTACAGGATGGGTTAGTAGAAGAAATGTTTAGAAGGGGGCCTGCTAGTTTTATCCCAGAGGCGCATAGTGAACCTCCTCATTACATATAAACCAAAGAGATTTAAAAAAAAATCTAAATATTTAAGGAAAGAAATCCATCCTATTTAAATTCAAATGTATAGATGGACCACGTTCCTTGCGATGATGTAAGCCTCTACGACTGTGCTGATGTAGCGAGTTCAATGTAAAAATAGGGGTGATAGCCCATTTGGTTGACAGAAAATGTAAGAGAACGCGAAATGACCGGTTGTTGATAAAAACAGCAATTTTTGTCTAATTTGGCACCCGTTCAAGCCTTTAGAATCGTCCTTAATACTAGGCGCGGGAAACTGCTGCATTATACTAATGATGCTGCACTGTACTAAATATGATCTAAATCACTCTAATTACATATCAAAACAACTTTAAAATGTGGAGATTTTGTACAATTTTAGTTATTACATTATCTCATTTTAACAAATTTCAAAATACAAAAAAATGACCGTAGAGCAGCGACACACCAAACCCAAACTCAGTCTTTTTTTTTCCTTCTCTCCTTTCGAAAGCCGCCATTGTAGAATAGGATGGGTGTAGGTTATCTTAATCTAACGGATTGAAACTGAACCAATTATCATTATTATCTGTAATCAACAACATTATATACATAAGAATCAATTAATATGCAATATGAGTTTTATCTAGATATCTCAGTTAAATTCTTAATAAATTTTTACTATACCACTACGTATTCTAAAAATGCAAAGATAGGCCATTGGTTCGACAAAAAGATGTTCTGCTCTCAAAGTTGGTAATCGAGGGTAGGGGGAGGGTTTGAATCCAAATTACGCTCGTTCACCTAACCTTTCGGAGTTTTCCGTATTTTTCTCCGAAACTCGTGAATTGCGAAGTAGAGCTCCTTGGTAAAACCTTCACGGAGGTTACACCACCAAAGCCTAAGACATTAACGTAGTTTGTTGACCGTAACCCCAACCCCAAAATCATTAATAAAATAAATTCTCCCTGTTGGGCTGTAGTGCACAATACGGTGTAAAAAAATAAATGAAAATTTCACAAATTTTAAGGCTGCGTCGTTATTATCGAAACAGATTCATATTTCCATCTTTCATGTGAGTGAAATTTTCCTGTCAGATGTCGATCTAATAGCTCAATTGATAGAGCGCTGATTTGTTATACGAAAAGATCCAGGACACGCGCTCGTCGACCAAATCGTTCGGAGGTTTTTGTTTTCTTCTAAATTCGCGTGAATACGATTTAGGAACCCCTAGAAAGACTCCTGTGGGGGCACACCACTCAGACCTAGGATCCTCGCTTTGTTATTTGACCTTAACACCTACACCAACACTATCGACTGAAGAAATCAATGACAGAATGAATGGTGACTTTAATGTAAATTTAAAAATTTGAGGAGGAGAGCTGAGCTGACCAGTAACAATGGAATATTATCATTGGGAAGCATGTAACAACATTAATACCTAATGTCATTAACAAAGTTAAAAAAAAAAAAAAAAAAGATAGAAAACTCTTCCAAATTTTAGTAATATAAATAAATTTATAACGCCAGATATAGTAATGTTTTATATTAAGTTTTTACAGTAATTTTATATTATGTTACTGCTGGAGCATTTAAAATTATGAAAACTTTCTCGGTTTTCCAATTTTGTTAATGATATCATGTTTGAAACATGGTTACAACATTCATAAATTGCAACAGGCTTTGTTATTACACTCTATAACAAAAAAATCGATGCACCAAGAAGGAGCTATCAGACTGAGATAAGAATTGGTGGTTATGAAGAGCAAGAGCATAAATATAAAAACAAGCAATTAACGTTTCAAAACAATTAAATAATTTATTTCAGAGTTTTATCGTTACAAAGAGAAGAAGTTAATAAGGCGTTGGTCCTTCTCTAGCCCGGATGTAAACTGTCACCTGGCGTAACACAGATTGATAAAGTTCTCACATGATGTCCTGCAGAAATCCTTGCCAAATTGTCTCCAACTATCAAGCCAAATAAACAAGATTCCAGGATAGCTGTAATCACCTTCCTATTACATCCCATTACTACCCATGAGAGAAAATCGAGCGACCTAGATGTCTAATAAGTTTGGAAAAGCTTGAAGACAATTCGTAGCATCACGTGCCGTATGTGTCCAGGCATTGTCTTGTTGTAAAGTAAGTCCAGGGTACTGAAAAAGGAGCGGTAATGAAAAAGGTCATAGAATATAGCCTACATACCTCTGTGCTGTAAATTTGTTAGAAATTACAACCAAAGTGGTACAACTGTCAAAGGAAATAAATGGTTCCCCAGACCATAACGCACTGTTGTTGGCAAGTGTGACGTTCGATAGTAAGAAAAGGAACCCATCCCTGCCTTGGACGTCTCCAGACATTTCTGCGGTTGTCGTCAGGATACAATTGGAAACGGGGATTCATCACTAAAGACTACATGTCCGCAGTCAGCGTTGTTCCACGCTGATCGAGCTAGGCACAACGTTAATTATACTTGACGGCGCGGCGTACGGGCGCGAGAGGTAATCCGCGTAACGGTCGGCGAGAGTGCAAATTTCTCTCTCTCAGTCGTCTGTCAAGAATCATGTTGTACAGATGCCTGCGGTTAAACGTTGGATACTTGATTATGACGAATCCAGTGCTGTAACAACAGCTGTTCTGACAATCGCTGGTTTTGTTGTGACCCTTGGTCGACTGCTGCGGCAATGACACTAATATATCTGCCGTTGTTAATCCACTCTTGCCAGCATCGCTTAATCACCGCACCGCGATGTCCAGCGATTGTTCGATTTGTTCAACCAGTCCGATAACATTCGTCTTTCAAACTGTGTCATTTGTCATATGCTCGTAATGAGCACAAATCTCTCGGCAAGACATTGTTACAGTCCACGACAATAAACACAGTCATGATGCAACAGAAATTTTGACCATCAGATGGAGAATCGCACTTTATATACCTCTACTGAATGCGCGATTCCGATGCGCTTGAGCTCCCGCTATTCATTCGTTGGACAACAAAACTTAATCCTTTGCAAGTTTGGTCAAAATGTCTTTGCATACGCAAATTCACTGCAATCGAACAATTCCTTCTTGGTGCGTCAACTTTTTTGTTATAAAGTGTATTTAGCTATAATATATTTCTTATTTGTATTATCGATAAGGATTTAAATCGTCATTTTGTAACAAAGGTGTTAAAACCAGTAACGCAATCTATAATTTTAAGGTAAGTATAGCAATAAGGTAAGTAAAACTGAACTTATAAGAGCATTCGATGTTAAAAAATATATACATGAGACATCCTCACACCTTTTATTCAGAAACATGTTTGCTAAAAATTAAAAGCGTGCATCATAATAGAAAGAGAAAAGAAAACAGCTGATAAAAATTCTTACAAAGATTTACCCAGTGTCTTAAAATATCATATAATTTTGTTACTGGAACAGCCGAATTCCTTTTCTGCACAAGTGATAAGTATGTATTTCTATTTTTCCCCTTTATATTCTCACAGCTCTAACTTTAATATATATTGGTGGAACCTATTGTTTTCTTTCTCCTAGCACTTACTATAACAATGGATATTTGGAACCTGTGCCAAAGATGGACGGACTACCCAAAAAACTCATCTACAAATTTGGTCCCAGAGCCACAGGCTGGCCGAGAAAAAGCAAACTGTGAAATCGCACCTAAACTGGAGCTTTCTAACTTCTTTTATTTTTTGGTGATTGGTTTCTTTCTAATACACCTTTTCCTACTCCTACTAATGCAATGCAGTGAAACCTCCCTAAAAGCCACCGCTATTTAAGAGCCACCCCCTTTAGGGTCATCTTTTCATGATTCCAAATTTTCCCCCTAGGTTTTTATACTAATTTACGTCCATTTAAAAAAGCCCATGTACATTTGTATCCATTTCTCAGGGGGGTCACATTTTGCGAGAGTAGATTATTTGCTTCTTCTTTGATTTAGACTGCCCATTATTCGCCATATAACTGAGGTTACTCTTAACACATGTAATAATAATTTATGTGTAGAGAAAAGAATTAATAATACTTTCATTCCTGAATGTGAGCACTTAATGATCCGACATAAAACTGGAGTTGCTCTTAACGCATGATTAATAATTTGTTTATAGAGAATAGAATCAATAATATTTCATATTTCTGAATATGCATACTTAGAGATCCGCCATATAACTTAGGTTACTTTTAACGCATGTAATAATAATTTGTGTGTAGAGAAAATAATTTAAAATTCTGAATGTACGTACTTAGAGACTCGACATGTATAACTGAGGTTACTCTTTACGCATGTAATAATAATTTATGTGTAGAGAAAAGAATCTATGACACTTCATAATTCTGAATCTGCGTACTTGGAAGTGAAGTCCAAACCTGTAAAAAGGAAATTTGTGTTATACTATTATTTCGCTAATAAATTTAAATGCAATGGCTACGAATGCCAAAGAAAAAGTATTAAATCTACCTAAGATTAAAAGTCAAAAGCTAAAATTAGTATTATTAACTGCCGAGAAATTTTGGTGAAATTTTTAGTGTAAAAGATCTCTTTTCTACTTAGAAATGATGATAAGAAAGCTGAATAATTTGTTTAACTGCATTTAAAAAAAAAAAAAAAATCTGGAAAAACGAAATTATTGGTAAAAACATTCAAAATTAAAAAAAAAAAAAAAAAAAAAAAAAAACTAATATTAATGATTATTAGGAAAAACAAAATACACAAATAATGTAAATATGAATAATTAAAACAATTTATTTTTGCCTGAAAGTCTGAATTTTCTGAGCAACCTCTATTAAAAAGCCACCTCTCTGAAGGGTGAAATTTCTATGTCATGGTGGGTGGCCGTCTTAGAGAGGTTTCACTGTATTCCCAAGTGTTTTTACGCCTTTGCCTCAGTGCAAAATATATAAGCATATGAAATCTTTTAAAAACAAAAAGGAAATATCATACTGTTCTCATAGGTTATAAAGCACTTTCCAACTATTCTTTATTCGATACAATGCTTAATATTCACTGTATTTAACGCAAAACAAAACTGCAATTTTCATCAATATTCATAATTTATCTGAAAGTTCTTGTGTGTCCTTGTAAACCTTTCATTAATAAATAAACATGATTTTGTATAATCTGTATTATGTACTCACTTAACATGAAAGAATGAAATTGATATGATTTAATTTTTAACTCATTTACTTAGAAGAAATGGAACCATTCACCTTAAATTGAATTCAGTGTTTGGAATAACTTAAAATAATACACTCGAACTTGAGTTATTTTTTTTTTATTACGGTCATTATGTAGAAATGAACACTGCGTTGAGAAATTAAAAAAATTGCCCCAATCGGAATTCGAACACGAATCGCCTGGACTGAAGATGAGCACTCTACCGCTACGCTTCTGAATCCCATCTCGATGCTAATTTTATTGTACTTTGTTTCCCATAAAGATATTAAAATAGGCTTAAAATGTTTCTTACAGACCGTCATGTATCCGAATTCTTTTGCGATTCTCAGTACACAAGCCAATGTACCATTATTAATAATAATATAGTGCACATGGGTAACACATGTCAGTTTAAAGGCATTCTAAAATATACATGGTGTTTAGTGATTTAAGTATAGGCCTATTGATTACACGAGGGTCTTGTGCCTGAATTGAGTGCACTTCATGGGGTGTCTTTCGAAGGGGTCCTAGCCCTTATTCACAAAAAATATTTACGGTAATGCCAGTATGAACAGACAGACAGAAAACGGAATTCATAAACAGGTTTTAACATATCTATATTGGTTAAGCTTCAAACTGTTTCTTCTAAACATTTTGAAAATAGATTTTCTATGTGTAATTTTACTTGCATCGTTATTGCTCCTACTAACGGCTAAGATATTCTGCTGTCGTAGCTGGCAGATGGGAGATGTTACATTCGACCCCCAAATTGCGTTTGATTGCTTAGCCGTTCTGTCTTTTCCGTGATATTTTCCGAAATTTTCATAAATTAGAGCTAAAATCCTTTCGAAAGATCTCCATGGAAATTTTCCCAAGACCTTCGTTCCTCGAATAAACTATCTGTCTGAATTCCTATACCTGATGTTTAAAATCAGATAAAACTAGAATAAGCTAAAATTATTGTATCACTCATAAACTTTTTGGTGTGAGTTGACTCATTTTTCTACTGAAGCAATTTATTCTGTTTCTTAAAAACACATAAATAAATAAAACAAATAAAAGATACCTATTTCATATTGAGACAGGAAAATTTCTCAACTAGACACCCTTGTACAATTAGCAAAAATGTGAATATTTTTAACAAACAGAGTGTTCTGTGTATTATTTGCTAATGGCCGTTTCGCCAACTAATAGACACAGAAATATATTTTGATTCCCCCCCCCCCCCCACAAGCTAAAAAAAAAGTTTTTATTTTATTTTATTTATTTTTGGTGAGGTATTCATGAAATTCAAATAAAAATTAAGCTTCGCAGCGCAGCGCCTTACCTCGACGCCGCATCGTTCACTAAAAAAAAAAAAAAAAAAATTAAGCTTGTAGTTTCCCATCAAATATTAATCTGTACTGAAATAATAAAAAAGTTTAAAGCGCAACATTCACTGGCACACGCTCATTTTTTACGCTAGTGCTATCCTGTCATGTTGGAAAATGCTTTCTAAACTATCGTAATGCATTATTTTTTATTTCTTTATTTTTCTATATGATAAGGATTTATGTAATAAAAATCGTTGTTTAAACTTTTCTCTGTTGTGCATTTTGAGTATTTACGTGTTTCATTTGAAAAGCAATTTCATGATTCGGTCCATTCATGAAGAAGGTATATTTAGAGAAGTTGATGTTTTCCCAGATAAGAAAAAAATAATCATTTTGTGGCTTAAAAAAAAAGAAAAACCTGATTTATTTTGCACTGGGGTTAACACTATATGATTTTAATTATTTCATTTTTGGTTGTGGTCTTGCATGTAAACTGTCCTTTGTCATTTGCATTAATACCCATTTGCACAAAATTAAAAAAAAAAAATTATATGCAAATAACTTCTTATAAACTTCACTTAAAAAAACTTTAATTATATTTAATTATAAAGACATTTTACCTTGAAAAGTTCTTGGAGGTACTTTAACGCTTTCAGACGGGCGCCCGGCCATCCTCCGAAGTACTGATGACGTGATTGGATTGATGCTGTTCTGTTTGTGTGAGTAAGTAACGCCTCCTTGCGTCCAAATTTCTTGTCGGTTCCACACAAATTATCACATTAAATCATACGCTACGAAACTACCGACCCTAGTAGCATTGATCCATCGTATTTTGCACGGCCTTTCACCGATTCCTCGAAATTTACTCGAGTAATAGCAAAGTTAAAAATTTCAAGCAGTATCTAAGATTGGTTTTCGATGAGAAAAAATTCATCGGAAATATATCTCGAACTGATAACAAATCACAGTGAAAAGTCGATGAAAATCACGTCTTCCTTGGAAGTCTAATCTGATTGCTTGAGAAGCCAAATTTCTTTTGCACGTTTCCGTCGATTTCGAAAAGCCGCCATCCGCCATTTTCAGTTAAATGCACATGAAGCTATTACGACTGTGCATCGAGAAGAGCGCGATATTCTTTAGAGTTTGTAAGTATTTAATTTATTTTTATTTAAATTCATTGGATTTCGATGATCGGATTCAGCTATTTCCGATGAGACATTTCCGATGAATTCTCGATGAGATTCATCGTTTTCTGGTGAGTTACCGATGATCGCCCGCTCACAAACTCGACGGATTTCGATGAGAGGCCGTTCAATAGCCGATTACATTTTGCTACTAGGGGAAATCCGATGAGCTCGAATGTAACGATGGGAAGCCAACAATAAATTTAGGCGCAAGGTGGCGTTACCTGCTCAAACTAACAGAACATTAATCCCAGCCAAGTCATCAGTATTTCTGAAGTTGGCTGGGCATCCAGCTGAAGTACCTTCCATAACTTCTTAAGATAAAATGTCTTTATAATCAAACGCAAATAACTTCATGCAAATATTTAATTTCATAAAAATTTAGTCTATATATCAAATCAACCAACTCAGATTTGTTTTTATTTATTTATTTATTATATATATATATATATATATATATATATATTGCAAAAATGTAATTTAATGTTTTTTTAAAAGTTGACTTTTTACTATATATAAATATGTTTCAGAAAAATAAATAAAATTTATAAAATTTAAAACATATCGAAAATAAGCATTTATAATTCAAACTAAGATAAAGAATAACAAGTAATATTTATTGGACAGATTAAGTTAGCATTTATTTAATATTTTTGTAGTAATCTTGTATAGCACCCACACGACTTTCTTTTACTCTGCATTTGAATACTATACCTAAACACATATTAACGATTAAGGTATTAAAAAAGCAAGTTTCGTATAAGAATACCTATTTTAAAAACAGTTAACACTTTCGCGACCGCATGTTTTTGTCCTTTTGATTGTATGCTCCGCCCATGGGCGTTATTCTTTCAAGCTACAAAATTTTATAACAGGATTTTCTGTATCCACATTTATATTACATTATGAATATACATAATAATTATACTCTTATTTCTAGTGAAAGTATTCGTATAAATAGTGTTTTGATTCTTGAAATATGAATATAAGGAATACCCTTAAGAAATATAGCAACATACAAATTGCAAAAGGTGGTTGATTGGGTTTTACGTCGCACTAGTGCTGCGCAATGGGCAATCAAATTGCAAAAGAAACACCCACCGGAGGAGTTACAGATTTCCGAATGACGTGAATCTACGTCAGCGGCCGCGAAAGTGCTAAATGTATTATTTTAGAAACAGTTTTATTTCATGTATATTTCTTCCCGATAGAATATAATACCTTCATTAAAATAATAATAATATTAATAATGTCTGTTATTAAATTTAAAAGTTTATTCTCAATTGAATTTCACTCACATCATTTCTAGAAATGTACCAATTTCAGCCAAATTTTTCAAATAGCAGCCTCATGTGATCTTTAAAATCTTAAACTTCAATTTCTGTAATTATTTGTCTTTAAGTTAGGCTGTTAACAGTTATATATATATAAATGAACCACTGAAAACTTAATTTTTGTATTCAGAGGACCACAAAACAGGAATTATATAAAAAATATCAGCGTTGCAATTTGGAATCGAAACTAGTGCTTAGTTCACTTTATTATACTAGTGCTTAGTTCACTATGTACTAGAGTTCAGTTTACTATATGGTTATAAGTAATTATCATTCTTAAGAGAAAAATGTATTCACTTAATTTTAAATAACCCTGTAGATAATCTATAAATTACGTACACATTACATAGTTTGTTTAAATTTAACACAGTATAAAAAACACATAACATAACTAGAAATTCACTTCCAGCTATTTCCAAATATTATAGTCATACTATATTCTAATTCTTTGGGTAGCCCTGTACACGAATGATAAATGATATTCATACTATATCCTATACGAACATGCTTTTAAAGAAATATATTCCACTCATATATGCTGTCAATAATTATAAAAATAGTAATAAAACCATACTTTTCAGCATATCACACTATTTAAAATATCTTTATATTCCAAAATATCTTTACATTCCGACGTTTCGGTTAATATTCAATTTTTAACCATTTTCAAGGAAATGATGTACATAAACTATAAACATAAATCAAATTAAGCCATTCATGGATTTACGAACACAATTCATAAAGAAATTAATACGTGATTACATAACTTATTTAAAAAAAAAAAAAAAAAAAAAAAACACTCTCTCTATATATTAAAATGAGTTAAAAACATCTAAAAAAATCTGGAGTGACACCACTCGACTTTCCGAACTTGAGTAATGAACAGTTTTGTAGATAAAGTAAAGAAAGAGGAGTTGTTAAACAAACAAAAGAGAGAAAACCATAATAGAGTGTTTGAGTATTTTTCTCCCAAAAGTACACGATGTTTTATTGAACGCTACTGAACTTTAAGCCCATAGATCATAATGATAAAGAATTTTTCGTTGTGTTCCTGTAAAACCTATTAATGCTAGATTCGCCAAAATGCTTATAGTTAGTGCAACAGTGATTTATAATATTCATATAAATTTTCAGCTCAATTGAATAAGGCGTTTAGATGCTATCACACTTTTAAAAATTTGGTCCCATAGGCCGTAATGATAAAGAATTTTTCTTTGTGTCCCTATAAAAAAACTGTAAGTGCTAAATTCACCAAAATCTGTGCAGTTGGTTCAACTGTGACCTATAACATGTGTACAAATTTTTTGTTCAATCGAATAAGGCGTTTAGACGCTATCGCACTTTTAAAAATTTGGCCCCGTAGGCCATAATGTTAAAGAATTTTTCCTGGTGTCCCTGTAAAAAAGCTATAAGTGCTAGATTCACCAAAATCAACGGGGATTGTACTATGGTGACTTACAATATACGTACCAACTTTCAGCTTATTCGAACAAAGCGATTAGGCGCTAGCGTGTTCACTCACAGACATACACACACACATACATGTAACGACAACGGGTTCCCATAATATTAAGTGGGTTGGTATTCCCGTAATGTGAATATCTTAGAAAGGTTGAGGAGTCCATCAAATTCACTAAAAATCCTTTATTAAATTCAAGATGCAGTCTTGGCCTGAAAGTTATACATCCTGAGCGTCATACGTCCCGTAACCACGCCCATGGTCGGCACTTCTCCGTAGCGGCGCCCCTCCGGGCCCGCGGGTTTCGTTAGCAAGTTTTTACATGATAAGAGTAATATTTAACGTAGATTTATTAGGCAAGTTAATATCGGAAAAAGCCACGATTTCTCGTGTGTTCCCGCTTAAATACCGTCTATTTCGGCGGGAATCTTTAGTCTTCCCCTGCTTAATCATTGGCTATTAACTTTATGATTGACAGTCCAGCTTAGGCCCTGATCCCCAGAATTAATTAACATGCATTACTTAACCACAATAAAAGGAAGATTGCACTTACTCAGCACTTTTATTCCAAAAGTTGTTCAATTTTTCTGACTTTCGCGTTATGAAGTCTTCTGCTGTGAAACAAAGGCGCACTTACGAATTATTAGCGATTTCTAGATTTTAAAATAGGGTTTTAATTATTTAAATTTAACTATTTTTTAGTGCGCCTTTAAACTCTGTGCGAAAAAAAAAGCACTTTTACAAAACATTATAAGTCAAATTTAAATAAAAATATTTTTATTCTGTATATTTTATTTAGATTATTGAAAGGTCCTTAAGGGAATGAACTACTCTCAAAACTATAACCATGTTATTTAATATTTTAGAGAAGATAACATTTTTACAACATGAAAAAATCATGAATATACATGGCAGTTCATAACTTCTATCGACAAAAGAACAAAAAATAATTTATCTAGATTCATTGTCGTAGTTCAATCCCTAAAACAACTCCTCTAGAGTATTTTGTCAATGTTTCATAACGTTTCAATGATAACTTTTGGAGTTAGGATGTTTTGGGATAAAGCAAAATGCTAAAAAATCTCATTTTGAGAAAAAGCAGAAAACAAATTTAAAAACAAGATTTTACCTATTAAACCAAAAATAATTTTAATAAGTTCCTGATTCATTTCAAAGCTTTTTATTTTCTTTTTTAAATTCATTTTATATTCAGTAACAAATTTTGATGCTTATATTGAGTAAAACATTTATGTAAACAAACATTTATGGGTCATTTCCGGTCACTTCCGGTTTCAAAAACTGGCGAGTGACTAATATTAAAATGCCTGTAACTCAAGTTCTAAGCAAAATAGAAACAAAATTCAAACTGATTTAGAAAGCTAAAATGTCAGGCTTTAATTACTAATCCAAAAATAGAAAATCGGAGTTTTGACCGAAAATTGCGTTTTAAAGGTAGGCAGGCACCTTAATATTGCGTATTATTTCAATTATTCGTTACATTTTTAAATTTCTATAAAAATCAGCTGCTTAATAAAATCACTTTGGCTCAAAACAAATGCGATTTTAATAAGCGGCGGGTACTGTATTTAAATTCAGTTTTCACATTCAGAAAATTCATGACCGTTGTTAACCCTCAGGCCGTCGCCAATTGCCCCTCTGCGCAGCACTAGTGCGACGTAAAATCCAACCATCCATCCATGACCGTTAACCAATCGTCGTTTTTATAAAATTGATTTTTTGAAACTTTTAATATTTTATTTTGAAGCTGGGAAATTTTACAACTTTGAAATAAATTTGCAAAATTAAGAAAAAAGAAACAAACTAATTTTTTGAAAACAACAGCTCATCCGGATAATCTGAAACGGAGGCAATCCAATACGGATTAAACCGAAAGTATACTGTACTTATTAGCCATACCTTCTATTTAAATTTATTCTATTAAATTTACAATTGGCTGAAAGTCTTGTGACGTAACTCATCAGGTACCTTTATGAAAATCAACCTATACTTTGTTCACTTTGATAATCAGTAAGTCATTCAGTGATGCCAGGTTGGGGATTTTTGAGGCTTCTGGGGACAATTTTGGGGATCAAATGTTTGTGGGGACTTTTTTGGGGAATTATAAAATTTTTGGGGACAAATCTGGGGAATTATTCAACTTTCTGTCAATGTTGGCAACGTAATGATTTATCCCTTCCAATAGCTTTATTGTTATTTGGGGATTTTTTTCAAAAATTGCATTCATTTGGGGAAAAATCTGAGCTTAAATCATAGAAGAATCTGCTGGATTTTTTTTTTTTTTTTTTTTTAATTTATTTTCCCTTTTAAGTAGAAATGAAGATGAAGATGAGGATTTTTTCGCAAAACACCCCTGATTTGGGGAAATTTGAAGACCTGTTTGGGGAAATAATTTTCGACCATCTGGCATCACTCAAAGTCATTTCATTATTATGTAGCTGTTAAATTAACTTGTTCCTGTCAAGTGTAACTTCTGATTTTGTGATATGTGTCTAATTAAATACACAAAAAATGAAAATTAGTCACCTTGTAGTTTCATAATAATTACTATTCTGAAGATACTATAATATTCGCATGTACATAATTAATACCAAAATAATGTTTTATTTTTAAGTAATGTGTCTCAATTTATTTGTTTTAAATTTCAGGTATTATTACAAGAGTCAAGTGCTGTTACCAGTGTTTGGAAGAAGATTGGTGTATAAATTCGGCCCTAATGCGACAGGGTGCAGGCATGGCCCTGGTCTTCATTAAAAAAAAAAGGAATTATAAATTCTCTGTACAGTCATTTTCTTTAACTGACAAAATCTAAATGGCAATCGACAGATATTATATCTCTTCCAAATGAATACAGACCATACTGGAACTGTTCTAAAATTGCTCACACATCACGATGTTTTATAGCTACATTTAAGTGTTTTTACGCGTATTACATATCGTTGGAGAGCAAAACTTAAATGTGTTACCTTAATGTTATATTTCTGAATGTGGAAATGTGTGGCTAGATTTGGCTCTTATTGAAGTTCAGAACTCTCTTTCCATGAGACTGATAACAAATCATTCACAGTTAAGAAAGATTCACAGATTCACTCTCTGTGCTTACCTGGTGCAAGTTCTCCACTTTGGTGTTTCTATTTTTCTGTATCATCTCTTTATGTGATTTTTGATCATATTTACTGTATAAAAGAAAAAAAAAAAGATTTTATGTTATTCCATGAACTGATTTTTATTACAACAATACTACTCGTTTTTGTTTTTATGTATTTGTACATTTTCCTGGAAGCCTTCAAAATTTTAAAATAAATAGAATGTATTTTATTTTTAAGTTGTACGAAGAATGGCAACAACAATGAAAATCAATTGAAGAATTGACAATCGTCTGAAAACATTTGAATCCGAGAATTCTTGTTTGTATGTTAAATCGTCTGCATTTTTGCAAAACGAATAGTTGTTTACAGAATTATTATTATTATCTTTAAATAATGGCAACACGCATATTTATTATTCATTGACATACAAGCGGTTGGCAATAACGAACAAAACCGTTTAAAGAAGACTATGGTCTGCAAACATTTGAAACTCTGAATTCATTTCGATAGTATATAATAAGATTTTTTTTTCCCGTAGAAAATAAATTGTTGTTAATAAGCTAATTATTCTTACCTTATGGCAACAAACACATTTATTATTAGTTTTCTATTTCTATCCTTTCTGTTACTAGCAAAATCTGTAAAAGCCTATATTAAAATATAAAGCAAAGATTTTATGTATATTTTGTTTAATTATCAACGACAACTCTAAAATACGCCGACTTCAGGAAAATGTGCAGTACATATTTTATATTCTACATTAAAAAATCAAAAATCAAAAGTTTCATCTGTACGATTATTAGAGTGTCTGTGTTTCGTTTATATTGCGTTAGTGATAAGAAAATAAAAGAAATATGTTATGTTTAAATTTTAATATTACAACCGATTAAATTAAAACCGATGCGAATATTTAAAGATTCACATAGACTTTAATTGTAATTTAAAGGTATTTTTTTTCTTTATATCTTAAAATTATGAAAATATTAAAGCTTTATATATTAAGTTTCTTATACTCTCCGAATTTCAAGAAAATGTGGTAAATATTGAAAACGATTCTATAACAACTCAATAATCCGGTAACACTATAGACGTCAATCACTGTGCCATAAATTAAAATGAAGTGCGGTTTTGGCGACAACCCTTTTTAAGAATTAAGTAATTATATACTGTGCATTTAAAATCATCAGTAAGAAACTCTATAGATATTATATATATATATATATATTTATATTTATATTGTAAACATATTTTAATCAAATCAATATCTTAATACAGCAAGTAAAGAATAATTTCTATAAATGGAACTTATTAGTAAAAATCATAGGTATAGTAATTTATATAGATCCCATTATCCCAATTATCCCATTGTTATCATGCAAAAATTTCTGATGCCAAAAATTTTTTTTGGCATCAGCCATATAGTGGTATTGAAACCATTGAAACTCGGCAATTGTAATAGAATGGAACGTTGAAATGAATTTTCAAAATGTCGAAATATTGCGTCTTTTAATTCTTCTAATAAATTTATGAAAAGAAATGGGATAAGTTATCATAAAAGTAAATTATATTTGACTAAATTATGAAAAATATAATTTTTATAATTAATTGCTTTGTTATTATTATGAAATAAAAACTGGTTTACTTTTTAATATAATACGTTTTTTAAAGTTTGATATTTTTAAAGATTTTATATTAGTAAGTAACATAGAATTTTCAAAATTCTTTTAAATATAGTTAGCAGCGGCGTAGGTAAAGAAAGTTAGTTTTAGTATATAAAAAGAGTTTAACTTTAAATATTAACTAAAATAAAAGAAAGAGAGAAAAAGAAAAATGAATTTGAAATTGTATCTGCAGTTTTTCATTCACCTTTAGTACATAAATTATTCATAAATTTTATTTTCTAAATTATCTATGTCTATTCACTCGGAGAAAGACGGCCATATTGTGGACTTTTTTTCCGAGTAAAGAGGAATCATTTTTCCCCCAAATGATCAATATATGTCTTATTACTATATCTATGGTAAAAATGACTTGAGCAAATTATTTTTAAAATGTTAATATACGTTTAAATGTATCATAATATATTATTATTTTTAAATATTTTTCAGTATTATAAAAAACTTTTATAAACGTATTGCTCATTTTACATTTAAAATTATGTCACTATTTCTGTCTTTTCAAATTCTGTGCACTTCTTCTTCCAAACCTTTATTTTAGAGTGCAATTTTTAATTCATTGTACAGTAAGCGAAATTATTGTCATGGAGACATTATAATAGAAAATATTTTTGAATATTTCTTGATGAGAAAAATCCTTAAGTATGTATTACAAGAAAAATCAAAAGATATATTTTAAGAAAAATAAATATTTTAAGAGATATATATTTGTTTATACTTGTTAAAATATTTTAGATAGATTTATCTATATTTTTTTTTTTCTCCAAAAGTTTGTAATATTGATCTTTATATAGTTTTAAAATGACGTTTATGTAGGTGTATGTATTGTACGCGTTGTTTTTTTTATAAATGAGATTTTATATGTATCCAAAATGAGTATTATTAGATATTTTTTTATTAAAAAGAAAAAAGTATTTGTTTTTATTTTCTTTGAAAAGATTATTTTTTACTTCATTTAGAGGTCTATCAGAAGTCTGTCGATATATATAAGTGTTCATGTACATCTTGTAAATAGAATCAAAGAAATTTATATGAAATTGTTTTCCAACATGTTATGTATAGCTTTTAACTTTAATGTAAATGAGACTGTTTTTAATATCAAGATTTATAAAATCGCCTATATATTTTAGATATGAAGTATAAGATGTTTTCTAGAGTTTTACAATGGATATAACTAATATAAATCAAAATTCACTATGTAAGTTCTTAAATATTTTTATATAAAATAAATTAAAAATCACATTAAACAGGTCTATATTCTAAAATTTTGATTTGATAATTTTGGCTGATCTTTATGTTTGTTAGTTTTTTGAAACCGAAACTGAAGGCAGTTTTTCTCTATCACGTGTAGGTTTTTGACAATACAGGGGTCTACAGACACAGTTTCTTCCGTGATTCTTCCACCGATATAATTATATAGTACAGTCGGTAACAAAAGTGTCCGAACACTAGCAAAAATTCCCATGTAAAAAAAGTACACTTCATACGGTTTTGTTAAATAAATCCTTGTCGAATCCTGTTTTTAGTCAGTGTAAGAACAGAATTCGATAAGGATTTATTTAACAAAACCGTATGAAGTGTACTTTTTTTACATAGGAATTTTTGCTAGTGTTCGGACACTTTTGTTGCAGGTTATAGTATGATTCCATGGAAACGTACTGTAAAAGAAGAAAATTAAAAAGTGTAGGCAAACAACCTGTAATGACAAAAATCTACAATAATCGAGAGAAACTGTATGAAACTGTATGAAAATTATCAAATCAAATGCAAAATATCTTTATAGACCTTCATTGTCTATTTTATAAATACTGTACATTGTTTTTTAGACTTAGTTAACTATCTGATCAGTTTAAAAAAAAGTTGAAAATCTATAAAATAATCCGTTGTTTCAACATAGAAAAATGTATTTACAGTAATTTATTTTTTTTTAATTTTTTTTAACTATACTCAAAATAGAGTGCAATATGCAAAATGTTTGTTAGAATATTATCAAAGTTATAATTATCTTTCGTAGCTGAAATGGAAATTAATTAATTTGTTTAACATAATTCTTAATAAAATTATATTTATAACTAATTAGTCTAAAAAGTATACTTACATTATGGTGAAAATTATATATTTCTATAAACATTACTTTTCTCTACAGTTGAATATTATAGAATATTTTAATAGAAATGGAATGATTTAGATAGTGTTATTTATAAAATGGCCTGTTTCATTTTCATATAAATCATGGTACATATGTATTATCACAAATATGCTGTCTTAGTTGGCGATTTTGAATAATGGTGATATGGATGGAAAAAATGGGATAATGATTAATTTGGGCTTTTATTTTTAAGACTTTTTTGCACAAGGTCGAGATGGTTTTGCACAATTATTGTTAATCATTAAGAAATAATAATTTTTCATTAAAAAAGTTATTATTTTTGTTAATTTCATTTTTAAAACTCTTTTCTAAAAAAAATTAATGTCAAGCAACAAATTTTAACGATGCTGTGGTTAACAAACAGTGTTTGTTTACAAATGATAGATTTCCAAAATTTTGCCGTGGATTAACAATGAAGTAAATTTTGGCGATTTATCCACGTTTTGGCGCATGGATACGATAATATATAAATACCCTAATAATCTTTACATATGCTATTAAGTGCCTAATTGTACATAAAAATTCTAGAAATAGAGTGTAAAAATATTCATTTGAATGAAGTATACGTTTGTTACATGATATAACTTCTGAGCAATTGTTACAATCAAAAGTTTTATTTTAGATGTTTATACTATGTGTTGAATATAGTTTAGATTAATTACTTTGATAGGTTTTTATGTTAAAAAATTCATTTAACTTCTTTATCATCACTGCACTCATTGCATATTCACATAGTCAAATAATTCATGATTTTAATATTTAAGTGTGGCTGGCTTGGACAGATGGACGTATCATTGATATATTGTAACTGCTGTCCGTTGTCTTTTATTTCATAGAATTATTTGTCTTTTTAAAGATACAGAAAGTAAAAATATTTACATTTCAGAAAAAAAGAAAATTTCATAATTTTTATCGGTGTCGTGCTACTTGCGACCGTGTGATTTCCGAAATAGGGGATTATCGTGTGTTTTCCGAATGGAACACCTGTTAGCTTGCCCTCCGCGTCTTTCCCCTCCCATAGAGCCCATTTCCCCTCTCCTAATCTATGAAGGGATTAACTGTTTTTCTTAGAAGTCGTCTGGAAGAAAAATGATAAATTCGGACTTTGAAAGTCAACCCTTCTCATTTTTATTTGGTTATGTCCCCTCTCTGGTCACAGATAAGCTGATAAGATCGTTTAAATTTTGCCTGTGTTTTAAACATGATTATTGATCGCTATATGCGCTGATAAATGTGTATGGATGCTTTTAATCTGTATTCAAAATACTTTGTGTGTGTATATGTATATATATATATATTCTAAGTATTTAAAAAAATATATTAAAAACTACTTTATTTATCAAATGTGAAAATTTTTAATACTTAATTTGTTTAACAGTACTTGACACTTCGTAGAGAAATTTGAATGGAATTAACGTAGTATGACAGTTTTTAAATCTTGTTTAGATTAAAGTTTTATTCTTCTAAGCGTTTATATTGTGCTGTGTTCATTCTGTTAGATTTCAAATTATATTATTATGGAATTAATTTACAGCAAATGTAGTAAACCACTCATTTTGATTTCTAATTTTATAAAGATTTCGTAGCAAATGAAGGCATTTAATGGAGATTTGCATATAAAAGGTGCATTGCAAAACTGTATGCGAATGAAAATTTAACGGTAATCTTAAAATCTGATTTAAGTTGCAATAATCCAGAAGTGAATTTTGCACAACAAATAATTTCTAATTCGTCAGAAAGGAAAGCAAAAGAGGATTCTTCATTCGAGAATTAATTGAGGGGAAATTAGTACTTCAAAACATTCTGAAAAAATTTATATATATATATATATATATATATATATATATATATAATCCATTTGATAGTAAAAGAAAAGAATGAGAACGAAGAACAGCCAGCCAAATAAATCACAACAGAAACATACACAGGCCAAACAAAGTAACCTCTGTGGGGGACTTTCTAATGGGTCCTAGACCGTATTTATGAAGGTTTCGGAGAAAACCACGAAAAACTCTTAATGGCTAGGCCAACGAACACGCCCTGTGATCGAACCATGTAGAACTATTTGGCGGCTGGTAGACCCTACAGCGTAGAATAATAAATTTTTAAAAAATCTGTATGAGTAAATATTAAATTTATTACAATTTACGCATGTCCAGAGAGCGTTCTTATTTCTCTTGTTTCACTGTAATTATAAGAATTTCAGACACAATTCAAGCTTGTTTAACATTCAGAATTATTGCTTTTTCTTAAAAACTTGCTATATAAACAGTCAAAAAAAAAAAAAAAAAAAAAAAAAAAAAGTTATATTTTCTGTAAAATATTTAAATGCAAAATATTAGGCTATGCTTTATTTTACTGGTTAAATATATAATACTAAAAGCACAATACTAAAGAAATTGAAATACACAATGTTGTATTGCAAATAAAATGATTTATCAATCAAAATGATCTATCAATGATTTATAAATCATGAATTTTTAGAAGCCTAAAGTTTTATTTTTATATTAATCAAAATGTTATAATAATGTTTCTCCAAAAACATTAATATGTTTAACATATACAATATTAAGCATAGTTACAAATAATTATCTTAGTAATATATTAAAGTATCACCGCATATTTAGAATGAACATAAAATTAATTCATAATAAAATTTTAAAAGCTAAAGTTTTGTTTTTTACATTAATCAAAATGTTGTAACAATGTGTTTTTCAAAGAACATCAATGTATTTACTTTTCAAAAAATCTTTATAAACTATATTTTATTAAACTAAGTTTTTATATGACAATTATTTTTGACATTTTTGACAAGAAGGTTTTCACGTGACGGTTTTAACCATGGTTTAAACCGTCAAAAATTGTCATGCGTCAAAAACCTGCCAACCCTGATAACAAATATGAAACAAGTATAACAGCATAAAATAATAATAACAATAATAATAAATTATTAACATTATTATGCAACATCTATGAATTTAAATAACTATTTTAATTTCAATATAAAAGTTAGAATTATAATTCATGTATAACAGAAGTTTAAAATAACATCCCAATAATTATATGTTTAAAAAGTAAGGTTATTAATTAAGATGTTTAAGATAATAGTTAAATTACTGAATCAAATTGAAATTCATTTTAACGAATGTCTTTAAAAGTACAATATGACATGTTGCCTAACACAATTTTTGATATCCTTAATATTTCTGAACTTGCAGATGGTCTAAAAAGTGATTTACATTATGATCATTTAATTAACATGTTAATTAATCAAATCTTTTAAAGATTTCCCATTCAATTTCATTTCTCGCTTGCTTATTTTTTTTATAAGCCGTTGTTGCCTTTGCTCATTCTTCTTCTAATGATTATTGTTTTCTGTCATATTTTGTTTACGTTTATTGTATATAAACAACAGCAATATATAGGCTAACCCAATATACAACTCATAATAAATTTTTCATTATATTTTGCCTTGCAAAAGGCTTTATTTCTAAATGCAAATATTTATTAATTCAAGTCTTCCTTGATAATGTATGATTATTGCAATGATAAGTCAGTACTTGATGTAAATAAAAATTAACTTTGATGTAAATAAATAAAAATAATGTATAAATAAATAAAAATTAACGTGCAAATACACACATGTATAAAAAAAAAAAAAAAAAAAAAAAAAACACGGTATATATGAGGACCTGTTATACAATATGCATATGCAAATAACACTATTTTCTTCCGAGAGATAATTTATAAAAGTAATAAATATGATACAATTTTTTTTTTCTTGCATGTATGTAGTCAACTGTAAAGAGATTAAGAAAATATATGCCTTCCCCCCTTATGAATCAATGTATGTCAGTCATACAATTTTTTTTTTTTTTTTTTTTTTTTTTTTTTTAACAATAGTTTTATAATTGAAATATCTAATTTCACTATTACGGTGTAAAAAATTTCACATGCACTCACAATATATATATATATATATATATACACGCATACAATGTATTTTCATACAAATTAAAAGCATCCATATACATTTATCCACACAACATAATCATGTACCTTAGCAGAAATTTAAAAGATGTATTGCCTAAAAGCTGTTCGTTCGCTTTTGCTACCAATATATCTTGAACGAAAGAGGGAGCATACTCAAATAAAAATGAGAATGATGAACTTTCACAGTCCCACTTAATCGTTCTTTTTCTACTGGCAGCTTTTAACAAAAGTAGCTAATCCCCTTTATCGATTAGGGAATTATGACAGTGCTCTCTGCCACGATACCCCCTTATCTTGAAATGGGGAAGGAATAAGCTGCCAGGTGTAAGATCAGTTCGCAAATAGCACGGTTCGCAAATAACACGCTCGGAAGTAGCACGCAACCTTTTTATCACAATGTCTGTTTTATCAATTGTCTGCAAAATCCATTTATCGTATGTATGTGGTTATATCTTTTACTTTTGTATTGCATAGAGTAATTGTAATTCATATATGTTTTAGAAAAAATCTTTTATAAATTAAAAAACGAACATTATATTAAATCCTTGTGTATTGTTGATTTTTGTTATTTAGTTGTACAAAAACAGAATTTTAAAGTGTTTGTCCAAGAACAAACAAATTAAAAATTTCAGAAATGAAAAGTAAATTTAAATTTCGGACAAATAAATTTTATTTTATAGAGAAATATATGATTTTATTTTATAATCCTAAACATTAAAAAATCGTTTATAAAATCAATTATTATTATTATTATTTTAATAATATTTTTTCTATGCAGACATCTTAAATGTTATATTTTAATAACATATTTTTCCCTGAAATATATATAACTAGATATTTTTTGAAGTTTTTATTCTCTCAATATTTTGATTTATATCCTATCTGACTACTCAGATTTTTTGCTGCATTTTTTTTTTTTTTTTTTTTTAATGTTTTCAAGATTCGATAAATGAAGATTTTCTTATTAAATGATTTATTTCTTGTCATTTTCAATGGGTTAGTTATTAACAAATAACATTAAGAGTTTTTTCATGTAAATTTTACTTGTTTTGAAAATTTACTCTAACATTCTTCTTACAAATAGCTCATGAGCTATTGCTGTTCTGGCTTATTAAAAATACTTGTTAATTTATAAATTTATGTATATATATTTTTTTTTTTTTTTTTTTTTTTTTTTACATTTGTTACATTTTTTATATTACCTTCTACAATATTTGAATTCGTTTCAAAATTTAGTTTATACACATTCACTGAAGTTCTTACGTTTCTTAAGGTAAACGTACACTTTTATATACGCAGGGGTGGAACACAGCAGCAAAACTCATACCACTATCAATGAAACATTTTTTTTTTTTTTTTTACTTCTTAAATCAACGATATTACAGTTAGAGAAATTTCTTAAACAAATACCGGTGTTACTTCGACGCCAGCGTTATATCCCTGTATACAGGATTTTCGTCAAAAAACACATTTTTCAATTTTTGTCTAGAAATAATTCTTTAAACCTTTAGCTTTAATTATTTGTTTGAATTCTAGATTTTATTCTAGAGTAAATAGAACCCGAGTTATTACGTTTTAAAATAATAGTCGGCAGCTTAAAACTGAAATTTTATATCCAATTATACTTACCACAAAATAACATATCTCCTTCACTCTTGCTTCAAAGGTTATAAATTTTTTATACATGTTTATGGTGTTATTACACTGAGAAAAAAATCTGTAACGGACATCTAGAATCTAAATTGTGGCTCTAGAAAAATAGTTCTATGTCATCCGTATAAATTCTAGTCCCCTTGGAAAGCGAGTTCTAGAAACACCTATTAGAATTCTAGCGCGTTTGCCTATATTATAGAGGGGAAAGTCTGCAAATAAATGAGAATACAAGAGGCGGGTTTCGTCAACTATAATATTGGTTTATGACCCGATTCAAGAAAATCAAGCCAGAATTTCTCGACATACAAACGATTCAGAATATTTAGAATATTGCTTCACCATCTAGAAATGTGTAGACTAGAAATTCTCGATCATTTCGTCTATTCAGTTTATTGGCATTATTTATGCACTTAGCTCGGAAATCTATATTTCTAGTTAAGGGATTTAGAAAATAACCACTTATTCATTCTAGATGAAGGCGGTATATTTTTTTTTCTCGGTGTATACAAGTTTTGAACGACTTTTATGAAGATATCTTAAATTTTTTTAATTTTCTGCGTTTAAGAAGTTATAAAGGTGTCGACATTTTCGGGAATTGTTCAGTACAATGAATTTAATAGCACATAACTCCTAAACCATTATACATAAACTTATAAATAGAACTTCAAATCCTAAAACTTACTTTTCAGAGTAAAATGCTTTTAAACTTTTAAGATATTTTTTATTATTTTACGTTTGCGCAACTGTCATTTTTTTTAGACAAATCATAGTTATTTTTACTAATTTTTTTATATAAAAAAAATATTTTTCCGATCTTTTTTTATATATTATGATACTTTTTAATGCAATTGAAGAAATTTAAAAGAATAAAACTTTAACCCTTTGCGGCGCAAGACTATTCAGATCATTCAAATTATACTGCCACTGGAATTCAAGAACTAAATTAAAATAAAAGAAATTTTAAATTTTAAGGTTTAAAAAAAAAACCGGCCTTTTCTGCTATGTTATAAACGTAAATTTTTTCTAAAAAATTTCCGGTATTAATTTTCGCAGCTGGATCTTAAATTTTGCGTCCTCGCAGCGAGGACAGCGCGCGTTAAGGGGTGTTAAAAATGTAAGTATTTGTAAAAAAAAAAAAAAAAAAAAAAAAAAAAAAGACTACCAAAGGTGTATGTTTACCTTAATTTATTGCATTCCATTAGATTACCTTCTTTTATAAATTAAGTTTTAACGCATTATATTCATGTTATGATTTCTCTACAATATTTTTTTTTAATTTGATACGTTAAGTTAAAAAAATATCTTTATAAAACTAGCTTCGAAACAGTCTCATAAATTATATTTGAATCAAACACTTTTTTTTTTTTTTCAATGTTTGATGTCCATTCCACTAATTTTTGATTTTTTTTTCTTCATCTGCCACTGGTTTGTGTGAAATGTGGATATGTGTAATTATGCAATGTAGTATTCTTTTTTTTTTTTTTTTTTTTTTTTTTTCTTAAGTTCAGTGGCGTGAACAAGGTCTCATTTGTAAATAGATTTCATATTATTATTTTTTTTCTGTATTGTAAAATTTTATTTCTAATATTATACTTATCAAATAAAGTTACAGATTATATATAACACACTTGTTTCGTTTGTTTATTTATCTTCATCAGACCCTATATGTTGTATAGTGACATTATAAATAACTTTTTATAGTTTTTACACATGCAACACATACGTTTACAGAAAGAAATAACTCTATTAAATCGATACTTTAACCCTTTGCCGGCCCCGTTTAATTTCACACCTTTGGTCAATGTTGTCAAATTCAGGAACTTTTTTATTCAATATCCACCACTAAATTTTAAATGTAACAGTTGCCTAATCATTTCGAAGATTAATAGTCAATGGGCTCTTCCAACATACTAGCGTCTCGCCGCAGCGCCGGCTCCCTACGAAAAAGTTGAATAAATTGCCTTGGCAGGTTTGGCATGCTATAATTTGGCGATGCACTGCTACACTTCTGAAGGGTTGTAAGTTGCAAGATTGTTTACCATTTATGTTTATGCGTTAGATGTGTGTGGTAGTTCATATTGAATTGAATTACTTTTTTTTTTTTTTTTTTTTTTTTTTTTTTGTAACAGTAATTTTATTTTTAGGACAATTAATAGATAATTTAAAAAAATTTTTTTAAAAACAAAACTGCCATTCCCTTGAAATATCTTCAATACAAATTTAAATTTATTGCTTTTTTTTTTTTTTTTAATCTCTTATACAGTTTATTATTTTTTTTACTTAGCTATTTTTTTTTTTAAACCTTGAATTACAATACAAATTTAAAATATGTAAAACATATATTTTTATTTTTAAATAGTAAACAAAAATTCATTTATTTAAATTTCAATTATTTTTTATACTTGTTTAAATTTGTTAAATATGTTATTTAAATTACTTCTTTTTAAAATTCCTTTAATGCAAAAATGTTTCAAATGACAAAAACACCCCCCACCCCTCCCTCTAAATATTTCTTTCCATATTTTATTACAATAATTGCAATTTATTTATTAATAGACTACAAAGAGAATTTGAAAAATAGACCAGGTAAAATGTTTTATTAAAAAATAACTTTTTTTTTTCTAAGGAAAATTAATAGATAATTAAAAAAATTCTTTAAAAACGAAACTGTCATTTTCTTAAAATATTTTCAATACAAATTTAAATTTATTGCTTTTTTTTAATCTATTAAACAGTTTATTTTATTTTACTTAGCTAAAAAAAAAAAAAAAAAAAGTGTGTGTGTGTGTGGGGGGGGGGATTACAATAAAAATTTATAATCGAATTTTTAAATGTGTAAAATATTTATTCTTATTTTTGGGTTTAAATAGTAAACAAAATCATTTTATTTAAATTTTAATTACTATTTAAACTTAAATTTGTTAAATATGTTATTTAAATTACTTCTTTTTAAAATTCTTTTAATGCAAAGACGGGTTTCAAATGATACCCCCCCCCCCCTAAATATTTCTTTCCATATTTTATTACAATAACTGCAATTTATGAATTGATAGACTACAAAGAGAATTTAAAAAACTGACCAGGTAAAAAGTTTTATTAAAAAACATCCACCTTTTTGTGTATGTGTGTGTGTTAGGAAAATTAATAGATAATTTAAAAAAAAAGGTAAAATAGTTCTTTAAAAACGAAACTGCCGTTTAAATTTTTTATTTAAATTACTTCTTAAAAAAAAAAAAAAATGTCTCAACGAACATTTATAAATGCATTTTTAAGGAGTTTAGTGCTTTATCTTGGTGCTCAGGGCAGGGGCCTCAGGTTCCCGTGCTATAGTCAGGCTTGGACTACAGGCGAAAATGTGTTGTCAAAACTTAATACTTTTTATTTATATGGAAAAAAATAATAAATAAATAAATAAAAATACTACAAAAATATCAGTTTTAAAAAAAGCCCTTTTAGAATTTGAAATCTGTATTTCAAACAAATTTCTTATTCTAAATTTATTGCACTGCAAAGAGATTCTGTCATCCAAGGTGATAGATGGTAGGCGCTAGCTTGGAATCGGGTACACACTTGTTAACCTAGTTGTGCGACTTTTCCATGGTCTTCTTAGGAACTCGCATTAGAATGTGCTAGGTCACCATAAAAAGCCTGCCCAGAGAACATCTCACTCAGGACTAATCCCACATTCAGAAACAAACTTTTAAAGGTTGTGTAGAAAAATTGCTGCAATGTGCCGATGCATTCATTTTTCACATTTGCCTGTTTTTTTTTTTTTTTTTTTTGTCTGATGCTGAGTCATGCTTTATTAAATTGAAATAATTCTTGAATGCTTTTACAATTTGAGGGATTTTCTTATTTTCTTCACATTAATTAACTTAAATAACTCTCATAAAAATATTTTTTTAAATCTTCTCAGGAATTAGTATTAAATAAAAAATCAATTCTCTATGTAGTGTATCAATTCATAAATTGCAGTTATTTTAATAAAATATGGAAAGAAATATTTAGGCAGGGGGGGGGGGGTTGTCATTTGAAATTTCTTTGCATTAAAGGAATTTTAAAAAGAAATATATTTAACAAATTTAAGCAAGTTTAAATAATAATAAATATAATATTTTACATATTTAAAAATTCTATTATAAATTTTTATTGTAATCCATGTTTTTTTTTTTTTTTTTTTTTTTTCTTAAGCTAAGTAAAATTAAATAAACTGTTTAATAGATTAAAAAAAAAAAAAAAAAATGTATTGAAGATATTTTAAGAAAATGACTGTTTCGTTTTTAAAGATTTTTTTTTTCTTTTAATTACCTATTATCTTTCCTTAAAGGAAAAAAAAAAGGTTGTTATTTTTTTAATAAAACATTTTACCTGGTCTATTTTTTAAATTCTCTTTGTAGTCTATTAATTCATAAATTGCAGTTAGAATAAAATATGGAAAGAAATATTTAGGGGGGGGGGTTCTGTCATTTGAAACATCTTTGCATTAAAAGAATTTTAAAAAGGAAGTAATTTAAATAACATATTTAAAAAATTTAAACAAATTTATATAATAATTAAAATTAAAAAATAATAATTTATGTTTATTATTTAAACATAAAAAAATATATTTTACATATTTTAAACTTGTATTGTAATCTCCAAGGTTCTTTTTTTTTAAAAAAAAAAAAAAAAAAGGCTAAGCAAAATAAATAAATAAATAAATAAACTAAATAAGGAGATTTTTTTTTTTTTTTAATACAATAAATTTAAATCTGTATCGATGATATTTTAAGAAAATGGCAGTTTCGTTTTTTTTTTTTTTTTTTTTTTTTTTTTTTTATTTTGTTACTTTTTTTTAAATTATCTATTAATTTTCCTAAAAATAAAGTTACTGTTAAAAAAAAAAAAAAAAAAAAAAAAAGAAAGAAATATTTAGGGGTGAGGATGTTTTTGTCATTTGAAACATTTTTGTATTAAAGGAATACACATAAATTAGGAAAATGTGCTAAAAGGGTGATGCCTCGCCAAACTCTGTTTAACTTGCTCGAATCCCACAACTTTCAAAAATTCATGCTCAGTTAACATTTTTGTAGGGAGCCGGCGCTGCGGCGAGACGCTAGTTTCCAACATCACCTGTAATAATGCCTCCGAGCTGAGCTTTACGTCACGGAAGATCGGCCTATTTCATCCAATCCCCACGATCCAACATGTATCATAGAAAGTGTTGATTGGATAAAATCCGCCGATCTTCCATGACGTAGAGATAAGCTCGGAGGCATTATTACAGGGGGTGTTGGCTCTTCTCCCCTGATGTCAGAGGTCACATGATAGAGGAAAAACAAATAGCAGACGAAGTCTTGTTTATCTATAGCGATTGCTGAAATAACATATTTTCTATTCTTATTTTTGATCAATCGTATTTAATCTGTGTTATTTTTTCATACATCATTATATTTAATCCATGTTATATCATTATTCATCATCTTTTGTTTGATGTATATATTTACAATCATCATTTAGTTTATATTTGTTATTGATGTTCTTGAAGAACATGTTAAATACTCTGATTTTTGGTACTTAAATCAGTGACAGTGCGATATCGTACTGCGTAAATCCATTTAGACCAGTAACTAAGTTAATTAACTTGTTGTAACACCTTTATGCAATTAAATTAAATGAAAACATTAATTTTCAAATTATAATCCATAAACATTCCACGAGAACAAGCTATTATTTATTGCTAACTCAATTAATGTAACAGTTACACTAGAACATACAAAAATCGATTCTTACAGTTAAAAATAAATAAACACATAAAATTTAATAAAGAAGCATCACAAAACTGGCGTTGTAAAAATTATTACTTACAAACTTTGAATAAACACCATAAAATGCAATAAACTCGCAACAATTGTTTCGGGTCGAAAAAACACACGACCCTTCATCAGGCGAACAAAGTAAGCACGAGTGCTGCAGTCAAAGCGGCAACGCACAAAATCGTTTAAAATGAAAAGAAAAAGTTTATAAAGTAGAAACTAAATATAGCTACTGGTGTGAGTAGAATTGTACAAAAAAACAAGAAAATAAATAAATGAGTGAGATTAAACATATAACAATCTAAGGATAACAAAAATTAAACTAAAATCTAAGTTACGTGAGTAATTTCCAAGCATCAGAGAAGAAAGGAGTGGAAGAAATATCATTAACAAGATTTTTCGAATTTTTAAATATGTTATTGCATTTTATGGTGTTTATTCAAAGTTTGTAAGTAATAAACACATAAAATGTTTTTAAAAATTATTAAATTTACAAATAAAACTATTCTACTGTTTACAAATGCACAATATTACTTTTATTTTATTTTATCTATATAAATAAAGAGAAGTGTGTGTCTGTGTGTGTATCTGCGCTGTAGTGCTCACACTACTGATCGCAAAGCTTCCAAATTTGGCATATAGGTACCTGGGACCCTGCAGGTGTGCACCTCATCGAGATATTTTCGAATTTCGAATTTGAATTTTTTAAATTAATGTTTTTTTCGATTTTAAATATTGGCTTTAATGCTTCATTTTCATAGATTTATTCTTTTGCTTCAATCGTCTGCGTATCTTAGCAACGGCTATTACGCAACTTATTTTTATTTAATACATTTATTTAAAGGCGATTTTTTTTTTCATTTGTTATATTTATTGAAAATAAAGTCGTAATGCAGCAGAAAAAATTAAGTATAATTAGTTTTAAATTTAAAAACGTATTTATAACAGTTATGTTTAATTTTTTATAGTAGAACAACTTCTTATTTTTCATTTTTTAATTAATTCTTTTAAGAGAAAAAAAAATTTTTATTTATTAATTTGTATTATTTACAGTATTTATCGGGAAAAATGGTAGTATATACGTAGTAAAAAGGATTAAATTGATTAAAATTTATTTGTTTATATATATATATATATATATATATTAATCTACTTTTTATTTTGTTTTATTTTATTACATTGGTCGGAATCCAATGGTAATATAGAGTAAATAGCATGGGCTATAAAATACATGGTACAAAACTAAAATATTTAATAGATGCTGAGATACAGTCATCTGTAAAATCGTAGTTCTTAAATAGTAGCAGATCCCCCCTGTCGTCGATAAATATCCAGATTGAAGTGCCCGGGAAAAATCTTTCTGCAGGCATGGTAAACCTAGACCTGATACAGTGCGGGCGGGAAAAGAGATGCCGTAGACAGCGGGTACCCGAAGCGAGGTTTAGAGCAATTTCAGTTTCTTTTTTTTTTTTTTTTTTTGTCTATAATGCGGTGTAAAAAAATAAATATTAATTCACTTCTTTCGAAAATTCATTTAAATATAGTGACCAGCGAAGCGGGCGTAGCCTGCTAGTATTAAATATTAACATTTTTGTTCTTACGAACAATATTTAATTGAATTCGATTCTCAGAATTCGATTATTCGTTTTCCTCTATCACATGATTGAGCCTACGAAACTGGGAAGAGTCCATTATCGAATATCAGTCATAAAAATTATTAGTGGTGGTTGAATAAAAGAGTCCCTACATTTAGCAGTACTATTTGGAACGCTTTAGAGCGTTAGAGCCAGCAAAGTGTTAAAGGAACTAGGGACCATAGATATAGTAATAAGACATAGATTGATCATCGAGGGGGAAAATATGGTTCCTTTCCATTCGGGGATAGACGGCTGTTTTACCCACTAATGACTGTTTTTCCCCCGAGTGAATACACACGGGATACACACAGATAATTTAGCTTATAAAATTTATGAATAATTTATGTAAAGTACTAAAGATGAATGAAAAACTCCAGATGCAGTTTCGAATTCATTTTTCAATTCCTACTCACACTCTCCCTCTTGTACAAATCTTGCAATCGATTTTTAACTAACTTCCCGACTAGCTAGACATTTGAAACTTTCAGGATTGCTCAGAACACGGTGACAACACACTACTTCGGAGTCCGATTTTCGAAATTTAGAATAGCTTTCTTGTAATTAATTAAAATATGATAATAATAACATCCTAATAGCGTTGCAATAGCCATTAAAATATTAGCTATAATTTAATTGCTGCCAAAAAAAAGGTTTACGAGTTCATTTTCTTTCGACATAAAAATAAAAAATACATTTACTTCAACGTGAACATTAAAAAATTATAAAAAGTTAAATTATGCACCTCACAAAAATAGACGTCCTTATCAGTTTAAAAAATTTATGCACATTGATAAGAGCTTTATGATTCATCAGAAAATTTAAACATGGTATATAAAAAGTTTTTTTTTATCTTATAATTATTTTTATTTCATTTTTCACGCGCGCTCTTTATTTCCTAATTCCAAATTATTAAAAAAAGAAAAAAAAAAAAAAAAAAAATAACTTTTTTGATAGTGTTTGTAAGTAGGAATTGACTTAAAAATTTTTCTTTTCTGTTACTTGTTCTTTCTTTCCTTTTTCTTTCTTTCTTTCTTTCTTTTTTTTTTTTTTTTTTCTTAATAAATAGCGACATTTAAAGAATTATAAATCTATGAATTACTTAAAACTTATTAATAATTGTAATAATTAATTAAAATTAACTTTAAAAAAATTCCCTGAAATATAACAGCAGTATTTACATCACAATAATAACAAAGCAATTATGAAAATTATACTTTAAATAAATTAATGAAATATGCCATATACACAAAGGTTTGTGGAATATAATTTATGTATGGAAAGTTATCCTGCTTGCTTTAATAAATTTTTTCGAACAATTTAATGGCACACAAATTTCGTCATTTAGAATATTCATCAACATTCGCAATAATTTTTACAGGGTGTTTACATAATTAAAGTTGCGATTTCAATATGCTATAATTTTAAAAACTACCCATCAGAGAGATATGATATTTTACCAGAGCAATCGTGAGGCAATGAAATTTTGTTTGGCAAAAAAAAAAAAAAATAGTTCCAAAATGTGCCGTTTAATTATCCATAAAATATTTGTTTGATGAAGCTCCTCTTTTTCTCTTTTCACTATGACTGTTTCTGCTGTAAACACGTATTCTTGTCTTTTTGCTCAAAAAATTGCAGTAATCCCTCGAAGTCTATTGTTTCCTGCTATCTCATAGTGTTGCTAACAGCATTCTATGTGTAATGTGTCGATTTAGGCGTTTCCCCTGACATTACACTGACATCGCCATCTGTAGGAACATGTTGGAACTACTTTTTTCCTCCCTCAAACAAAATTTCATTTCCTCACGATTGCTCTGGTAAAATATCAAATCGCTGTGATGGGCAGTTTTAAAATTATAGCGTTTTGAAATCGTAACTGTAATTACTTTCATACTGTTTAATCCAATACTTTCTTCTATTGAATATAGAAGAAGGTAAGGGAAAAAAAAAAAAAAAAAGGAAGAAAGAAAGAAGAAGAATTGTAATAATCAAGCAGAAAATATATTGTAGGTGTGAAAACATCCCTTATACTTAGGAGAATGTAATTTTGAATAGGATTTTTTTTTTTTTTTTCAATGGTCAGCGCCATTAAAACGAGTGGTTAAACCATAAATCCGTAATAATTTAAAAAAATATTATTTATTTATTATCCCCCCCCCCCCTCGTGTTTAGCAAAAAAAATAGTATGTGGTGATCACCACAAAAATTTCATCTATATTTTCCTATATAAATTCACAAAGTAAAAATTATTTATTAAAATTATCATTTAATAAAATTATTTTTCATGATAATTGCAAACGGTTTTCAACACATAAAAGTACAACCTCTTTTTTTTTTTTTTTTTTTTTTTTTTTCTAATGAAAAAATCGATACATTTTTATTAAATTATCGCAGAATTGTCGTTCAACCATTCGTTTAAAAATTATTGATGAGCCCTTTTCAAAGATAACCAGATTGAAAATTTACACACTCCAGGGTAGTTCCCTCTCCCCTCCCCCAGGGGGAAAGCACTGTTCTTACACGTACACAATTCTTTTCCAAGATTGCTGTTACTATTATAGCGTAACCACGTTCAGGGCCCGATTAACCTTAAAACTGAGGGGAAGCACAAATCCATTTGGGGGCCCCCACTGACTGCTTGGTCTAGAGACTCATACAAACATCTCGAAAAATTTATAATTTTTTCATTAAATTTTGTAGTTACCTGGAATTGGAGACAAGTAAATTCGCTTAAAATGTAGACAAGTAAATTCACTTAATTTTTGTACCAAAATATAAACTGGTGAAAGCCTATATTCACCACAATATATGAAATTATTCCATAAAAATGAATGTGTAAACGCTTCACTAGCATATTTCCTACATAATCTAGAAATGATAGTTGTGCAATCAGGTGTACTGTGACTTTTTATAATGAGACAATGCTTTTAGACCACAAGCTTAAAGCAAAAAAACTCACAATGTCAAGTGTGTTAAAAAAAAAAAAAAAAATTCACACCGGAAGTAATAAGGGGACAAAATTGACTAGAAAAATACATTGAACAGCGGGAACCGGGCGGGCTGGGGCATGGGTCCTACCGTCCAGGATTAATACGACTCGCCTAGTATAACTAGTATAGCCACCGCCACTTTAGAATGTAGAAAAAGTGGCGGTGGTGGTGGTGGTGGGGGTGGGTGGGCGGGAACCACCGCCACTTTAGAATGTAGAAAAAGAGGGGAAAAAAGGCTAAAGACCCCATAGAAATAGCATGGGAAGAAAAGCAAAAAAAACTCACAATGTCAAGTGTGTTAAAAAAAAAAAAAAAAAAAAAAAAAAAAAAAATTCACACCGGAAGTAATAAGGGGACAAAATTGACTAGAAAAATACATTGAACAGCGGGAATCCGGGGCCCATTTTTTGCTTAATTTGGGGCCTTTTCAAAATTTTCTAGGGGACGCACATGCTTCTCGTGCCTATTGGGTAATCAGGGCCTGACCACGTTTCCTAAAACTAGCAGTCAGAAACAGTCCAAAAGCTTTGACGGGTGAAAAATTGACAGACAGCTTGGGATTTCGAAAACATCCAGTTTTTCAGCGCTCTCTCTTATCACTTATTTTCTCTGAATCAGATGCCTATCTCCCCTATTTTAACACTGGACTCGTTGAGTCAGCGCCTGCGCAGAGACTTACATGGTCTCAAGTAGTGTGGTCGAAGAATATAAACATTTTCCATCAATTCCATAACCATTAGTTAAAAGTAATTCTTATTATTACAGTTATACAAATATTTTCTATTAAAAATTATGAAAAAAAAAAAAAGTGGGATGACAGCGCTGCCTGGTGAGCAAACTCCCGAAGTGTAACCAACACCAATTTCTGTCAAGGTACAAATAAATATGAAATTTGCTTAAATATCGATCATTAGTTTTTGAGATACAGCATCCACAAAATTTTGGATTAAAAAAAAAAAAAAAAAAGAAAACATACAGATATTTTCTAAAAGTAGTTAAATCGTGTTCAGGGAATCTGAAAACGTCGTAAACTAGAGATCAAAATTTTCACGATTGCTATACTTTCTTCTTATTTAGAAAAAAGTTTTTTTTTTTTTTTTAAAGAAAAGAAACAAGAAGAGGAGGAAAAAATGCATTCTCTCTATAGGGCACAGAATTGGCTTTCTTCCGACCTTTAATGTTATGCTTGTCTAACAAGGAAACATTCAAAAGGTGTCGTCTTCAAAAAAATATATCTGATTCTACTCTTCCTAAAACACCAGAAAGTGAAAAAATTATCGGCTGAAATGAATTACAGCGACCACAAAAAAATATCAAATTTAGCCATATTTGGCGATTTCACATTGTTAGGCGATTGATTTTAAGTACTTGGCGGAGAAACAAAACACGGGTGAATTCGTACGCGTCAATCTCGGTGCTAGCGAACTGAACGCCTAACAACGTTAAATCGCCAAATATGCTTAATTATGATAATTTTTTGTGGTCGTTGTAATTCATTTCAGGCGATAATTTTTTCACTTCTTGGTGTTTTATGAAAAGTAGAATCACATTTTTTTTTCCAAAATTTTTTGAAGACGACACCTTTTGAATGTTTCCTTGTGAGATGCAAATCGTCTGCATTCATTATGAAAAATAATTAAAATTAACAATAATTTTTGATAAAGGATTTGTAATGCGTTAAAAAAAAAAAGTAAGGGAAAGTTTAGTAATGTTCGCAATATACTATTTTACCATGTTTTTATTAACTTCGATTCTTGTTTGTTTGCCCAGTACAAATCTTGCAATCGATTTTTAACTAACTTTCCGACTAGCTAGGCATTTGAAACTTTCAGAATAGCTCAAAACACGGTGACAATGCATTTTTTTTTTTTTTTTTTTTTTTTTTTTTTTTTTTAAATATTTTTAGCCATCTGTTTCGGGTCCCGCTGCCTTCGGTAGCGTTTATATGATTCAACCGGAAATTTATTTAACTAACTTCCCGACTAGCTATTCATTTGAACTTTTAGAATAGCTCAAAACACGATAATAATGCATTTTTTTTAAAAACTCTTTTAGCCAATTGTTTCGGGTCCCCGTTGCCTTCTGTAGCGTCGATATGATTCAACAATCTTATAACTTCCGGAATAGTTAGAAATTTGAAACTTTTAGAAAAACTCAGAACACGACGACACTGAATTTTTTTAATACTTTTAGCCAACTGTTTCGGATTCCCGCTGCCTTTGGTAGCGTTTATATGATTGAACAATCATATAACTTCCCGACTAGCTAGACATTTGAAACTTTCAGAATAACTCAGAACACGGTGACAATGCATTTTTTTTTTTAAATACTTTTAGCCAATTATTTCGGGTCCCCGCTGCCTTCGGTAGCGTTTATATGATTCAACAGAAAATTTAAAAACATGGTATGTAAAAAGTTCTTTTTATCTTGTAATTATTTTAATATATATATATATATATATATATATATACCAAGGATACCAAGAAATAAGAAAAGACCGAAGAAGAGACCACTGTGTCGTTCAAGAGATAAAATTCTGAAGTTTGGAAGAGCAGAATGGAGATTGCAGAAAACAGGGCAATTTGAAACCACCTAGGAGAGATCTTTATCCTGCAGTGGATTGATAGAGGCTGAAATTGATGATGATGATGATATACAATTGTATATATAATCGAATCATTGAATCACACATTAAACATTGCTGCATAACAGAATTAACCCTTTGCCGGTCCTATTTAATTTCACTTCTCTGGTTAGTGTTGCCAAGTTTGTGAGGAATTAGTGGACGCCATGTTCCTCTAACTTAGATTAAGCTTAACTTACTTAATTATTTAATTAGATAGTAATAAGAGCTCGAGACAAAGTTAAACAAATAAATAAGAGTTTCTTTAACGTTCAATATCAAGGAGGGTGTTGGGCTAACTCAATTTTAACTCAAATGACCTCAGATAATAACTTAAACAGAGCATAAAATAAAAGGTAATTTATTTCACCAATACTGATCTTGTCGGCTGGATTCCCGAGGCGCGACAGATTCTTCTCTTACCTTATGCTACAACACTACACCTCTCTACCATCACTTAACATACGCATAAAACTATCACCACGAACATTTCTCTTCACTCCCCCTCCTCTCACACTAATCTGCTACAATTCTCTACCACTACCAATTCACTATCAATTCACTCTCCTTCTACCATAACAATCCCCATCTTATACTACATTCTACAACTTCCTTTACCTTCATTTCAATCAAACTTAAAATCGTTTTCCATTCATCTAACACTCAGCACCTAATTCTTTCATTGCAGCACAATGCCGACATAAAACTAACTCGACTAAGACTTTCGCCGAGTCACTGGCGACGAAGTGATTTCCGTCCCAACTTTGGTGATGGTCTATGGTCTCGACCTCACAAGTTTAGGGACATTCAATATCCGCCACTAAATTTTAACTATAACGGTTAGCTAATCAATTCGAAGGTTATTTGTTCATTATGTATATCCAATATCACTCCTCAGAATTGTTGGTGATAGTTGAATAAAAGAGTCCCAAATTTTGAAACACTGTTTAGAAGATCGTTTTAAAGCGGCAATGGTTTGCCGTTTTAGGCCGGCAAAGAGTTAATTACGGCTTCTTTACAAAGTTTTTTAACAATCTATCTTTGGTCACGTTTTTGCTGATTTAAAAAAAAATATATCGTCATTCGCACTATCATTCAACTATAAAAAAGCCTCATTATAACACAGTTCTTCACTTACTGAAAAAAGAAAGAAACGAAATTTTAGAAAAATCTCGTTGTCGGGGAGAAGGGGAATAGAGGCAGGATACGATGCGCAGAACAGAACTCTTGTGTGACGGGACGGAGCTGATTGAGTCAGTCGCCGAATCGAATCGAAGAGAGATGCAATGCATCTTAAAACCAGAAAACATACTCTTTTAATATAATAAGACTTATTCGTCATTATTCGAGTCAAATAACATAAGTTAGGATTGTAACAATAAATCGTTTGCTAAGCAGAATTTAGAGGTCTGAGTCTATGTATTGGCAGTTCTAGTTTTACTTTCACCCGGGAAATCTGGCAGATAGGGTAAGTAGAATTAAACTTATTCTCATTTGATTAATATGCATGTTATTCTTATTTCTGATAGAGTAAAGTTGCAGAATTTGAATTTAAATAAATGAGTTAGAATTTCTTAATATGAGATTCTAAATTTAATCAATCCTAATTCGAAATTCATAAATTGATACTTAGTCGAAAATTCTTAGTGGCTTCAAAGCCATAGTGGTCCGTCGATTCACGGAGGTTTAATTACCTATTAATTAGATAATTAATCGTAATTCGTTAAATTAAAAAAAAAAAAAATTGTAAATTGAAAAAATTCTTTTGTTTACGTAGGATTAAATTATCTGTATAAGAACTTTAAAGTAAATTAAAATTAATTTGTTGAAATAAATCATTAATACAAGGTTAAATTGTTTTGATATAAAACGTAATTCAAAGTAGTTTCGCTTTCATGCTTACGTAGAAGTTTTGTTTTGAGAGAAAACGTAATTCAAAATAGTTTGGGTTTCAAACCGAAAGTTTCGGTTTGGAATTTCAGAAATAAACTTTCATATTAAGTAATTGTTGAATAAAAAAAGTGTATGAGAATGAGAAAAGTGCATTTAATATTTTATTAGTTTATTTATTTCAGTAAAAAAAAAAAAAAAAAAAAAAAAAAATTCTATATGTATTGTTTCTTTTCATTTGTTCTTATATTTTTGTTTTGTTTTACTTCCTGATCTGCAGAATAATAATTTAATTCAATCGATTAATTCATATTTAAATTTAATTATTTGTAATTAGTTTGCTCATAAGATGGGTAGAAAGGGAAAAACAAGGGCGAATGACGCCGAACAGAGTGCGTTGTTCCCAAAATCTAATGAAGTGATAAAATTTGAGAATGTAATTAAAGAAATAGAATTTATAAAATCGAAAGTCAATGATTGTGATAAAGGCGATCAAGCCAGATTAAAAATCTTAAAAGATAAGGTAAATGCACTGGAGGTTAAATTCGAGGATATAGTTACAAATTTTTCCGAAGAGGAAAACGATGAAAACTCTGAAGAGGTGTTAAAGAATAGGGACACTCTGTTAGAATTATCCGTTGTATTAGAGGGTAAATCGCAATCAAATACTCCAAATGTAAATAATGATGCACGTACCAAACCCAGGACTTCTGTTAATTCGCATATTAGTCTTCCCAAACTTGAAATTCCTTATTTTTACGGGGATAATGAATCTTGGTTGTCATTTAAAAATTTATTTAAATCATCTATTCTGGATAATGACAGCCTTAGTGAGGTTGAAAAGCTACAATACCTCCAATCGTGTGTAAGAGGTAGTGCATCAAAACTTATTCGTGGATTTTCGTTACAATCGGAAAATCTTAAACACTGTTGGGAAATTCTTACTCAGCGCTACGAAAATAAACGTCAATTAGCTATAACTCAAATAAATAAAATCTTTTCAGTAAAAGTAAACAAAGCGGATGATCCTAAATCGTTTTTCAATTTAATAGATACTTGTAACGAAGCGGTGCGAAATTTATCGACCCTCGGATTGGAATCTAATCCTCTTAGCGATCTTATTCTTATAAATTTCATGATTTCAAAATTGGATTCATCCGTTAGGCATAGGTGGGAGCTCAGTCTAGAGAATACGCAAACTATTCCCGATTTAAATTCGTTTCGTACATTCATTGAGAGGGAGGCGTCGAGTCAAACAAAGCTTGAAAATAAACCAGGGATGTTTAAGAAGCCAGTAGAAGGTAGTAGTGTAAAAAAATCTTGTGTCAATAATTCAATACTAGTCAAAGAAAATAAATGCGTCGCCTGTTCTCAAGTACATCAATTGTTTAAATGTCCCAAATTCAATCGAATTAGTGTTCAGGAGCGATGGGACTTAGTTAAATCAAAATCACTGTGTGAAAATTGTTTGCGAACTAATCATCAAGTGCGTCAATGTAGAATTAATATTAAATGTAAAGTATGTGCAGGTTCACATCACACTCTTCTGCACATTTATGCACAGAATTCTGCAGATCAGGGAGGCGGCCTTGTTACTACGTCGGTGGCCAATAGTTCACAATCTAATGCAAAATTTAGTAACCAAAAGGTATTATTGGCTACTGCCCTTATAAAGGTTAGGTCACCTAACGGCAAAATTATTCAATGTCGGGCGTTAGTTCATAGTGCCTCACAAAATAGTCTCATAACAAAGGAGTGCGTTGAGAAGCTAAATTTGCCTTTGTTTGGCACTTCTCATCGACTTATAGGCATAAACGGTCTTTCCGCAGAAACTGTTTTGAATTTTATGGAATTCTCATTCTCGCCATATTTCACTAACGAGTATAGGAACTTGAAAGCGCTAGTAGTAAATAGGGTTACTACCCCTCTGCCAAATTTCCGGGTGCAAACGACGTCTTGGCCACATACAAAAAATCTGCAGTTGGCTGATATGAATTTCTTCAAGCAACAGCCAATCGGGGTTTTATTAGGCGCAGATATTTTTGCGTCACTAATTTGTGGCACACCAGTATCGGGAAGGCCAGGAGAACCATCTGCCATTCCCAGTTCACTTGGGTATTTACTCAGTGGCCCCCTTTCAAGGGATGGAATGGAATCAGAATCAACATATAGCTCCTCGTTACACTGCCTTAACTTGAACGATTTTTTTGACAATCAGCCCATAATATCTTCTAAGAGTGAAACCGAAGCCGATCCGGCAGAGGAACTATATAAATCTTCCACCAAGCGCAACCCCGAAGGTCGCTATGTGGTGAAATTACCCCTCCATGATGAGATAGCTTTAGGTGAAAGTGCCAATTGTGCACTAAAATTGTTTAAACGACTTGAAAATCGATTTATTCAGAACCCTAATCTTAAACACGAATATTGTAAGCTTATGTGTGAATACTCAGACTTAGGTCATATGACTTTACTAAGGGCTGAAGAACTTAATCGCCAACCCAATTATTATATGCCTCATCATGGAGTTATAAATGAAAATAGTAGCACTACGAAACTACGGGTCGTGTTCAATGCGTCGGCCGTAACTACAAATGGCAAATCCCTGAACTCCAATTTGCACAAAGGGCCAAAACTTCAATCTAGTATATTTTGCAATTTGATTCGATTCCGTTTAAATAAAGTCGCCCTCTCGAGTGATATCGAGAAAATGTTTCGGCAGATTCTAGTCGCAGAGCCTGATACAGACTTTCAAAGAATATTTTGGAGGGCCAATGTTTCAGATCCACTCAGAGTGTATAAATTGAACACTGTTACTTATGGCACAGCCTGTGCTCCATTTTTAGCCCTGCGTACCATATTACAGCTATTAAACGATGAAGAACCCAATTTTCCCGTAGCTGTGCAGGCTGCCCGCAACAACCTGTATATGGACGATTTCCTTGGAGGGGCTGAAACAATCGAAGCCGCTCAATCTTTGGTCACAGACCTTCAGGCATTATTTAATGCTGGGGGTTTCAAGCTGCGAAAATGGGCTTCAAATTATGTGGAAGCTCTAGTTCAGGTCCCAGAGGCTCTAAAATCAACAAATCAGGAATTATCCTTAAACCCCGATCAATTCCAACGTATTTTAGGACTAAACTGGAATTTAACATCGGATACACTGCAGGTTGGCGTCAACACAGAAGAAAACGTCAAAACTAAACGACAATTATTGTCCGTAATTGCACGCATCTTCGACCCTTTGGGTCTGTTATCCCCTGCCACTATTCTTTTAAAATTGCTTCTCCAAGATGTTTGGAAGCTAAAACTTGGTTGGGATGATCCTTTACCACCAGACATTCAAAACAGGTGGAACGAATTTTATGAAAAAATTGCTTCCTTTAAGGCCATGTCAGTACCCAGATTTTTAGACCTGAAATCCGAACCTATGTACCAGATTCTGGGATTTTGTGATGCGTCAACAAAGGCATATGCTGCCGTAATTTATATACGCCCAAGTCAGAACTCATCTTTAAAATTGATTGCAGCTAAAACCCGTGTAGCTCCTTTAAAACCCATTACCTTGCCTAGGTTGGAGCTATGCGCGGCTGTATTACTCTCGGAACTTTTGTCAGTCGTCCAGAGCTCGCTGGATTATCAGGTTGAGGAAATTCTCCTATGGACAGACTCAACAATCGCCCGTAGTTGGATCTTAAATCCGCCCTTAAAGGGCAACACATATGTCCTACACCGAGTAAACAAAATTAGAGCTCTCACAGACACAACATCATGGCATCACTTACCAAGCAAACATAACCCAGCAGACTGTGCAACCCGTGGGCTGTTACCCGACAAATTAAACCACTTTAACTTGTGGTGGTCTGGACCTGATTGGTCAAAGATTCCGGTCTCAGGTCACGAGTCCAAGATTGCTACCTCAGTCCCATGTACAATTGTGGGAATTCCTGGACTAATAGAGTCAACTCCAATGCATGAATCCGTTATAGAGGATTTGGTTTCAAAATTTTCATCAAGTAATAAACTTTTTCGTGTAATTGCATTTATGAAGAGGTTTATTTATAACAGTAGAAATGCTACAAAATTGAAAGGACCAGTCTCAGTACAAGAAATTTCAGAAGCTAGAAAAATTGTTATTAAATTCGTCCAACAAAGGTCCTTTGCTTCAGAAATCGCCCTTTTGCAGCGCGGCCAACCCGTGGCAAACAGCAGTAAATTAAAAAATCTCAATGTGTTTCTTGATTCAGAAAATCTATTGAGAGTGGGAGGTAGAATTGACAAAAACATCACTCTGCCCTATGATACGAAACATCCAATACTCATACCTAAAAATCACCCTTTTACATCGACATTAATAAGACATTTTCACACGTATAGTCTTCATGGAGGTGTCGACCTAGTATTAAATCTCATTCGCCAGTCTTACTGGATTCCTGATGGTAGATCCACTGTGAAAAAAGAGCTTCGTAAATGTGTCACGTGTGCCAAAGTCCAACCGACCCCCATTCAACAAATGATGGGTGACCTTCCCAGTGCAAGAGTCAACCCTTGTAGACCATTTCAACATGTTGGCCTTGATTATGCAGGCCCTATTCAAACAAAGTGTGAACATAAACGAACAAAAACAAAATTTAAGTCCTATATTTGTCTATTCATCTGCATGAGCACCAAGGCAATTCATCTCGAATTAGTCACGAGCTTATCAACTGAACATTTTTTATATGCCCTACAAAGATTCATAGCGCGTCGAGGCTATCCTACTGACATTTATTCTGACAACGGACGCAATTTTGTGGGTGCCAATGCCCATTTAAAAGGGCTAGTAAAGCTTTCAAAAACCAATACTATACAAGACTTTGCCACAACTAGACAAATTCATTGGCATTTTATGCCACCTTACGGGCCTAACTTTGGCGGCTTATGGGAATCTTCGGTTAAATTGGCCAAACGCCATTTACTCAAAGCGTGTAAAGGCAATTGCCTGACCTTTGAGGAGTGTGACACTATTCTAACTAACATTGAAGCCTGCTTAAATTCACGACCCTTAGTCCCACTTTCCACCGAGCCCAATAATTTCTTAGTACTTACACCAGGACACTTCTTAATTGGGGCTCCGCTTCTCCAGCTTCCTGAACAATCTTTTAACCCCACTAATCAATTTTGTACCAGTTTTTCTTCCAGATGGAAACTCCTCCAGCAAATCAAGAAGCAATTTTGGAGCACATGGGCAAGGTCTTATTTGACTTCACTCCAGGCAAGAGAAAAATGGAAGAGTGGTAATACACATCTGCAACCTGGTCAGCTAGTCCTGGTGTTGGAGCCTTCTATTCAGCCAGCACAGTGGAACTTGGCCAGAATTCTGGACTTGCATCCTGGAGATGATGGCATCGTAAGAATCGTCACTCTGAAGACACCATCTGGAGTCATCAAAAGACCGGTGAATCGAATCGCCAGTCTGCCATACTCAGCCCCCCCCCGGAGGATGTCGGGGAGAAGGGGAATAGAGGCAGGATACGATGCGCAGAACAGAACTCTTGTGTGACGGGACGGAGCTGATTGAGTCAGTCGCCGAATCGAATCGAAGAGAGATGCAATGCATCTTAAAACCAGAAAACATACTCTTTTAATATAATAAGACTTATTCGTCATTATTCGAGTCAAATAACATAAGTTAGGATTGTAACAATAAATCGTTTGCTAAGCAGAATTTAGAGGTCTGAGTCTATGTATTGGCAGTTCTAGTTTTACTTTCACCCGGGAAATCTGGCAGATAGGGTAAGTAGAATTAAACTTATTCTCATTTGATTAATATGCATGTTATTCTTATTTCTGATAGAGTAAAGTTGCAGAATTTGAATTTAAATAAATGAGTTAGAATTTCTTAATATGAGATTCTAAATTTAATCAATCCTAATTCGAAATTCATAAATTGATACTTAGTCGAAAATTCTTAGTGGCTTCAAAGCCACTCGTTAATTAACTTGTGTCCTTCAAAGGTAAAAGGGGACGCATAATCATCGGTCAGAGCTGAAAGGGAAAAAAAGAAAAGAAAATATATCAAAAACTATGCCAATTTCCATAAGAAAAGTGTTTTTGACTTGACATAGCAAGTAGTGGTTGACATGGTTGTTTTTCGTGAAATTGCATAAAGGCAATCTCTCTCTCGGTGAAAGGGTTTCAGCACAAAAGGAGGCGAGAGTGGACAGGATGGTTCTCGCCTTCAACTTTGACCTCCCGCACGGGGCATTTTTTTATATTTTTTCTCTCATTTTGTAATCGACCGTTTGAAGGACAGTAATGGTGTTTTTGGAAGTTCGTCAATAGATATGATTCCTTTTTTTTTTTTTTCTTTCTTCTAATGTTAAGATATTGAAACAGGCTGAATAAATAAGTTTTGGCTCAAAAATGGTATCTTCGTTTACAGTTACAGGGATTGTAGGGTTTAAAAATCGTTCTTTGAAAATATTGCCTTAGATTTGATTAAGTTTGCGTACTACATATGCATAAAAATGTATAAATGTCACATTCATTAAAATTTTTCAAAAACTATTGAAATTATAAAAAAAAAAAAAAAAAAAAAAAAAAAAATCAAATTCGAAATTTATTTATTTATTTTTATCTATTTTATTTTATTTATGTATTTATTTGAAAATTTTTAAAATGTTCCATGCGAGAGAGTTTTTAAATTTTTTGCTCGAATTTTATTATTACAGTTTATTTGGATATTTGGGAGGGGGGGAGGGGTATTTATTTCACACCTTTGAGACTATAGTTACAATCACTTTTGTCTCAATTGATCAGTATTGCATAGTTGTCCAATAATAATTCACAATTTGTTATATGTATATATATATATACTGTCGAACCGCGTTAACGTGAACACTGTTAACGTGAATTACTTTAACATGAACTGTTTCCACAATCCCCGTCAAAATGAAGATTAGTTTAGTTATATGAAGATTAGTAACTGATAGCATAAACTACTGATAACATGAACAATTTTTTTATCCCTCTTGAGATTCACGTTAATGAGGTTCGACTGTGTTTCACACATAAAACACCTCAAACAGAACTGGGACGTGAGGCTCCAGAGCGCAGTTCCCTGCCGTATGTACCGCCATTATAATATTCAAGACATTCTAAACATATTTGTGCATTACTTTGTAAGTCAATTTAAAAAAAAGATTTTTACGCTAGAATGTTGAAATTTCATGCAAATTTTCTACATTCAAATGTATATATAGCACTTAATGGGTCATTATTGTTCATTTCAGGGTTCTCTTTTTTCATCTTGAAATATTGTCCTAGAGTCAACCTTCTTTTCATCAGAGTCTAATTACACGATCCTATTTCAATTTTCAACAGGTATTGTTGTAGAGTGGATTGGCGTCAGTGCTATTGTTGAACTTGATAACTGAATCAATTTGGGAAATCTTGTTGCTTTGTTTGGCGTGTGTATGTGTCTCTTTGGTGAATTGTTTGACTAACTATTCTTCGTTCTCATTCTTTTCTTTGCTTCTACTATCAAACGGATTATATGTATATATACATAATTAACTTCTTAATCAATCCATAAATTAATGCACAAATATGTTTAGAATAAATTGATAAAGTATAATACGGTAATATATATTTCCATACTACAAGGTGGCTACTAAGTGTCCGGAAAATTTTTTATGAGTTTTTATGGACTACCTACTTTATTATAAACACTTCTTTGTTGTTTGTAATGCTTTTATCTTTAAATATTATTTATTAAAATAATTTGCATTTACTCAACACGAAGTTTTTGAGCGATCAGGAAAAACAAAATCTATTAGATAAAGGCAAAGAGTTTCGTGATTTTTTTCAAAGTGCGGCGCATCTAAGATATTGTGTGGTCTGATGAGAAAACATTTACTGTTGAAGTCGTTAAAAACTCTCAAATTCATTGCAAACTTTTGGGTACAGCTCTCAAGAACACCAGGGAAAAAAAAAAAAAAAAAAAGCAACAAGGTCTTTGTTTCCATAAAGTTGAAATTTGGTTTTGGCGGAGATTAACGCCAGTGGAAAGACTCAACTGGTTTTTATCGAAGAAAAACGTAAAAATTAATTGAACGTTTATTAAAAAGAGGTTTTAGAGAAAGCTGTACTTCCATGGAAGCAAAATCACTTGGCTATGATCTTTCAGCAGTTTTGTGCTCTGGCCCATTGAGTCAAATCAACGCTTGCTTTAACCGATGTCAAAGTGAAAAGGTATCTGACCAAAAATCTGTGTCCTTCTAACAGCTCTGATTTGTATCCAATGGATTTTTCAATGTGTGGGTTCACAGAGAACAATTGCGAACACAAAAAATCATACATTTGGATAGACTCAAGAAAGCCATGAGCAAAATATCGGATGATTTAGATCCAGACTACTTGCGGCGAACCGTCACCTCATTTCCGAAGAGAATCGCAGCTTGCATCAAAGCCGTTGATCGAATGATCGCCATTTCGAAAACTCAGTAAAAAATAATTGTTAGACATTCCTTGTTGCAAAAATAAAAGGTTTAATTTTGTTTGCCATTTTACTAATTATTTATTATCAAATATTTTTTTCCAGGTACTTAATAGCCGCCCTGTATATGCACGTGTCTTCCGTAATTGAATACAGATAATAAGAAACCTCATTATCGCATGCTATCACCAGAACCAGAACGAATTTGAAGCATTTCTTTTTACAGATTGATCTGAAACATGTTGTCTCTCTTTATTTTTCACAAATTCTTATGTACTTACTGTCATTCACTACGGTATGTTTGTGAATCTCAACCAAATAAAAAATGCGCCTCTATTTTAAGGTAAATACAAGTTTCCTCTTTTGTCTCTCCGTGGCTCAGTTGGTAAGAGCGCCATGTTAGTTATCTAGTGGTTCCGCGTTCGATACACTGAAGGTGCGGAGTGTTAATTTTTGCAGACAATTAGCAGAAAAGATGTCAATTGATAAAAGAAAATGTATCGTTGACTACACAATATTCTAAGAATTTTTGAAGAGTTTTTTAAAAAAGCCTTTTTCTTACATCTCTTTTTAGAAGCAAAAAAGAATTTTTTGTGGACTACAAGCGCCCTCTATTGGGCGCAATATCCACTAAAATGTCCATGAAACAATTAACAATACAAAATAAAAATGATTAGGAAAAACACATAAACATTAAGCAAATCAGTAAAATGATAAGTTATAATATAAAAAGATAATAATAAACTAAAATAATAATAAAAAGGTGCCTCAAACGAATAATTAAATTGCAGATAATGGCTCTTAATCAGAAAATGAAATCACAAAACTTATAGGCAATCGTGTGGTGCTGCCATCTGTTGTGAATTTTAAGAAATAATTTCTCTTTTCCTAACACAGTTCAAATTTCCCCAATTTTGGTTAATAAACAAAAAAGTTACTTTTTTTTTTTTTTTTTTTTGCAAATTAAAGTTTATTCCAACTTTGAAAAGATTTATATGATACGCTATAATAAGAATTTGGGTTTTAAAAGTTTTTTTAAATAGATTATTTACTAGTCCCCTTTCTACTTTAGGAGCAAAACTTTTGGTGAAATATATCTGAGTTATAATTAGCTGTTTACATGCCAAAGTTTGAAAATAATTAGTCAACATTTTTTCTAAATATTTGACAAAACGTCTGAAATAGAAAATGTTTGGTCATTTATGTAAAGGTAAGTGTATAAGAAGGAAATAACGAATTCAGGAAAATTAATGTCCGGTTTTGATGGATTTGTACGTTTTGAGATACACTGAACATGATTTAAATTTTTTTTAAATCTTGTGTGTGTGTATAAAACATTTTGTGGGCATTGCATCTCACGAAGCAAATGATAAAATTTAAACAAATACTTGATATTTAGTTGGTCCTTGACTTAAAATGGTGCTTAACGGCCCTCTTCACTTAAAAAAAATTCCGATGCCGGCTAAAAACAGATAAAAAGTGTCCCACGTGGTTTTGACAGCTGGTGTTAACTAATTAAGAAGATTGACAGATACACTGACGAATCGTTGACTTTTTGGAAGAATAAATCAAAATCAGCTACTTACGTATTTGCGGTTTTGCTGAATCTTTGTTTTGTTTTAATTCTGTCTTTCTTTTTTCTATTTTTGTGGTTCCTATTTTATTTATTTATGTTTTCTTTTCCATTTTCAAATGACAACAAATAAATTTCTTCATTTATTCTTATCTATTTATAGTGTAATTTAATAGCGTAGCCTGATACGACCAAGTATTTTATGCTATTTTTAGTCCGCTTCAGGCTTTCAGTACTTTATACCGGCGAATTGTGTAACAGTGAAATTTAATAAAAGAAAATATTCTTTATAATTAAACTTGTAGTTTGGTATAATTAATTTAACCAAAAAAAAATAACTAAGATGTATAATGTTACTGAAATATAGAGAAGGGTCTGTGTGTTTCTCTGCGGTTTGTAACTCAGAATACTGACCGCAGAGTTACAAAACCTGGCAGAGGAGTAATTTGGACTCTGCAGGATTGCACTTCAGCGACATATCTATATCTATATATATATAATATATATTTCGATTTTATCCATTATTAAATTTATTCTTTTATTTCAATCGCTTGCGTCCCATAGCAACGGCTGTTACACTATTGAATCTTGGTTTATTAAATTAACTCAAATTGGTAATATAGCAGAAAAAATTACTTGAGTTTAACTAAAATATATTTATTTAATTCCATTAAAAATCTTTTACTTTTTTATATTATTAATCATATGGTAATATAGTAAACAGTGCAATGGCTATAAATTACATGGTGCCAATACTAAAATGTTCAATGGATGCTGAGATAAAGCAATTTTTAAAATTGTAATAGTAACTCAACTTGTAAACCGATAAATATCCAAATTGAAGTGTCCAGGAAAGACGTTTCAGCATGCAGTGCAAATATCGATCCGATACAACGCGGGTGGGAGTAACGATGTCATTGGTAGCGGTTACCCGAAACGAAGTTCGGGGTGATTTCAATGAATTTTTTTTTTTCGCTTTTTTTTTTTTATAAAGTGATATACTATATGTATTTTATTTTTTAAGTGATTCATTAAAAAAAAAAAAAAAAAATCATTTACATATAGCGAATAGCACCGAAGCCCTGCTATCATAGTTATATCGAAAAAATTCATATATATTTATTTTTTGTATTGCTATATCATCTAATATATCTCAAAAAATCATAAATATATATCTACAATCGAATCTCATTAAAAAATGAGCTCTACAGAATTTTAAAAATCCTATCTGCTAATGAATTTTTACTTCCATCACTCGACTATTGTATGTAATAGAAATATTGTATTTAGCCAAAAACTTAGTTTTGACAACCAGTTTTGAACTGATGACATATACCTCGAGTCCAGAAAAGTGAGGCAATTGGTTAGTGTATATTCAAAAGTGAATCAGCGGTGTTTTATTTAATATATTTAACTAAGTTTGGTATGCTGACATGCTGTAGCGGTAAATGCTGAACTTTTTATGAAATGAGAGGTAATCACAATGTGGAAGCGTCCCGTGTTCGGTGATATAACCCAAAAGCTGATCGACACTAATTCAAACCAAGGTCCAACCAAATATCAAGTTCGGTTTAAATTAAGTTCAATGGTTCATAAAGTACAGTGTTCGACAGATATTTTCTAAACAAGATCGAATTATGTTTAGGAAATCTCAAAACGTGTAACTTCATCGAAAACCGAAAATCTAAAACTTTTCTGCATCTTATACTTTCTCCTTATATATATGCAGAAGACAGAATAATAAATCCACTTTTTAAAAAAATAAGTAGTCAATTTCAGTTAATAAAAGTGCAAGGAAATCTCAAAACGTGTAAATTCATCGAAAACCAAAGATTCAAAAATTTTCTGAATTTTACGCTTTTTGCCTATATGTGCAGAGGATAGAATAATAAATCCACTTTTTTAAAAATAAGTACTCAGTTTCAGTTAATAAAATTGCAAGGAAATCTCATAACGTGTAAATTAATTGAAAATCGGAAATCGAAATTTTTCCGTATGTTCTACTTTCTTCTTATACATGTAAAAGCTAGTAATAAATACCCTTTTTTCAAAATAAGCAGTCAGTTTCAGTGAACTGAAACGCAGGGACATCTCAAAACACGTAAATTCAGCGAAAACAGAAAATCGAAATTTTTTCTTTGATAGGTGCAGAAGCTAGTAATAAATCCACTTTTTAAAAATAAGAAGTGAATTTCAGTTAATTGAAATGCAAGTAAATCTCAAAGTCTGTAAATACAACGAAACCGAAAACCAATTTTTTTTTTTTTCAAATCTTATGCTTTCCTCTTATATCTATGCAGAAGATATACGCAAGTGAAGTGTGACGTCACTGACCGTCGTTGTGGCCAATTAAAAAAATTTCTTAATCGTCCATCGGATTTTTTGTAAAAAATTATTAAAAATCGAGGAAAATTATTTCCCGATTTTAATCCCCATATTTGGGTATGATTACAAATTAGTTTTCGTGCAAATGTGTTAGATTAAGTTATTTTGCTGTCAAATTGACAAAATTTTAATTTTAAATTTTAAAACTCCAGAAACAAAATGGGCATAGATTTGATATCTGTTCGTCCTCCGCATTTTGTGTATTTGGCAGTCAAAACGTTATACGAAAACATACATGCCAGATGAATATTTTCGTAATGCATATATATTGTACAAAATATTGTTTCATATATTACTGATTGCTGTCCTAATATACTTTATTAAAATAACCATGATTTTTTAAAGGAATTAAATATGTTCGTCAGATAATTTGGCCATCTTTTATTATTATTATTTTGCCATGGACGACAGATATCAAATCTGTTCCTTTGAAATGACATGTTTATGTTTATAGTCGAAAATGGAAGTCTGTCATTTTATTTTTCTAGAGTTTTGAAATTAAAAATTTAAATTTTATGAATTTTACTGAAAAAATGACTCAATCTAGCGCAAAAAAATCAATACGCAGGACTCTAGTTTACATCAATTATAGTTATGATTATGTCAAACAAGTTTAAAATTACTCTCATTATGCACATTTATACGAAATTTTGTCCTATACTGCCATGTTAAAAGTTTGCATAAAATGCGATCACAGCACCACCTGCTGAGCGATTGATCCTCAAATTTAATCAGCACCAGTTTATGTCAGGGTACAACTAAATACCAAGTCTGGTTAAATTTCATTCATTGGTTCGTGAGATACGACGTGATACAGACAGACAGACAGACATTTTCTAAAAAACTATCAATTCGTGTTCTGGACATCCCAAAACGTGTAAATACATCAGAAAACGGAGGCCAAAAATTTTCACGAATCCAATACTTTCTCTATATTATATACTAGCAGGCTACGCCCGCTTCGCTGGTCACTATTTTTAAATGAATCACAATAGTTAATGAATTCTCAAAATTGCATTAATTTTTATCATGTGATAAAATAAAAGAAAAAAAATTTCTCATCGGGAAAAATGTCGCACCGGGTCCCCAGTGCCTTCGGCAGCGTAGACCCGTGCGCTGCGCGCACGTACTCCTTCACCATCCTTATGACTTCTCAAAATTCCACGTTATTACTCATAAAATTTCATTCTTAAGAAAAGGAATTAAAAAATATATCATTTAGCATCGGGTAAAAACTCACACCAGGACCCCACTGCCTTCGGCAGCGCAGACCCATGCGCGCTGAGCGCGCACGTTTGAGGATATGCGTGAGCTGTACACGCATATTCCTTCTCAACTCAAACTTTTATTATTAAGAAATTAAAATTAAAAACAAATCTTTTATCGTCGGGGAAAAACTCGCACCGGGTCCCAAACCCATGCGCGCTGCGCGCCTATTCCTACCCCACCCTTCCAGCCCCTCCTAATTAACTTACATATACCAATTTTGGACGGTCTCACTCAATTAGCTGAGATGCAAAAGAAAACCTGATCAGGACACCTTAAATTTGTAAATCAGGTGAAATCTCGAATTCCACTTTCGATAATATAAAAGAACTTTAAAATATCTTTCGAATGATGTATTAGAAATAATTTATTCATAATTAGAATTTGAAATATTTAAATTTAAAAAAAATACAGCGCCATCTGGTGGTAGAAATTTCTGTAATCTATTGTTCCATTCCAGATCAACAAAGCTTTCAAATGATGTGTTACTCATGAAATTATTTTAATTAGTAGATGAGATACAAAAGAAAACCTAATCAGGACACCTCAAAACGTGTAAATCGGGTGAAATCCCAAATTTCATTTTCGATAAAGTAAAAGTACTTTAAAATGTGTATCAACTAAAATAAGCTTTCAAATGATGTATTACTTACGAAATTTTTTTAATTATTAACTGATATACAAAAAATAAAAAACTGATTCAGGACACCTCAAAACGTGTAAATCTGGTGAAAACTTTCGATAATTTAAAAGAACTTTAAAATATCTTCCGAATGATGTATTAAAAATAATTTAATCATAATTAGAAATTGAAATATTGAAATTTTAAAATATTACAGCGCCATCTGGCGGTACAAATTTCTGTATTCCACTGTTCGACTCCAAATCAAAAAAGCTTTCTAAGGATGTATTACTTATGAAATTATTTTAATTAGTAGCTGAGATACAAAAGAAAACTAATTCAGGAGACCTCAAAACGTGTAAATCTGGTGAAAACTTTCCATAATATAAAAAAAACTTAAAAATATCTTTCGAATGATGTATTAAAAATAATTTAATCATAATTAGAAATTGAAATATTGAAATTTTAAAATATTACAGCGCCATCTGGCGGTAGAAATTTCTGTAATCAACTGTTCAATTCCAAATCAAAAAAGCTTTCTAATTGTGAAAATATTTTAATTAGTAGCTGATATACAAAAGAAAACCTAATCAGGAGACCTCAAAACGTGTAAATCGGGTGAAATCCCGAATTCCATTTTCGATAATGTAAAAGTACTTTAAAATGTGTATCAACTCAACAAAGCTTTCAAATGATGTATATACTTAGGAAATTTTTTTAATTAATAACTGAGATATAAAAGAAAACTGATTCAGGACACCTCAAAACGTATAAATCTGGTGAAAACTTTCGATAATTTAAAAGAACTTTAAAATATCTTTCGAATGATGCATTAAAATTAATTTAATCATAATTAGAAATTGAAATATTGAAATTTTAAAATATTACAGCGCCATCTGGCGGTACAAATTTCTGTATTCCACTGTTCGATTCCAAATCAAAAAAGCTTTCTAATGATGTATTACTTATGAAAATAATTAGTAGCTGATATGCAAAAGAAAACCTAATCAGGAGACCTCAAAACATGTAAATCGGGTGAAATCCCGAATTCCATTTTCGATAATATAAAAGTACTTTAAAATGTGTTTCAACTAAAATAAGCTTTCAAATTGATGTATTACTTATGAAATTTTTTTAATTAATAACTGGTATACAAAAAATAAAAAACTGATTCAGGACACCTCAAAACGTGTAAATATAGTTAAAACTTTCGATAATTTAAAAGAACTTTAAAATATCTTCCGAATGATGCATTAAAAATAATTTAATCATAATTAGAAATTGAAATTTTGAAATTTTAAATTATTTCAGCGCCATCTGGCGGTACAAATTTCTGTATTCCACTGTTCGATTCCAAATCAAAAAAGCTTTCTAATAATGTATTACTTATGAAATTATTTTAATTAGTAGCTGATATACAAAAGAAAACCTAATAAGGAGACCTCAAAACGTGTAAATCGGGTAAAATCCCGAATTCCATTTTCGATAATGTAAAAGTACTTTAAAATGTGTATCAACTAAAATAAGCTTTCAAATGTGTATTACTTATGAAATTTTTTTAATTAATAACTGATATACAAAAAATAAAAAACTGATTCAGGACACCTCAAAACGTGTAAATATGGTGAAAACTTTCGATAATTTAAAAGAACTTTAAAATATCTTTCGAATGATGTATTAAAAATAATTTAATTTGAAATATCGAAATTTTAAAATATCTGGCGGTAGAAATTTCTGTAATCTACTGTTCAATTCCAAATCAACAAAGCTTTCAAATAATGTGTTACTTATGAAATTATTTTAATTAGTAGCTGAGATAACCAAAGAAAACCTAATCAGGACAATCCCAAAACCTATATATACCACGGTAGTCGGGTAATGGAAATAAAAAGAAAAAGAAAAAAGTATTTTTTAGTTCCTTCAAATGTATTTTGTTGCTATGGAAACTCCTATCGTCTATTGAAAGATAGATTACGTGTTGGAATAAATTTTAATTTGCAATTAAAATGTAACTGCTTTGTTTATTAATGAAAATTGATGAAATTTTAACTGCAGGTTGGTTTTGTGCTGAATAGGTTGTATATTAAGTGTTGTGTGCGAAAAATAAAATTTGAAGCACTTTGAAATTTGCAATTTTTAATCCCAGTTCAAGATCATGTGACATTAATGACTACCACATGTGTTGTTTCCGTTCGAGACAGGCGTTAAAATCGTCTGCTGATAGAATGCCTCTTTTTAAGCAATAAGGATTTTTGGTCATTTTTCGATCGACATATCAGTCAACGTTTTAATTAATATCTCCGAAACTAATTAAGATTTTTAAATTCTGTTTCGAGGAAAACATCGGAAAGGCTCCAGAGCATCCGTATGTCAATTCTTGTACTTCTGCGTTCAATAGGGGCTGAACGTATAAAAGAACAGACAGACAGACAGACAGACAGACAAACCTTTCCATTTATTATTATAGATAGAAGAGTGTAATAAGTATTGGATTCGTAAAAATTTTCGAAGCCTTTATGATTGATAGAAATATCCTCCTATTTACTACAAGATGTAATAAAATATTGGACTCATGAAACATTTCAACTTCTAGCTTTCAGTATATTTACACGTTTTCAAGTGTTCTGAACATATTTTGACCATTTAAAAAAATTATCTATATCTGTGACAAAAAAAAAAAAAAAAAAAAATTGGTGTGAAGCACGACTTTTATTACTCACTATTTCACGTATTATATACAATCTTTTAAAAATGTGATCAGAAGACATAAAATTGACCTAACGAAGTAGACGCCTGACAAACTTATGTATAGACATGTAAAACAGAGTTTACATAGCGAGTTAAGAAATAAGGGGAAAAAAAAATACTGTTAATTTTCCTCTTCTGTAGAATGTTATTCCGTATGTTTTATTTCTTTTTTTATTTTCCTTTTGTGTGTGGTGAATATACTTACTGTATAATCTGGAATACTTCTGTTTAAAAAAAAAAAAAAATAGAGGAAAAAGTAAAAGCCAAGTCTTTCCTTAGTGAAATACTTGAAAGATAAAGTTAAGTTTTTAGGCAAGGAATGAATCGTTTGTCCTGTAATGAAATTCCAGATTACACCATGTTATTGCTTAATTAACTATTAATTTTAGAGGTAATATTTTGTAACATAAAAAGTTTAAAATCGGCATTTAATTTCTTTTGAGTCAGGTTTTGGGTCTTGTGTTGTTCTGTATATTCACCAACTGTTTATTTTTACTTTCCGAACACTATAGTAAGGAAAGTATTGTAATCATGTCAAAAATCCGAATTTGAGATTTTGATGTTTCTATACGTTTCAAGGTCCAATGAGTCCGTTTTCACTATTTTTGCGATGATGTATGTATGTGTGTGTGTATGTATGTGTGTATGTATGTGTGTATGTATGTGTGTATGTCTGTGAGTGAACACGCTAGCGTCTAAACGCTTTGTTCGAATAAGCTGAAAGTTGGTACGTATATTGTAAGTCACCATAGTACGAACCCTATAGATTTTGGTGAATCTAGCACTTATAGTTTTTTTACAGGGACACAAAGAAAAATTCTTTATCATTACGGCCTATGGGACCAAAATCTTAAAAGTGCGATAGCATCTAAACGCCTTACTCAATTGAGCAAAAAATTTATACACATATTATAGGTCACAGATACTCAATCTGTATAGATTTTGGAGAATCTAGGACTTATAGTTTTCTTACAGGGACATAAAGAAAAATTCTTTATCATTATGGCCAATGGGGACAAATTTTTAAAAGTGTGATAGCGTCTAAACGGTTTATTAATCTGAGCAATAAATTTGTACACATGTTATAGGTCACAGTTGCACGAACTGTATAGATTTCGGTGAATCTAGCACTTACAGTTTTTTTACAGGGATACAAAGAAAAAATCCTTATCATTATGGCCTATGGGACCAAATTTTTAAAAGTGCGATAGCATCTAAACGCCTTATTCAATTGAGCTGAAAATTTATATGAATATTATAAATCACTGTTGCACTAACTATAAGCATTTTGGTGAATCTAGCATTTATAGGTTTTTACAGGGACACAAGGAAATACTCTTTATCATTATGATCTATGGGCTCAAAGATCAGTAGCGTTAAATAAAACATCGTGGAATATATGGAGAAAAATACTCAAACACTCTATTATGGTTTTCTCCCTTTTGTTTGTTTAACAACTCCTCTTTCTTTACTTTATCTACAAAACTGTTAATTACTCAATGTTCGAAAAGTCGAGTGGAGTCACTCCAGATTTTTTTTTTATTTGTGGGAGGTTGAAATTAGTTCTGAAATTTTTAATGTAACTGGGCTTAAAATGCTAAGTAAAGTATTTCGGGTTAACTAATGAGTACTTGTAAACGTTTTGTACTAAATTAATAAAAGTAATTTACACTATACGATCAGTAAGATTTTATGTATTGTAAAAAATTTAAAGCTAATAAGTTAATTTAAGAAAGTAAATAGAAAAATATAATAGTATCTTTATTTATTGCTTTTGTTCGACTTGAATGTTCATAATAATTTGGGACATCTGCTTTTCCACAATCACTTTAAATTCACACGATCGGCAAATTATCTTTCTACAGTTGCAGTTTTCGTGTTTTGTTTATTTGTTCAAGAGAAGACGTTAAAGAATATTATTATTATGCCTTGATGGAATCCGTTTCCTAAATGTGTTTATTTTACATTACTTTTAACTTTCTTCTGTATTCAGTTGAAGAAAGTATTTGAATTGTAAAAATTTTCAGCTTCCGTTTTTGATGGATTTACACGTTTTGCGGATTCCAGAACATAATTTGACTCGGTATTTTTAGAAAATATGTGTTTGTCTGTTTGTGTGTGTGCGGGAAAAAAAATGTTGTGGCGACTGTATCTCAGTGCAGAGACCTGCATATAAATTCATATGCTGATGTACCTTGACCTAAATTAGCGCCTGTCAGCTTTTGGTGTCAATTTCTCAACAAATGGCGCTGCTAGACCGCGATGTTCACAATTTCAGGAAAGGCTATATCTCAGGAACTACTACACTATTTTGCATATAAATTTATATGCAGATACACTTGATACACTTTGACATAAGTTAGTGTCTACCAAATTTTATGTCAATTGCTCAACAGGTGGTGCTGTTATACGTCGACTTTCGTATTTCCAGGGAAGGCTATATCTCAGGTTCTGTTGTGTATAATCAAACAAAACTTAACATGTATCAGTGTAGCCATTATATGACATTATGCTGATTCAGTTTGGCTGCATATCAGCCTATAAGTGGCGCTGCTATACTGCAATTCTCCCTGAGAACGGAATGTGGCTACATCTCAACTTCTATGGCATATAACGGTACGAAACCCGATGTATGAGGTAACCATTATGAAGGCGCATTTTTTAAGACTCTATTTATAGAGAATTAAACTGTCTTTCTTTTCTTATATTTAGTGTTAGTTTTTTAGAAAATGAAAATCATTCATTATGGTAGATAATTTCAATAAATAATATTTTTAAGAAAATATTTTTACAGAGTGAATTCCGATAGGAAAATATAGAAGAAAGTTTGAAGTGGTCACAGCATACTAGATTTAAATGAAATCACAACAAGTATATCTTCTATATTTGCTGTATATACAAGTATAAATGGAGAAAAATTCAAAATTCCGTTCACATAAAAGCGAGGATTGAATTTCATTAAAAGTAAAGGTATTAAAAAAAAAAAAAAAAAAAAAAAACTAGTATTTTGTGCCCACCACAAGACTTTCTTCTATATTTTCTAATACAAATTCGCTCAGTACAGATAATTTATTAAAGCTATTATTTATTAAAATTACCCATAATGAATGCAGACGATTTTCATCTTAGAGAAAAATTACACTAAAAGTACAAAGAAAGACAGTTTTATTTTCTATAAATAATATATTAAAAAAATGCGTTTTGATAATGGATATCGCACTTATCAAATTTTGTACAGTTATACACCATAGTCGTTGAGACATAGCTCTTCCGTTCTCGGGGAAAATTGCAGTACAGCAGCGCCACCTATTGACCGATATGCATCCAAATTGAATTAGCATAATGTATAATGATAATGGTCTTTTCACATATAATTTTTTTTTATTATACACAATAGAACCTGAGATATCTCTTTCCCTTAAATTATGGAAATCGTTGTATAAAACCGCCACCTATTGAATTATTGGTACCAAAGGTGGATAGACAATAATTTATATCATGGTACATCCACATATAAATTTATGTGCAATTTTGTTAGTAGTTCCTGAGATATAGAATTGTAGAAATCCCTGCATAGCAGCGCCACCTTTTGAGAAATTGGCATAAAAAGTTGACAGGGACTAGGTTATGTCAAGGTGCACGTGCATCTATATATAAATTTATATGCAATTCTCTGCAGTAGTTCCTGAGATATAGCATTCCCTTAAATTGTGGAAATCACTGTATCCCTAATAGCACAGCCAGTCGATGTGACTTCACTATGACTTCACAAATGGTCACAAGTGTCACAGTCACTATGATGACCAAAATGCAACTCCTCAAATGCGTCGCATTGTGACGCTTAGATATCTGTCTCTAAGGTGACCCAAATGTGACTTTTTTAATAAGTCGCATTGTGACTCAGATGAGAGTCACTACGGTGACCGAATTGTGACTACGTTAATGCGTCACATTGTGACTCTTAGGTGACAGTCACTACAATGACTCAAATGTGACTTATTTAATGAGTCGCATTGTGACTCAGATGAGAGTCACTGCGGTGACCAAAATGTGACTCCTGTAATGCGCCACATTGTGATTCTTAGGTGACAGTCACTACAATGACCCAAATGTGACTTATTTAATGAGTCGCATTGTGACTCAGATGAGAGTCACTACGGTGACCGAATTGTGACTACGTTAATGCGTCACATTGTGACTCTTAGGTGACAGTCACTACAATGACTCAAATGTGACTTATTTAATGAGTCGCATTGTGACTCAGATGGGAGTCACTGCGGTGACCAAAATGTGACTCCTGTAATGCGCCACATTGTGATTCTTAGGTGACAGTCACTACAATGACCCAAATGTGACTTATTTAATGAGTCGCATTGTGACTCAGATGATAGTCACTACGGTGACCAAAATGTGATTCCTTTAATGCGTCACATCGTGACTCTTAGGTGACAGTCACTACAATGACTCAAATGTGACTTATTTAATGAGTCGCATTGTGACTCAGATGATAGTCACTACGGTGACCAAAATGTGACTCCTGTAATGCGCCACATTGTGATTCTTAGGTGACAGTCACTAGAATGACATAAATGTGACTTATTTAATGAGTCGCATTGTGACTCAGATGAGAGTCAGTACGGTGACCAAATTGTGACTTTTTACCTGCGTCACATTATGACTCCTAGATGACAGTCACTAGGTGAACAAAAAGTGAGTACTTTCACTTGTAAAATTGTGACTCTGAGATATCAGTCACTACGGTGACTCAAATGTGACTTCTTTAATGAGTCGCATTGTGACTTAGATGAGAGTCACTACGGTGAACAAAATGTGACATTTTTAATGCGTCACATTGTGAGTCTTAGATGACTGTCACTAGCTGGCAAAAAAGTGATTACTTTAACTTTTTACATTGTGACTCTTACATATCAGTCACTACAGTGACCAAAATGTGACTTCTTGAATGAGTCGCATTGGGACTCACATAAAAGTCACTATGGTGACCAAAATGTGACTCTTCTAATGTATCACAAACTAATTACGCTGACTCACTTCAGGTACACATCCTCAAATAGACTTTTCTCTTAGACGGTAAATGTATATGTATCAGGTTTTGCAGCGTGTAAGTGCATCATATTTGTTATGTGAGACGGCTGTTATGAAAAACTACGCTAAATCAATTTGCGTGCTTATCAGCCCTAATGAGGCGCTGTTATGCTGTAATATTATCTAGGTTCCATTTCATCTGCTACTGTGCATAAGCGCACCAAATTTTCTTAGACGTAATGATTCTAATGAAAGAATATCCTGATTCATATTGGGTGAGTATCGGATGATAGATAGCTGTGGTAAGCAAGTGCTTTTCAAGTTTTACTAGCAGTCCTTTTCAAGTTTTAAATTTTTAATCAATTAACATATTAGACTTACACAGAAGGAAGTTTTGTTAAGGCACAACATTTTCTTTTTTGTCTATGTCAAATTTAAGTACGCTGTTTCATGCACATTTAATTTAAAAATAATATAACGTTAAAGTAAAAAGTAAAAATCTACTAAAATTTGTCGAATAAATTCTAAAGGCTTTTATGAGCGGCAATTATTTGAATAATTTGAAATAAATTCCTAAATATTAAATCAACTTTAAGCGCTTTATAGATGTAACTACAATACTGAAACGGATGTGGTGATTTAGGTGAGCTGCCCCCTCACAATTGCATCAAATAAAGGATTTTCTAAAACTACTTTGAAATGTTTTTAATATAAAAATAAATATCGGAAATCAGCAGCTGATATCTTGCACCTTAAACTGTAATTATTTTCATAATTAATGGTAAGAGAAATTATCATGGTGATCACGCCAGGTTGTTTAAACTAATATATTGTGGCCACCAAATGAGTTTTTCTATGTTTTCCTGTACAAATTGGACCCAGAACAAAAGATTTATTAAAATTATTATTTATTAAAATTATCTTCCATGATGAATGGAGACAATTTTCATTCAAAAGAAGTGTAACATTAAATATTCAAGGAGAGTCTTATTTTCGATACCTTTAAAAAAAAAATGTTTGGTTAAAAAAATGGAAAAAAAAAAACTTTATTTTGAATTATTACAGATTGATAGTTTAACCATTCGTTTTAAAAGTGTTAACAGGCTCTTTCGAAAAATATTATAATGACAATCTGTTCCGCTCGGTGCGGGGGGGGGGAGGGGGGGGGAGTGTTCTACTCCTACATTAATTAATATATATATATATACATACATTTCCAGTTGGCTATCACTATTGTAAATAATTTTCTTTTAATTTCATAAATGATTGTTTAAAAAAAAAAAAAAAATCTGTTTATGCCAGTGGCAGATCCAGAACTTGACTTTTGGGGGAGGGGGGGGGGGGGCTAAGTTTTTCAAAAGTGTTATTCTAGACCAATAAAAAATTTACAATAGCAATATTCAATAGTGAATGTCAGTGTTTTTTTGGGGCGGGGCTTCAGCCCCCTAGCCCCCCCCCCCTTAAATCCGCCACTGCTTTATGCACATTTACACGAAATTCTGTTCTATTTTCCAATGTTAAAAATTTAGAAAAAAAAAAAAAAAAAACGGAATGGCAGCGCCACTTTGGATGATTTTCACCAAAAGTTGATAAGCACTAATTTATGTCAAGGTGCCACTACATATCAAATTTTATGAAATTCTGAGTAATAGTTCCTGGTATACAATTGTCATAAAATTTCTCTCACACAAGCAGACATTTTCTAAAAATGGTCAAATCGTGTTCACCACGTCTCAAAACGTGTAAATCCATCAAAAGCTCTAGGTCGAAAATATTTACGAATCCAATACTTTCTCGTATTAAATGTAGAAGAAAGTAAAAATAGGGAGTCGAAGTAGGTTTATATTAGCAAATATTTAAAAAGCTATTTAATGTACGTCAGTGATAAAATTTTGCAATCAAAATTCAGTAGTAATAAAAGTTTGCTTAAGATAAAATAAAAACAATTCTGTGAACAATCACAGCAATTTACAAAGTATGTTTTCTTGATAAGAAAATGGTTAACTAGCTGTAATTTTTAGTATAATTAAAAATCGAAAAATATGTACTTCTTATTTATACTAGGAAAATAATGCAAAATAGAATTCGTCATAAAAACGTCAGCGAGTGTTTAAAAGAAAAAAAAAAAAATAATAATAATAATAAATACTAATAGGTTGACTGAATGTTTACAATAACGTATATGTAGATGTACATTAAACCGCAAGGAGGAAATAACTTAATTCCTTTGAGCATAGACATTTTTAGCTGTCATTCTATGAATCACGTGATGCGTCGACTGCCGGAAAAGTAAAATAGATAAACTTTTATTTACCGAAGAACTGAAATCGCGAGTTTATATTTAAACTCGTTGCGTATTAGTTCTAATAATTTTCGCCATACTGAATTTCTTTATTATGTACGTAGTAGGAAATATAGAAAGGTAAGTTTAAACAACGCATTATTTTAAAGATAAATATTAAAAAATATATATGGAGAGCTTTTTTTATTTTAAGAAATGTTATTAAAGTTTATCCACATATATTTTTTTATTTAATGTAATTTTTTATATATTGTGTGAAAAATATAAAATGTTATTTTTTTTTTAATTTAATTTAATTTTTTTACTTTCTCTTACCCATAAGGTAGAGAAAGTATTGTTTTTGGCTCAAATTTTCGAACGCGAGATTTTGTTATATTTACACGTTTTGAGGTCCCCTGAATACGAAAATCATGTTTTTAGCAAATGGTCTGTGTGTCTGTGTGTGTGTCTGTGTGTCTGTGTGTGTGTGTGTCTGTGTGTGTGTCTGTCTGTTATCAGCATATCTCAAAAACAAATTATGGTAGAAAGTTCAAACTTGGTATTCTAAATGTGTATCATATAGGGATGCTACAGTAAGCTTTTCGTTAAGATCAAGCAAATGGTTCGTGTACAGGGACAATCAAGAGAATTCTAATACATTACATCTATGGGGGAAATTGCAGGAAAATAGAGTTTAACGTCTATAGACTGCACTAAACCAAATGAAACGAATATATATTTTTTGTAATAGAGACAGTTAACTGTGAAAAAATTTTTGTGTATGTAGGAGCCTCGCCTCCCCCCCCCCCCTGGGGGGGAAGTCCCCCCTCGAGGGGAGTAAATTTTCATGATGGGTATCTTTCAAAAGAGCTCGAAAATACCTTTAAAACGAATGGTTGAACCATCGATCTGCGATAATTTAAAACAAAGTTATCGATTTTTTTTACTTTTAACGAAAAAAAAAAAACTTAGAAAAAAAATCGTACTTTTTTTTTTAATATTGAGAATAAAATGGACTTCTTTTGGATATTTGGTGTTAAACTACTTCTCTAATATGGAAATCGTCTGCCTTATCATAAAAGATAATTTTTTTAAATAATAATTTTAATAAATTATTTTTTTAAAAGTGAAATATTTTTTAATAACCGAATTAAATTCTATATAAATGTAGGTGCATTAATGAAACGGGGGGTTGAGGGGGGCGGTAGCCCCCCTCACACAGAACTAATTATCATATAAAACTCTTCAGAAGCCTAATATGAATTGTTTAACATAGGTTTACATAACAGTATTCGTTATCTTATCTCTTAATCTCCAACCTGTATTTATAGTACTAAATTTCAGGGTAAGAGAAAGTCGTGTGAGTGACACACCAGGTTATTTTTTTTACTTAAGTTAAAAAAAAAAGAAGTATTTTTTACCAAGTATTTAAATTATATTTGAAACATTTCTAAGTGCTTTTCATACGTTATTTTGTTACAAATATAAATATAAAATTTTATATTTTAGTAATCACTTCATTATCTTATTATCTGATCATGTGTGTGTGTTAATAATTGTAATTTTAATCAATATTTAAAAAATAAATTCTTTTAAAGTTTTAAAGATTTTTTTTTTCTTTTTAAATAAACTGTAAATAATTTAGTAGTTTGTAATTCTTTATTTACAGTATTTATTTCTAGTTATTACATCATATCATAAATGTAAATTTTTTTTGTTATTTACTTAATCAAGTGAGAAAGCTCAATATTAAACTGTAAGACAGAAATTTGGTGAATATTATTACAATTATTAAGCTCTTTTTAAAAATTTTTTTGACATCCTAATACTTTATTCATAAAAATTAATTTTTTGTGAAACAGAAAAAAAGAAGTTCAATGAAAACTCTTTTGTAAAATAGCAATGTGCAGTTGTTCTGTTTAAAATCTACAAATATTGTTTATAATACAATCACCATTTTTATTGATAAAAAAGATTATGAATTTTAACTAGTATGTTTGGCCACTACAAGATTTTCTTATATATATAATCTTATACAAATTCACGCAGTATAAATTATTTATTAAATTATAATTTATAAAAATTATTTTCTATGTTGAAGCAGAAGAATTTTATCTTAATGAAGTATAACACTAAATGCCGTAAAAAAGTCAATTTTGTGCCAACATGAGAAGAAATGCGATTTTTAATAAATTTATTCAATTAATTTTATTTTATTTTTCGTTAAAAAAGAGAAAAAATCGGTGGCTTTGTTTTAAATTACCACAAATTTATGATTTAACTGTTCATTTTAAAGGTACTGACGGGTTCTTTAGAAAGATACCCATACTGAAAATTTATATCATCGGGGGTTACTTCCCCTGAAAAATTGTGGGGGGTGGGGATGCACCTACATGCACACACTTTTTTCCATAGTTTACTACAACTATTATAATTCATATCAATTTTACAATCATGCGTTAAAAATAACCCTGATTATGTACATTTATACGAAATTTTGTAATACACGGCCAAATAAAAAATTTAGAAAAAATTTCAGATGACACCACCACCTGTGCAACGCCCAAAATTTTATAGGCACTAATTTATGTCAAGATGCATCAACATATAAATTGATATACAATTATGTGCTGTAGTTTCTGAGATATAGCCTTCCATTAAATTGTAAAAATCATTGTATAGTAGTGCTACTTATTAAGCGATTGACACCAAAAGTTGATGGACTCTAATTTAGGTAAAGAGGCATCTACATATAAATTTATATGTAATTCTGGGCAGTAGATCCTGAGATACAGTTAGTACAATGTTTGTGTCTCTCACACACAGAGATATACGGATAGACAGACAAGTCGTGAAATCGCGTTCTGGGACTCTCAAAACGTGTAAATCCACCGAAAACTGAAAGTTAAAAATTTTATGAAACCAATAGTAAAAAAGTAAATATATTTAAAAATTGCTACATAAAAAATTATTAAATGCTTTCAGTGCAAAGCCAATAAACTTTAAAGGGTTGAAAAGAATAAACTAAGTTAAAAATTCAATAATGATAATTATTTTCATTATTATTATTTTCTGTTTAATTTTGTAAAGCAAATAACTTCACCAATAATTTGAGGTGCAATATTGATGTATAAGTTTAAATTTTGAAATGAATAATATTCATTTAGTATTCTTGAAGTAAATATTAATCTTTGCCTTTTCAACTAGCAAAATTAAAGGAATAATTTTCAATAAAAATAATAGCTGAAATCAAAGTGCAAAAAACATTCAAATTAAAAAGGAGGTACAATGTTATTTCTTCGAGCAATCTTTTTTTTTTTTTTTTTTTTTTTCCCTTCTTCTTTCTTTTTAATGATAAAATTGTTTATTAATTATTTATTATATGTATGTATTATATTCGTTATGTCTTCTGCAGTATAAATATTTTAAAAATACATTAAAGAAACATAATTCATAGACAGTAATTTATCTGAATACTTTTTTGCATCCCTGTAACAAAGTATCTGTGCTATTTGTACCATACCATTTGTTGCAATTATAGAATAAGAAATATCACAAACAACTTCATTTATAGACTTACTTTCATCGAAATCATGAAAAAGATTTCTTTTGTGTAGACATTATATAAAAGTATATATTATATAAAAATGCAAATATCCTCACAGGATGTATTAAAAATTTATATAGTTTAAAAAAAAAAAAAAAAAAAAAAACTGAAAGTGCTTTTCCAAGAATTTTCACTTGTATGTCGGAGTGTATCTGAATATTTTGCAAAACCCTGTAGAAAAATAAAATCATTAATGCTAATATACTTCATTCTAGGGAAGACATGCTTATGGGTATCTGGATAATGTATTTTTAATAATGTTTTACTGTGTTATAAGAAAATAAATAAATGAATCAGACTTTTAAAATATTTCTCATAAGTCACAGAATATTAGTTTTTTTTTTTTTTTTTTTTAAGGAATTACAGTACGGACACTCAGACGGACGTCGAATACTTTTCAACGTTATTGGGAAAGTGTTAAAATGCAATTCACGATGGGGGGGGGGGGGTTGACATTAGATGTTTTAACCAACAATAACACAAAAAATAAACATGTGCAGCAATCCCCCCCCTCCCCCGAAATGTATATTGATGTAGTTATTCAATTTAAACTCAAGTAAAAATAATAATAATAATAATAATAATAATAATAATTCACTGCGAGATTATTCAAAAAGGTATTTCTCAATTATTTTATTATTTTCACTTTCTCCCAGTGCATAAACGTCCCAGTGCATATTAGGGATAGCAGCGCTATCTGTTGAGCGGTGGGCACCAAAAGTTGATAGGCACTAATTTATGCCAATGTGCATTTATATAAATTTGTATGCAAATATGTGCAATAGTTCCAGAGATACAGTCGCCACAAAATTTTTGTCACACAGACTGATATTTTGTAAATTGGGAAATCGTGTTCTGGACTCTCAAAACGTGCAAATTCATCAAAAGCCTGAAGTTGAAAATTTTTATGAATCTAATACTTTCTTCTATTGAATATAGAAGAAAGAAAAAAAAAATGTTGTAAATTGCGAAATCTTTTCATTTTCCAGAATGTAAATAAGAGGTTATACTGTATTTGAATTTATTAATTTATATATTAACAACAGTCGAGAAAGATTTATAATACTTTTCTAATTTTCATACAATTTCTACAAAAGATACATATTAGTTTCGTTGAAACAGATCCAGATACAAATACGGATCTATTTTTCTGGCAGATATCCGCGGATACGAATAGGGAGCTCCGATACATGTCTAGTATGTGCAGAATGTTTAAATTAGTTACAGACTTATAAACATGCCTATAAATTTATGTTTATAATTGTAAAAAATATTTTGAAAGGTGCTCTCAAGTCGACCCGACTTGCTGAAAACCAAACCCGACCCGAACCCGACCTGCACGAAAAAAGGATCTGTCAACCCGAACCGAACCCGACCCACAAGAGAAAAAATTCTGTCAACCCGACCCGATGCCGGACTCTAATTTAGATCTTTACCCAACTTAAAATTATATCTATCAACTTTTGAGAAATTTCCCCACGTTCCCCCCTCTGAGGCAAAAGACAAAAACACGTTTGTCCGGGTATCACTTGAGAACGGCTGGGCGGAATTCAGCAGCGCTTCGCAGGAATTTTAGGTCTCTACCCAACTTAAAATTATATCTATGAACTTTTCCGAAATTACTCCCCTTTTCCCCCTGGGGAAGGCAAAAGACAAAAACACGTTTGTAAGCATAATTCGGCTCCTAATTACTTCACAATAAAGAAATTGCACATAATCTGCATTTAGGAATTTTCGATTTTTAAGGGAAGGGAGGTGGGAAATATTGAAAATTCCTGATTTTTGAGTAGACCTCTACCAAAAATGGAACAAATATATTGAAAAAAGGCTATGCGACTAAATTAAGATACGACCAAAAGCACATTTTTTTTTGGGGGGGGGAGGGGGGCGTGTTTCAAGGGTGTAAACTCGAGACACCCCTTTTAGGGCTAAATTTGTCCTGAGAAATCTATGTGATCTGCGGACACGAAATTTGCCGCGTAAATTGTTTATATGCATCCGACCCTTATTGTAACGGGATTTTGCGAAATCCCCCCCCCCTCCCCTTACCCCCTTGGTGTCGAGAGGGCTATAAACAAAAAACATGTTTTCTAGTTTGAATTCGCCTTAAACTTTCTTAGATGGGCGAACTTTGGTGTGTGGATGTTGACTAGGTGTACGTATTATGTACTTTGTCGAGATTTCGCAAAACTTCGAACTTAGCCTTTGGGGAAGGGGGAGTAAGAATCGGATAAGTTGCTGCCTTAGGCTGTGGGAACACGGACTCATCACGTTGCGGCAAGAAAAATCTCTACCGAACAGAGCAGGAATTTTAACTCAGGTTAATTAATAATGATATGGGATTTTGACAGCTCATTTCAATGTAGTGTCAAGCGAAGCGGGCAAGGCCTGCTAGTTTTCTTATAAAAGGAAAGTGCGTAATTTCTCCTCTTTTTCCAATAAAAAATTCTGGTCATCTTATACGTAAAAAATCTGGAGTGACTCCACTCGACTTTCCGAACATTGAGTAATTAACAGTTTTTTAGATAAAGTAAAGAAAAAGGAGTTATCAAAGAAACAAAAGATAGAAAACCATAATAGAGTGTTTGAGTATTTTTCTCCATATATTACACGATGTTTTATTTAACGCTACTGAACTTTGAGCCCATAGATCATAAAGATAAAGAATTTTTCGTTGTATCCCTGTAGAAACCTATAAATGCTAGATTCACCAAAATGCTTATAGTGAGTGCAACAGTCATTTATAATACTCATATAAATTTTCAGCTCAATTAAATAAGGCGTTTTGATGCTATCGCACTTTTAAAAATTTGGTCCCGTAGGCCATAATGATAAAGAATTTTTCTTTGTGTCCCTGTAAAAAAACGGTAAGTGCTAAATTCACCAAAATCTGTACAGTTGGTTGAACTGTGACTTATAACATGTGTACAATTTTTTTCCTCAGATTAATAAGGCTTTTAGACGCTATTACACTTTTCAAAATTTCGCCCCATAGGCCATAATGATAAAGAATTTTTCTTTGTGCCCCTGTATAAAAACTGTCAGTGTTAAATTCACCAAAATCTATACAGTTCGTGCAACTGTGACCTATAACATGTGTACAAATTTTTTGCTGAGATTAATAAAACGTGTAGACGTTATCGCACTTTTAAAAATTTGGCCCCATAGGTCATAATGATAAAGAATTAAAAAAAAAGAAACTATAAGTGCTAGAAAAACTATAAGTACTAGATTCACCAAAATCTATAGGGTTCGTACTATAGTGACTTGCAATATACGTACCAACTTTCAGCTTTTTCGAACTGTGATGTATCGTAGGCTTGAAATCATCAAGAGAAGATTGCTTTTCTTTAGAGAAATATTTTTTTTATTTCTCTTTTATAAAAACTATACGACACAAACACACATACATAAAAGGTAAACGAAAACACGTAACACATATTGCATAAAATGGTCGATAATCTTTGGACCAAAAATTAAACATGAACGGCACTCAAGCCAGGCACCCGCTATTCTCGGCGTTGCATCATTCCCTTCTAAAACCAAACTAAAAACTAAAGTCTCTCTTCAATTCGAAAGTCTTTTCACCGTGCTGAACAAACAGCGCCCTCTCGTGAGTCTTAAAGTCATTAGTCTGAAGTCATTACAGACCTCCTCCCTTCAGGGGAGAAACTTTTCACTATTGTAGAGGGAAAAGTTTGGTTAAATGATACTTCATTAGGATAAGTCTATATTCAAAATCAATAGTCACAATGTTCAACATATTGGTCCATTTTCTTAATATCGTAATTAATTTAAAACAAGTAATAAATTAAAAAAAATACGAGCAAGCACCAATTCTATGCAGAAACAGTACCTGGTTATATTTAAATGCACCAGACTTATCCCTATTTTAAATTAAATACACTATTTAACTTATTTTAAATATGCAAAAAACATATACCAAATAGAAATTTAAATATTATTACACACAATATACCTGTGACACTAAATAGATATGCAAAGTAAAATATAGATAATGAAAACAAATATATACCACATATATATATGTAGGAAGTTATGTGGAAAGCTCTGTGGGACGCATTCCTTGTACTGTCGACAGATGGCGCTGCCTCCGATGCCCATCTTTAGACGAGAAGAAGAACGGGAGTTAGTTGAGATCTGGCTGCAGTGGAAAGCGGTTGAGACCGTCAGCGCGAAGGCTGATGTGGTCATTTAGTCCTAATTTGAGCACAGAATGATCATAATAGTTGGGTAGAGCCATGGAGGGCTCAATCTACCATATTTAAAATAGTGCGCGTAGGTACTATTGTGATTTATGAGTAGGTGCTTAAATGTTATGTTACGGTTATACTGATGAAGAGAGTTTGTTATGTGCTAAGCCTCGAAACCAGCTGTTGGTTAATTATGCAAATTCTGCTATTATCATATTTTCTTTGTGTATCTTGTGTTGTATGTGTGTTACGTAATAAATGTTTAGTCATCTAAGTCGCAATTCATCATTGCCCCACCTCTAGACACCCAGCCAAGATTCTACAAGTGGGGGCTCGACCGGGATAGTATGGCAACACCAACAAGTTATAAAAGGTAACTTTTATATATTTATCATTCTGTTTGATAATAAACAATAATGATTAATGCATAAATTGAGAAAAAGGAGTTTAGTACAGTTTTGAATTAGAAATTAATGGAGAAATATTTTTTGAGAACAGTTTTGGTTTCACTGTGTGATGAAATAAAATAAATACATTACTTGAGAAGAATGAATAGAAATAAGAATTATGATTGAAAAAATATTCTGAATAATCATTTAGTATTTTGCTTATTGTTGTTTTCAATAGTATTTTAACAATATTATAACAATATTATTTTAAAACGAAAGTGATAACAATTATTAAATAGAGAACAATAATGGTGATATTATGTGTATATAATAATAACTGAGAAATATATAAGATGTTCTAAATATTCTGTTGTATAAAATAAATTGTTCTGAATGTTCTTATTTAAAAATCATGATAATTTTGATTTGAGAACAAAAAGCATAAAATCATTTTTAAGAAAAATGTTCCAATATTATTTTGTTTCTATTTAAGTATGATATTAATTTGGTAGAAATATTGAAGTATCTTTTGGTATAAGTAATTATTTAGAGTTATAATGGCCCAAAACGTGTTACAAGGTATTAGAAAAGCCGATTTAAAAACAATTGCTGAAGAATTAGGCCTAACTGTTCCGGTAGAAGCTAGGGTAGTTGAAATAAAAACTTTGATCGAGAGTTCTGATATTTATAAAAATGATTTAGAATTTGTTAGAGGTGTTATTAAAATGTTAGTAGAAGAACAAAAGTTGAAATCTGTAGAAGAACAAACCAAAATTGAGATATAAAGAATTAAATTATCCCAGTTAGAAAAAGAAATAGAGTTACAGAATTTAAAGTTACAGGCTTCAGCAAATAATTCAAGTAATAATGTTGAGCAATCAAATTCAGAAACTACTTCACTGTATTCGAACATTAACCATTTCAGTACCTGAGAAACCGGAAGCTTTGCACTTATTTTTTCAATCCCTTGAAAAGCATTCGTTTCTAAAAATGTACCGTCTAAATTCAAATCGGAAATATTGATTAATTTATTGGGAGATAAATGTAATCAGGTTTTTGCGTACGTAACCACCGAAGAAATTAACGATTATGAAAAAGTTAAGGAATTAATTTTAAGACAATTTCAACCAATGCCGCGTGAATGTTTAAGTAATTTTAAAAATGCGCTGCGTAATCCGTCAGAATCTCATGTCCAGTTCGCTTCCCGTCTAAGCGCTTCTTTTGATTACTATTGTAGATTGAGAGGAGTTAACGACGTTAAGCAATTGTGTGATCTTATAGTTGCTGATAAATTATATGAAACGTTGGATTCTAGAACTAGAGAACATATTAGTGTTCGAGAAGGTCAAAATTGGTTTAAACCCAACGAATTAGGTCGGGAGTGTGATTTATTCTACTCTTCTAGAGGGAAATCGTTAATTGAAACTAATAATAATACGCGAAACAAAAGTTCAGAGAATAAGCGGTTTGTAAACAAAACTCCTTTTAGAAAGACACATTATAATAATAAAGATCCCATAGTACGTAATTCGGTATCTAATCAAACTCACGAAAAGCATGAAAGAATGTGTTACATTTGTGATGCAAAAGGGAAAACATTTCATTTCGCTAGAGCGTGTCCTAAACGTATTCCAGAGAAAAAAGAATTCCGTGAAAATCTTCCAACGAATTCAGTAGTTCAATCCGAAACAAGTCCGATTAACCTAATTGTTAATGAACTCGAATATGTTGATATTTTAGTGGATGATATTCCACTTAAAGGGTTAAAAGATTCAGGTTCTTCGATTCTAATTGTGAATAAAAATAGCATTCCACAGACTAAAAATGTTATTTCTTCAACCACTCTAGCTGCTTTAATGAAAAGAAAGATGCAAATCTGACTGAATTTAAAATATCTTTATCTAATCATGATTCAATAAATGTAATCGGTGCTTTTGCAACAATTTGTCATGTGACGTAATTCTCCCTGGTAATATCTTTCATATTTTGAAACAACAAAATAAAGAAGAAACAGATGTTTCGAGTTCCAGCGACGTAGGGGGGGGGGGAGATAGTTTTCTGAGTTCGGGGAAAAGCGATTTCGATGAAGCAAGTGAGTGTTCTTTTCCTGTATTCGATCGAAGGGAAAATGAGATAGATTTGTTAGATTTCAATGCATGTTTCCTCATATCTGTTAACTAGCGAACACCTGTCATGACGTCAGATGTGACGTAACTGTATTACGTAATCAACGGCGCATCTTCGCTTCTCTGAGAGAGAGAGGTTTATAAGAGTCTGTACGAGAAAGCTTTGCTAAGCGTGCGGCAAGAAATGCCCGCATTATGTTATTCTACTTTTCTATGTTATTAAATGTTGCGATTGTTCAAAAGACAATTGCTTTTCACTCTGCGGACCCATTTAAACCAACAATGGTTATGGGCCCAGAGACACGCCTCTTACTGCGGACTTTTTAAAAATTTAAATTAATATTCGCTAAAACGAAAGTGCGACTTACTGTTAAGCCTAAGGGCTGAAATCGAAAGTATTTTTGATTCTGTTTTTATAAAGAAGCTATTATAGCTGATTAAATATGTCGCAAGTATTAAATATAGAAAAGTTATCCAAAAACAATTTTGACACATGGAAGCTGCAGATAGAAGCTGTTTTAATCAAGAATGATCACTGGAGTTATGCTAACGGAACGAAAATTAAGCCCGATGAAGGCGCCGAAGGCGAAGAAAAATGGCTCGAAAATGACCTTAAAGCTAGAGCCGATTTAATCCTAGCAATTACCCCAAGTGAGTTGTGTCATATTAAACATTGTACCACCTCAAATGAAGTATGGAATAAGTTAAAAGAAGTTTACGAATCGAGAGGACCGGCAAAGAAAGCCACCCTGTTGAAGCAGCTACTCTTTAAGAAAATGACTGACAGTGAAAATATGTCCGATCACCTAAATATTTTCTTTGATATAGTGGACAAGCTAAAAGAAATGGACATTCAAGTAGCCGAAGATCTATTATCAATTTTGCTCTTATACAGTATTCCTGACAGCTATGAAAATTTCAGGTGCGCCATAGAAGCAAGAGATGAATTGCCGCAGCCTGAAGCTCTAAAAATTAAAATGATGGAAGAATATGAGTCGAGAAAAAATAAAAAGCATCAAGAATTATCAAATGCGTATTTTACAACTCACAAGAAAAATCTTCCTGAAAAGAACAAAAGAGAAATCTTAAAGCCTGTGCAGAACAAGAACACGTATGGCGAAAGAAATTATGCAATCTTCAAATGCAATTACTGTTCAAAAGTAGGGCATAAAGCCTCAGAATGCCGAAAGAAGATCTCAGACAGAAAATTCACTTCATCGAATAAATACAAAGATAGATCTTTTATGGTTGAAGATAGTACGGAGTTCACGATGGCAGCCAGTAACTCTTTCCAAGAACATTCCGAGTGGTGTCTCGACAGCGGATCGGCATCACATATGGCTCATGACAAGAATTTGTTTACAGATTTCGAACCTAGAATTGGATCATTTATAAAATTAGCTGTAGATGAAACAGCGGAGATCACAGGTGTTGAAACAGTCAAATTAAAAGTTCCCGGTAATCACGGTGTAACCAATTTAAAGTTAACAAATGTTTTGTGCGTTCCAAAATTGAAATGCAATTTAATGTCTATGTCAAAAGCTACTGCAAACAACTGCCGAGTTATATTTACCGAAAAAGGTGCAAAAATTACGGAGCAGGACGGCTCTCTGATTATAAGTGCTACGAGAAAAGGTGATTTATATTTTTTTCAGCCGCAGGTGGATATAGCTGCATCAACTCAGGTAAGCAACTTTCATAAATGGCATTTAAAATTAGGACATTTAAATGAAAAAGATTTAAAATTATTAAAATCTGAAAATATGTTAAGAGATTTAAATTTTAATGAAAAAGATTCTTTAAAAGATTGTAAAGTATGCATTCAGTCTAAACAAACTGTGAAACCATTTTGTAAAGAAAACAAATTTCATAGTAAGGAATTATTAGAAGTAGTTTATTCTGATTTATGTGGCCCTATAAATGTTAAATACCATGGCGGATCACGTTACTCTATTACTTTTTTGGATGATAAATCTCGTTACATTGAAGTAAATTTTCTAAAAACAAAAGATGAAGCTAAGTACGCGTCCCGGAGATATAAAGCGGCAGTCGAAAATCGATTAGGAAAAAAAATTAAAATACTGCATACTGATAATGGTTTGGAATATTGCGGCGAGGAATTCAATAAATATATTGAAGAATGCGGTATCAAACGCGAATATTCATCACCAATGACGCCTCAGCAAAATTCTAGAATTGAAAGACAAAATCGTACATTATGCGAAATGGCGAGGTGTTTATTAATGCAATCAAACCTTCCAAATACATTCTGGGCTGAAGCAGTAAATTGCGCTGCATACATTAGAAACAGGTGTCCCACTAAAGGAATTAAAGAAAATAAAACACCTTTCGAATTGTTTTTCGGTTATAAACCAACTGTTAACTATTTTAAAATTTTCGGACAGAAATGTTTTGTTCTAAATAAAAAATCAAAAGGGAAGTTTGAAGCTAGGTCACACGAACATATATTCGTTGGCTATTCAAATGAATCACGCGCTTACAGATTATGGAATAAGGATACCAGAAAAATTGTCATAAGTCGTGATGTTCGATTTATAGACGAATTTGAAATAAATGATTCAGCCACTACTGATCAATTAGAATTAATTTTTCCGTCTGAGAATAAATGCAATGATAATTGTAATATTAAAAATGAAACTTCTATCCCTACTCAAACCGCAGACATCCACAGGGGGGAAAACAGCGGATCGATTTCCTATCCCCCTGAATTCAACGGAGAAAGTTTCTCTTTTTGGAAAGGGGGGGAAGCGAGCCACTCACTTTCTGAAGGGGGGAACGTAGAAGATGTGAGTGGAGGGGAGGAGAGTGCTCACGGTAAATGTAAACAAGAGGAAGGGATAAACAATCCTCCTTTTAAACATGGTCCCGGCAGACCTAGAAAAATTAAAAGTTGGAACTTTCAAAAGTCTCATAAGAAGTATATTACAGATACAAAATATAAAGATGAAACTTCTCAATTAGCTGATAACTCATTTATTGAAATTAATCCCGGCGTAATCGACGCGCTAAATGGAGATTATGCTAAAAATTGGGAGAACGCGATGAAATTAGAATATGATTCTTTAGTTAAGCAAAACGCTTGGGAAATTGTAGATAGACCAAAAGATAAAAAGGTAATTGGGTGTAAATGGGTTTTAAAAACAAAATTCAAACCAGATGGTCAAATTGAAAAATTTAAGGCCAGATTGGTTGCCAAAGGGTGTTCACAGAAACAAGGTATAGATTTTGAGGAAAATTTTTCACCAGTAGCCAGATTAAGTTCTATAAGAACTGCAATCGCGTATGCTATTCAAAATGGTTTCACAGCATACCAGTTAGATTTTCTTATGGCATATGTTAACGGCAATTTGAATGAAGAAATTTTTATGGAACTTCCTGAATTTTTTGAAAATGATATACATTGAAATAAAGTGTGTTTATTAAAGAAGTCTTTGTATGGACTTCAGTCAGGAAGACAGTGGTTTAAGAAATTAGATGAGAAATTGAGAAAAATGAAATTTAACCCTTTGAATTCCGACAAATGTGTCTATTACTCAAAATATCCTTTTGATGCTATTATAATCGTCTATGTCGACGATTTAATTTGTCTCACTAAAAGTGAAGAGCACTATTTTGATATAAGAAATAAATTAGCAGAATCTTTCAAAATGAAAGATATGGGCCTTCTGCATTATTGCTTAGGCATTGAATTTAATCAAGATAGGGACAGCATCACCATAACACAAAAGAAATACATTGAAGATTTATTAAATAAATTTAATATGGAAGATTCTAGAGTGGTGAATACACCTTTAGATAACAGTGTAAAATTAACTAAACAAATGTGTCCAAATACAGAAGAAGAGAAATCATACATGTCAAAAATTCCTTATAGACAATTAATTGGTTCTCTTATGTATCTGTCGGTTACTACCAGACCAGATATCACCCATGCTGTAAATTATTTAAGTCAGTTTAATAACAATCCAGGAAAACCTCACTGGATAGCTGCTAAAAGAATACTAAGGTATCTCAATGGCACTAGAAATTTAGGAATTGTTTATTACAGAGACGATAAACCATTGACAGCATTTGTTGATGCCGATTGGGCATCGGATATAAATGATAGAAAATCATATACAGGATATGTCTTTAAATATGCCGGTGGACCTATTTCTTGGGAATCTAGAAAGCAGCGAACCGTTGCTCTATCCACAACAGAATCTGAATATATGTCTCTGTCCGAATCCGCAAAAGAGACAATTCATGTTAGAAATTTCTTAAAAGAACTGGATCCTGAAATTGTATCAAGTCCAACTGCAATCATGTGCGACAATCAATCCGCACTGAGATTAGTAAAAAATCCTGTTCATCACAATCGCTCTAAGCACATTGATATTCGACATCATTTTGTGCGAGAAGTTTACAATAATAAACTAATTGACATTAAATATATATCATCAGATGAACAACCTGCTGATATTTTAACAAAAAGTTTAAATGCATATAAACATGAAAAATGTTGTGATATGATAGGACTTAATACTCAGGACTGATGAACTTAAAAAAAAAATATATTTAAACTGTGTTTTCATTAAGAAATTAACTGCTTATATTTTACATATTTTATTTTATTATATTAACCATAATTATTTGCTTATAATTATATTTCTTTACTAACACTTTTCTCATTTTAAGTCACTTTTGCATAAAAATAATTTTCTGTAATTTTTAATCTGCTATTATAATGCATAAATATGTTTTATTTTCGAAACCTTTATTAAAAAAGGGGGAAATGTTAGATTTCAATGCATGTTTCCTCATATCTGTTAACTAGCGAACACCTGTCATGACGTCAGATGTGACATAACTGTATTACGTAATCAACGGCGCATCTTCGCTTCTCTGAGAGAGAGAGGTTTATAAGAGTCTGTACGAGAAAGCTTTGCTAAGCGTGCGGCAAGAAATGCCCGCATTATGTTATTCTACTTTTCTATGTTATTAAATGTTGTGATTGTTCAAAAGACTCTGCTTTTCACTCTGCGGACCCATTTAAACCAAAAAACAACAAGATTCTTTTTTTCCAAATATGTGCAACTTTCCAGAAGAAAAATTCGATGTCAGTTATATTTTAGATAAGTCGTTAAAAGAGAGATTAAGCGAGTTAATAAAAAGTTATAAGCCAGTTAAAACAAAAAATACTGATTTAAAAATGTCCATTATTTTATCTAATGATACACCAGTATGCTTACGTTCTCGCAGATTATCATTTGTAGAGAAATCAGAGGTGGATAAACAAATTGACCAGTGGTTAAAAGATGGTATATTTAGAGAAAGTACGTCAAATTACGCTTCGCCAATAGTGGTGTGTACGAAAAAAGATAGAGGAATAAGGTTATGCTGTGATTATCGTGCTTTAAATAAGAAAATTATTAAAGATAAATACCCGTTGCCAAATATTGAGGATTTATTTGATAGATTAGGGGAGGGTAAAGTTTTTTCGACACTAGATTTAAAGAATGCGTTTTTATAAGTTGATGTAGAGGAAAAAAGTAGGAAATATACAGCTTTTGTGACCGATAATGCCCAGTATGAGTTTCTAAAAGTTCCCTATGGATTATGTAATAGTCCCTTAGTATTTCAAAGATATGTAAATTATGTGTTTAAAGACCTATTAAAAGATGGTACTGTAATTATTTATTTAGATGATATAATTATTCCATCTAAAGATGAGAATGAAGGGTTAGATAAATTAAAACGTGTATTAGAAACGGCATCAAAATTTAGTCTAGAGTTAAATTTAAAGAAATGTCAGTTTTTGAAACGAAAGATCGATTTCTTAGGTCACATAATTGAGAATGGCACGATTAAACCCTCAGTAGAAAAAACTCTTGCAGTCCAAAATTTCCCAGAACCCCGTAATGCTAGGGAAGTGCAGAGTTTCTTAGGTTTAACAGGTTCCTTTAGAAAATTTATTCGTTCATATGCCAACATAGCAAGACCACTCAGTGACTTATTACGTGCTTCCACTCCATTTAAATTCGAGCAAGAGCAGAAATTGGCTTTTCAAAAGCTGAAAGACATTTTATCTAATACGCCTGCCTTACACCTTTTTAAACAAGGCTATAAGTTAGAAGTTCATACAGATGCATCTAAATTAGGATTCGGTGCAATCTTATTACAAGAAGATGACGATGGACAGTACTATCCAATCCATTATATGAGTAAAAAGACCTCGGTACAAGAAAAATACTGTAGTTATGAATTAGAAGTATTAGCGATAGTAGAAGCCCTTAAAAAATTTAGGAACTATTTATTAGGTAGTAAATTCAAAATTTATACTGACTGTCAAGCGTTCACTAAAACTTTAGATAAACCTGAATTGACACCTAAGGTAGCCAGGTGGTCTTCCCTGCTACAGGAATTCGATTACAATGTAGAACATCGTCCTGGTAAACAAATGCAGCATGTTGACGCTCTTAGCAGACACCCTGTAATGACTGTAACAACTGATACGCTCACTCATCGTATTGCTACTGCTCAAGAAAATGATGAGTTTATCAACACTATGAAATCTCTTTTACAGCAGAACCAAAATGACGAATATGTGTTAAAAAATAATATTTTATATAAAGTGTTGAATGATAGGGATGTACTAATTGTCCCAGAGAACATGCAAATTGAGGTCGTAAAGAAATGTCATGCCTTAGGACATTTTTCAGCTAATAAAACTGAAGAGTTAGTTAAACGCGACTATTACTTTTCTAATATGAAAAAATGCGTAGATAACGTTGTAAAAAGTTGTGTAGAATGTATTCTTGTAAATAAGAAACAGGGAAAAGGAGAAGGTTTTTTGAACCCTATCCCTAAAGGAGATATACCATTATCCACGTATCACATCGATTTTGTGGGTCCATTACCAACCACTAACAAAAACTACAATCACATTTTCACTGTCATCGACGGATTTAGTAAATTTTCATGGCTATATCCTGTGAAATCAACTTCTTCAGCAGACGCCTTGCAAAAATTAAAACAGCAAGCTGCTATTTTTGGTAACACCGCAAGAATAATATCTGATCGTGGACCTGCGTTCATAGCGAAGGAATTTGCAGATTACTGTAAATCAGAGGGAATCGAACATGACACCATCACAACTGGAATCCCAAGAGGGAATGGTCAAATTGAGAGACTTCATCAAACAATCATTCCTGTATTATCCAAGTTATGTATAAATGACCCTAACAAGTGGTACAAGTTTGTTGAGGCTGTCCAGAGAACAATTAATTCCACCGTATCGAGAAGTACCAAAAGAACTCCGTTCGAATTATTCACTGGAGTAACAATGAGAAAGAAAGAAGATAAGAGAATACTTGAACTCCTCGAAGAGGAAAGGATAAATTCCATGCTTGATAACCTTAACACCATTCGTGAAGAAGCAAGAAAAAACATTCTTAAGATTCAAGAAGAAAATCGCCGATGTTACAACAAGAAGAGAAAGAAAGCCCATGTGTATAAAATTAATGATCTAGTTGCCATCCAGCGAACTCGGTTTGGAACCGGCATGAAACTAAGACCAAAATTCTTAGGTCCTTATAAAGATGTGCGAGTAAAGACCAAAGACAGATATGAAGTCGAGAAGATAGGTGATCACGAAGGACCTATACATACTAGTACTTCTGCAGACCATATGAAATTATGGTCCACAAACTAAACTAAAATCCAATAATATGGACTGATGAACTTTAAAGAAAAAGTTAACTGTGAATTTTTATGTACATAATTTTTTTTTTTTTTTTTTTTTTTTTTTTTAATGTCTGTTTCTCTTTTTTTTTTCTTTTAATTGTATTTTGCAGATATCCTTTAGTACCCCAGGCTGCTTCGACGGTGAGGTCACCGCACATCAGAGTGGCAGAGCGTTGTAGGAAGTTATGTGGAAAGCTCTGAGGGACGCATTCCTTGTACTGTCGACAGATGGCGCTGCCTCCGATGCCCATCTTTAGACGAGAAGAAGAACGGGAGTTAGTTGAGATCTGGCTGCAGTGGAAAGCGGTTGAGACCGTCAGCGCGAAGGCTGATGTGGTCATTTAGTCCTAATTTGAGCACAGAATGATCATAATAGTTGGGTAGAGCCATGGAGGGCTCAATACCTCAATCTAACATATTTAAAATAGTGCGCGTAGGTACTATTGTGATTTATGAGTAGGTGCTTAAATGTTATGTTTGTGTTGTATGTGTGTTACGTAATAAATGTTTAGTCATCTAAGTCGCAACTCATCATTGCCCCACCTCTAGACACCCAGCCAAGATTCTACATATATATAGCAATAATTAAACAAATACGATATATAGCAATAATTAAACAAATACACAAACTTTTTTTTTTTTAACTAAGGGATAAGAGTTAATCTATCAGCATTCTGAGATTGTAATTCTATACACTCAACAACCCCATAATTCAATAATCTGCATAGAGTTCCCAAAGTAAAAGTCTGGGATTTGGTCTCTTTTTTTTTTCTTTCTTTTTCTCAGGAACATGAATAGCTTTGTATAATTATGACTAAATAAGTCAGGATTGCGAGATAAATTCTCCTTTATTTCTTCAAATGCCCTTTGGCAAGAGCTATTCCAGTCAGTGGATTTTAGAGACCAATCCGTTAGTAAGTCTGACAATAAAGTTGCATCTTCAGAAAATTCAGGAATGCATTTTCGATAGTATTCAGCTAATTTCCAGTAGTCTGTCACATGAGTCATGGTAGTATGAGACGAACAATCTTTTTTGACTCGAACCTTCTTTTCACTTGGAGTTCTTAATCTCTGGCCCACTAAATGTCCAGAAATTTTTACATAAGTTCGAGTAGGTGGACATTTAGAAGGTTTAATATGCAACTTAGTATCACTGATTTTGAAGGAAATGTCTTTTACACGATTTTCCCTTGTTTTAGGAAAATTGGCGACTTTCTCACTATATGGCACTGGACACTTTTCACTGTGTTTCAATAAATTTGCCATTAGTTGACTAGAATCTTTAGGTAGATTTTTCAAGGGACCCAAAGTAGTTGCAGAAAGTTCTTCCTTCAAGTAATTTTGTTCCTTTAATTGTTTTTCATTCATAAATTAAGCATTTTTCAGATAATTGATTATTGATAAAGATCTTGAGAGATCGAGAGAGATAAAGATCTACTTTATTTTTCTGCAATACAGCTGTCAACTGATCCAATTTAGCATTAGATTTTTTTCTTTCTCTTCAAGAATATTAAACAGGTAATCTAGTTTGGAATTAATTATATTAATTTCATTTCTTTCTTCAACAAGCTTTTCATTTTTAAGACAAATTTCATTTTCTTTACCTTTTATTCTTAAGAGCTCTTCTTTAATTATGTTGATTTCATTAGACAGCTTAAGATTTTCAATTTTAGTATTTTCCAGATCTTGTTTGTAATTATTCTTTTCAACCTTCAGAATTTCTAACTGATTTAGAAAATTCTTCTTTTTACTTTGTGAATCAAGACGAAGAGTTTTTAGCTGATTTTCAAACTTTACTTTCTCTTGAATTCCTTCATTTATCTGCTTTTCATATTCTAAGCATTTTTTATTCAGATAAGCATTTATTTCTGCTTTTAGTTCTTCCATTACAAAATTAAGAGTCTTCATTTTTCTGTTTAAGGTCTTTTAAGGCATTATTTAGTTCCGAAATATTTTTCGTAGTATGTTCCAACTTTTCAGTAAGTCTTTTATTTTCAAGAGACAGTTCTTGTTCTTTAATTTTCTTTTCTTCCATCTCCCCTTTTAAACATATAATTTCATTTAACAATCTGAAATTTTCAGTTTTGAGATGGTCAAAATTTATTTTCTCTTTAAGAACAACTTCATTTTCTATTTTATTTTGATTTTCTTTTTCTTTGATATCCTGCAGTTCTTTAGCAAACACTTTTGGAGAGGTTTTATTGAGTTCTGGCCATGAAAATTCTGGCAGGATTTCTTCTACCTCTTCGGTTTTCTTTTCATCTGCAGATTTCCTTTCAATCAACTTTTGGTCAAAATGAGCAACATTTTTATTTTGAATATTTTTCTTCATTCTTAAAAATTTCTTAGGATTTCTTGTTTGTACTGATTTTAACTTAGACACTTGTACATTTTCTTTTGATTTGTAATTTTTGAACATTGCAGCAGTTTTATTTCCTAACAAATACTTGTCACCATAAAAGGAATTTTGTAGGACAGCTGCTTTAGTTTTTAAGTGTCCCATTTTACAATCCAATTCAATTTCTGCAAGTGGTAAACAGATAGGATCCACTTCTAATGGATTTCTAATATACACTTTCTCATTTGTGTACATATGTGGTTTCACGTACTTGCTGCTGATCAGATCACATGAAGCACCCGTGTCTCGAATTATTTTCATCTCAACACCATTCACTTTACCTATACTAGTATAAGGTGTCATTGATTCATCAGAACCTGCCTCAGCTATAATATGTGAGATAAATTCTTCATTTTCCTTTAATTTATCACACTGAGGTCTAAGATGATTAGTAGAACCACATTCATAGCAACGAGTAATTTTTCTTTTATCAAACTATCTTTGTTATTATCGTTAGACTTATCATCACATAAGTTTTCACTTTGGTTTCGAAAGCTGGAAAATTTCTTTTTGGGCAATTCCCTCCTTTTGAAACTTTCCCTAATACTCTCAAACTCATCTAGTTTTTCAGCTAAGTCCATAGGTGTCATGAATGTAAGCCAGTTTTCTAAAAAATGATCTCTTACATCAGCAGGCACTCGAAATTTCAACTGCTCAGTCACTATTAAATCTTTTAGCTGTTCAAAATTCTCTATCTTTAATTCGGAATCCACTCCGTAAAATAACTAGAAAGCTCTTGAGCATAATTTCTCCAAGATTTTTCGGACGATTTGTGGTGCTTATAAAAACATTGTTTCAATTTTTCACTATTTAATTTATATCTTTTCATAATGATATTTTTAACAAAATCATAATTTGTCGCATCGGTTGGCGACTCTCTGGCCAACATATTGGAAAGTTCTGGCGGTAAAACTGCTAACAGGTAGGCCACCCAATCCTTTTTTGGAACTCGTGCCATCTCCGCTCTTCTTTCGAAATTTATTAAATATAAACCCATTTCATCATGTTTTTCATCAAATCTTGGGGTAATTTGGGTTAACTGTATTCTTGGGACCGATTCAATCACCCTTTCTGGTTCTAATAATCTTTCAGGATTTTCTTTTGAAATTTTCAATTTCTTTAATTCCAAGTTCATATTGTTGAGTTTCTTGGGTCCTTCTTTCCTCTCTTTCTTCTTGTCTTAGTCTCTCTTCTTCTTGTAGTTTTTTATCTTCAAGAAGCCTTTCCAATATTAATTTTACTTCTTCCTCATTATAGGACTTGCTAGATAAAATTAATTTCTTGATGTCTGTTAGGTCTCTCGTAGGCACTGGTGTTGCGTGGAGGCACAAATTAGATTCAGGTGGACTGTATACTCATTTTTATTACAAATCACAAACTCAAGGTGGGATCGCGCTCGAGGATCCCTCTTTACACTCTCTTGTCTACTCAAACACTGACTCCAACACAGAGGGCGCAGCCTCTACACAGGTGCGTGCGCACCTTATTACATCATAATGTAACAGATGCCCGTACATTCCCCCGGGCCTTGCAATGTTTTTAAACATTCAAGAAATCTTTAACAGTCAATTTTTTTTTTTTTTTTCAACATAAAATTCTGATACACTTAATATTACACAATATTATACAGTAAATATTACATATGTTAAATAAAAAATAATGCAAAAAAAAAAAAAAAAAAAATTATCAAAATATTACATAATTTACAACACTCATAATTAATAACAATGTTAATCATTTATTGGAAGCGGGCAAATCTTAGAAATGGCCCTTTTATATTTTCCAGAGGCAGTACTAATCTCCACTACCCTTACTTTTTTGTCCGCTCCGGGAAAAATTTTGCTTATTTTGGCCAGTGGCCACTCACATGGAGGTAAGTTATCCTCTTTTAGAATAACCATGTCTCCAACACATATGTTTTGTTTCTCAAATTTCCATCGCGATCTCTGTTGTAAGTGGCATAGATAATCTAAGTGCCACTTACGCCAAATGCTTTGAAATAACTTTGTTATTTTTTGCCATTGGCTAAGCCTGTTTTCTGTAATTTCTGATAAATCTGGCTCAGTTACAGACGTAATTGACCTTCCTAAGAGGAAGTGGGCAGGAGTCAACACATTTAAATCCTCTACGTTAGCAGTTAAGGGGACTAAAGGCCTAGAATTTAGCATCCCTTCAATTTGTATAATTAAAGTCAAAAATTCCTCATAGGTTAATTTTAAATTTCCCGCAGCTCTTTTCAAATAATATTTAAAGGATTTGACTCCTGCTTCCCACAATCCTCCAAAGTTTGGCGCTCTAGGAGGTGAGTACTGCCAATCAATGTTTTCTGAATTCATATACCCGGAAATTTGATCATCTGGTCTATTTACCATTTTATACAATTTTTTGAGCTCTGCATTTGCTCCTACAAAATTTTTTGCATTATCTGTATACAGCTTACTGCATTTTCCTCTCCTCGATATGAATCTCTTAAGAGCAGCTATAAAGGCTGCGGACGTTAAATCCGTGACTAACTCTAAATGTATAGCCTTGGTCACAAAGCAAATAAAAATTGCAACATATATTTTATTATAAGTCCCTCTTCTCTGATATTTATACTTAATATAGAAAGGACCAGTGAAATCTACCCCAGTAATATTAAATGGGTAGTTTTGAACAATTCTGTCTTTTGGCAAATTACCTAATATTTGTTGTGCAGAATTTGGATTAACCCTAAAACATTTAACACATTTATGCACAACTTTTCTACATAAATTTCTACCATTTGTAACCCAAAATTTTTCCCTCAAATAATACAATAGAGAATTAGGCCCAGCATGCAGAAATTTTTTATGATAAGAGACAACAATTAACTCAGTTAATTTATGTTTAGATGGAAGAAGCGAAGAAGAATTGGAAATTTCTTATCATAATTTAAATCACTATTTCCAAGTCTTCCTCCTACTCTTAGCAGGCCTTCCTTGTCAATAAAAGGATGCAAATTGCTTACCTGACTTCTAGGACTTAATGTACCTGACTTTTTTAGAGACACTATTTCTTTTCTAAACTCATCTTCTTGTAACATTTTTATTAAGATCCTTTCAGCGGTCTCTTATCTCCTTATTATTTAAAGGACCTTTTTGTTTATCTTTATTTTTACAATTGTTTATGAACCTGTAAATAAAACTAAGAACACGGACAAGTTTAGGATAATTATTACTGATATCAAGAAAGTCAGATAAAAAAGTACTATTTGTACTAATAAATGTTTTTTCATTTAAATGTTCTACTTTAGATTTAAGTTCTTTCTGAAAGTCATTTACACTCACAGACACTGGAATGTCTCTATTGGGATATTCTGGCATAGTCAAAAATTTTGGGCCGTTGAACCATAAATCACAGTTTACTAATTTATTTGGGTCTATACCTCTGGATAACAAATCAGCTGGGTTGTTCTGGGATTGCACATGTCTCCATTGGTGTACATCTGACATTTCTTGAATAGTAGTTACTCTATTTGCTACAAAGGTTTTAAGCTGGTGAGCCTCTTTCCGTATCCAACATAAAACGATCATAGAATCACTCCAGAAATACAGGGCTGTTACGTTCAGCTTTAGTGCGATTTGCACTTTTTCCATTAGTTTCACTAGAAGAACTGCAGCACACAACTCTAAGCGCGGGATAGTAACCTTTTTTATGGGCGCAACTCTGGACTTACTGGCAATCATCTTTATTTTAAATTCTGCTTTCCTATTGGCTGATTTGGCATAAACAACTGCTCCATAAGCTAATTCTGAGCTGTCAGCAAATCCATGCAGTTCTACAGCTACCGAATCTTCTATAACTATGCATCTGTCTATCTTTATATCATTTATTACATGTAGACTTTCAGTTAAACGATTCCACTCTTTTTGGGTTTCAACTGGTAAGGGGTCATTCCATTCAATTTTTAATAACCACAATTTTTGCATAAAAATTTTTAAACTCGAAATGATGGGGCCTAATAAACCCAGTGGGTCAAATATATGTGCTATAGTTGACAGTACGCTTCTCTTGGTTTGTACAGTTTGTGGTTCGAGTGTTACCTTAAATTCAAAGTGATCGTCTTTGGGATTCCAACGAACTCCTAATGTTTTCGTAACCTCACTTTTCATAAATGAATAACTTGAGTCGTCACTATTTTTTAATTCATTTGAATTACTACACCATTTATGAAGGTGCATACCTCCCCTTTTGAAGATTTCGCATAATTCATGTTGTAACTCTTTAGTATTACCTAATGTGTCAGAACCCGATAACACATCGTCCATGTATATATCGGACATTACTATTGGAGCAGCTAATGGGAAATTTTTTGATTCGTCTATTGATAATTGGTGTAGTGTTCGCATAGCTAAATATGGAGCACTTACTGTCCCGTATGTGACAGTAGCTAATTCATATATTTTTACTGGTTCATCAATTTCTGTCTTCCAAAGTATTCGCTGAAGCTTTCTCTGCTCTGGTGTTATCAATATCATCCTAAACATTTTCTTTACATCGGCAGTAAAAGCAAATATGTGTTTTCTAAACCTGGTCATTAAGGTAAAAATATCGTCTTGAATTACACCTCCATTGTATTGTAATGAATTTAGCGAATTCCCTTTTGTTGTGGGACTAGACGCATTAAAAACAACTCTAAGTTTTGTTGAACTTCTTTCCGGTTTATATACCCCCAAGTGTGGTATAAAATAAGATCCTTTCTCATTTTCTTTCTCCGATACTTCGTACATGTGTCCCATGTCCTCATACTCCTTTAAAAAATCTTTGTATAAATTTAAATAATTGGAATTTAAACTCAACCTTTTCCATAAGGCATTTAATTTTTTTAAGGCTATATCTTTTGATTCTCCTAAACATAACGGATCTTGTTTTAACGGCATACTGACTATGTATTTTCCGGACTTATCTCTTCTATGCGTATTTTGAAAATGTTCATTGCATATACTAGCTTCTTTATTTTTTACTGTTTCTTTTTCAATTGATTCAATTTCCCAGAATTTACGCATTGTTATTTCTAAATCATTTGTAGTATTTATTACTCCACAGTGTTCAAATCTTTCTCTTTCACTAAAAATACTTCCTGACACTATAAACCCAAATACAGAATTCTGTAATATTAAACCTGAATTTTCAATTGTCCTGGTCTTAATAACTCATAAAAAACTTCTGCTGAGAGAAGCATTTGCAATTTTTGTGGATAACTAAATTTTACATCAGCTAGTTTTAAATTAGAAATTTTGTTCATATCTAATTCGATTTTTTGTGCAGGGACTAAGTCTTGTGTTATTTTTGGCACAATAAAAAAATCTAAGATTTTTATATAGCTTCTATCTTCGTTCGAAATGCATGCGGACACTTTTGATCTAATTCAGTGTTGCCAACTCATTATTGTAAATTAGTGCTAAATCCACCTTTAAAAAGTGCTAGATTTTGATAATTTTGTGAAAAAAGTGCTAAAACTTGAAACTAAAAAAAAAAAAAAATGCTATACTTTTATAAATTTAAGTGGACCGTGAACCAACTAAAAAGCTGAATCTCAGATCGTCGCCAATTGCTCACTGCTTAACTCTAGTTGGTAAGATGAAAAAAAAAAAAAATAAATAAATAAATAAAATCACTCAGCCTTGATAGATTTAAGGAAAAAGTGTTGAAATCCAAATGCAACTTTTGTGAACAAACTATAACAACATCTGAATATGAGCAATTTCAACATATGACTGATAGGTCTGAGGTTACATCTAATTAATTCTAAAGAAAACAATTCTCTTTATCATAAAAAATCAAAATTGTGATGGCATGTCTCCCGACTACGCCTACGATAGAATTCCAGATTGTGGCCAAGCTCTCAATCTAAAAATTCTTTATATTTACCCAAGAATTTTTGCATTGTAATATCAGTTAATTTGTTAATTATTAGGCTATATTTACTGTCAGCAATATCCTCTATCAAAGTAGACTTAAAATGATTTGCTATAGCTCTTTTTATTATCTCACGACATTTAGCTAGAGATATACTACTCATTTAAATCCAACATGTCCCGCTAAGTTTGGGTAAAGTTTTATTGTTGCATTTTGTCTAATTACCATGGAAGCAAGGTTACGTTGATGTCACTTAAAATCAGAAGTTGGCTTTTACTGGTGTAATTCCTGAACGAGTGGAATCAAACGTCGGTGACCTTTTCCTTTGAAAGTAATATGTTTTTTTACTTCTACTTATATGCATTTTGCGCTATCCAGGTTCATTAAAAAAAAAGACTTTAAAATCTGGGAATGCTTTTGCGTATAGTTCATAGCTTACGATCATTTATAGGCAAATCAAAATGATAATATGTTTAGCAATAAATAATGAGAAAAGACTCCAAGATGACCAATATTAACAACATATTCTTCAGGATCAACTTTCAGACACTTCATTGTTTCATAGACAAGTCGAAAAAGACAAAACACAGCACATTCTCAAACATTGATCAAAGTCTACTGCTTCACATTCGGAGTATTAACAGGAACCAAGCTTTATCCAAATCGGTTGATGTTGATTGTTGAGTAAGTTTTACGTTATTGCGATTGGCGAAGATCTGGTATTCATACCTAGAGATGATCCGGAGGATCACAATTTTGATCCTCCTTAAAGAATAGAAATATAAATAGCAGGCCGTCGTTTAAATATATTCGTTCAAATATATATCCGTCGATTCAATATAACATTAGGCTATCTTCTTTTTTTTTTTTTTTTTTTTTTTTCAATCGGGTATCCACTGTATTTAGTGCTAGATTTGGTGCTAGGTGCTAAAGTTCATTTTTCAGTGCTAGACGAGTCTAAAAAGTGCTAGATTTAGCACCAAAGGTGCTAAGTTGGCAACACTGCTAATTGTAAATAACGCGTCGTTTAAACCTGAAATTACTATATTCACTTTTTCTTTTTTTAATTTTAACATATCAGCACACTCCTTTGTTAGAAAACACGAAGTACTACCTACATCTAATAATGCTTTAACCGGATGTGATATTCCAAATGAGTCATTAATATAACAAACAGCCGTACTCAATAGAACTGTTTTTGTTTTATTTATGCTCGATGCTACTAACAAATTACTTTCTGTCTGGGGCAAAAATTCTTGAGCTGTCGCCGATAGGGATGGGGATATGACGCCAGTAAGCGATTGATTTGCACCTGTCTCACGGTTTTCTTTTTTTGTTTCATAATGAATTGACAGATGGTGTCTTTTTTTACATATTGAGCAGGAAAATTTAGAAGTACAATTTTTCACTACATGTTTAGATGACAGGCAATTAAAACAATAATTATTCTTTTTAACTACTTCTATTCTTTCAGCTATAGATAAGTTTTTATACACAGCGCATAAGTGTAAGGGGTGATCTGTATTACACAAGACACATTTTAATCGCTTAACATCGGTTAAGAATACTTTTGACTCATGTTTTGGTTTAAAACTATAGTTAATCTTATGAGTTTTTCCTCGTGATGTGTCATATAAATCAATTTCTTTTGCTAATTCACAGGGACTAAACCAATTTTCTGCTTGTCGAACTGAAATGTGAGCCGCTACCTCTTTATCAAGAGTACTGATTATTTTATCGGATATAATTAAATCATTTAATGATTTAAAATCTGATACTTTTTTTAAATTCAAATAGTATTCCCAACTCGTGATTAAACGAGAAGTGAATTGAACATAAGTTTCGTTTTCCTGGCGTGTTGCTTTTTTAAACTGTTGTAAGCAAGCCTGTGGCGTTGGTTGGTATTCTCTCAAAATAATCGATTTAACTTTTTCGTAATTATTTAATTCATCTTCTTTAATGTATGTAATAACATTACTTGCTTTTTCTCCTAACAAATTTAGTAGAATTTCTGACTTGTACTTTTCTGGAACATTTTTAGCTATAAATGCTCTTTCTAATGAAGAGAAGAAGAAGGCCCAGCCTTCCGGCCTAGTAGGCACTTTCACAGTCAGAATTCTTACACTTTTCACTAATGAATCTAAAGAATTGTGAATTTCATGATCATTTTCACTTTTGTTTTCAGTTTGTGTTTCAGCACGTAACCGTGCTAACTCTAGTTCTGTTTTCACTCGCTCTAACTTAATTTGTTCTAAGTTAATTGAATTAGCAGAATTCATTTCTTTACTTTTACGATCTTCAATCGTAGTATTTATGAACTCTTTTACAAAATCTATATCAGTTTTGTAATGTTTATTATTTTTAATTAGCTCAATTAAGTCAGCAACTAGTAAACTGTCAGTTACTGTTTCACCTAATTCGGAGGCTATTAGCCTCAGATCGTCTTTTTTACAGTTTTTAAACATAGTTTATTAATTAAAGTACATCTCTAATTACGTTTATTTTCTCAAAAACACAGTTAAAAAGTGTTAATCACTTACTCGATCTCGTTCGGTACTGTAACTCTCGTTCCGAACTGTAATTTCACAGTGCCTCTTTTCTCCGGCTGCTCGGACCATTATGTTAGGTCTCTCGTAGGCACTGGTGTTGCGTGGAGGCACAAATTAGATTCAGGTGGACTGTATACTCATTTTTATTACAAATCACAAACTCAAGGTGGGATCGCGCTCGAGGATCCCTCTTTACACTCTCTTGTCTACTCAAACACTGACTCCAACACAGAGGGCGCAGCCTCTACACAGGTGCGTGCGCACCTTATTACATCATAATGTAACAGATGCCCGTACAATGTCAATGACTCTACTGGAAGTATCTACTTCGACACCGATTTCCTCACAAATCTGAATCAATTCATGTTTTCGAGCTTTAGCTAAAAATGCCATGTTTCAAAACCCCAAACAAAACCAGAATGCTCTCAAAACGATAATAAGATATAAACAAATAAAATAATTAGAAAAATTATTATTATTATTTTTCTATTACCCCTTTAAAAAAAAAAAATCAATCAAACACACAAATAAAATAAGATATTGAGGGTAATTAATTTTTGTAATTAATTAAAAAAAAAAATAATAATATCCAACCCAATTAATGGTATCTGTAACTTATGAAAATACTTTATTTTTCTCTATTTAAGAGAACACTTTTTTTTTTTTAAATATATATTTCTTTCATAAAAAAAACCACGTGTACAGTACTTTTCTTCTTAAAGAACAGAAAATATTAAAATTTTCAGTCACACAAATTTCTTTTATTAAATAAATTGTATATTCAAAAAGAATACCCAAGCAAAATTTTTAACCAAGTATGTTCTCATACCAAGTACTACTTGTTTCCTACACAATCATTATTTCAATTCAAAACAGAAATAAATTAATTTATTTGCAAAACTATTTGATTCTTTTTGCACACATATTTCTCAGGAAACAGAATAATTAATATTTTTCTTCAAACCCCAAAAAAAACAATAGTTTCGTTTCGAAACCGAAACTATTTTCCTTTATCAAAAAAAAAGTAAGTTCAATCGAAATTGGATTTAAGTAACATAAATTACCATAGTAATTAATATTAATAAATAAAATGAACATCTAAACATTATACATTTCATTTGAAAGCAAAATTAAATCGTTTTACTTCAAACCGTAACTAAAATATTTTGTTTCAAACAAGAACAGAATCATTTTACACGAAAGCAAAACTAAATTCTTTTTTATTCTTTATTCACTCTTTTCTTTTTTGTATTATTTAGCAAAGAAATATTAAAATCAGTAAAAAGAGATAGAAAAATAAATCCAATTTAAATCAATAAAGTATCAGAAATAAAAATGTGACCGGAAATGCACATTAATTCTTATGAATCATTCAGCAACATTTTTATTCTTTCTAATTCGATAATAAATATATTCTTTATTTTTATTTTTTTCTCAAAGCTCTGAACCACAGATTACTAAACAAGAATATTAATTCTTCCATAAAATACAGAACAGGTACTTTATTTAAATCTGTTCTCAAAATTTGCAATTCCGTTTAAAACCGAAATTCCCTGCAAAACGTAGTAACATTTAGTTACTCTATAGTAAGTTTTTCTTTTATTATTATTATTAGGAATATACCATCAAACAAAAGAAAAAAATATATATTTATTTATTTTTCACTGATTCATCAACTTTATTTATTTTTTTTTTTTTCGAAACACATCGACAAAAAAACGAAAGATTTCCTTCTTTTTTTTTTCTTTTAAACAACGGATGAATCAGGTTAATAATACATATTTTTCTCTACAATAATAATTTCTCTTAAAATAATACTTTTACTAAATGAGTAGGGATAAGCAGTGCTATATGATTCATGATTTAAATACATAATCTGAATTAAAGTACCTTTTTAAAAAAAGAATATTTTCTCACGTTCTAATACAAGGACTGAGCTGATTTATTATATTATTTTTAAATCAAGGCACTGTTTCATACATAAAGGCACTTACCCCTTTAGTAGCGTGAATTCTTGATCCGCTAGCTGTCACCAACTTCTTAGTCTGTGATGTATCGTTGGCTTAAAATCATCAAGAGAAGATTGCTTTTCTTTAGAGAAATATTTTTTTTATTTCTCATTTACAAACACTATACGACACAAACACACATACATAAAAGGTAAACGAAAACACGTAACACATATTGCACAAAATGGTCGATAATCTTTGGACCAAAAATAATAAACATGAACGGCACTCAAGCCAGGCACCCGCTATTCTCGGCGTTGCATCATTCCCTTCTAAAACCAAACTAAAAACTAAAGTCTCTCTTCAATTCGAAAGTCTTTTCACCGTGCTGAACAAACAGCGCCCTCTCGTGAGTCTTAAAGTCATTAGTCTGAAGTCATTACAGAACAAAGCATTTAGATGCTAGCGTGTTCACTCACATACATACACACACACATACACACACGCATACTCACATACATACACACACATGCATACATCATCCTAAAAATAGTGGAAACCGACTCAGGGGACCTCGAAACGTATAGAAACATAAAAAATTTAAATTCGGATTTTTGACATGATTACAATACTTTCCTCACTATAGTGTTCAGAAAGTAAAAATAGATAAGTTTATCATACTTCGTGGCGAGTAACTTTTTTTTTTTTCAGTGACTGTAATCTAAGTTGAAATTTCGGGCCCTGATATGAACACTCTATCAGATGTCCTTTCGAGTAATATAGTTGTTTAGTTCAGGAAAATTGATAGGCGTCCTGTATAAAGAGCTCAATTTCAGGTCTCACAAGTGCGTTCCTTCAAAAATGGCTGTATGGATTTTCTTCATACTCGAAATATTAACTCCCTTTTAACTATCGTTTTGTATGTAATTATTGTTTTCCGGTCAATAATTGTATATGCCAAGTTTTGGTAAAAGTTGGTACCTAGTGAAAAACGGCTTTAACGATTCTTTTGAAGATTGTTACATAAATCCATTTTAGAAATCCTTTCCCATGTATTACGTGGTTATTAAAGGAAAATTAAATCTTGCTCTGGTAAGTCAGTTTTAGATCTCGGAAATTGGTGTTTCAAAATATAACTCTACCATTTTTTTTTTTTTTTTTTTTTTTTTTTTAGTTTTACTTCCATTACCCGACTACCGTAGATAATTGGAGTATTGTATTCGGTCCAAAAATTCGATATCGAGATTTCACCTGATTTACATGTTTTAAGGTCTCATGTGTCCAAAAAAGTGGTTTTTGGCAATTGGTCAGTGTGTGCGTGTGTGTTTGTATGTGGGGAATCTTCAGGCTATAATATCTCGGAAACTAATAAAGATTGAACAAATAAACTTTAGAATTGAAATCAGTCTGGTATACAGATAAATTTTCCAAATTTTGGTGAAAATTGGAAAAGCTTAAGTGGGACATCCGATAACGGAAGTGGGGCCCGTAAGTCCGTATCTCAAAAACGGCTCTAACGATTTTCTTCAAAATTTCTGCATAAACACTCTATTAGATGTCCTTTCGAATGATATAGTTGGGTTCTTCAGGAAAATTGATATGCGTCCTGTATAAATAGCTGAATTTCAGGTCCTGCAAGTGCGTTCCTTTCAAAACAGCTGTATGATTTTTTTTTCAAACTTACCATATTAACTCTCTTTTAAATATCTTTTTTGTATGTAATTGTTGTTTTCTGGTCAACAATTAATTATGCCAAGCTTTGGTAAAAGTTGGTATATCAAAAACGGCTCTAACGATTTTCTTGAAAATTGTTACATAAACCCATTTTAGATATACTTTCTCATGCTTTACTTGGCTATCACAGGAAAATTAATAATAACCCTGATCAGATAGATCAGTTTTAGATCTCGAGATATGGTGTTTCAAAAAAAAAAAAAAAAAAAAAAAAAAAATCATTGTGTCAACTCTGTTTTATATGTGTTAACACGCGTATTAACTTTCTCTTACCGGAAAATTTTTAGGTGTCTATTTCAATAGGTCAATTATATGTCTTCTGATAACATTATCTCCAAATGTGCGTATAATACATGTAATAGTTTGTAATGGAAGTCGTACATGTCTTTACACGAGTATCAGCTTTCTATTACCGGAAAATTTTTAAGTATTTACTTTTTTTAGGTGAATTTTATCTCTTCAGATTGCATTATAGTGTATATATATATATAAGCATAAAATACATGTAATAGTGGGTGATGGAAGTCGTGTGGTTGTTTTGAACCAGTTTCTTTTTTCATTTTATATATAATAATAAATCTAGCTTCAAAATGAAAGAGCTTGTTATTATTTGACTTCTTTAAAACTAGTATTTAAAATTTTAAATATGTTTAAAGTAATGCGCATATTTATTTCATTATTTAATCTTAAGAAACACACAGACCAAACGTCAAAATCCTGATTTTCGGATTTATGGTATCTCAAAACGTGTAATTATAGCTAAAACTCAGTTTCGAAAATTTGACGTAAAAACAAAAGTTTATTTTTTGTCATATGAATAGGAGAAGGTAATAATATTTAATTTGATTCAAGCTTTTCTTTTTCTTTTTTTTTTTTTTTTTTTTTTTTTTTAACAATATTTGTTTATTTATTTATTAAATCTATCTTAACCTTTTAACAAAAGTGTTTGCTATTATTTGATTTTTTTTTTTTTTTTAACCATTTAAAATTTTAAATATGTTCAGACTAATATTAAACTTAAATATATGTACATTTTAAATATTTGTTTCCTGATTTAATCTTTAAAAATGTATTTTCAGTTCTTTTGGAAAATAATAGTACACTTAGTTGTAATTGTTATGTACAGCAGTAAATGGATAGTCTCACTAATATGGATTAGTAATTTTTGAAACTACATCACAATACTAAGCGTATAAATTGTCAAACCACTCGTTAAAATAAAACCTGACAATCGTTACTGATTTAATTTTTATTTGTGAAACATCCCTCATTTTACAAGAGTAGAGAGGAAACGCATAGGTAAATTCAGGACCAACGTTTGGTCCGTAATTTACCTACTGATTCTTTATCACTCTTTAAATCTTGTTTCCGAAAAAATAAAAAAATAAAATGAGCATTATAATTTTTTATCTGCAATTTATAAAGTTATCCTTCGTTTAATTCTCCAAAGAAAGTACAGTTATCTCAAAACCACAAAACAGCCGTGGGAGGAGATAAAGTGAAGAGATCGTATTTATTTATCTATTCCCCCCTCCCCAGTCCTGCTTTTGGTTCAACTAGACTTGCAGACTATAGAAGAAATTCTCTTTATCGCGGTATCGCGGTCCGTTCAACACGCTTCCACAGCTGCGATAATTAAACGAGTTCTAAAGAGCAGACTGCATATCCGATATCGAAATGTGAGCAGTGGAAATACATAAACACAGGAAAAAAGAAAAAAAAAAAAGGCTAATCGTATACTTGTTGTTGTAACTGTGTTCAAGGATAGCATATTCGACTACAATTTAGGAGGAATGTAAATGAAATAAGCCATTTGTTATTCTTTATGAGACGAAATGATTATGAGACTTTTAATGAGATTTATTATCTTTTACATTTATTTTTTATTTTATTGATGAAGAAAGAATTAGGTGGTTACTAAAGATTAATATTGAATACACGAGTAAATTACTATATAAAGTGTTAAAATAGATTTGAATTAAAATTAAATAGAAATTTTTTTTGCTATTTCTACATCACAAAGGAAATGAAAAAAGGTTCATTAATTACTCACCATTTAATGGGGGTGGGAGGAATAGTCAAGATTTTTTCGGATACTTGATACTTGAGATTTCTGGTTATTTGAATGGCGAATAGCAGAACGTTTACTGTAAAATATTTAAATTTGGAAATGATATTTAACCGATACAAACAGTTCTTTTGAAATGAAACTGAAAGTTATAAGAAATAAGTTAGAGTGCTAAAATTTAATTCAAGTTAGGGATACTATGATTATGAAAAAAAAAATGGGGTTGAACTTTGAGATAATTTTATTAAAATTGATAGGAGATTGTATTTGAATGCTTCCCATATCAGTGTACATTGGCATTAGTTCAATTTATAGAATAATAATAGTATTTACATGTTTATTTTATATTTTATTTTTATTAATATCTGTTCGGACATCTGCGCATGTCGAACGAGCACCGCGGGCTTTCGTGGTCATGTGACCATATCAAGAATTCAGTTGTTGTTTGGCTTTCGGCGGCAATAGAAGCCGGAATGCCTAGCGGGTATATCCCCATTTTGATAAGCGGGTTTATCCCCACATTATAACTGCGGGCTTTGTCCCCTTCTATCTTTTTCGTCAAATATGTGTAGTGTGTGTTGTTTTGTACTGTGTCGTCGATTAAAAAATATGAAAAATAACTGAAGGTTATCATATTGTTACGAAATTGTAAATAATTGTGTTTATTTCTGTATAAATTCTTTCAAAGAGGCTTAGTAAGTTGATAAAGTGCTAATTTTGTGCATTTCTAGTCGTTTTAGCGTTGAAATAGCCTTATTTTCCCTTAAAAACGCATTAAAAAGCCCCAGTAATGCACGTAATGGATTTGGCGACTTTTTCCCACCTTGGCGATTTTTTTGGCGACCTTGGCGAGAAAATCCTTATATGGGATATACCAAATATGGAAGCTGTAAGTTGATTGGTTGACCACTTTCTAGAGTTTTCTCGAAAAATCTGGGCTCCATGGAACAGCATATAAGGAGCGCTTCCTCGCCAAGGGCAGTCAGTTCAGTTCAGATCTCAGCGAGCTTCGCTAGTGCTTGCATTGCTCTTGAGCCTCTTTGAGAGAGACTTGCTTCAAGTGTTATTGGTATACAGTCTGTACTGTGGATTTGTTATCGACAGCTGTTGTTTAAGCTGTGTTTACTGCTTGAATTGAAGCTGATACTTGGTTTATAGACCTGCATTTTTCTGGAATTTTCTGTGAATAAATTACTGAATTTTTGTACGTTTGGCCTTTCATTCTCAGACAACTCACGAACCCCCAAGTACGCAACATTTCTGGTGTCAGGAGTGGGGTTGTCTGTGAATGGTGATAACGAGGGCTATGGAGCAAGAGATGAAAAAACTTCTAGAAGCCTTAGCTACCCAGATAAATGAAATGAAAGCCGGACAGGAAAAGATGGAAACCGGATTGATAGAGAAAATGGAAACAGGACTGGAAAAGATGGAAACTGGACAAAGAGAGTTGAAAGACGGTTTGACTGAAGAAATGAAGGTAGCACAAGAGAAAATGGAAACATCGCAAAGAGAGTTGAAAGACGGTTTGACTGAAGAAATGAAGGTAGCACAAGAGAAAATGGAAACATCGCAGAGAGAGTTGAAAGACAGTTTGACCGAAGAAATTAAATCTAATCAAGACGAGATGAAGAGAGAACTTTCGACAGTAAAGGAAGTGATTGAAAGTAAATTATCGGATATGGAAAACAGAATGGATGGAATAGAAGAGAAAGTTATAAAGATAGAAGAAAATTTTGAAGAGAAAGTTTTGAAAGTGGAAAAGAATTTTGAAGAGAGATTTATGAAGATAGAAGAGAATTTTGAGGAGAAATTTAAAGAAAACTTTGATCAAGAGCTGAAAGGAAAGGTTTCAGAGATAGAAAGCAAGTTTAAGAGAATGGAGGAAGATCTTGAGAGAAAAATGAGAGAAGAGTGGAGCGGAGAGGTAATAGGGAATGATTTGCAGAGCAAGATTCGGAATCTCGAAGAAAAGTTAGAATCCAAGCCCCAGGAAACTGAAAGGAAAGAGAGAAGAAACCAGAATCACGAATTTATTAAGCTATCTACCTACGACGGCAGTTCCTCCTGGCATGTATATAAGACGCAGTTTTCCATCGTAGCTGAAGCTAACGGCTGGGACTCTGTTGCAAAGACGGCTCATCTGGTAGGGTCGTTGCGGGGCGACGCCGCGGATATTCTGGAGACCCTTTCGAAGGAACAGCGATATGACTTCGATGCTGTAACCAGAGCACTAGAGCTACGTTTTGGAGCGAAATGGTCCAAAGAATATAGTCGACTCCAGCTAAGGTCCCGTCGCCAGAGACCAGGGGAAAGCTTTCAAGAACTGGCATCAAACATCCAGAGGCTTTCACATTTGGCTTTCTCAGACTGTCATCCTGAAACACGTAATGATCTGGCTCTAGAATATTTCATTGATGCTGTCGAAGATCCAGATATTCAAAAAGCCCTCAGACTCTCCGGCGTGAAGGATGTGGAGTCAGCCTTGGTGTATGCCCTAAAGCTCGAGACTGCCCAACAAGCCTCCTGTAAACATCGCCAGAACAGCACAGCACACAAAATGAACGGCTCTCAAGATGATCTTAAAGAGATTCAGGAAATGATTGCAGAAATTAATAGAAGACTACGCATTCTTGAGAGTAAGAAAGAAGGGAAGACTCCAACAACTAAATGCTGGGGCTGTGGAAAAGACGGGCATATCAAACGAAGCTGCCCAGTAAGAACACCTAGAGAAGCAACCAAGAATGTCTCTGAAGTATGCCACCCAGGAGGAGCTCTTCGGGAAAGCTCAGATGCATTCTTGCGGAAGCCTCCATCTGAAGATCATAAATACATCCCTAAAGCCGAGGATAAACACCAAATAATAAAGCCAGTTGTTCGCCAAGTTACTGTCGCAACGCCATCAGAACAAGATCCCGACCCATGGAGTGACGAAGAATTTAGAAAAGCCCAGATGGAAGATCCTGACATAAAGCCTATATTACAACTGAAGGAGACGACCAGCAACAGACCTACCTGGCAGGACATTTCCAATTTTAGCCCCATTACGAAAAGTTATTGGGCACTTTGGGACTCTCTTCATATCAGAAACGGCGTATTATACCGAAAGTGGGAATCTGATGATGGGAAAAGCTTCAGATGGCAGATTTTATTACCAAGATCAAAAATTCCAGCTGTTTTAGAACAACTGCATAGTAGCTCTACCGGAGGCCATTTTGGGGTAATGAAGACTCTGCAGAAAGTTCGGGAACGTTTCTACTGGTGCAAGGCAAAGGAGGATGTGGAGAAATGGTGTAAATCCTGTGATGCGTGTGCGGCACGTAAAGGCCCGCAGAAACGAAGTCGAGGAAGACTGCAACGGTATAACGTGGGAGCACCATTTGAACGGATTGCAATCGACATCTTGGGTCCTTTGCCACGGACCTCCAGTGGAAATAAATACATCCTCGTCGTGATGGACTATTTCACCAAGTGGCCTGAGGCATATCCCATTCCCAATCAAGAGGCATGCACAGTCGCAGAGGTCCTAGTGCAGCAATGGGTGTCAAGGTACGGCACGCCCCTACAACTTCATACCGACCAAGGTAGGAACTTTACCTCTGATGTTTTCAAAGGACTGTGTCAACTGCTCGGCATAGACAAAACCCGGACAACACCCTTACATCCCCAGTCGGACGGCATGGTCGAGAGGTTCAATCGTACCATCCTAAATAACCTCTCTCTGCTAGTATCAAGGAACCAGCAAGATTGGGACTTGAAGTTGCCATTGTTCCTGCTGGCTTATCGAAGTGCTGTCCATGAAACCACCGGCTATACTCCAGCCCAGATGCTGTTTGGACGTGAACTTCGTCTCCCCTGTGATCTCCTGTTTGGTTGTCCACCCGATGCGCCTTCATCGCCCGAGGAGTACATCCAAGATCTCCAGGCACGATTTGAGGACGTACACAACTTTGCTCGGGAGCGGATTAACATGGCAACGGAGAAAATGAAGACAAGGTACGATCTAAAGGCTACACAACATGAGTTCCAGGAAGGAGAGAAGGTCTGGTTGTGGAATCCTGTTCGTCGAAAAGGACTCTCTCCCAAGTTACAGTGCAACTGGGACGGACCATACACAGTCTTAAAAAGGCTGAATGATGTAGTGGTGCGGATCACTAAAACACCATCGTCAAAACCGAAGGTGGTGCACTATAATAGGCTAGCCAAGTACCACAAGTAACGGTAAAATTAAAATTTTAAATGTAAATACTGGTAAAATTTGCGCATGCGCACTGTAAATATTTGTACATATTTGTGAATTTTGTAAATATTTCCCACTTAATTTATATTTCTATGTTATCGTTATGTGCAACTTAGTTTTTGTATTTTAGATTGTGTAAATTTGTTTAGTTTCGCCTCCTGACCAAGGGTTGCACTGCCCGGGACGTGCAGTCCTTGGGAGGGGGGCAGTGTTACGAAATTGTAAATAATTGTGTTTATTTCTGTATAAATTCTTTCAAAGAGGCTTAGTAAGTTGATAAAGTGCTAATTTTGTGCATTTCTAGTCGTTTTAGCGTTGAAATAGCCTTATTTTCCCTTAAAAACGCATTAAAAAGCCCCAGTAATGCACGTAATGGATTTGGCGCCAAATTTGGCGACTTTTTCCCACCTTGGCGATTTTTTTGGCGACCTTGGCGAGAAAATCCTTATATGGGATATACCAAATATGGAAGCTGTAAGTTGATTGGTTGACCACTTTCTAGAGTTTTCTCGAAAAATCTGGGCTCCATGGAACAGCATATAAGGAGCGCTTCCTCGCCAAGGGCAGTCAGTTCAGTTCAGATCTCAGCGAGCTTCGCTAGTGCTTGCATTGCTCTTGAGCCTCTTTGAGAGAGACTTGCTTCAAGTGTTATTGGTATACAGTCTGTACTGTGGATTTGTTATCGACAGCTGTTGTTTAAGCTGTGTTTACTGCTTGAATTGAAGCTGATACTTGGTTTATAGACCTGCATTTTTCTGGAATTTTCTGTGAATAAATTACTGAATTTTTGTACGTTTGGCCTTTCATTCTCAGACAACTCACGAACCCCCAAGTACGCAACAATATATCAATTAACACACACCAATCTCCTACATTAGTGGTCCGTCATTGTCGCAGATATCCAGCAAATAAATAAATATGGAAAAGCTGAAACGAATGAAAAGCGCCGTAAAAGGTGCCATAACAAAAATTGAATCCTTCGTTGATTTGAACTCTGAAAATATTTCTTGTTCCACAACTGAACTTGAAATAAAACTTAGAAAGTTATCTGAGTTGCAAGGCAAACTGAGTGATATCCGGATCCAATATTATGATATTCCGGACATAAAAGACTTACCTGCAATCGAAAATGAAATAGATGAACTTGAAGATCGCCTTGAAAGAATTGAGGAAAGACTCAATTTGCTTCTTAAATCTGTTAAACTTTCTGAGAACAATTCTAGTAAAAATGAAAGTTTAGAATTTAAACGTTCTGATGAAGTTAATGTCCGGCTGCCGGACATCCCTTTACCTATTTTTAATGGTAAAATTGAAGATTTTTCCCTATTTAAATTACAATTTAATAACTTAATTTCCAATAATACTAAATTAAATGATGCTCAGAAACTGTTTTATCTTCGTGCATCCTTAACTGGTGATGCGAAAAAACTAGAAAGTCCTGATGATACATTTACCTCACTATTTAATGCACTTATAGAACGATTCGAAAACCACCGAATTTTAATTGACACTCATCTATCAGCAATAATGCATTATGAAAAAATCCATCGGGAATCCTTTAACGAACTGAGATCGCTTATTGATTGTATAAATAAAAATATTAGAGCACTAAGTGTTTTAGATTATAAGAGAAATAATTTATCGGATGCAATGCTCAATATTATATTATTAAAGGTAGACAAAGAAACAAGGAAATTGTTTGAATATTCAGTCAAAAAAACAGAATATCCAAAATTTGAAAAATTAATGTCATTTTTGGAAAGTCGAAGTGCCACTCTATCTAGAAATTCTGTTGAAAGAATCGAAAATAAGAACACTTTTCGTCCCAAAACGAAAACCTTTATGCTTAATTCTGCATGTAATTCAAAGGTAAAAAATTGTATTCTGTGTAAAAATTTGCATAGTTTAAACAAATGTCCCGAGTTTCTAAAAATGAATATATCTGAAAGATTCGATTTCGTAAAACGTAACAAACTTTGCATCAACTGCTTTAATAAATTTCATTTATCATCCTCTTGTTTATCGAAGTTTAAATGTAGCACATGTGGAATGAATCATCATTCTTTATTGCATAAACAAAAAGAAAATAGTAGTAATCAAAAGAGTGAGAATAATTCTACCCCCCCCTTCAGACGCGGTTGACACCCACCTAACACAGGTGTCCGGAAATGAACCTCTCCGTCTATTTTCCAATTGGGAAAGAGAGAAAAAATCTGTATTACTGAGTACGTGTTTTGCTTTTGTTAAAGATAAATATGAAAAGAGAGTGAAGATGCGTTTTCTTCTGGACTCTGCTTGTAATGCGAATATATTAATTGCCGATTGTGCTAATATATTAGGATTGAAATCAAAGGTTATAAACACGCCTATTACTGGAATAAATAATTCTTCTTACAACGTTAAGAGAAAAATTAGTAGTATTATTTCCAACGTAGATGAGAGTTTTAGGGAAAACATAGACTTTTTAATTGTTCCCAAAATCACAGATTATATCCCAACAAATAAATTAGATATATCAAAAATTAATTTACCAAATCTAGTAGATTTTGCTGATCCCATGTTTTTCCAACCTGGAAAAATACACGGCATTATAGGTAGTGAACTGTTTTATAGAATTTTAAAACCTAATTCAGTACAAATTAGTGATAAATTATTTTTACAAGATTCTGTGTTTGGCTGGATTCCTACTGGAGCTTTAGAAGAAACGGTTCCATTAAATAGTAATGAGAATCAATGTTATTTTATAACAAAGTTTGATGAAATCAATAATAACTTAAGCCAATTCTGGCAATTGGAATCCATTGGAATTCAGCCCGATGATTTAAAACCAGTAGAGAAAGATCAAGCCCAACAAATTTTTGACAAAACTGCCAGGTTTGTGAACGATAGGTATGAAGTGCAGTTGCCTTGGAAAACGGATCCGAAACAGCTGCACAATAACTTTACTGTAGCGAAAAAGCGACTAGAATTTTTACAAAGAAAATTTTATCGGGATCCTGAACTCTTTCAAAATTATTCAAAAATTATAAATGAATATTTAAATGAAGGTATTATTGAGCAAGTTGAAAGTAGTGAGCCAATATTAGATAAGGGAATTTATTATTTACCCCATCATGCTGTCTGTAAGGAAGACAAGCTTACTACGAAAGTTCGCATAGTTTTTGATGCAAGCTCCCATGATACCAATCAATTTTCTTTAAATGACTGCTTGTGGCCTGGTAACAATTTAAACCCACTTCTCTTTGATATTTTAATTCATTTCCGACTTAACGAAATAGCCTTCTCTGCAGACATCGAGAAAGCATTTTTACAGATATCCCTTGCAGAGAAGGATCGTGATGTTGTGCGGTTTTTATGGTTTGAAAAGGATTTTAGGTCTCTTGAAAATTTGAGAACATTAAGATTTAAACGTGTTCTTTTTGGTGTTAATGCATCCCCATTTCTCTTGTCAGCTATTATTAAAAACCATATATCTCAATTTAGTGATCGATATCCAAAAACTGTCCATCTTCTCGATAATTATATTTATGTTGACGACTTCATCTCTGGCGAAGATAATGTGGAAAAAGCTCTTGAAATTTCTCTTGAGGCTAAAGAAATTATGTCTCAGGCAGGAATGAGTTTAAGAAAGTGGATTACAAACGATGATGCGTTTAATGAAATTCTGGCATAGAAGAGGCTTAAAACAAATTACGGACATTGTCAATAAATCGTTAAGAGCATTAAAACTGCTTAATTTAGAATCTAATAACCTGTCAAATGCGATGATTGTAAATATAATACTAGATAAGTTGGACAAAGATACGCGAAAGGCATATGAATTATCAGTATCTTCTAAAGAAATTCCATCATTAAATGATTTAATAGAATTTTTGCAGTCAAGATCCGTTGTTTTGGATCAATTAAGTAAATTAGAAAAAGAAAAAAAATCAAAATAGATATCAACATTCTGTAATTCGAAACCAACATTTAGGAAATAAACAAAATACGTTTTTTATAAATTCCGATAAGGATGCAAATAAAAAATCCTTTCCAAAACAGTGCATATTATGTAACGATTTCCATGCTCTATATAAATGTGAAAAATTTAAAAGTTTAAATGTCGAAGGAAGGATTAATATAGTCGAATCACACAAATTATGTAAAAACTGTTTAAACCCACATTCTCATCCTTGTAATTCTACATACACATGTAAAATATGTTCTAAAAGACATAATACTTTGCTTCATTTGAGTGAACAGGTAATGATTGGCGCCTCCGATCTTTCATCGCAAACCGAAAGTGAGGAAAGAAATCAAATGATGTGTTCTTCATTAACGACCAATGCAAGAGATTCTAGTAGTCTTTTATGTACTTTTTATGCATATATTGAAAATGCCTTTGGAGAAAAAATAAAGGTAAATGAATCGCTGATTCCGGCAGTAATTTGAATTTTATCACATCTGAAGTTGCTAACAAATTAGGATTGAAATTAGAACAAACAAATACATCGATTATCGGCATAAATGGAGGAGAAACTATTGTTAAGAATAAACTGTCAGCTAAAGTAACAAATGAAAAAAATGATTTTTCAAGGACTATTAACTTTGCTATTTTACATAAAATAGTGGACAAAAGTCCAGCTAATAAAATTAACATTTCATCCTTAAACATACCATCAGAAATTACTCTTGCAGATGATAATTTTTACATTCCTAGCTCCATTCAAATTCTTATAGGAAACACTCTATTTTTTGAATTATTAAAAGAAGGTAAATTTAAATCACACAATGAGTGTTTCTTTTTTCAAAACAGTGTCTTCGGTTATCTAGTCACTGCAACTGATAAATTTCAAGATTTTAATGTATCAAATTCGGAGCAATTCACCGGACTAGTTTTAAAGCAAGAGAACTTCGTTTCGAGCCAAAATTACGGCGATAACTTTAAAGATTTGCAAAATAACTTCATTCAGGAAAACGTAGCGGAAACCAATATGAAACTCAAGGTCAAGTTTATATCATCAATACGAAATAAAATCCAAAAAAGTGTGTCAATCAAAAAGAAACGATATAAGAATCTGCCATCTCATAAAAAAATCTCTATTGTGAACAACAAAATTTCATTAAATGATCAGAAAGAGGTGAGCATAAGGCACCCCTCCAGTGAAGTGTCTCAAAATAACAATTCAAACTGTCCCTTTTCAAAACATATGGTTTTACGTTCGTTCAGACAATCGAACTGTATATATGTGTTTTTATTAAAATTCATTTTTAGATTACTGATGATCTTATCATGGATAAAAATCCTTTCGAAAAGACTCATAATCAGCGAACTAATTAAAATTCCATTCTGGACAAATATCTTCCTTTTGTCATCTGACATTTCGGTGTTAAAATACATTTTTTGCCACTCAAAAACTCAAATTGAAAGGATTTTGAACAGTAATAACACTGATCTTTTTTTAATCTTAGTTTTATTTCCAGATTGCGAGATGCAGACTGGCGCCAAGCGCTTTGTAAGGAAAATATTAATTGATGATGCAAACATAAGGGTAACTTTGATTATTTGTGTTTCTCATTTTTTTGTTTATTTACTTACTCATTCTTTTGCGTGATTTATTTTTGCGGTATCGCGTCAAAACATCGCCGGAAAAAACATCGCACGTCAAAACATAGACGACAAAACATCGCCGCAAAAACATCGCTGTGCTAAAATCATCGATGACAAAAACGTAGCCGAATGTTAAGTTATTATTTAGGTTAGGATGCCTGGTTTTCTAAGCAGCGGAGTCAGACTTGCAGTCAAACTGGCGGGTGACTATTAAAATAGATTATCTGTGAATCTAGATCTCTTCCGGAAATTATATTTCATTTCATTTCTTTTTTTTTTTTTTTTTTTTTTTTTTTAATGCATTAATCTAAAATAATAGTTTTTTTTTTTTTTTCTGAATTACAGATAATTCTATGATTCTAGCAAATGCTATTAAAATAAATATTTTCTGTTAAAAATTGCACATTTTACAATAATTCAATGAATTTTTAAGAATACTTTGTTATCTTTTTATTTATTTATTTATTTATTTATTATTATTATTACTTTCTCTTACCCATAAGGTAGAGAAAGTATTGTTTTAGGGTCATATTTTCGAACGTGAGTTTTTGTTATATTTATACGTTTTGAGGTCCCCTGAATACTAAAATCATGTTTTTAGCGAATGGTCTGTATGTGTGTCTAGTACCTCATGATAAAGGTTTAACATATGGAATTTTATAAAATTTTAATCAACATATGCTGAAATGTCGAAATACATAAAATTAAAGAAAGCGAATAATAGCAGGACCACTTGTCTACCGATATACACCCAAATTAATTTTGGCATCCGTTTTCATAATGGTTATCTCATACATTAAGTTTTATGCATGTATATGTCTTAAAAGTTGAAATTTAACCTTCCTATTTTTGAGATAAATTGCAGCACATACGCGTTACCTGTTGGGTGATATGCACCCAAATTGAACTAATAAAGGGTTTCATAATTTTCATTTCTTACATTCTGAGTTTTGTGCATTTATATGCAGCAAAATCTAAAATATAACCTTTCCTTGAAAAAAAAAAGTTTGCATAGCAGCGCTACCTATTAGTCGATATGCACCCAAATTGAATCAGTATAATGTGTTATAATGACCATCTTACCAAAGTTTGTTTGATTACTCACTACAGAACTTGAGATATAGCCTTCCCTAAATTGGAAAAAATCGCAGTAGAGTAGCGCCATCTTTTGAGCGATTTACACCAAAAGTTGATAGGCATTAATTTATGTAAGGTGCAACTGCATGTAAATTTACATTGAATTTTGCTCTGATAGTTGCCACAAATTTTTTGTCACATGTACTGGCAGACGGACAGACAAAGATTTTCTAAAAAAGATTTAATCGTGTTCTGGACCTCTTAAAACGTATATAAATCCATCGAAAAAAGGAAGTCTAAAATGTTTACGAAATCAAAACTTTTTTCGATTGAATATGAAGAAAGTAATAAAAAAACCTATGTTGTGGTCATCACAAAAAATGCTGTATGTCATTGTTTAAAACAGGGTATCTCACTGATTGATATGCACGAAAATGTAATCAGCGTAACTTCTCACAAGTCATACTTTGCATTGCACGTCGGTGCAGTTTTAACTACTATATGGTGATATGGCTATCTGAAAATATGCAAAAAATGATAGCAGTACGATCAGTGGACCGATATGCATTCAGATCGAATTAGCGTAATTTTTTATAATATGTAGCTCACATAGGAAGTTTGGTCCTTTTATATAACATAGAAACTGAAATATAGCCTGCCTGTGAATAGAAAATATGATAGCAGCATAACAGTACCTGTTCGACCCCTACACACCCGAAGTGAAAAAATAATTTTACATAATATGCATGATATTAAGTTTAGTCCAGTTATATATCATAGACGTTGAGATATTGCCATCCCCTAAATGGTATTAAATTGCACCATAGTAGCGCCAGCTATTGCCCATTTGCATTTAAATCGAATCAGCATTATTTTACATAACATCCATTCCACATGCCAAGTTTAGTGCATTTATAGCCCTATAGAAGCTGAGATATAGATTTTTCTTAAAAGAGGGAAAATTACAGCATAGCAGTGCAATCTGTTGGCACCCCAATATCTAGTCAAAATTAAATTTAAGTCAAGGTCTACCAAGTATCAAGTTTGGTTAAATTTTACCAATTATTTCAATCGATACCTTAGAAGTACACAGAAATTTTCTAAAAGTGACTTTTAAAAAATATTCAAGATATCTCAAAACATGTAGATGCATTGAAAACTTGTGATCGAAAGTTTTCATTGTTCCTATACTTTTTTTAAATATATATATTTACATATATATATATATATAGCTGAAATTAACTCTTTTTATGTTTACAGAAGCACGTAATAAAAAAGAAAGATATTAAAAATAGTGTCGTCATGACATAAAAAATCAATCTGACATTTATATTTAATTTTTAAATTGTAGCTGAACAAACAAACCAAAAAAAGAAAAAAAAAAATCCTTCTAATGTTTAGTCTATTTAATTGCTATTAACAACAACAACAACAACAACAAAAAAAAAAAAATACCGCTTTGTTTTCTGTCGGCTATGTTATTATCGACGCGATGTTATTGACTAGGCGACGTTTTGACAAGCGATGTTTTGACGGCGATGGATTGACGGGCGACGTTATTCCCGGCGATGTTTTGACGTAGACCCATTTTTGCTTATTTAGTTAGTTACTCAGTTATTTAATACGTGCTATTTTTAGTTGTATGTAATCTTAAAAAAAAAAAAAAAAAAGAGTAATTCTATAAAAAAAAAAAAAAAAAAAATATTTTCATTGTGTGTACCTTATTATATTACATGAAGTATTACTGTATGATGTGCCTTTATAATATTCTTGTGCATAATTTTTTGTATTTCGATTTTCGTTTATTATTATATTGCATTGTATAACATAATTATTATTATATTGCTTCATCTCTAACCCGAACTTTGAATGTGCTGTGCACATTGCAACGCGGGGCGGCATGTTCGGACATCTGCGCATGTCGAACGAGCACCGCGGGCTTTCGTGGTCATGTGACCATATCAAGAATTCAGTTGTTGTTTGGCTTTCGGCGGCAATAGAAGCCGGAATGCCTAGCGGGTATATCCCCATTTTGATAAGCGGGTTTATCCCCACATTATAACTGCGGGCTTTGTCCCCTTCTATCTTTTTCGTCAAATATGTGTAGTGTGTGTTGTTTTGTACTGTGTCGTCGATTAAAAAATATGAAAAATAACTGAAGGTTATCATGTATCAATTAACACACACCAATCTCCTACAATATCCATATGAGGTAGAGGAAAAAGATATTTGTGTGTAACAGACTGATAGTTTTTAATAAGAAATAGGTTGATCGTCATTAAAAAAATGCATGCTCTGTCAATAAAAAAATGCATGTTCTGTCAACATCATCAAAGAAATCACATTAAAAAAATAAAATAAATAAAAATAAATACTTATTATTTTTAAAGCAAAATTTGACAATAGTAAAACTTTATCTATTTACCATAATGTAAAATGTTAATTTACTGTAATTTAATAAATATATTAAATAATAATTACTAGTATAAAGGATTTGTAGAAGGAACTACTAGAATTTATTTTTAACCCACTAAAAGTATACTACTGTCCGTTTTCGTAAACCATGTCTACCTCTCGCGGAACGATCCTACTCGGAAAAGGGGTGATGCGTTGAATGAGATGGGCACTTAGCCAAATGTGCTTTTCGTTTTAGCAGAAGAAGACGATGCGGATGAAGACGATGATATTTAAAGGTAAATTTTAATTAACAATATTTTATTTAATGTAATTTATATGACAATATGCGCGAAAAATAAAAGGTGTAAAATAATCATGATAAAAAAATCTAATGATTTGATTTAAATACGATTTTCTGTAAATTTCTGTAAAATAGAGATCCAAAAATATGGTATTTTTATTTTAGCAGTATAATTTAAAAGAAAAAAATATATTACTTTTACTACAGGTAAAGTCTACTGTAAACGTTGTTCTTTTTCTCTTCTTTTATTAATGAATTATGTAAATTTTACCTAATTTAAGTCATTTTTAATTAATTTACTACTATAATCAGTGCATGAAACAAGTGTTCAGGTATGACAGATATAGTACGAATTTAGAGATCAAGTAAGCAAATAAAAACAATTTTAACTGAAAGAAAAAAAAAGAAGAAGAAAGAAAACAGGCATTTACTTTTAAGTTTACGGATTTTATTTTGCATCAAAGAATAAAACTGATCTTCTACACTTATTTAAAAATTACAAGGGGGAAAAATCAGCATTTTGCCTTTATACGAATATAACGAAGAAGTATCGCCTCAAAATTCAATAATGTCCTGAAAAGAAAAAAAAAGAAAAAAGAAACCGCAAATTATCTCTCACTCGTAAAATGTAAACATTCTCTCATCTTCTACGCTTCTACCCTATTTCAACAAAATCAATGCAGACCTCACGCATGCGCATAGGTGAGCAGGGTCACAGCTAACGAAAACAAACAATAATTTGAATGACTGCCTTTATTCATTCTGTTTATTTATTTATTTATTTATTTATTTATTTCCTGTTATTATTATTATTATTGTTAAGCGTGCAGTAGAAAAATCTGAGGTGCAAATAAAAATTATTTTAGGGAGCTATTGTGGAAAATGATTTAATAAATAGACAATGAGGTGGAAAATGATTTAATAAATAGACAAATGATGTATGTAAAATGATTTAATCAATAGTCAAATATTTTTTTAATGCACTTTCACTGATGAAAACGACAATGCTGTTAAAGATTTTCAGATTAAAAGCTAAAATGTGTTCACACGAATGTTTTTTAACGGTAAAACTTTGTTTCACTATCCCATCTGGATTTTGTTAGAAATTAAAAAACAATTACTGATTTGTTAATAAAAAAATAAATAAATAAATAAATACACATATTTGAAGAATTCATAATTTTAAGTTATCTCAAAATTTTAATACCCTCTTTCTATCGCTTTAATATCTACAGCTCGCACTAAGTTAAAGCATTCTATTTCCTTTCTTATAAATTTCGACTGATTTCAAAAAATGAAGTTTCTTTGTAAAATTCTCTATTTTTAATTTTTTTTTTAAACATTACTAAAAACATTAATACATTTTTCTTTCTTTATCAATATATGACAGCTTATGTATATATATACTAGCAGGCGTTGCCCGCTTCGCTGGACATTAAACTTAAATGAGTTGTCAAAATCCCATATCTTTATTAATAACCTATGTTCTCGCTGTGATTGGTAGAGGTTTTCTCGCTCGCAACGTGAGGAGTCTGGGTCCCCACTGTCTTCGGCACAACTTACCCACTTCTTACTTTCCCTTCCTCAGCGGGTGAGTTCGAAGTTTTGCAAAATCCCACTAATGTACATAATGCGTACACTTAATCAATATCCACACACCAAAATTCGCTATTCTAAGATAATTCAAAGCGAATTCAAACGGAAAAACATGTTTTTACACATGTTTATTGCCCTCCGACTCCGAGAAAAGAGGGGGGGGGGGATTTCGAATTTCGTGAAATGCAGTGCCGGATGCATACAAACAATTTACGCACCAAATTTCGTGACCACAGAAGTCTTTAATAGACAATATTATAAATAAATAAATACAAAAAGCACAGCTTTAGTATGGGAACCCTTTGGTGACTTTAAATATTTTAAGCCATTTTTGCGATGAACTGAAATGGCTATCTCAATTGTGCAATTAAAGATCTTGGCGAGAAACGTCCAAGATACTTCGGTGTCAAATTTCAAATCTTGCCAAAGGGATCCAATACTAAAGCTGTTCCATACGCAAAATAAATAAATAAATAAAATAATAAAATAAAATAAAAACTCTTTTCTGATATTTACAAAATAAAAATAAATTTTTTTAATAAAATCCAAATTATAATCATTTACAATTAAGGGGAGAACATAAAAAAGCATCATAAGGTACATGATAACAACAAAAAATTTTGTTTTACTGCAGGAAAGAAAAGTACTGCTTAATTAAATAAAAATATTAAGCTAATGCCAAATATCTCTATGAAAATATTTATCCACGTACAAATTCCTGATTAAAAAAAAAGAAAAAAAAAAAATCACCAACTTCTGTAAGTATTTTTCTCTCTAATTGTTATTATTATTCACGTGAAATTAAAAATATTTCATTAAAAATTAAATTAAATTAAATATTTCGTGAAATTAAAAATATTTCATACTTTTTGCTGGAAAATAAAAATATATATAAATGCGTATATATAAATATAAAACCTTCTACCGAATCTGGGATGAAAACGAAAAAAGGGTAAAATAAATTAGAAATATCAGACCTATATTTATAAATTTGATACCAAATGAAATTGGCGATTTTTCAGAATCCAGGAGTGTAAACAGTTTTTCGATGCGACAATTAGATTTTTAAAAAATAAGTAAAGTATGAAATTTAGGTGGCAACGGAAAAACGGAAAAAGGGAAAAATAAATTAGAAATATCAGACCTATCGTTACAAAATCAGTACCAAATGAAAGGGGTGATTTTTCTGAACCCTGGGGTGTAAAAAGTTTTACGATAGGACAATTAGATTTTTTAAAATTATCTAAAGTATGAAACTTAGATGGCAACACTTCATTTTAATCTTTTCATAATTTGTAGTGCGAATCACGCGAATAAAAAGTCTTTAACTTAAAAATTTATTTTTATATTTTATTTTTCCATTCAAAGCGTTTTAGTGAAAAAATATTTATGGCGCATGCGCAGGCGTTTTTTACCCACATTTTAAACACGAATCATAATTTTGAAAATTTCTATAGATATAATTTTAAGTTGGGTGAAGACCCAAGTTTCTGCCAAGCGCCGTTGAATTCCGTCCAGCCGTTCTCGAGTGATGCCCGGACAAACGTGCTTTAGTCTTTTACCCCCCAGGGGGGAACGGGGGGAATTTCTGAAAAGTTGATAGATATAATTTTAAGTTGGGTGAAGACCTAAATTCCTGCCTAGCGCCGTTGAATTCCGTCCAGCCGTTCTCGAGTGATGCCCGGACAAACGTGTTTTAGTCTTTTACCCCCCAGGGGAGAATGGGGGGGGGGGGATTTCTGAAAAGTTGATAGATATAATTTTAAGTTGGGTGAAGACCTAAATTCCTGCCAAGCGCCGTTGAATTCCGCCCAGCCGTCCTCAAGTGATGCCCGGACAAAAAAAGCGGCATACAGACACAATGACACACACAAACACACACAGGCAAAATTTTCTGGATTTATTTTCGGCTTTCATGGGGTGTGAAACGTGAAGATATCGCAAAATTTTTTGATTCCGACAAATTTACAGACAAAAGTCTGATTTTATTAATATATATATATATATATATATGTGACGAATTCCCTTACTTGAGTCACATAATAGCTATGAAGGAAAGAGGCTGGCACTCAGTAATAACTCCAAATTTGCAGCACATGTTTTTATTTATCCATCTGGAACATATAAGGTACAGTCCATGATTGTGAGTTGAGCAAATGGATGCAGTGCAGTGCAGCCGAATGCGATCACGTCACCCCTCTCGGGCCGTTATTTGACGTAATTTTACTAAGCAAGAGCACACCAGAAGAGAGAGCTCCTCTACACGTGTTTTCCCTTAAATACTGGCATTTTTGGCGGGAACTCACACCACTCCTTCCTATGCTTATTGGATATTAACTTAATGATTGACAGCTTAGCTGAGGTCCAGATAACTGGGATTAATTACTATGCAGCTCCAAACCACAAAAAGCTGCAAGTTGCACTTATTCATCACTTTCTTGTCTTAAAGTTGGTTCTCTTTTATGACTTTTGCGTTATGCTCACGCATTGTACTAAAACTTACTTTACAGGGGAAACTTTAGAATTAATTTTAAGTTAAGACTTTCTAATGGGATTTTCTTTAAATTATTGCTCACTATTAATTTAAAATAATAAAATAATAATTTAAAAACTTACCTCTCTTTATCCTTTCATATCCCCCCCCTCCAAGACAACGTTTCCCTGGGCTTGCCTGCAAGTCCATGGGAACTCATTCCGAGGTGGCAGATAGTCCAGGAAAAGATGGTCTGTCTTATTGTGTAGAAGGAGAAGTGCGTATATTTTCCCTTTAATTATTAATTTAGTCCCGTTTATTGATTTTTTTTTTTTCTGTAGAACTGCACGTTCCACGTGCTCAACCCTATACATACAATATTTTCATAGGAGTAATATAAAAATATAAAATAAAACATAGTAGCACTCTTATACAATATTATCTTAAAGCAGAAATGTCTTGTTCCCAACTAGTTGGTAAAGCTTATAGTCTTATTGTTTTTTGTTCATTTGTAATGAACTATGATAACAAGGTCCTGTAAATATGTTTTTTAATTGCTCAGTAAGAAAAATAGTTCATTTCTTTGGCGCAAAAGTCTTTTTGGTTTTGCAGAGTCTTTAACATTACATAAAAATATAATGACGTTGAACAAGATATTACACATCTGCAAGGAATCTATTTTTTAAAAGAAATATACGGAACTTGCAGTTTTCTCTACTGTCCATATATTTGAAAAAATGGCACCATACATACATTTGTATCATTTCAGATCATTGACACTTTTTCCTGGTTAATGTAAAATACATTTTCAAACAATTATATAAAAATACTTACTAAAGATACAAACAATAATAATATTAATAATAGCAAAAATTTTTTACAAATTATTTACACCTAAAACCAAGTTAATTACTTTGTTTGAGTAATTATTTGTTTTCAAAGTATTACAAACTGCTATAAACTTCAAGTTTGGCAATCCACAAAAATTATATGGTGGGTACATTAACCCTTGAAACTCTGAGAATGTCAAGCCTTTCCAAAAGTAATTTGGGATAAAGGTGGAAACTGGCTAGCTTCTACAGAGAGGGAAAACAAATCAGTTTTCCCGTGTTCTCCGAACACATCACAATGGTGAAGATCAGGAGACCATGAGAAAACAGACTGCTTATAGAAAAGGGGCTTAGGAGCGGAGGATCCTCATTTCACGAAACCATCTACATGATATTTAAGAAAAAAAATTAAATAAACCGAAAAGGTATATTTGTAAAAAAGAAAAGTTAAGGGCACGCTAGTGCCACTGAGTCAAAGAAAGGAAGATATGTCTCCCGACATCCCTCCGATTTCTTTAACTCAGCTAGGATCCTCATCCAACGTGTATGGGGAAATAGGAAAGCAAAAATAAAAAAAAAACTTGGGACTGGAAGCTGATATCTAACTAATTTATTCATGACTTAATTTGAAATTTTTAGGATTATTATAGTATCTTAACTTAGATGAATGGACAATTTCTGAATTTCTCTTAAAATGAAGGCTGGGTTTGTCTATCTCAAAATTAACGTTAGATAATTGTCTTAAGATTTTATATGGGCCTGAATAAGGTGAACTCAATTTACGCGTGTTTGGATATTGAAATTCCTCATAAATCACTTCATCTCCAACTTTAAATTCCACTGGGAGAAATCGAGCATCGTATCTGACTTTGTTTTTATTATGATATTGTATTGTTTTTTCTTTTGCTATTTTTCTAGCTTCATCAACTGAAGGGTAGTAATTATTATTTGCCAATAAGGGGTCATATGGTAATTCTCCTAATAATAAATATTTAGGTGGAAACTGAGTTACTGAATGAGGTGTTGAGTTATACTGATTTAAAACTTCTTCAAGTAATTTAGTCCAGGGAATTTTGTTTGAAGAAGAATTAACTTTACACTTTAAACGCGTAACAATAGTCTGATTGAGCCGCTCGACTTTCCCGTTGCACTCAGGATGATGGCTACTTGTTAATAGGTGTTTAACATAATAATTTCGAAGAAATTTTTTAAAACGGGATGAAGTGAATGCTGCATTTCTGTCAGTTAACAATTTTTTAGGCACTTGAATTTGAAATAATTGTTTTAAAAATTTTGTATAAGTTTCAGTGGTAACGCTTTTTGATGGAAATCCCCACACATAACGGGTTGCATGGTCCACGACCAAATGCAAATACTTTTTTGTAGAATTATAATAATTAAGTCCATTAGTAATTTCATATCCTAGAAAATTAATTTTTGTTTTGGCAAAATTACATTTTGATAATTTTAATTTTAAGTTTTCTTTAACACAGATTTCAAAAAGTTGCTCTAAGTGTTTGAAATGTTCTTCTTCTGACTGAAAATACAATAATATCATCAAAATAATTACATGCAAAATCTATTTTGTATTTATTTAAGATTCTTCTAATTGTTCGATTGAAGATAGCGGGGGCATTCTTGAGGCCAAAGGGCAGGTACTTCCATTCATATAATCCAAAAGTTGTAGCAAAGGCCAATTTTTCAGTATCTCTTGGGTGGATAGGAATGTGCCAATATCCACTTGCCAAGTCGAGGGTGGAAAAGAATTTTGCTTTAGCTAATTTATCTAATAAAGTATCTATTCGGGGAAGTGGTTCAGCATCGGTTTTTGTTATCGAATTAAGTTTACGGAAGTCAACACATAAACGACTCTTTTTTCCTTCTTCCTTCTTATACACCAGGGTTACAGGTGCTGAATAAGGGGAACAACTTTCTTTTATTATACCTGCCTGTAATAAATTTTGAATTTGGGTTTTAATTTCTTCTTCTTCCTTAGGTGAAGTTCTATATGCTCTGAGTGAAATAGGTAAATCAGAATTTAAATAAATTCTCTGGGGTTCCATACGAATTCTTCCAACGTCATATTTTGATTTAGCAAAAATTTTGACATATTTTGATAATAAAGTAGGAAGTTTTCCTTCTCTAGCAGACTGAGGAGTTACGTGATTTTCTTCAGTGGCAGGAGTGTACTCTATCTTCTCTACCCTATTATTTGATTGAACATTAACATTTTCACTTCTAATTGTATTTTCACTTTCAGGAATTAAATGTAAGGTTTGAGAGCAACTTGGTATATTTTTTAACAATGGTAGAATATTGTTATTTTGTGTTACACATTTTTTAGCACAATCAAAAGTTAATTCAAATAGTCCACAATGATCTAAGCTAAGGAGAGCATATGGTAAGTTATTATTCAAAATAAACATATCAATATTTTTTCTAATATTACCTATTTGTAATAACAGGGAACATTTTTTGGTAATCTTCAGCATTCCTTGTGTTTGTACAACATTAATTGGAGAGATATTTTTTGCGGGAAGTCGATATTTCTGAACAAAATGCTGAGGAAGAATACTTAAACTGCTGCCTGTATCGAAAATTAAGGGAATAGGATTAGAGTACGAGCTTGGTTTTTTAACACTTTGACTTGTTTGCTGATTCTTTCTTTGGGTACCCTTATTTTGAATTATGCGACCGGTCGCGGCAAACTGTCAATATGTGTTATTTACACCTTCTGTCGTACTGTTTCCTACTGTGGACTCTTCTGTGGTATGAGTCGGTTGTTCCTGCTTGAAAGGGCATTCTCTATGCCAATGAAACGCGTTAGGGATGTTAATTTTAGTACAATATTTACATGGAAAAGGAGGTAAAGATCCTTGAAAATGTAGTCGTGCATTTGCGTTTGACTGCTGGGGTCTAGGCCCTCGTAAATTGGGTCGGTTATCATGAGTCCTAGTGGGTTGATTTTGATTAGAGTATCCCATATGGGGTCTATTTACATTAGGAAATCGATAACTCCAAGGTTGTGGACGGGGATTGTATTGCACAGGGGCCCTATTGAAGACTTGAGAGTAGTTATATTTTGGATACTGATCCGACTTAGGTGGGAGGGTGTCAGCTGATTTTTCCGATAGTTGCAATTTATCTAAGCGATGAACCAAATCCCTCCATTCATTTAGGCTTTTCGGGGAATTAACCACCACAAGTTGTTTTAACGTTAAAGGCAATCCGTCTGTTAACCCGTCCAACAAGAATTTAGGTTCTAGACCTAAAGCTCGTCCCACTTGAAGTTTCTTGTGGTAGTAATCTATAACATTGTCACCCTGTTTGAATACAATACTTGAAAAATCATTTAAAGAGGTCTCTCCAGGTGTAGTAAATTGCTCATTAAAAATTTCTACTACTTCTTCCCAGTGCATCATATTTAAGCTATTATTAACATAAACTGTTAGGGCTCTCCCTTTTAAAAATCTTTGTATGTTCCTAACCTTCCAAATTGCGTCTTTTCCATTCTCCTGACACCACGCGTCAAAATACGGTAACCACGCCGTCCATAACATTCCATTTTCAGGGCAAAATTCAATAAGCACATTTTCCTCTTTTACCGGTGTGTTTGTAGAAGAGGAAGAGTTATTTAATTCACTTAAATTACCCTGCTCCGTCTCTGAAATGGCACCTAAATTATCTCCACCTGTAGTCTCAGGGACCACTGGATCTTCGGGTGGGTCCTTGGCCATCTTAACTTCTATTTTTTAACTTCAAATTTAGAAAATTCAATTTTTTTTTTTTTTTTCAAGAAATTCAACCTTTATGAAATATATTCAAGTTTCAAATAAAAATAAAAATTTAGAAAATAATACAACTTTGTGAAAATATCAATTTTTAAATTAATTATGCAGAACATTAAGAACAAAAACTAATTTAGATAACCCTTAAATATAATAATATTCAAATTTCAAATAAAAATTCAAAAAATAACAACTTTGAGAAAATATCAGTTTTTAAAAATAATTATGCAGACATTAAAAACCACCACTAATTTCGATAACTCTTAAACATAATAATATGCAAATTTCAAATAAAAATAAAGCTTCAGAAAATAATACACTTTAACTTTGAAAATATCAAAATTTTTTTTTTTTTTTTTTTTTAATACTTATGCAGAAAATGAACAATCAAAAATAATTTATATACTCCTTAAATATAATAAAAATTCATTATTAAATATGGGAGAACTGCAAAAATACTCATTTTTAATATAGTAATTAACACACATTAAGTTCCTTTTTATCTTAAAATAAATAAATCATTTGCTCACTTACTTTCCAGTGCCGGAATAAAAAAGAAAAATAAATAAAAAAAATTGCTACTTCCACTTTCTGTCTGCAGTTGTTTATATTCTGTTATCTTTGTTTAATTCTCCATCCAGTGAATGAGGCCATTGACCTTGATGAAATAACACATTTGATGAAGGAAGAACACCACATTAGTAGCCAAAGCATTTGACCTTGATTCCACACTCTTGATAATGACAGAACACATTATGAATGCAGAGAGATCCACACAATTTGACCCACTTTATTTGAGAGGAGATTAATTCTCTTTTGAATGAAAGATTGCAGAAAAAGCTCTTTTAGACTGAATGAATTTCTTCTTTATTTTCTTTTCTCCATTACATATAAAAGCTAAGGAAGGATATGTTTCTATCTTTTGAAAAGGGCTGCTTTTATTCATATAGCTTTAATTTATTATTTTCTTTCCTTCTGCAGATTTAGTTTATTGTTTTTCTTTCTATTGAAAAGAGTTGCTTTTATTGATATAGATTTAATTTAATGTTTTCCCCCCGAGAGGGGTCAAGATCAAACATAATTAATTTTCTTGCAGCCATAACTTGAGTACCATTATTTACTTTGTAGCAGGTGTTCATGCCTGTCGACTTATTTTAATGTGACGAATTCCCTTACTTGAGTCACATAATAGCTATGAAGGAAAGAGGCTGGCACTCAGTAATAACTCCAAATTTGCAGCACATGTTTTTATTTATCCATCTGGAACATATAAGGTACAGTCCATGATTGTGAGTTGAGCAAATGGATGCAGTGCAGTGCAGCCGAATGCGATCACGTGACCCCTCTCGGGCCGTTATTTGACGTAATTTTACTAAGCAAGAGCACACCAGAAGAGAGAGCTCCTCTACACGTGTTTTCCCTTAAATACTGGCATTTTTGGCGGGAACTCACACCACTCCTTCCTATGCTTATTGGATATTAACTTAATGATTGACAGCTTAGCTGAGGTCCAGATAACTGGGATTAATTACTATGCAGCTCCAAACCACAAAAAGCTGCAAGTTGCACTTATTCATCACTTTCTTGTCTTAAAGTTGGTTCTCTTTTATGACTTTTGCGTTATGCTCACGCATTGTACTAAAACTTACTTTACAGGGGAAACTTTAGAATTAATTTTAAGTTAAGACTTTCTAATGGGATTTTCTTTAAATTATTGCTCACTATTAATTTAAAATAATAAAATAATAATTTAAAAACTTACCTCTCTTTATCCTTTCATATATATATATATATAATAAATAAATAAATAAATAAAATAATAATGTATTGCTATTCCCAATCTTAAAGGAAAAAAAAAAATAATATGTCTGTTAAAACTCTGCTTCATGTTTATCATTTATATTTGTCATTAGATAGCGATACGAACTATAAATTTATGTTCTAAAACTGCAGATTATCATGAACGATTTTACTCTGAGAGTAGAATAAATCCTACGTTGTTACAGATAAAATAATCTCCTTATATTATTAAAATCTGTGCGCATCTGTCTGTCTGTCTGTCTGTCTGTCTTTCTGTCTGTCTGTCTGTGAGAAATGCCTTGTGACCGCTAAAGCTCCGGCGCTAATGGTCGCAGCGCTTCGAAACCGGTGTCGACAGACGCAGAATTTCTTCATCTCGACATCGCGATAATTCGCTAAGCGATGCGACCCTAAATAGCGGAGATATTAATTAAAACGTCGACCCATATCTACCGAAAAATGACCCAGAATTCATGATTAAATGCTTAAAAAGCGACATTTTTACGGAAAAAGTGGAAAATAAATTAGAAATATCAGTCGTATCGTTACAAATAAGATATCAAATGAAAGGTCCGATTTTTCTGAATCCGACGGTTTAAATAGCTTATCGATAGGGCAATTAGATTTTTTTAAATTAACTAAAGTATGAAAAAAAAGGTGGCAACAAATCACAAGAGTTTTATTAATTTCGCAATAGACGTATTTCGGTTACCGCATGGCACCGGGCGAAAGAATAAATAGATTTTACTTCCTGCTTTACTGATTTTGTACTGGAAATAGAAATTTCAAATTTCAAAATGCTTCAATTTTCTTCAAAATTATTTCAAGCTTGCTACAAACTTTTAACATCACAAGACGAAGTTGCAGTTTAAATATCATCGGGTTTCGAGAATAAATAAAAAATGTACAATTTAATTGCAAATTAAATGTTATTATAATACGCGTATTTCAAATTCTAACTATGATTAAATTATTTTTAGTACATCATTCGAAAGATATTTTAAAGTACTTTTATATTATCGAAAGTTTTAACCAGATTTGCACGTTTTGAGGTCTCCTGATTAGGTTTTGTTTTGCATCTCAGCTAATTCAGTTAGACCGTTCAAAATTGGTATATGTAGGTTAATTAGGAAGAGCTGAAAGGGTGGGGAAGATATAGGCGTGCACCTCGCGCACGGGACAGCGCTGCCGAAGGCAGTGGGGACCCGGTCCGACATTTTAACCGATGAGAAATGATTTTTTTTTCATTTTCTTTTCTTAAGAATAAAAATTTGATTTGAGAAGGAATATGTGCGCGTAGCGCGCGTATATCTTTACACGTGCGTGCGAAGCGCTTATGGGTCTGCGCTGCCGAAAGCAGTGGGAACACGGTGTGAGTTTTAACCCGATCAGAAATGATTTTTTGGGGGGGCACGAACGGTCAGGGAAGGAATACGCGCGCGCAGCGCGTGTATTCCTTAGCGCGCACGGGACTGCGCTGCCGTAGGCAGTGAGGACCCGGTCCGACTTTGTACCCGATGAAAAATGATTTTTTTTCTTTTCTTTTCTTAAGAATAAAAATTTGATTTGAGAAGGAATATGTGCGCGCAGCGCACGTATGCCCTCACACGTGCGAGCGCAGCGCGCATGGGTCTTCGCTGCCGAAGGCAGTGGGGAGTTTTTACCCGATCAGAAATTATTTTTTTTGAGGGGGGGGGCACGGAAGGTCAGGGAAGGAATACGCGCATGCAGCGCGCACGGTGCAGCGCTGCCGAAGGCAGTGGGGACCCGGGCCGACTTTTTACCCAATCAGAAATGATTTTTTTTTTTTTTTAAATTTCTTTTCTTAACACTAAAAGTTACTGTTAGTGATTCATTAATTTTAGTGATTCATTTGAAAATACTGACCCGCTAGCGGGCGAAGCTCGCTAGTCTCCTTATATTATTAAAATCTGTGCGCATCTGTCTGTCTGTCTGTCTGTCGTTCTTTCTGTCTGTCTGTCTGTGAGAAATGCCTTGTGACCGCTAAAGCTCCGGCGCTAATGGTCGCAGCGCCTCGAAACCGGTGTCGACAGACGCACAATTTCTTCATCTCGACATCGCGATAATTCGCTAAGCGATGCGACCCTAATTAACGGAGATATTAATTAAAACGTCAACCCTTGTCTACCGAAAAATGACCCAGAATTCATGATTAAATGCTTAAAAAGCGACATTTTTACGGAAAAAGTGGAAAATAAATTAGAAATATCAGTCGTATCGTTACAAATAAGGTATCAAATGAAAGGTCCGATTTTTCTGAATCTGACAGTTTAAATAGCTTATCGATAGGACAATTAGATTTTTTAAAATTAACTAAAGTATGAAAAAAAAGGTGGCAACAAATCACAAGAGTTTTATTAATTTCCTTCTAGACGTATTTCGGTTACCATGGCGCCGGGCGAAAGAATAAATAGATTTTACTTCCTGCTTTACTGATTTTGTACTGGAAATAAAAATTGCAAATTTCAAAATGCTTCAATTTTCTTCAAAATTATTTCAAACATGCTACACACTTTTAACATCACAAGACGAAGTTGCAGTTAAAATTTCACCGGGTTTCCAGAATAAATAAAAAATGTACAATTTAATTGCAAATTAAATTTTATTCTGATACGCGTATTTCAAATTCTAACTATGATTAAATTATTTTTAATACACCATTCGAAAGATATTTTAAAGTACTTTTATATTATCGAAAGTGGAATTCAAGATTTCGCTTCATTTACACGTTTTGAGGTCTCCTGAATCGGTTTTCTTTTGTATCTCAGCTACTAATTAAAATAATTTAATAAGTAATACATCATTAGATAGCTTTGTTGATTTGGAATCGAATAGTAGATTACAGAAATTTGTACCGCCAGATGGCGCTGTAATATTTTCAAATTTCAATATTTCTATTTCTAATTATGATTAAATTATTTTCAATGCATCATTCGAAAGATATTTTAAAGTTCTTTTATATTATCGAAAGTTTTCACCAGATTTACACGTTTTGAGGTGTTCTGATTAGGTTTTTTTTTTTGTATCTCAGCTAATTCAGTTAGACCGTTCAAAATTGGTATATGTAGGTTAATTAGGAAGGGCTGAAAGGGTGGGGAAGATATAGGCGTGCACCGCGCGCACGGGACAGCGCTGCCGAAGGCAGTGTGGACCCGGTCCGACTTTTTAACCGATAAGAAATGATTTTTTCTTTCATTTTCTTTTCTTAAGAATAAAAATTTGATTTGAGAAGGAATATGTGCGCGTAGTGCGCGTATACCTTCACACGTGAGCGGGCAGCGCGCATGGTTCTGCGCTGCCGAACGCATTGGAGACACGGTTCGAGTTTTTACCCAATCAGAAATGATTTTTTTAGGAGGCACGAAGGATCAGGGAAGGAATACTCGCGCAGCGCGTGTATTCCTTAAATTGAGCGCGCGCAGCTCGTACGGGACTGCGCTGCCGTAGGCAGTGAGGACCCGGTCCGACTTTGTACCCGATGAGAAATGATTTTTTTAATTTTCGTTTCTTAAGAATAAAAATTTGATTTGAGAAGGAATATGTGCGCAGCGCACGTATACTCTAACACGTGCGCGCGCAGCGCGCATGGGTCTTCGCTGCCGAAGGCAGTGGGGACCCGGTGTGAGTTTTTACCCGATCAGAATTTTTTTTTTTGAGGGGGGGGGCACGAAGGGTCAGGGAAGGAATACGCGCGCGCAGCGCGCACGGGGCAGCGCTGACGAAGGCAGTGGGGACCCGGGCCGCCTTTATCCAATCAGAAAAGATTTTTTTTTTTTTTCTTTTCTTGACACTAAAATTTACTGTTAGTGTTTCATTAATTTTAGTGATTCATTTGAAAATACTGACCCGCTAGCGGGCGAAGCTCGCTAGTAAATCTATAAAATCTGTTTATTTTACATATTTTAACCGTAAAAAAAAAAAAAAAAAAAAAAAAAAATTCTGCGACAAATTTCATTTTTAAGACATAAATAATTTTTATGAGAGGAATGAAAAATAAATAAAAAAATAGAAATGTCATCTTAAATAAAAAAATAAATAAATAACTATTAAAAACAAATTGATCTTTAATCTTAAAATGATCTGCAATATTAAATTAAAAAAAAAAAAAAAAAAAAAAAAAAAAATATTGTGACTGTTTTTGTTCAATTTTAGTAATAAATTTTGCCAAGAAAAAAAAAAAAATAATAATATAAATAATCTTATGCTCAATCCTTCACTACTGTATGCTGCTTTGCATAATGTGGTAATTTTTTTTTCTTTCTCTCCTTTCTCTTTTCTTTCTTTCTTTTTATGTATGTATATATATATATATATATATATATATATATATATGTATAATATAGTTAAGATTTGCAAAGAATGGGGAAAAAGAAACATTTTTCTTGTTTTACCGCGTTGAAAAAAGAAAGTAAAAAGGCTAAAAATTCGGAAAATTTGCGCAAAATCTTTATTTATTTATTTCTAATTTAAGGGTGTCAAATTCGCGCACTGAAAATTACACTTTTTTTTAATTTTTTTTTTTTTTTTTTTTTATCCTTTTGTTGGGTGGTCTCAAAAAGTACATTAATGGTTGAGTAAACTTGGGCAAACGTTGTGATTTACCCAACTTTTGCCCCATACCGCTTTCCGAGATTCCAACTTGGGGCTGCCAACTTCACGGTTCTCAAAGTATATTTTTCGGGATTTACAGCGTTACAAATGGTGGGCAAAAAAAATGAAAGGTTGGGCAAACGTGGGCAAAACTTGGGTAAACCTATGGTAAGAATTGTTTTTAGTTTTGCAGATATGGGGGTGCTGGTACGGAAATGAGGTCAAATGTTATTTTATTTTTTTTAGCGTTTTGTTGGGTGGGCAAAAAAAGTTAATGGTTGGGCAAATCTGGGCAAAACTTGGGCAAACCTATCGCATAATCTGTTTGAAGTATTTCCGACATGGGGGTGCTAGTACGGAAATGAGGTCAAATGTTATTTTATTTTTTTTTAGCGTTTTGTTGGGTGGGCAAAAAAAGTTAATGGTTGGGCAAACCTGGGCAAAACTTGAGCACACGTTACACACTAATCGTTTTTTGAAATTCCAACTTGGGGGTGCCAACTTCACGGTTCACGAATTACATTTTTAGGGATTTACAGCGTTATAAATGGTGGGCAAAAAAAATGAAAGGTTGGGCAAACCTGGGCAAAACTTGGGCAAACGTTACACGCAAACCGTTTTTCGAAATTCCAACTTGGGGGTGCCAACTTCACGGTTCTGAAATTACAATTTTACAGCGTTACAAATGGTGGGCAAAAAAAAAAAAAAAAATGAAAGGTTGGGCAAACCTGGGCAAAACTTGGGCAAACCTATGGCATGATTTGTTTTTAGTTTTGCCGACATGGGGGTGCTGGTACGGAAATGAGGTCAAATGTTATTTTATTTTTTTTAGCGTTTTGTTGGGTGGGCAAAAAATGTTAATGGTTGGGCAAATGTGGGCAAAACTTGGGCAAACCTATGGCATAATCTGTTTGAAGTATTTCCGACATGGGGGTGCTAGTACGGAAATGAGGTCAAATGTTATTTTATTTTTTTTAGCGTTTTGGTGGGTGGGCAAAAAAAAAATATTGGCTGGGCAAACCTGGGCAAAATTTGGGCAAACGTTACACATAAACCGCGTTTTGAAATTCCAACTTGGGGGTGCCAACTTCACGCTTTCCAGAAAACTATTTTTGTTGTTTTTAGCGGTATAAGTGGTGGGCAAAAAAAATGTTGGGCAAACCTGGGCAAAACTTGGGCAAACGTATGGTATGATTTGTTTTTAGTTTTTGCGACATGGGGGTGCTAATGCGGAAATGAGGTCAAAATTTATTTTTTTGATTTTTGGAATTTTGGTGGGTGGGCAAAAAAAATATTGGTTGGGCAAACCTGGGCAAAACTTGGGCAAAAGTTTCATATAAACCGATTTTTCAAATTGCGAGGTGGGGGTGCCAACTTCACACAGGTATCATAATGAGATGGTTGGCAAGTATGAAAACGTATTAAAAAACTCCAATAGGCAGGTAATGGATTTGGCAACTTTTGGCGAGAAAATCCTTATTATAGATATTCCAAAGACAGACGTTCTAATGTTATTGGTTAAAGAGTTACGGGAAATTTGAATTTTAAAAAAAAGTTGATTTTAAAAATAAAATATTAATCCTTTCTGAACAACATATACTTGCATCATGAACTACATTAGCATTTTATCAATGTGTAGAAAATCTTTAAAGTGATAATGACGTCAATTTTTGCCCGATGCATAATTTAACTCTTTACAATTTTTTAACGCTCACGTTTAATTAAATGTACTTAGTTATGTCGAAAGAAAATGAACTCGTTTTTTTTTTTTTTTTTTTTTTTTTTTTGGCAACAATTAAATTATAGCTAATATTTTAATGACTATTTTTATTGCTATTAGGAGCTTATTATTTTCATATTTTAATTAATTAAAATAAAGCAATTCGAAAATCTGACTTCGAAGTATTGTGTTGTCACTGGGTTCTGAGCTACTGTGAAAGTTTCAAATGTCTAGCTAGTAGGGAAGTTAGTTAAAAATAGATCGCAAGATTTGTACCGGACAAACAAACAAGAATAGAAGTTAATAAAAACATGGTAAAATAATTATAAGATAAAACAAGTCCTTCCGGCTTATTCGGAAGGGTAGGTTGATTTCTTTTTCCTTATCAAGTAGCCGTCATTATGTTTCAAAATGGCGGCTACAAATTATTAATGCACTTGGTAGAAATATTGATGTAGGCTATGCACATATGGAGTTTTAAGCAAATCGGTTCATAAATACATGTTTATGTGAATTTAAAATTTTCTAATGGCCGGCGCTTGGAAACAAAATGGCTGGTTAAGTTGACAAATATATGAAATGTATTTGTGAGATAAGTCTACTGTACACATATAGTTCGAATTAATTCAAAATCTCAAAAGTCATCGTGTTGAAAAATTAACACTTCGATCAAAATGGTAAAAAAAGTTGCTCATCTAAGATATCGTTGCAAATTTGAATTTTTTTTTTTTTTTTTTTTTTTTGTAGAAATTCTTTTAAAGAGGCTTAGTAAGTTGATAAAATGTTAGTTTTCTGCATTTCTAGTTTGTTTTAGCATTAAAATAGCCTAATTTTTCCTTAAAAACGCATTAAAAAGATCCAGTAACGCAGGTAATGGATTTGGCGCCAAGTTTGGCGACTTTTCCCCTATGGAGACTTTTGGCGAGGAAATACTTATTATCGATATACCAAAGATGGACGCAATAACGTGATTGGTTCACGAGTTACGTGAATTTTCTAGATTTTTGTTGTTTGAATGATAAATCCAATTTTCAACTTTGATTTGAATTGATTCATTATTTCTAAAGTTACCGTGATAACAAATTTTCAAGTGACCGCCACTTGGAAACAATACAGTGGAACAAGTTGCCCAGCAAACACATCCAAGATATTTGAAGCATAGGTTCACTGTCCAACTGTGGTTTAAATCAGTGCCGTGTTTCAAAAGTTATTATTATGGCAAATTTCCAAGTGGCAGTCCAAATGGCCGCGACTTGGAAACAAAATGGCAAAACAACTTGCCCATCGAAATCATCCAATATATTTGTATGATAAGTTGATTGCCTAGTTCTAGTTTAAATTAAATCAGTATTTTAAAAATTATCGTCATAAGAAATTTCCAGGTGGCACGACTTGTAAAAAAAAGTGGAGTGAGATGCCTAGCGAACTTATCTGAGATATTTGAATGATAAATCCACTGCCCAAATTTGATGCGAATTGATTCTGTATTACTAAACTTACCATAATGACAAATTTTCAAGTGGCCTCCACTTGGAAATGAAATTGCGGATGAAATCACCAAGCGAACTTATCCTAGATATTTGAACCATAAGTTCACTATCCAGCTTTTATTTGAATCAGTTTAGTATTTTAAAAGTTATCGTGATGGTATATTTTGAAGTGGCAGTGTGATTTCAAGTGGCTAGAAGTTAGAAACAAGATGCCGGGACAAGTTCCTCAGTGAAAACATTCAAGATAATTATATGATAATATCACTGTCCAAATTTGGTTCGATTTGGTGCACTATTTCAGAAATTATCGTGATTTTAAATTTTCAAGTTGGAGCCTGATTTCAAGTGGCCCCGCTTGACTTAAGATATCTGCCACTTAATTAAAAATGGCGGATATAGTTTATTAATAAACTTCATTGAGATCCTTACGTGGTCTGTATTTGCATCAAAATTCAAACAATTCCAGAATACGCTTTTTACAATTTAAATTTGAAATTTTCAAGTGGTCTCCACTTGAAAATAAAATGACGGAACAACTTGGTTAACAAACTCATCTAAGATATTTATAAGATAAGTTAAGACACTGTTCAAATTTGGTTCCATTTGGAGTATTATTTCGGAAGTTATCATGGTTTTAAATTTTCAAGTGGTGGCCTGATTTCAAGTGGTCCCGCTTAACTTAAGATATCCGCAATTTTTAATAAAATGGCGGATAAAGTTCATTAATAAAGTTATTTGAGACACTTTTATAACCTATGTACACATCAAAATTAAAAAAAAATTCGGAATATGCTTTTCACAATTTGAATTTGAAATTTTCAAGTGGTCTCCACTTGAAAACAAAATGTCGGAGCAACTTGGTTAACAAATTCATCTAAGTTATTTATAAGATACGTTAAGACACTGTCCAAATTTGGTTCGATTTGGAGTATTATTTCAGAAGTTATTGTGATTTTAAATTTTCAAGTGGTAGCGTGATTTCAAGTGGCCACGCTTAACTTAGTATCTGCCACTTTATTAAAAAGGGCGGATAAACTTCATTGAGACTCTTATGTGGCCTGTATTTACATCAAAATTCAAGCAAATCCTGCTTTAAATATGCTTTTTACAATGTCGGTTTGAAATTTTCAAGTGGCTGCCACTTGAAAACAAAAAGTCGGAGCATCTTGGTTAACGAACTCATCCAAGATATTTATAAGATTAGTTCACTGTCCAAATTTGGTTCGATTTGCAGTATTATTTCGGGAGTTATCGTGATAACAAAATTTTCATTATATAGATAGATAGATAGATAGATAGATAGATAAACGAAGTGATTGCAATAGGTCGATTTCTAAAGAAATCAACCTAAAACTTTTATAAACCATGTTCTTAAGTTTTCTGTTTAATCATAGCTATAAACTAACTACATTAGCACTTTATCAATGCGTATTGTTACGAAATTGTAAATAATTGTATTTATTTTTGTATAAATTCTTTCAAAGAATTAGTACGTTGATAAAATGTCAATTTTCTGCATTTCCAGTTCTTTTTCGCTTTTAAAATAACTTAATTTTCCCTTTAAAACTCATTAAAAAGCTCAATAGGCAGGTAATGGGTTTGGCGCCAAATTTGGCAACGTTTTGCCGTTGGCGACTTTTGGCGAGAAAATCCTTATTATCGATATTCCAAAGATGGACGTTCTAATATGATTGGTTAAAGAGTTACGGGAAATTTGAATTTAAAAAAAAGTTGGTTTTAAAAATAAAATATTAATCCTTTCAGAACAACATGTATTTGCATCATGAACTACATTAGCACTTTATCAATGTGTAGAAAATTTTTAAAGTGATAATGACGTCAATTTTTGCCAGATGCATAATTTAACTTTTTACAATTTTTAACGCTCACACTTAATTAAATGTATTTATTTTTATGTCGAATGAAAATGAACTCGTAATTTTTTTTTTTTTTTTTGGCAACAATTAAATTATAGCTAATATTTTAATGACTATTTTTATTGCTATTAGGAGCTTATTATTTTCATATTTTAAATAATTAAAAGAAAACTATTCGAAAATCTGACTTCGAAGTATTGTGTTGTCACCGGGTTCTGAGCTACTGTTAAAGTTTCAAATGTCTAGGAAGTAGGGAAGTTAGTTAAAAATATATTTTAAAATTTGTACCGGACAAACGCACAAACAAACAAGAATTGAAGTTAATAAAAACATGGTAATCAAATAAATAAATGATTTTAAAATCGCTTCCCTGCATTTTTTGTGTTTGTTTCTCTTGTTTCTTGTTTTTTTTTTTTTTTTGTCTTTGTGTGCGTGTGTGTTGTGTTCCTCTCTGATTGGTTTTGCAGGTTGCTTCTTATTTGTTGGTACGTATTTTGCACCTGAAGAAGAAAGGCCACGTCCTTTCGATACCGGTAGTGCTTTCTTTTAATTTCATGGTGTGCGAAGAAGTTTTCAAGTTTAAATATACAATAACTTTGTCTAAAAAAACAATTATTAGAAGTATAATGCAGCAATAAAATAAAAATTTTAAGAGTTTATAACTTGAAATCTATATGTACGTTTACAGTTACTACAAAAAAGAAATTATTTGAATTGTTTTATGCAATTAAAACCTTTTGATTTATTTTATGATCTAATAATGCACAAATTTAATGAATTCAATCTTTAAAATCAATAAAAAATCTATAGAAAATAAATCTATAGAAAGATCTCTTGAAATCTATATGTACGTTTACAGTTACTACAAAAAAGAAATTATTTGAATTGTTTTATGCAATTAAAACCTTTTGATTTATTTTATGATCTAATAATGCACAAATTTAATGAATTCAATCTTTAAAATCAATAAAAAATCTATAGAATGAAATAATAATACTCAAATGATTATTAATTTTACAAATTCAGTTTTAAATAAAATAAATTTCAATTAATTAAATAATAATTAGTATCAGGGCCGGCGCCAGGGGTGAGGCAACTGAGGCAGCCGCCTCAGGCGCACGCATAGAAGGGCGGCATTTTGCTTTTGTATTTTAGAGTTAGAATTCACTATGTGTGTCAAAGTCATAAAAAAAAAAAAAAAAGAAAAAGAAGAAGAAGAAGAAGCGGTAATTCAGTTTTCTTATCTATGTATATGAAATAATTCGTTCTGAGTGAGTTGGAGGGGGGTGGGGGGTGGGGATGACTTAACTCTTCTTGTCTGAAAGAAAAGAAAAAAAATATCCGTGATTTTTTTCCTTTGGAACTTAATACACTAATACGTAAAAAACAATTTTCTGAATTTTCTCAAAGAAGGGGAGGTGGCAAACGTTATTTTATATAACTATTCACCTCTCTATGTAAAAGAGTACATTCACTTACTGATTGAAAACGACTATGGTAATTCAATGGGAGATTAGGTAAGGAATTTTGATGTGAAGATTACTTATGGGGGGTCTGAATCCAGCAAAGGTGGATTTTTGCAAAATTGCCCCCTCCCTCTCTTTGAGAATGGATGACAAAAATATGTTTGCAAGAATAACACGAATCTAAATTACTTCACGGTGAAGAATTTGCACATAACAAAACTAGATTCAACTAATATATATATATATATATATATATATATATATATATATATAATCGAATTTTCGATTTTATGGTTTGTTTATGGACATGGAAAGGATTTTTCAGTACCAGATTTTTCAAGTAGAATTCTGCAAATGGGCTCGAAGAGGTTGGAAATAACTGTGTATCTTCTGGAAAATATAGCCAAAAACCCATTTTAGATTTTTTTAAGGGTTTTCAATTTTTGAGAGGTTACGAGAGAACACATTCAATAGCCTCCATTTTGCATTAATTAATTTATGGGAGCTATGGGCAGGAATTTTGGTGTGTGCATTGTTTATATGCTTCTAAAAAATCTGCGACGAAATTTTGCAAATTTCTACTTAACAACAAAAAAAAAAGAACATACATTCAAGTGTAACTGTTCTATAGATGGGGATACTGGGTGTGGATTGGTTATGCGTACGATCACACACTATGAAAGGATTTTAGGAAATTGCACACTTTTCCTCCCCGGAGTGAGTGGAGCAAAAACCTTGTTTTCAAACTTAACTCTCCTCCATATTACCTCAGAAGGGAAAATAATCAATACTGCATTAATGATGCACTCGTGCATAGTTTTTTTTTTTTTTTTTTTTTTTTTTTTTTGTTTAACTTGATGAACTGTGCTACTATTTAAACCTGAAACAATTGTCGATAATTTTTTAAATTTAGTGTATTTACTTACAATGTTATTTATTTATTAAATAAATTAGTACTTGCATTTAGCCACGTTAACATATAGATATTTATAAAATGCTAAGTTTTTTTTTTTTTTTTTTTCTCAAATTATTTTAATTTTTCAAATGATTTTCTCAATTTTCAAAAGAAAACATATAGTGAACATTGAAGAGTTAAAAATTTTTTGAATGTTTCTGCTTAAATTTATTTTTTATCTGCTTTGTAATACGCTATAATAATTAATAATAAACAATGGATTTTTTATATACTTTTTACAATCTTTTACGAATAGGCAGAAAAAGTACCGTATTAGAGCCAAGCTTTTGAAATTAAGTTTTTGTTTTATTTAAACGTTTTGGCATCTCTTGATTCCAAATATCAGGTTTTTAGCGGTTAGTCTCTGCGTGTGTGTATCTTATTTCAGCATATCTGAAAAACAAATAGTAGCAGAAAGTCCAAACTTGGTATTCTGAATCTATATCATATAAAGCTTGATATTTGCTTGATCTCATCTTCTAGTTGAGACGGTATCTTTCGTTAAAATTGTTCGAGTACAAGGACATCCAAGCAATTTTAAATGTTTACGTCCATGGATGAAATTTTTGGTTGGTACACTTTAACAACTATAGCCGGAATTAAACAAAATAAAACGAACATACATTTTCTATATGCATAAAAGCATATTTTGTGCTGAATATGCTATGAAAATCATTCGCCATTCATTTACCAGCGCTACCCAAAAGAACTAGAATGTATAATAAGACTGTGCTTTTAAATTCATGGAACTGAATTTTAGATCGTGCTGTGTGTTATTATAGGAGTATATTTAAGTATAGAATGTGATATGTACATAATTTGTTGGAGATTTACAGGGCTACGAATAGTTTAGCTGAAATATTCTTTTTAACACTTTCCAACGAAGTTGAAAAGTATTAATGACTTTGATTTGTCTGTATGTCCGCACTCTAGCACCCATAAATGTTCATGAAACTTTTTGAAACTGAAATGTTGTTCAAGTTCACTACAGAATGTTCTCTACTGAAAATGGAGTAAATACCACCAACGGTTTGTGTACAGGATCACCTGAAAGAATTCCAAAGCACTGTGTCTTGTGAGAGATATTTCTATAAACCACATTACCTCTATCTTGCACAAATAATAATGATATTGACATTAGTTATTCATATGCACATACACACACAATATATGTATATATATATATACACTGTGTAAAAAAAGTAGAAGGACAGTCGATTTTTGTAGATTATTTTCTGTATTTTTATCCTGGCTTTTAGATTTTTATACAGATTTTGTGTAACAAAGTTTTCTTAATTTCACGTAAAAATGAAATTTCTACTGCTAATGCTAATTAGTGGATTGTAAAAAAACTAGGATCAATGGTTTTGAGAGTGTAAAAAAAGTAGGACACTTTCCGAAATTTGTTATTTGGTGGATTGTGCACAAGTAAAAAAGTAAATATTGAATTTTCTATGAGTGCTTTTGATGAGGAAAACATATTTTGTTAAATATTGCATTGTTATTTTCTTTTCGGACTGCCTAGAAGAATACTTTAAAACTATTTGCAAAAGGGGCAAATTGTTGCATATAAAATTAATGTTAAGAGTGTTAGACAGATTGTTCGTATACTGCACGTCAGCCCCAATACACTTTCTAACATTATCAGAAAGTCAGATAGAAATAGAAAAAGAAAGATGACTGGTAGGCCTAAAAAGCTATTGCTTTGCGATGAAAGAAAACTTGCTCATGAGCTTAAAAAGAGCAGTGGTAGTATTGCAAAGGTCCCAAATCAAGCAGGACTTACTCATGTGTAAAGGCAAACAGTTTAGAACTGCATAACAAGATCCAAATAATTCATTTTCAAATAGCGGAAGCATCATCCAAAGTGAAAAAAAAAAAAAAAAAAAAAAAAAAAAAAAAACACAGATTGATTACCGTTATCATGAGTTAAAAAATACGTATCATGGACCTCATATGGGATTGTATAATGTTTTCAGACAAAACAAAGTTTAATACAGACGATTTAGATGGTTACTAATAATACTGGCATTGTCTGAAGAATGTAGAAGAATTTTATTCAACTCCATAAATGAGGAAAGGGGTTGATGATCTAATGGCTGAATATCACATAAATGTGCATTTTAGTGTTTCAGGTCTTTATTATTAATTTTAAGCAAATAAATTGTAAAATTTTATTATTATTATTTAGAAGTACCTTTTTAAAAAAGCATCAAATCATAAAATGTGAGTTTATAGCAATTTCAGTATTTTTTAGAAAATTTTAAACCTTCTAATCGTCATTTTCGTGACTGTCTCCAAGACCAAATGTTTACATACAAAGTATGTTTTTTACTAAAAAAAATAAAATGATAATTATAATAATTGTTAATTCTTGTAAAAAAAACTATTTGTTTTCAAAGGAAATTTTTTTTTCATTTTAATTACGTTAATTTTCATGCATGTGTAATTAAAATGCTTGTATGCAAGTCTTGACGTCATTTTCGTGACACATGAAAATAACTTCATATATCATCAAGGGATGGTGCCACCATTCACTTTTTTTAAAGTTTAAGATCAGAAATCAACATTGACGATATGTGGGAAAAAAAAATCTCTAGAAAATTGAAAACAGGTAAGAGTTAACATTATTTTTATTGTTTACATGCTGTGCGTACTTTTATTGCTTGTCATTTTCGAGATGCATAAAAAATAAAAAAATATTATTATAAAATTTAGAACAAAGTTTTATTTTAATATAGAATGACGACCAGAAGAAGAAAATGTGACGATATCGGCTTAGTGAAAGCATGTTTTTCAGTACAGAACGAATTATTGACGATTTGTCATTTTCGTGACGGTCATTTTTGTGACGTCACGAAAATGACATTTGTTGCAGATTTACTATTTTGTAAGCCCTGGATTTAAATAATTTTTTATTTTGAATTAAAAGATTTGTTGGTGTAGGATAAGCTTTATATTTAAATATTTAAAGTACTTTCCGGTATCCAGGTAAATATAAAAAAATTGCATACGACATTAATATTAAGATACAATTAAAAAAGCAAACTTTTATTTATTTATTTAATTTTTTTTTTCTTCCCCTTTAAGGTGTCATTGAGAATGTTACTCAAAATATTTTACTTGTGTCATTTATGGCAAGATGCAGAAAAATTAATTTGCATGGCCTGACAAAGAGGATGTCCATGAAATTCAAGTGCCACATATTCTGTGCAAAATTAGGAATTCTCCTGAACCTGCTTCAAATAGATATTTTAAACTTCAGGATGAAGATTTTAATAATGTTCAAAATGCTTTTTCTGAATTTAATTCAGTTAATCATTAAACTTGTAACTACAAGGATTTTAATACAATAAAATTGCTTGATATTCTCATTATTGCTCTTTCTTTTCCCTTCACAATCTTTTCTCTATTGTTCTAATATGTTCCATTTTTAATATTATATGGTCCTATTTCATTGACAAACAATGTTATTTCAGTGAAAAATAGTCATTTTGACAAATATTGTCATTTCAGTGACAAACAGTCGTTTCAGTGACAAACATTGTCATTTCAGTGACAAACCAGTCATTTCAGTGACATCATTTTTTGACATCTTTAAATGCTATAATTAAAAATTTAATGCAAGTAAACTAATTATTTCCAGTTTATCGTCAAGAGGTATGCAGTCTATGATATTTCCCATTGATATAATTTATGTTGATAAAAAAATAAATTTAAATTTATTTATTTATTTATTTATTTTTTTAAATTTAAAATTTTTGGGTTTTTTATTTTATTTTATTTTTTAAAATGGGAAGAACTTTTTAGAAAAGCCTAAGTCTTGTATTTTTTAATGAATCTGAACCACAAAAAAAAAAAAAAAATTAAATGGTAATTTTGATTTTATAAGATAATTAAAATTATAAATTTTTATTGAAAAATTTCAATAAAATTTTAAAAAAATATGTTCGATCTCTGTCAAACTCAGAATTTATTTAAGATGTACTTACGGACTTATTTTCAAAAATTCAAATTAAAATACAAAGTTTGAAAAAAAAGTTTAAAAAAATCCAAAATGCACACTTATGTGATATTCAGCCTAATAATCAATTGGGTATGGAAAGGAAGGAAAACTTCCACCATGGAGCGGCACATCTCACGATTTAGTGCCATAGACATATCTTTACCGTCGCCACTGAGTTCAATAGTGACTACGGCAAAGACACATCTACCCGCAGGGGAAAAATGCATCTTAGGCAGGCAGGCGAACCTGACTGCCACTATCTAGCGATTCCGCATCCCGGGCGACAGGCCCGGGGATCAAAGTGGAAGAGTTCCCTAATTTATTTAGAAATCAATTTTTTACAAATTTTTGATCAAACACATATTAAAACCAAAACACTAAAAAGTAAAAAAAAAAAAAAAAAAAAAAAAAAAAAAGGCAAGCCAGCTGCCAGTGAAAGATGCTAAATCTTATATTTGATGGTGGAAAAGTTTTGAATTAGAATGTTGTAGATATCTTTTAATTTATTGTAGTTGTTTGTGTTTAAAAGAACTGTTTGCATGTTTTTACGAATTGTGCGGTTTCTGTTGAATCTGAAATTAATTGGGATTAAATTGCATCTTTCAAAGAGATAATGAAAAGGGGATCCTATTTTACTGTTGTTACATTTGCATTTATCTGATGTTAATACTTTAATTTTGTGTAGAAATGTAGGGAAGCTGCCATGGCCTGAGATAAAATATGTAACTATTTTATTTGGACTGATAAAATTTTTGCTTACGTTATTAAGGACTGAAAACGTATCTCTACCCTTGTCGCTGTGCCTCCATTCTCTTTGCCAATCTGTGATAATTTTATTATTAATGGATGATTTTACTAGTGAGGCTGGAAGAGGAAGAGAGATCTGTGCATCGAAGATGTTTTGTGAAATAACCTGTTTTGCAAGTGAATCTGCCATTTCGTTGCCTGCCGTTCCCACATGCGCCTTTGTCCAAGTTAGGATTATTTGCTCTTTGTATTGATCTATGCTTTCATATAGTTCTCTAATAAGTTCGTATTTTGGATATGGTTGATTTAGGATTTTAATTGTTGATTGATTACCTGTGAATATTATTGGGTTTAAGTTTTTGTAGGATGAATTTATGAGCCATTTAATTGCCTGTATTACTGCCAAGAGTTCAGTCTGAAAAATTGAATTTAGGTGGTGAAGTTTAATTTGATATGTGTGAATAATATTGTTTTTGTAGTAGACTACAAAAGCGCATGAGGTCCCGCCAGGCATTTTTGATCCGTCTGTATAAATTTGTAGCTCTGAAGATGGTGGGTTCTCTATTATTTTAATTTTGTTATGTTTATAGTAGTTCGGAAAAGTGAAGGTAGGGATGGGAAGCATTAAATTTTCTTTTGAAATATTTGTATTTTGTATTTGTATAGATGAGGTTCCATGGAGAATGTTATATTGTCTGAATTTGTTTGCTATGTAGATCGTGATCGGAGGGACACCAGCCAGGACACAAAGGGCGTCGCTTGAAATGCTTTTGAAGGGTATGGAAGAAGAACAAGTGTGATCTTTTTCAGTGGTATGCAGAAACATACAGGCTATATTGAAGTGCTGAATCCTGAGCTTCTTCCTTATGGCTCTGAATTAGGAGGAGAAGAGTGGATGTTTCAACAAGATGAAGCTGCCATTTAATTCCCCATAGAGTTAAAAATTGGTTTGCCGCAAATAATGTGCAGGTTCTACCTAAGTCAGCTAAAAGCGAAAAGCTCAGCTCTTAACCAGGGCCGGTGACAGGGGGGGGCACAGGGGACAACTGCCCAGGGGCCCGGGTGTTGGGGGGGGGGGCCGGAACAAACGGAACAGAAGTGACAAAAATTTAAATTTTAAAATATAAAGTTTCACATTTTTTTTTCTTGATATTTTCCACAATTCTAAAAACATGAGAAAAGGAATAACAAATTTAGATAAAAACCGCTTAGCAGTCCTAAATACTAGTGGTGATAATGGGCCCGCGACGCGATGCAGCGGGATTTAGGACCTAAGGGCTAAGGGGAGTTCAACAGGGAAGCAATATTTTTATCTGATGCATTATAATTTCTTTCTTTTAGAAAAGTCCTTTCAAACACTTTATTGGGGGGGGGGGGCTAAGTACTGCCACTGGAAGTAGATGCAGGAAGGGACAAATAGACTAGTAGATGTCGAATAATAAGGAAGCCTCATTTCCTTTTCTTTAATCGTTTCTTTAACGCATTTCGCATTTGGAAAAACCATTAGTATCAACTACTCAGAATTGATGGGGTAAACTGTTGCTAGTAAAATTTCACAATCAATAAAAAAAAAATAATAATAATACTTTTAAAGAAATCATTATGGGAAGGAACAAAGCCAAAGCATTCCGAGTGGAATAAGAAAAATATTTCGCATGTGCCCGACTTCCTTCGAAAGTTTCAAAACAACATGTTACACTTCACATGTCCAACCTGATATATTCAAAGAAATGTGTAATTGGGATGGTATTTTTGGTGTTTGGGAATAAGGCCGATTGACTGCACTAGAGTCCAAGGCCTGAAGGGAAATGCCTTCTGTGGAGTTTTTTCTAAGAAGTCTTAGCCTGTATTTATGCAAGTTGCGTAGAAAACTATGAAAACACCGAACGGATAGGTCGACGAGTGCGACCTAGAATCGAACCCAGCACTAGAGGTCTGCACGGGCCGAAATTTTGAGGTCCAGGCCTGTTCGAAAACTTTGCTTACCCGGCCCGGTATGAAATCGAAAAGTTCGGCCCGGGCATGGCCCGTTTGTTTTTTCCCAGTGCATGGCCCGGATAAAAAATGATAATATCAGGCCCGACCCGGAACGGCCCGATTCAAAAATATGTAAAATAACAACAACAAAAAAAAAAGCTTACTTTTCTATGAAAAAGATTTTTAATATGTGTTTTGCAGCGGTTTTATATGCCAAGTAATAGAATGTTCTTTAACAAAACTGCTGAACTTTTACAAGGTAATTATATATAAACAGAAATTCTTTATTACAGACGTAAAGAAGGCACAAAGACAGACAGAAAGTCAAATCGAAAATATTAGCATTCTAATCCAACCATATTCAATAGAAAAGTTGCTTTTACACATGCTAAAAATAATGCTACTTTCATCCAGTGCACTGGAGTAAAGAAAAAGGAGCTTTCGCGAGAAAGTTACAGTGGAAGGATTTTTGTCTTCATACCACCTAAACTCTACAGACATATAGGACGCAAACCTTATGCACAGTAATGTACCTAATTTCTTTTGTTTGTACATGTGCGAAAATTAGTAGTGACATGCATACTATTTTGATTAGAAAACCATATAATATTACTTTAAATAAAATATATTAATTTCGAGACATGCTAAAAATATTTGCGGAAAATCAAATTGCGAACAGACAGACTGATAGACAATTAAATTGAAGTTAGATATTTTTTGACAAAATAAAATTTTATGTGACATACCAGCCTGTAAGATTATGTAAAATAATATTTTATCACTTTCCTTTTTCATTGATTAACGAGGAAATTAAAAGAAGATTCGGGCCGACACGGCCCGGAAAAAAATTCATCCAGGCCGGCTTGAGTATACACAAAATAATTGAACCCGAGCCGGCCCGGCCCGAGGGCAGATTGAAAAATTCGGCCCGTGCAGACCTCCACCCAGCACCTCATGCTTACCACCTGTGAGTGCAGAACCGCTCGGCCGCCGGTGGGCTTCTAATTGGGATGAGAGCGACCAAATCAGTGCAAAAGAACTATAACTGGCCCGGATATTGATAAAAAGTTAAATAGAAGCAATGCAAGATAAAGATATACTAAAAATGCAAAATTGTTGAGAAAGTATGAAGTAAAAATCACAAATAAAAATAAAACACTGAATTTCATTTACAAAATTTTAGAGGAAAATGTAAAGGACCGGGAATTGTACAGTGACCACTTTTTCTTTTTAGACATATGCAAGATGACAAGACATTAATAATAATTATAATAATAATAATGATAGAAATTCACTAGTTTAATTAAAAATATGCCTAGAATGTATACAAATAGGATTTTATTTTTAGACAAAACTTAACTTGAAATTTTTAATTTAATTGAGAAATAAAATAAACTGATAAATATATATAATCTGGAGCAATAGAAGGGAATATTGCACAGGACGGGAGGATTTTTCATAAGTTTTCTGAAAAGTATATATATCTTTTTTTTTTAGAGATTATTACGACACCTATCATTTATATATATGTATATATATATAATATTTATTTGAAAAAGAAAAGAAAAAAAAAAGTTTGTTATAAAATATATTTTGAATATCCCTCCTCTCAGCTTTTTATTTATTTTTTTCCCGTTATATTCAAATGTTGATATATGATTGTATAAAATATATTTTTCTAACAAATTAAGAACCTTATAAAAACAAAACGAAGGATTTTTTTTATTTATTTATTTTTATTTTTTCTTTTAAATATTCATCAATCGCAATAAAAATAGTACACAAATATTAACATATCTTAAAAATCACAGAAAAAACTAGAATTTCTATATAGTTCAGCAATTCCTTTTTTTTTTTTTCCACTATATATTAGTTTAATAACAAATATTCCAATTTGTAGAGTTGCATGAAAGATACACCCGTAACAATATGGTATTGTCGTGTTTGAAAAATGTATATACACCTTCATTTAATTCTTTCAATCAGATTAAAAAAAAAAAAAAAAAGTGATAAGGTACATGTTTATAATTATTCATACTTCTAAATAGTGTATCATTATCTAGTTCTAGTATTAATTTTTTGCGAGCACAAGAAATTAAATACATGTTTAGTTTAGTTTAACAATCACTATTCTCTGAGTTGTGTAGAAAATAATAAAAAATCTCTCTTTTCTTTTCTTTCTTTTTTTAAATAAATTTTCATGTATCTATACTTTGAGATTAAAAGTAAATCATAAGTAAAACTTGCACAATAAATTAATAAAAAAATATATATATGGCTCCTGTCAGTAGCCGAGATGTTCTCCTCTAGAAGCTGGTAGAGAGGATATGTCGGGTTCAAACCTAGATTTGGTTCATCGGACTAGACATTCAGGTTTTCCTGTTTTTTTTTTTTTTCTGAATTCGCATGAATACCATTTCTTTAAACGTTTAAATTTCAGAAAATGATCTAATTAAAATATTATTGATATAGTAGATTTTAAATTATTCTTTAACGTTTTCCTTTTTTTTTTTCAAATGTTTTAATTAAAGAAAGTTTTTATATACTGTGCTGTATCTATTTAAAATTTCAATCAGTTCATTCCTAAAATCAGATAAATCAAATACAATGACTGAAGGTTCATGTCAGTTATTCATTACTGTAACTCCGGAGCAAAAACGGGGTTTAGAATCATTAAACTCTTATCTTTTACGCAGATCAAAGGTGTCGTGAGTTGTGTTCCTGCTAAAAATGTTTGGTAAAGTGAAAGGAAGAATCTGTCTTGTTTAAGTGACATGGGAAACATTTTACCACATCGAACTTGAAAAAGTAATCACTGCTCATCGTTAGCCACCTAGTCAGTATTCATCTAAAAAAGGAACAGATGAGGCGGGGGGGGGGGGTGTCTGCATCTCATTTGGTGCTTTGCTTTGCTTATTTCCCAAGCAGTGCAATCTCATCTGTGCAATGTCCATTGGCTGTTATCAGTGGGAATGGTGGTAAAAACTATGTAATTACTAAAAACCTCATTTAGGAACGCAAACGCTAAACATTGCTTTTACATTCAGATTCAGTTTGTAGATTTTAGTGAAAAGAAGAAAATTTATCAATTACAGTATATGTTTATTAATACAGTATACAGTAGAAAAAATCATATATATATTCCTGTTGTGGCCTTTTTCTAATGCCTTGTCAAGATCTTGCTTGAGAGAATTTCCTCTGTGATTTTAAAGTAAGTTCATTTAAGAAAATTGAATTTTAATGGCATTATAAATGATTTTGTAATTAAAAAAGCAAGAAAGATCAATTTCTAAAAAAATAAACTTAAAAGAACTACTTACTGCTTAAAAAATACAAAAATCATTTATTATTATTTTCTTTTACTGCTTTTCTTCTTTCCTTTTTTTTTCTTTTTCTAATTTTAAATATGCATATTTAATAATAATAATAATAAAAGCCTTTAAATTAATAAAAGACTGATTATGCCTTTACTTTTGCTTGTTTAAAAAATTAATATTTTAAATCTTATTAAACACAGAAAAAAAAAAAGAGACTGAAAAGAAATTATCAGAAAACTTTCAGCCTTACTGTCGGCAGCAAAATTATTTGAGCGCTAGCAATAATTCCTGTGTAAAAAAGTACACTTAATACTGCTTTGTTAAAGAAATCCTTGTCAAGTCATGTTTTTAGTCAGTCTAAGAATTATAATTCCACAACGATTCATTTAATAAAACAGTATTAAATGTACTTTTTTCATACAAGAATTATTGCCAGTGCTCGAATAATTTTGCTGCCAATAGTATATACTTTTATGAATCTACTCAGCCCACTCGGTAATTATTAATGTTCACTTCATTCAAAAGTTAATTTTTAAAATATTTAATTATAGACCAAACAAATTTTCAGTAGATAGCTTATTAAATAAGTAAGGCTCAAGGTTGTCAAAAAGAAATCCAGAATTTCTAAAAGAAATTTTTAGCTAAAATATCATTTTTCAAATATATTACATTTATATTTCAATCATGATATCTTTATTTTAAAATTTTATATTTAACTTTAAAGTAATGCATATATCAATCAGTGATTGATCACAAGTCTTCTTTTGTAAATTAATATATTGAGAATGAAATGCTAAGTAATTGTATGTTTTTGTCATGAATGAATGAATCAGCCTTCTTATTTAATCAAATTTCATCGTATAAATGTATAGTACGATAATGCACTACTTACTGTATCACTTTATTTTATTGGAGCTATTTGAAATACCGCAGTATCCAAAAATTTAAACTATTTTTCGATTAAAATTTAATAAGTGATTATGTGTGTGTGTGTGGGGGGGGGGCTGACTTTTGTTTGCCCAGGGGCCCGTAATTCCTGTTACCGGCCCTGCTCTTAACAAAGTGGAAAACATCTGATCAATGTTTGATCGTCAAGTACAGTCGATAACAAAAGTGTCCGAACATTAGCAAAAATTCCTATATTAAAAAAGTACACTTAATACAGTTTTGTTAAAATAATCCTTGTTGAATCCTGTTCTTAGTCAGTCTAAAAACAGGATTCGACAAGGATTTATTTAACAAAACTGTATTAAGTGTACTTTTTTTAGATAGGAATTTTTGCTAGTGTTCGGAGACTTTTGTTACCGACTGTATATGCTAGTGGGAAAATGTTTAAATTCTTTACTGAGTTTCGAGTAGCTTTGAACAGCTCATAGGCTAATTTTTGCCAAACAGGAATCCAATCTTTGCATGATTCACTACCAAATAGAATATTCGATGTCATAAAGCCAATGGGAAGCGTATTCCTTATTAAAATTGCTTGTATTTTATATTTTGTGTTACTGTCCTTCTTGTGTTACTGATTCCAAAGCGTTGCGTTCTATCACAAGTATTTCAAGAAACCATATTTTAACATGTTTATTTTACACAGATCATAATGAAATTGACATTTAATGTTCATATGCACAAATACTGTACTGTATGTTATATATGCCATATGTTATACTGTATGTATGTGTGTATATATATATATATATATATATATATATATATAGTTTGACTAGCATTATGATTTACAGGACCACACAAAAATGTTTACATTCATTAAGGACTATATATGGAAATTTCTGCAATAGTATTTTCGTTTTTATTAACGCTTTCACGACCGCATGTTTTGTCTCTCTGATAGTAAGTTCCGTCTGTGCGCGTTATTCTTTTATGTTACATTATTTCAGAACAAAGTTTTCTGTATCCATATTTATGTTACAAATGTATATATAATATAATTATACTCTTTCTAATCAAAGTGTTTTATCCATAGTATTTTGATTTTACAAATATGAATATTGGAGATATTCTTAAGAAATACAGTAACACAAAAATTGCAAAAGAAACGCCCATTGGCGGGATTACAGATTTCCAAATGACGTGAATCTACGTCAAAGGACGCAAAAGCGTTAAGCATTTCTAAAAGTTTCTAAGAATGTTTAAGATTGATTTCGATTTGAGTTAGTCTGTTTGTCAGTCTTTTTGTCCGTCTGTCTGCCAATTTGCCTATCTTTCTGTTCTCCTCCAGCGCCCATAAATGTTTTCAGAATTTCTTCAAAATAGTTTTTTTTTTCAAGTTCAATTTGGAATGTTTCTTATTTAATGTGTTATATAACTAGCACAACTGGTTTGTATACAGGGACACGCAAAATAATGTCATTGTCTATGAGAGGCATTTTAGAAAAATGTATTTAAATAACTTTGCATTGCACAATCATTAGGGAAATTAGCCCGTTATTATCCATACGTTAAAAAATATTTCATAGAATGTAGTATGTTTAGTGTCAAGATTTACAGAACTTTAATAATTTTTCTGATACATTAAGGGCTACAATTGGAAACTTCATTTACGTTTGTGCTTTTTAACAGTATCCAACAACTTTCAAGTGTGATTATGAATTCAATTAATCTGATTGTCAGACTTTCTGTCCATTGTGTGATCTAGTAGATAAAGTATATTGAAAATTTAACGATGAAACAAATATTCACAGCTGGAAAGTGTTAAAAATCTATGCATACTTTATGATTTTTAGTTTTCGTTTAATTAATGCAATTGGTAAATGTACTTTACTGTCTTTTAGCATGTCCAGAAAAACTGATCAGGAATGAAAATTAACTTCTCACACCCGTACAGTAATTAAAGTATTTCTTAAGTTAAAATTTTCTCAGCTTGTTTTTTGTATAATTATACGCGCATTGAGGTCCCCTTAATTCTAAAGTTAATTTTTTACGGTTGATCTTTGTGTATAGCTGTTATTAACATCGATTAAATCATGACTGCAGGCAAATAAAATATTTTATTTTGAAGTTCATATGAGTTCTTTACTTAAAGTGTTTGATTAAACTTGATGGGTTTCAAGTAGTGATGTAAGTGAAAATGGTTTGAACATCGTGAAATAATCTTTAAAATTTAATAATAGCCTTCAATTCTATATAAATGTATTCTACGAAGAAGGGTGGTCGAGGGGGGCTGTAGGGCCTCTGCCTCTCATATACAGAATTATTTGCTATATAAAACTGTTCCTGTTCCTAAACCTAGTTCAAATTATTTTTTATGTAAGTATATATTCAGTACTTGTTATCTTAACCTATCTACAATCTGTCTTTATAGCATTGAAATGCAGGTTAAAAGAAAATCGTGGGAGAGCCACACCAGAGTATTTTCAAATAGATGTGTAATTTTAAAATCTTTAATTTTATTATTAAACGGAAAATATTCAATCAATAATAGCGGAATTAGATTGTTTGGAAATTCCAATGAGTGTACGTTTTTAATTTTCATACTTCATAGTGATGTAATCTTGTAAATATTATTTGTAAATATATGTGAAATTAAATTTTCAAATATACAGATTTAAATAATCACATATATTTTCCTTTCATATAATAATTTCTCTATTTAATTTTACCAAAATATCTTTTACGTAGTTCGTTTTAATATATTATTGTCTTCCACGTCTTTCTTTCTTTCCCTTTTTTACTTCCTTATACAAAGTATAAGGAAGTATAGTAATCCCGATTTGCGAAATGGATTTTGTATTTCACATTGCTCGAAAACGAATGATCGCTGAATGTTGCTAATTTATACGTGTGACTTTCATGATGTCTAGTTGCACACCTGCAAGTGTCATCTTAACACGAGCTCTCGTTTTAGAGATATAAGGGATTTTACACGATTTTTCGTGACGTCTGTATGTGTGTGTGTGTGTGTCTGTGTGTGGGTATGTCGCATAACTCAAAAACGGTTGGACGTAGAAAGTTGCGAATTGGTACATAGGTTTGTTATAACATCTAGTTGTGCACCTCCCTTTTTGGACTTTCTATGATTTTCCGTTTTGGAGATATTTAGGAAAATTAGGTTCATAATGACAAAAATTTGGCCATAATGTACCAAAAAACGGTAATAACTCAAAAACGGTTTAGACAAACCTTGCAATTTAACTGACTTTCCGATTAGCTAGACATTTGAAACTTTCAGAAAAGCTCAGAACACGTTGACAATGCATTTTTTAAATATTTTTAGCCAACTGTTTCCGATACCTGCTGCCTTCAGCAGCGTTTATGCGATTCAACAGAAAATTTATTTAACTAACTTCCCGACTAGCTAGACATTTGAAACTTTCAGATTAGATCAGAACACGGTGAAAATGCATTTTCAAAATACTTTTAGCCAACTGTATAGGGTCCCTGCTGCCTTCGGCAGCGTTACCAGTTCAAATCTTAGAATCGATTTGTAACTAACTTCCCGACTAGCTAGACATTTAAAACTTCCGGAAAAGCTCAAAATACGGTGACAATGCATTTTTAAAATATTTTTGGCCAATTGTTTCGGGTCACTGCTGCCTTCGGCAGCGTTTACATGGTTCAACAGAAAATTTATTTAACTAACTTCCCGACTAGCTAGACATTTGAAACATTCAGAATAGTTCAGAACACGGTGAATATGCATCTTTTTAATACTTTTAGCCAACTGTTTCAGGTCCCTGCTGCCTTCGGCAGCGTTTATATGGTCCAACAAAAAAATTATTTAACTAACTTCCCGACTAGGTAGACATTTGAAACTTTCAGAATAGTTCAGAACATGGTAAAATTCCTTTTTTTAATACTTTTAGCCAATTTTTTCGGGTCCCTGCTGCCTTCGTCAGCGTTACCAGTACAAATCTTGCAATCGGTTTTTAGCTAACTTTCAGAAAACTCAGAACACGGTGATAATTCATTTTTTAAAAATATTTTTAGCCAACTGTTTCAGGTCCAATGTCAATGTTTTTTAACATTATGTATATTTCTAAAAGTGTATATGGAAGTCATGTGGTGCCCACATCAGATTTTTTCTTCTCCTTAAAATGTGTATTTTTTAAAATGATGTTTAGTTAGATATTATAATAAACAATCTGTTAAAGGAAATCAGATCAAGTTTGCTTCATTCTTTATATTTTATTTACTCTTAAATATTACACTATAAATGATTTCATGTCCGTATGACTTATAAACTTTAACATTATTGATATTAACAGAATCAGAATTGCCAAAATATCTAATTTATTCGGAGCATTGATAGTATCCGCCTTATTCCATACCACTTTTCCTGAAGAGTAATTTTCTTTTTATTTAAACTTGGTTACATATTGCAGAAGATTACTCTACTAAGTGTTGTGGAAAGGAGAAGGGTTCGAACAATGCTACAGAATATTTTAGAAATGTTAGTAATTCTGTATTAGTACTTTATTTAATACTGATTCGAAGCTAGAATTTTTTTTAATAGTTTAATATTGTTACGAATTTGAAGATAATAGTAGTTATTTTTATGTAATTTCATTCAAAGAGGTAGCAGGTTATAAAATGTTAATTTTCAGTATTTCTAACTTGTTTTAGGGTTAGCCTTTAAAAACCGTTAAAAAGCATCACCAGGCCAGATAATAATAGCCTTAGGAACAAATTTGGTGACTTTATATCACCTTGTCGAGAAAATCCTTATTAACGAAACCTCAGTTATCTAAGCTCTAACTGAATTGTTTCGGAAGTTACTAGAAAATTCTGGTTTTATAGAACGCTATAAAAGGGATTTCATCCCCATAATTGTGTGTCAGTTTCTTGCAAAGACATTGCGGAATAGAAAATTCTGCTTGATTATGTCTCTGTCATTGAATTGTAGCTTACTGCAGTGTGTTAAAGCTATGGTGCAGTTTATGCTGTGATTTTTATATTGTCAGCTGTTATTTAAGCTGTGCTTTCTGGTGAAACTGAAGTTGATACTTGGTTAATAGATCGGCAATCTTTCGAACATTACATAACTTTCAAGCTTCTCCAAGACTTGTCATTCCTTCAGAGATAATCACCCCGAGTACTTAACAATATTATATTTTGGTTTAGTATAGAATTTTTTATGATTAGCCTCTTCACAAAGCCTAAATAAGAATTTTTTAACATTCATAAGGACGATATAATAAATAATTTTCTTAAATCAAAAATTAAATCAGTGAGATTTTGTTTTCATCGTAATAATAAGTAATAGTTAGGAAGTTAATTTTATTCTTATAAACGTTTCAGTAATTGATGATGAAAGAAATAGTGGCATATCATAGGGGCGGCAAAATAATGTTCGCCTCAGGCGGCAAAATGTCTGGTGCCGGCCCTGATTAGTATTGTCAATTTCTTATTTAAAATTTACATATTAAACGAAGCTCTAAGTTCTAAGAGGTTTTTAATTACAATTCATTTTCAAAATTGTTAATGTCAGCTGATTTTTGTATCTGTAAATACAGTGATCCTTTTCACAAAAACTTTTTTGATAAAGACCATAATCATATTCAGAGCTGCCAAGTTCTGTAATTTATTCCTTACTTTTAGCCCTGTCTCTTTTTCATACCACATTTTTCATAAGAATATTTTTTCGTATTTTCTCGTAGTGATATATTATAGAAAATTTAAATTATTCTGTAAATTAAGTTGTGTGAAAGTTCCTTAGTTTATTCCGGAGCACTTTTAGCCCCGCCTTTATTTCCACACAGAGCTCGAAGTTTCCGCCCTTTTTTCCAGGACACTTTCAGGAATGAGAATCTTTCGTCCTCTTCCATAAAGAAATGGTATTTTTATAGTATTGTGTCGTTATTAAATAGAATAGAGATAATTGTATAGAAATATTGGTATTAGAAAAAAGCGGAATTTTTACATCCTTGAAAGGTGTCCTGAAAAAAGGCAGAGACTTTGAGCTCTATGTTATTAACTGTAGTATCATTTAACACACCTATTACTTTCTTTAAACAATGGAAAATTCTTGTTTAAAATAAAATTACTCTTGTCCTTCAGAATAAATCAAAACAAAATCCATATCATCTTATCTCCTTAATAAGTGCTTGGAAAAAAAAAATATATATATATATATAAATTAATCCCTTAACGCGCGCTGTCCTCGCTGCGAGGACGCAAAATTTAAGATCCAGCTGCAAAACTTCATCCCGGAAATTTTTAAGCAAAAATTCACGTTTATAACATATCAGAAAAGACCTGTTTTTTAAACCTTAAAATTTCTTTTAGTTTAATTTAGTTCATGAATTCCGGTGGGAGTATAATTTAAGTGTTTCAAATCGTCTTGCGCCGCAAAGGGTTAATAAAATAAAGAGAAAAGATAATAATAAAGAAAATAAACGTATCATTTTTTTTACGTAGGTGAAAGCATATTTGTGATAATAGAAAAGAAATTGTAATTATTTAAAAAATATCATGTAAAACGATGAGAAACGATTTGACATGAGAAATAATCTATTTAAAAAAACTTTTAAAACCCAAATTCTTAATGTATCGTATCACATAAATCTTTTCGAAGTTAGAATAAAATTTAATTTGCAAAAAAAAAAAGTAACTTTTTTGTTTATTAACCAAAATTGATGAAATTTGAACTGCAAGTTGGTCTTGTGTTGTACAGGCTGTATATTATATGTTTGTGTTCGTGAGAGATAATTAAATTTTTTTTTGAAAACTGCAATTTTTAATCCCATTTCAAAAACATGTATGTGACTTAATGAGTTTCAGATTTTTTTTCCCTCCAAACGGTTTCCATACTACCTTTTGCTGTTGCCACCTAAAATTCATATTTTTGTTAATTTTAAAAAATCTAACTGTCTGATCGATAAGCTGTTTTATATGTCGGATTCACAAAAATTCCTCCTTTCATTTGGTACCTTATATGTAACGATACAACTGATATTTCTAATTTATTTTCTAATTTTTATTTACCTTAAAATGGAGGCGCATTTTTTATTAGCTTGAGATTCACAAACATGCCGTAGTGAATGACAGTAAGTACATAAGAATTTGAGGGAAAAGTAATAAACTTGCGATATCATAGTAGCCAGATTGCGCAACTTTATTATTCAACAGTCACCAATAATTTTGAGAAGTGATATTGAATGTACATAATCGACGATTAATCGTCTATCATATATATCAAACATCACTTCTCAAAATTATTGGTGACTATTAAATAAAAAAAATCGCACAATCTGGCAACACTGTTGCGGTATATAAGTACTATTATCCAGTCGACAAATAAACTAGCGATGATTTTAATGAATTTATGCTGAAGATTATTTTTTATAAATAATTAAATTTAAATTACACATCATTACTCGAATTCCATTATTTAAATAAAAAGCACGGTTATCTATGTATATAAAATCGTTTGTCCTGAGTGAGTGAGTGATTCATCATCGCCCAGCCTAAACCTAGAAGCATGAAATTGTGTGACAATGTTCCTTCTATGACGTAGACATCCACTAAGATGCGATTTTACAAAATTTTCCCCCGAAAGCGGGGGGGGGGGGGGAAGGGCAAAACGTGATGTCACAAAATCTTTCATATCTCAAACAAAAAAACAGATATCCGTAATTTGTTTGCTTTAAAACATAGCTAACACAAATACCTTAAAATCTGGAATTTTGGAAATTCGGTTCACAAGAGGGGGTGCGTGGCAAAATGTGATTCCACATCCACAAAAAGTGATTTCACAAAAGAGCTTCATAACTCAAAGGGAAAAAAAAAAAAACAGATATACGTGAGATTTTTTATTCAAAATATAGCTAACTTAAATACCTAAAAACCAATTTCTGGAATTTTAGAAAATCGGCCCTTTAATGGTGGACAGGGGGCAAAACGTGATTTCACAAAAAACCTTTATATCTCAAAGGAAAAAGCAGATATCCGTAAAATTTTTGCTTTAAAATATAGCTAACATAAATACATAAAAACCAGTTTTTGGAATTTTAGAAATTTAATCCCCAAGGAGATGGGGAGGAAGCAAAACGTTATCTATATTATATCTTCTATATATTATATCTTCTATATAATATAGATATTACTTCTATAATAAAGATTTAAAATCATTTATTTTAATTTTCAATTGTTGCCAAAGAAGTTTACGAGATAATTTATTTTTCGACATATAATAAAATATATTTTCACGCGAATAATAATAAAAATAAAAATATTAAATATTAAATTTGCTCAGGCACATGACAAAATGACGTCATTATAAAAATTAAATAATAATAAAATGAAAGCTAATTCAGATCTATTATTAAAGAGCTATATTTATTGATAATCCTCGGTATTTTTTTTAAACTTTTGATGCTGAAAGGACATTTTTCGCCAATGAACTTTTTTTGTGTGATAGTCACCTTCAGCCAAGTAGTCCATAAAAAATATAAAAAATAAAATAAAATAATAAAAAGCAGAGAGTAAAAAGCAGGTAAGAGACACCAGAATCGACTGTGGCGTGCGGGAATACCGCTACAGGAAATAGCGGGAACTTAAACTTATATTTTGACTAATATCGATGATTATTTTTTTATTATTATTATTATTATTAATGAAATGGTATTTTGAGGATTCATTTCAATATATTGACCAGCGAAGAGGGCAAAGTATGCGAGTATTTTAAATAAAACGAAGCCAATTTTTGTTTTTTAAGTAATAATTTCTATACAAACCAGAATTTAATTTAGAATGACAAGACTTTTATTTTTAGTCTATCCTTTTCTCTCCCTTAGGGGGTTTGGTGCTCTTTAGTATTGCAATGACCTTTCTTTTTAGATTTATATATATATTTACTATCACCTCTGGTTGTATTGCCTAGCCTTTTCTTTTTTTTTTTTTTTCCCCCTAACATCTGGTACTTGTAATCATTCTGTTATCTATCTCCTCTAGTTTGCTGAGGTGTGGGGCATATCCATATTGGCCCCGGGTACTCGGCATTCATCATATCTCGAACTCGCTCGGGCCCTACAACGAGCACTTCGTAATCTTTTCACTGCCGAGTTCTAGCCGAGAATTCTGTGCTGTGACGTCATTTTTCGACAATCACCAAAAAGTGCTACAACGAACTCATCGTAAGCTTCTCACTGCCGGTATCTATCTTCGTTTTCTACCTTTGAAATCTCACCCACTGAAAGCTAGTGAAATCGCGATTACGAAGTGAGAACTTAGTCAGCCATTTTTAGTACAAAAAACCGATGAATTAAAAAATAATAAATATGTACGTATGTCATACTTTTTGAAAAGAACTTTCAAAACTATTAATTTTTTGTGTGAAGTCTGTATACATTTAATGATTAGATTTAAAGATATTTGATTATTAAGATTACGAGTGACAATAAGTCTGTTGCTTTTACCTTGAAACAATAAAACAAAAATAACCCTAAAAATTAAAGACTAAAGAATAAATTTCTGAAAATAATCATTTTTGACATCCTCAGAACTATAAATTCTAATTTAAATCATATGAATTCATCGTTCATAATATAATAATTGTAAAAATACTCATTTAAGGAAAAATATCATAAAGAACATAAGGAGATCGTCATACGTCTCCTAGTGGCTTGGACACAGAGCATTTCGTTTCAAACCGGCAGTACCCGGGTTCAAACCCCATTAACTCTGTTTCAGATTTTTTTTTTTTTTCAATTATTATATATATGAAGAAAAATAAATTAATTTAAAATGAGTAATTTGCCAGATGTAAGTTTTAATTTAGCAATTATTTTCTACTTCATTATTAATTGAATTTAACTTTTGTTTCGGTATAAATTCAAATAAATATTTCAAAAGTAACCATTAAAAGTAATCCATTCAATAACAAGAAATTAAATAAATAATTTTAAAGAAAAAATATTTCTGTTTAAAGTTTAATTTTTGTTTAATGACTTTTCAAAAGCAGAAAAGAGATCAAACATTTTACTTTTAAACTATTTAATTTGAACTAAAAAAACGAAAAAAAAGGAGGGGGGGAGGATTTTTATTTTTGTTAAATTAAGTTAATAATTTAAAATATATATATATATATTATCAAATTAACTTAAGCATTTTTATTTATTTATTTTGTTACTTGTATACATACTCTAACAAAATATTTGAGAGGATAACTTATGGGGGGAAATTATATTAGTTACAATTTTAACTTCTGGTAAATAATAAATAAAATTAAATGTAGAAAAAAAAAAAAAAAAAAAAAAAAAGAAGTCGAAATATAGGCATTTTTTAAATTATTTTATTTCAATGAGAAAGATAAAAAAAAGATAAAGAAAGAAAAAATAAAGAAAGAAAGATTTTCTTTCTTTCTTTCTTTCTCTCCTCTAACTATTAAATTAAATATTCGTATATTTCTTATTAGTAATAAAGTAAAAAAAAAAAAAAAAAAAAAAAAAAAAGGAGGGGGGATTTTATTTTTGTTAAATTAAATTAATAATTAAAAAAAAATTATATATTATCAAATTAACTTAAGTTTTATTATATATTTATTTTGTTGCTTGTATACATACTCTAACAAAATATTTGAAAGGATAACTTATGGGGGAAAATTATATTAGTTACAATTTTAACTTCTGGCAAATAATAAATAAAATTAAATGTAGAAAAAAAAAAAAAGTCGAAATATAAGCATTTTTTTAAATTATTTTATTTCGATGAGAAAGAAACAAAAAAAAAAAAAAAAAAAGAAAAAAAAAAGAAAAAAAAAAAAAAGAAAGAAAGAAAGAAAGAAAGAAAGAGAGAAAGAAAGAAAGAAAGATTTTCTTTCTTTATTTATTTTTTCTCTCCCCTAACCATTAAATTAAATATTAGTATATTTCTTATTAGTAATAGAATAAATTAAGGAATTGCTAATATGTGGAATATTGTGCATAAAATACATACATATATAAATAAAACTTTTTATTTTTTTAATGCAATAAAATATACGCATGTATATAAACTATTATCCCTTGCCAGGGATTCAATTTGGGAACCCTCGGTTAAATTTTTTTAAGGCAATAAGCAAGTTCTTTAATCAACGCACTTTAATATGTAAAATTCATGGGGGGGGGGGGGAAGGGAAGGGAAGCTAAAAATCCATAGTAAAAGCACGGGATGAAAAGGAAAAAGAACTCACAAAAGATACAGCATAGGAGCCACCTTAGTTATCATAATTATATTCTCTTTAAGATAGGATTGCTATGAAACTAGCATTACGAACGATTAATTCACAATGATTTAGCATAAATTTAAAGGTCTGAGAACTACAAAAGTGATTATTTTTAGAAATTTATTCTTCAGTCTTTAATAGACTATTTTTTCTTAATTAATGCTCTTGGTTTTTGTGATAAAAGCACCACAGTTATATATATATATATATATATTATACGCAATGTTGCATGTATTAGCAATTCCCTAATATCTCTTATTACTAACAAGAAAAATATGAATATTTAATTTAAATGTTGAAAATATATATATATATATCCCCCCCCCCTTTCTGAATGAAATAAAATAATATATATATATATATATATATATATATATATATATATATTACATTTAAATTTAATTATAGTTATTATATACCAGAAGCTACAATTTGTAACTAATTTAATTTTCCGCCCATAAATTATTATTATCCCTTCAAATATTTCGCTAGAGTAAGAGCACGTACACCAATAATAAAATAAATAAATAAAAATGTTTAAGTTAATTTGATAATGTATAATTTATTATTATTATTATTATTATTGTTGTTGTTATTAATTTAATTTAACAAAAATGGAACTTTCTTCTACTTCTCTCTCTCTCTCTCTCTTTTATTTATTTATTTATTTTCCTCTTCTTTCTGTTAGTTTAAATAAAATAATTAAAAAATAAAATGTTTGATCATTTTTCTGCTTTTGAAAAGTTATTAAACAGAAATTAAACTTTAAACTGATATATTTTTTCTTTATTATTTATTTCTTTATTCTTAATTTAATCTCTTGTTATTGTGTATATATGTATTATTTAACTTACTAATTTTTTTCTACTTAATTATTCATTAAATTTAACTTTTTTGTTTTAATTAAATTAAAAAAATATTTAAAAAAAAAAAAAGCAATTAAATTTTAAAACTAAAATGCTTACTTTTGAAATATTTTTGAATTTATACTGAAATAAAAGTTAAATTCAACTAATAATGAAGTAGAAATTAATTGCTGAATTAAAACTTACGACTGGCAAATTATTTATTTTAAACTTCTTTTTTCCAGACTTATAAATAAAAAATTAAAACCTAAAAAGGACGCAACGGGGTTTGAACCCGGGTACCGCTGATCTGAAATGAGATGCTCTGCGTCCAAGCCACTAGGAGACGTGTAGTGTTCAACTTATGTTATTTATAACAGAGTCCTTAAATGAGCATTTTTACAATTATTTTATTATGAATAATGAATTCACATGATTTAACTTAGAATTTATAGCTCTGAGGACGTCAAAATTGATTATTTTCAGAAAGTTATTCTTTAGTCTTTAATTTTAGGGTTATTTTTGTTTTATTATTTTAAGGTGATAGCAACAGACCTATCGTCACTCGTAAACTTCCTAATCAAATATCTTTAAAGCAAATTATTAAACTTGTATAGTGTTCACACAAAAAATTTATAATTTTGAAAGTTCTTTTCAAAAAAGTATAACTTATGTTCATCATTTTTGTTTTTTAAATCACCAGTTTTTATTAAAACATGGCTGACAATATCTGAGCGTATTCATTTTCGACCATTCACGCACTGTGATTGGTCAGATAGTATACGAAGCTGAAACTCGCGAAAAGTTTTCGAGTATGGAGGTGAGATTTTACTTCACTGTGATTGGTTAATGCTATCCGATTTCGAATGAATCTCAAACTCACCGTTTAGCTCTCGATAAGCGCTCACGATCAGTTCATTGTAGGGCCAAAAGTGATTGTCGTAAACATTTTGGTGAGATCTTCCAAACTCGGCATCGTGAAGTTCTCACGTCGTGAGCTTTACGAAGTGTTCGTTGTACGCCCCCTGGGCTGCTAGAACGAACCCATCGGAATGAACTCGACGCGGAAAGTTTTCATTATCGGAAACGTCAGATTTCACTAAAATCATCCCAAAATGCGTTTTAAGGGCGTGCATCCGGAAATGAAGATTTCTATTCAACATGGCCACCCAGGTTCTAAGAAAAAATTGGGGTTGGCCTAACTTTAAAAACTGACAGCCTACAGCTCCAATCAGTGAATAGTAGAATTCCCCTATTAGTTGAAAAATTATCTTCTTGACTACCTTAATTATTTTGACACTTCCTCTCCTAGCTGTGGGGTGACACAGGTGATAAGAGACAGTTTCCCACCTGTATTCAATTATCTACAAGAACGCCGCTAAAAAAATATACAAACTATCGCATCGCTCAGTGAAATATTTTGTGAAACGTAAATCACTAAAATAAATAGATTTAAGATTTAAATTCTAATGTCAAGAAATTTAATCTTATTAAATGAATAAATGAAAATTCTTTACACAAAATGTTTCGGAACAGAAGAAAATATATTTTTTTAATTAAGTGAAACCTCTCAAGTTGGACACCCCTATAAGTTGGACACCCCTCTAAGTTGGACGCTTTTTCTCGGAACGGAATGTATCCATTAACATTATGTCTAACCCTTATAAGTTGGACACCTCTCTAAGTTGGACACTTTTTCTTGGAACCGTAGGTGTCCAACTTAGAGAGGTTTTACTGTATAAATACATGCATAAAATATATGAATATTAAAAAAAAAAATGTTTATTGAATTATTTATACTACATATATAGTTTCAGACAGTACATTAAATAGCTCTCTCTCTCTTGTCGAAAGATTCAAACACACGATAGTGTGTTTTAAAAAATAGTGGTTGATTTTTTTTTTTTTTTTTTTTTTTTCTTAAGTTTTAATAGGAAATATGTTTACTCAAAAGTTTTTTTTTAATTCTAACTATTTACTTTCTTTCACGTATACACAGGGTAAAGAAAGTATTGTTTTTGGGTCAAATTTTCGAAATTGAGTTTTTTTTTTTTCTTTATTATATAATTATACGTTTTGAAATCCTCTGCATTGGAAAATGTTTTTAGCGGTTGGTTTGTGTGTGTACCTGTCTGTTATCAGCATATATCAAGAACAAATAATAGCAGAAAGTCCAAACTTGGTATTTTAAATGGGTTTCATATAAATATGCTACACTAAATTTTTTCCTTGAGACAAAGCAAATGGTTCACGTACAGGAATATCCAAGAAAATTCAAATACATGATGTTTATGGGGTTCAAAGTTCAAATAAATTATGTTCTGATAAGTACAATTTAACATCAATAGGCTGATTAAACAAAAGTGAGTAACAATTTTTTTTAAATGCATAAAAGCATGTTTTGTGTAGATTGTGGTATGGAAATCATTCATCATTCGTTTACAGAGCTCCAAAGTATTTGGATATATTGAGGCTATACTTGGAAATTCCTTGAATTATAACTAATTTTGTGTTAGAAGTTTTTCAAGTAAGAATAAATTTAAATACACAACATTGTTTATCGACAATATACAGAGCTACCCAAAATTAAGCTAAACGCTCTTTTGTATTGAATGTAATTGATGGAAGTGCTTTGCTATATTTTATTATGCCGACGAACACTTGCTCACGAAGCAAAATTAATTTTTCATATTCATACTGTATGTAAACGAATTACTTCTAGTAGTTTTATTCTCAACTCTAGTTTTTTTTTTTTTTTTTTTTCTTCATAATATCACATTTTGAGGTTCCCTGGTTATAAAAGTCCATTATTTATTTGTTGATCTGTATATATATCTGTTATCAGAATAACATAAAAACAGATAACTGCAGGAAATTCAAAAGTGGTATTTTGAAGTTCGTATTAGGTTGCCACTTAAAATTTTGAGCAAGGTTGTAAAGTTTGAAGTCAAATTAGTAACAGCCTTGATTATTATTCATTTGTTTATTTTTACAATTATGCATTATAAATAAGTGGGTTTGATGGAGGAGGGGAGTATCCCTCTTACAAAGAAATACATGTGAAATAAAACTGTTCCATATGTTCTAAAAATGTTCCGCAATTTTAGATTTTTTTTAAGTACATTATTTTTATTATCGTATGCTATTGATCTTAAAACTTAATATGCAATATATATATATATATAATGAAAACCTTTTTAAAAAATTTCAGTAAATATTCAATATAATTTTCTTTCATTATTTTATTACAATATGACATTTTCCTGTTCCTCCCTTAAAATTTTAGTCTTGAGTCTAAACAGTTTTAAGATTTAATTAAGTAGAATTACAGTTCAAGGAAAAATTTTATTTATTTATTTATTTATTTTTGGGTCTAATTTTAATGTAATTTTCGAATTTTGATGGAATATAATCCGACACACGCAGAGCTGCAAATACTTTAATCAAGAAAACTTTAAAAATTAAAAATTAAAATAATACGTTCATTTCCTGATATTTTAACTGTGGATCTATGATAAATAACACCCGTGAAGTTGGAATATTTACAAGGCTTTTAGTTTAGAACCTCATCCCCCACCGCCCTTATTATTTCCCAAAATAATTTACATCTATGCAGAAAGGAAAAGCAATAAATTATAAAACATTTAGGATAACAAAATTAATAATTTCAATAATTTTCTACTTGCAACTTTAAGTAAAATCAATCCAATATGCAGAGATCCCCTCCAAGGTGATTCTAAAGCTCCCCTGTTTTCTGCAATTCTAAATTCTGCTCTTCCAAACTTCACAATTTCATCGCTCCAACGGCACTATTATATATTTCCTAACCCATAGTTTTATTTTTCATTCCTTTATTTAATTATTTTTAACAGATTATTAATATTTTAAAGTTATGTCCAGACATTACAATTTACAATTTTTTAAAGTCATAAAATTAGTTAAATAAAAAAAAAAAAAAAAATCTTTGTGATATTAAAGAAAAAACTTCAAATCAGACTCTTTCTACCGTCTATGTCTCTATGATGGGTTGGTTTGTCTGCTGTTTGACACTGATATAACAAACAAAATCAAATTTGTCAAATCAAATCAAAAATATTTTATCAATTTCACCCACGATAGCTAATTCTTTTAGCACAAAAGTGCTGGAAAATTTTTCTTTATCTATGCATATTTTTAATTTATTTTAGTAACTTCCTTTTATATAAAAATCAACCTCTGACTCTTTTTTTTTTTTTTTTTTTTTTACAATATATATAAATGTCATAGTAATGGGGAAAATGTTTTATAAATTATGAATGATGCATGGGTTCTGAAACAAAATTTTTTTTGCTGAATCTGTCTCTCTTCCCCCCCCCCCCAGGTGCCCCTTTTTCCGGGATCCGCATAAACTTGCACCCATTTGACGCAACTTTTGTGACAACGATTTATACATACGACATAACAGCATACTGCGAATATCCCATTCGAAGCACAGTATAAATATACAAAGAAAAAAATTCGCTTATTCGATTTTCATTGAATTACTAATTTAATTAACACATTTTCTTGAATAGCAACCCTACCACTAACCAAAAGATTTTACTCTCTAAGCCATGAGAAGTGTTTGGTTCGATTCAAGGCAGCACTCGTCAGCCTAGCACTAGGAGTTTTCCATAGTTTTCTCCAAAACACACGTTAATATGGATTAGGACCCCTTAAAAATATTCTCACAGAATCCATTCCACCTAGACTCTTTCTAAATTAATAATAATAATAATGAATACGAATTATAATAGCTTTAATTATAATAGCTTTACTTTTACAGCAAATGCAATACAGGTTTCAGATTCTCTGTTTTAGGTTGGGACGTCATAATTACAACACTATACTATAATAAAAAATTTAATAAAAATTAATATCCATAATTTGAAATGGACACAAAGTGAAAATAAGATAATTATTCCGTTAGAATTTTATGCTTTTGTATTGTTATTATTATTATTTTGCCGGAGATTTGCGTTATTTATATCATTTTTAATAGAAAACGTGCCATAGCTACCTTGAATAACATATATCAGTTTCAAAGCATTCTAAAAAAAAAAAAAATAATAAAAAAAAATAAAATAAATAAATAAATAAATAAATAAAAAATAAATAAAAATAACGGAATGTTGAAAAAAAAAAAGAAAAAAAATAATCTGGTGTGTCACTCACACGACTTTCTCTTACCCTGAACTTTAATACTATAAATATAGGTTGGAGATTAAGAGGTAAGATAAAGATATTATGTAAACCTATGTTAAACAATTTAAATTAGGCTTCGGAAGAGTTTTGTATGATAATTAATTCTGTGTGAGGGGGGCTACCGCCCCCCTCAACCCCCCGTTTCATTAACGCACCTACATTTATATAGAATATAATTCGGTTATTAAAAAATAATTCTATTTTTTAAAAATAATTTATTAAAATTATTATTTTAAAAAAATTATCTTTTATAATAATGCAGACGATTTCCATATTAGAGAAGTAGTATGACACTAAATATCCAAAAAAAAGTCCATTTTATTCTCAATAAAAAAAATAAAAAAAATATTTTTTTTCTAAGTTTTTAATTTTTTTTTTTTTTTTTTTTTCCCGTTAAAAGTGAAAAAAATCGATAACTTTGTTTTAAATTATCGCAAATCGATGGTTCAACTATTCGTTTTAAAGGTATTGGCGAGCTCTTTTGAAAGATACCCATCATGAAAATTTACTCCCCTCGAGGGTGGACTTCCCCCCCAGTGGTGGTATTTACTCCATTTTATACAGGAAACATCCGATAGTGAACTTGTTTAACATATTTCAATTTCATTAAGATTTTTGTACAGTAAGGGTATGAAAATAGGGTTTATAGAAATGCCTGTCATAGAACGCAATGCTTTGAAATATTTTAGGGGGTCCCTGTGCACAAATCAGTAGAGGTATAAGCTTTTTTTTTTTCGTTAAAAGTAAAAAAAAAAAAAATATCGATAACTTTGTTTTGAATTATCGCAGATCGATGGTTCAACCATTCGTTTTAAAGGTATTGGCGAGCTCTTTTGAAAGATACCCATCATGAAAATTTACTCCCCTCGACGGGGGACTCCCCCCCCCAGTGGGGGAGGCGAGGCTCCTACATACACAATTTTTTTTTCCCAGTTGACTATCTCTATTACAAAAAATATATATATTCGTTTCATTTGGTTTAGTGCAGTCTATAGACGTTAAACTCTACTTACCTGCAATTTCCCCCATAGACGTAATGTATTAGAATTCTCTTGATTGTCCCTGTACACGAACCATTTGCTTGATCTTAACGAAAAGCTTACTGTAGCATCCCTATATGATACACATTTAGAATACCAAGTTTGAACTTTCTGCCATAATTTGTTTTTGAGATATGCTGATAACAGACAGACACACAGACACACACACAGACACAGACCATTTGCTAAAAACACGATTTTCGTAGTCAGGGGACCTCAAAACGTGTAAATATAACAAAATCTCGCGTTCGAAAATTTGACCCAAAAACAATACTTTCTCTACCTTATGGGTAAGAGAAAGTAAAAAAGAGGAGAAGCATTGAAAGTTACGAATACTTCAATTACAAATAATAATAATAATAATAAATAATTATGACATGTTAATTTTTTAATATTCTTATTTTTGAACATAATAAGAAACAAAGCTAAGTTACGGTTTAATATTAACAAGACCTAAATCACAACCCCTATCATACTAAAATACTTTGTATGTGCACGGCAATAGAACAGACTTTTTCAAACTCTAAAACCTAAAAATACTTTAATTGAAAAAAATATCAGCAAAAAAATTGAAATTTAAGAAATAAAATAGTATATTGATTTCAAAATATTTATATTCATAATCTAAATATTTTGTATCGTGACTGAAATTTGGAATTTTCTTTGAAAAAGGAAAACATAGAATAAAGTTTTATATTCAACTATAATATTAAAAAGGAAAGAATTTTGTTTATAAATTTTATCCTTCATATATATATATTACCCTTCGCACAGATACATTCATTAGTATGATAGATAGTCCCTAATTAGACGAAAAATAAACAGATGAAAAAATTGCCACAACACACAAAAGCCAATTTGGTCAGTATTATATATATATATATATACATATATATATATATATATATATATATATATACATATACATTCATATATATACATATATATATATATATATATATATATATATATATATATATATATATATGTATGTATATATATGCGCACATTTTAAACTACAAGTATGAATATTGGCAAAAGCATTTGTTAATTACTCTCTGTACATTTGTTTTTATTAAGATATCAAACAAAATAAAACTGCTGTACAAATAAATAGGAAAAATAATTCAAAGCTATACACAAATAAACTTTTATTGACAAAAACAACATTACAAAATATCAGACAAATTTAGTAATTTTTAATTTGATTGGTTAATCAATTATTATTTCTGATTTCTATGTGTCTTCTCTCATTTGTCTATTATTCAATCAGATAATATGTTTAATTACACAGGCATACAAAAATGAAGTTTACAAAATTTGATTTGATGATTTCAGCTGACCTTTATGTTTTTTGATATGCTGAAACCGAAAATTCAGCCCATTTTTCTCTATCACGTATTGATTTTTGTCAATACAGGGTGTTTACCGACACGATTTCTTATATATACCAACATAACAATCGGTTTGTTGGTTGGTTGATATGGTTTTAAGTCGCACTTAGGGCTTCACAATTTCAACAATAGGCCTCTATGATTAATTAATCATGGAGAAATACTATAAAACTTATTATATAATTATATTGGTGGAAGAGTAATGGAAAAAATTGTACCCTGTTTTGACAAAAATCTATACGTGATAGAGACAAACTGGCTTCACTTTCGGTTTCAGAAAACCAAAAAACATAAATATCAGCCAAAATTATAAAATCAAAATTTTACATGTCGGCCTGTGTTATCTATCTCCCGTGGATAATTTTTAAGTTTAACATCAAATGAGTTTTCAGATACATTTTTCGATGCTGTAACATATTTTATATTGGTATTTGACAAATGAATTTATCGTTTTCTTGCTTTCAGTTGTATTTCTTTCATTATTTACATATACTATATATACATAAATATACACACACAAATAAATATATGATGTAAAATAAGAGCATGACAAGGTACTATAAAAACTGAAAAATAAATAAATAAATAAAAATAAATTGGAAATTAAAAGCCAAATTACATTTTCTGCATTAAATTTGTTGCATTCATTTTCTTATTTAATCAAATAAATTATCACATTTTTCTAATTAAAAAATCAATAACAATGAACGTATTTGCATTTGCAAAACAAAGATATCAAAGGGTAGTATTTAAACTCAGGAAAGTAAAATAAACAAGAACCGAAAACTGAAAACTATGTACACACTAGGAACAAAATAAAAACGTTCTCTATAATAATAGCCATATTTTTTCAGCGGTTACGCTGAGAACTAACATTATAGCTGCAATAAAACATCGAAATAAATAACTTTTTTGTCAAAACGATACGATAATGGTGTAATTAATAAAATACGAAGGGAGAAAAGGGGATATTTATATATGGACAATATTTAAGCACGCGGACTTAGCTCAATGAACTAATAAGAAAAAATGACGACATTTGTCTGATGAGATTATTTTACGGACAATGTCTTTTTAACAGATGCTTCTTTAAAACCTTTGCAAGCGTCATTTTAAAAGTAGCAATACTTTAAAGATATATACAGAATATAAACTTTTGTGTCATAAATTGAATAAAAAACACTATCATAAAAAATATAATCAAAATAGGAATTATTTATTATTATTATTATTATTATTTTAAACAATATATATATATATATACCAAAATTAATAAAAAGTCACCGCCAACATGACGATAAAAATTTAAAAGGCATCCTGGGAGTCCTATATTAAAACTGCACCGCCTGTGGAAGCATGAAAATTGGGCCGTGAACCATGAATTTTATTTGGAAACCTTTCTTTGAATGATTTTGGTTTTAATAATAATTGGCTTCTTGTAAATTAAAATTTTAATTAGGTGGTTGAATTGTATAATATTTATGAGTTTTAAAGTTTTAAGGTAAATAAGAAAAAAAAATAAAGTGCAAAAATTTCGCACGGGTCTGCTAGAAATAAATAAATAAATAAAATCCCATCTTAGTTTTTTAATTGAAATACTAATTTTACATTTTTTTTTTTTTTTTTTTTTTTTTTTTTTTAATGGTCGCACTTCCGGTTTCGGATGTCCTACTTCCAGTTTTCCCATTTTCACCAAAATTTGAAAAATTAATCTGTGCACCAGACCTATCTCAATTCTGAAGTTTCTTTGTTCTATCTGTATTAGTTTCCGAGATATAACAGCTAGAAAATTCCCCACACACATATACACATATACACGCACACTGACCAATTGACAAAAACCACTTTTTTGGACACAGGAGACCTTAAAACATGTAATTGAGGTGAAATCTCGATATCGAAATTTTTGACGGAATACAATACTTCCATTACCTACGGTAGTCGGGTAATGGAAGTAAAAATCGAGTAGGTTTTATCTTTTGTTATTTTAAGAAGTAGATAGAAAATTAAAACTTCAAGCTTTAGGCACGGAAAATTGAAGGAGATTTTCCCAAATTAAAGTAATAATAATAATAATAAACTTTTTACTTTCATTATCCGACTACCGTAGGTAATGAAAGTATTGTATTCCGTTCAAAAATTTCATGTCGAGTTTTCACTTGATTTACGTGTTTTAAGGTCTCCTGAGTCCAAAAAAGCAGTTTATGTCAATTGGTCAGTGTGTGTGTGCATGTATGGGGTGAGTCTTTTGACTGTCATATCTGTGAAACCAATAAAGGTAGAACAATGAAACTTCAGAATTGAGTTAGGTCTGATGTGCCGATGAATTTTAACTTTTGGTTAAAATTTGGAAAGCCGGAAGGGAGATATATGAAGCCGGAAGTAGGACCCTAAGTCCGTATCTCAAAAACGACTCTAACGATTTTCTTCAAAGCTGCTATATAAACACCATATAAGATTTCCTTTCGTATGTAATAGTTGGTTAGTTCATGAAAATGAATTTGAGGTCTCGCAAGTGCATTTCTTTAAAAACGGCTGTAGTAATTTTTGTACAAACTCGCCATAATAAATCTCTTTTAGATACCCTTTCGTATGTAACTGTTGTCAATAATTGAGTTTGAAAAACTTTGGTGGATGTCGATGTCTCAAAAATGGCTCTTACGATTTTCTTGAAAATTGCTACATAAATCTCATTTTAGATATCCTTTAGCATATATTACGTGGCTATTACAGGAAAATTGACAATCATCTCCATTAGGTAGGTCAGTTTTAGATCTCGGAAATCAGTATTTTTTAAAAGCGGCTCTACCTTTTTTTTTTTTAACTTGGTATGTAAACTCTGTTTGTATAACTTTACACATGTATCAGTTTTCTTTCGCTGGAAAATTGTTAAGTGTCTAATTTGTTAGGCTAATTTTACGTTTTTTGACCTTACATTATGTCAAAAAAGTGCATATAATAAATGTAATAGTAGGTAATGGACTTTTTTTTCACCGGATGTTTTCGAAATGGTAAAATTATCTAACTGTACATTAAAAATATATAGAAAGCATTATATACCGTCCCAAATTAACTAAAAGATTATTAGTAAAAAGTATTAGAAAAAGTAGGTATCCTAGATTTTTTTTTTTTTTTTTTTTTTTTTTTTTAATAAGAGAGAGAGAAAGAGAGAGAGAGAGAGATAGATAAGAAGAACAATTACACGAAAAAAATCATCGCTAAATCGAAACAAAAATTTAAAAGTTGCCAAAGGGGTCGTATACTAAAGGTGTAACGCAAAATGGTCTAGATATTACGATTATTTATTTTATTTTTCTATTCTAAATATATATATCTATATATAAATATATACCTACTGATTTTTAGAATAATATTTCGTAATAAAAAGTTTTAAATAGTACTTATATATTTCAATTAGACAATAAATATGAAGATTTCTTGAATTTCATTTTTCTACTTTTGGTTTATGTTATGCACTAGTGAGTAATATCCCTATTCAGTGAAAGGTAAAGCGGCGAATAGACGTGCAGAGTGCCGCAGGGGTAAATAAGTGAAGCGAGTAAGGGGCAGAGCACCCTAGTAATAATAATAATAATAATAATAATAATAATAAAATCTAACGATTGCTCTGCTTAGGAAAAGCTATCACCAAATTGAGAAAAATTTCACAATCAAATCGTACCGGTACATATATATATATATATATATATATATATATATATATATATGTTTGTATGTATTATCATTACTATTATTATTATTTTATTTTTATTTTTCACGTGTAAATGAATTTATGCCAAGGACAAAATAAATTAATTAAATTAATTAATAAACTCATAAGTTCATTTATTTATTTATTATTATTATTATTTATTTATTTATTTTTATATTTTTAATTAAATATTTAATAATTCTAAAACTATTATCGGAGACACAAACTTTTTTTTTTTTTTTGGTAATATATATATAAAAAAAAATATTAGATTTTTAAGCAAAGAGTTCTCTCTCTCTTTTTTTTTTCTTTAATGCATTTGGACTCGGAAAAAGAAAAATTCTGTGTGGACCCAGAAAGTATGTTTTAACGACACCATTATCCCCCTTCCCCTTTCGACATGAACGATATCATCAATCAACCTTAATGACTTCCCGTAAGTTTCGCGGGGCGTTCCCGATGGGAGGCGGAGAAATCTGCTAAAATTGAGGTTTTTCAATTTAAAAATTAAAGTTTCTTATATTCTCATTAATAGAGATTTAAATAAAACAATTTATAAAAACATTAATAAAAAGCTTGGTTTTCTTGAGAAAGCGACACGCTATACAGATTTCAGATATTGCAATTTGTTGATAAGTTAGAGGCTAGTAAAGCAACACAAGTGTATTTTTCGCATTTTACAGCTTAAAAATAAAGGGTTAAAAATTAAATATAACAGTTTTTGTTTCACGGGTCTTCAGTGTATGGTTGTGAATTTTCTGATTGTGAAAACAGAATTAAAAAAAATTCATTAGGTAATGTGTAATTCTATAAACAAATTTCGCCATAGAATAACACAGGCTTTGGATGACCTTGACGATCCGTGATGCACCCCCTTAAGTGCTAGCATCACGCCATCGGAATTGGCCTTCGGATTTCTCATAGAGCGAAATGAAAGCTGTCAGCATCGGATTGAATCGTCCAATCACAGAAAAGCAAATATTTTCTAATAACGCGAGCGTGTGGCATCATAGCTTCATGTTTACATTTTTCTCCCGCGTACGTTTTTCGATGTTTTCAATGTTCTGTTGACATTTCTTTCGTTACTTTTCCTTTAAACTTTCCTTAGATAACATAATAATACAATTCAGTATGTTTTAAATATATATGTATATATATATCAATACAAAAAACCCTTAACGGGTTAAAAGTTTGTGACGCAGCACTGCACTTTATGGCTATAAGAATTAGAAATACGGGTCTTAAAAATAATGATATCAAATTTTCAGTGACGCTTTGCTATTAATTAAAAAATACAGAGATTTTCTTATTTGAATTTGTTTTTTTCTTCTATTTATTTTTACAGTGTAAACGTTATTCTCAACATAAAATAATATATAACATTTACTTACCGATCCTTTTCATTCACATCTCTTATAATATCAAAATATGTGTTTTAAAAGAAATAATATGAAATTCCAGCAACGCAGTGATGTTACACTAAATGATTTGATTTTAAATTCCACTGCAATTATTTTGTTTTGCATATTAAAGTATATTTGCACATCGAAATATTGCTTTTAATTTTCAAATACGCAGTCAAATATATCGCTTTCATTAAGTTTATATTATGTACTGAAATGTATTTATTTCAATGAATTATTTTATCTTTTGCGTCACGCCATCCAAAACTACAACTAAAAATTTCGCTTTTTTTTTTTTTTTTTTTTTGCAGCACACTATCCATTTGCATGCTTTTTCAATTAATTTGGATAAGATGGCACAAAATAAACATTTCCATAAATTTTACTTACAGTTTTGGATAGCGTGACGCAAAAGATAAAATAATTCATTGAAATAAATACATTTCAGTACATAATATAAACTTAATGAAAGTGATATATTTGACTGCGTATTTGAAAATTAAAAGCAATTTTTCGATGTGCAAATATACTTTAATATGCAAAACAAAATAATTGCAGTGGAATTTAAAAACAAATCATTTAGTGTAACATCACTGCGTTGCTGGAATTTCATATCATTTCTTTTAAAACACATATTTTGATATTATAAGAGATGTGAATGAAAAGGTATCGGTAAGTAAATGTTATATATTATTTTATGTTGTGAATAACGTTTACACTGTAAAAATAAATAGAAGAAAAAAACAAATTCAAATAAGAAAATCTCTGTATTTTTTAATTAATAGCAAAGCGTCACTGAAAATTTGATATCTCCTTATATTATTATCATTATTTTTAAGACCCGTATTTCTAATTCTTATAGCCATAAAGTGCAGTGCTGCGTCACAAACTTTTAACCCGTTAAGGGTTTTTTGTATTGATATCATTAATTTTAGGGGTTAATGATTAAAATGTAAAATTAAAGGAGCATGGCAATGAGTTTGTAACCCTTAAAAAGTGCAGTTTCATAGTTCATACCACATTAAATTTTACCTCGAACAAAATAACAAACTAAATGAAATTTTAAAAATTTATGAAAAGTGATAAATAAAAAACTTTAAGAAAGAATATTTGTTGTGTGATGAAAACACGCAACATTACAAATTCATAATATAGTATATTTTAAAAATAACAAACAATTTCTACAAAAAAAAAAAAAAAAAAAAAAAAAAAAAAGAGAGACAGAGAGAGTTTTATTTTATTTAATATTCAATTTCTTTGGTTCAACGGTTCATCTGTTTCTAAAATAGTTCAACAGAATATTTAAAATAAATGTTCAAAAAATAATTTGTGTACGAAAGTTTTTGTAAAAAAGTGTTATGAATAAGTTTTTAAAGAGCTCCATTAACCGCATAGATTTTAGTTAGATAAAAAAAAAATTAAACACAAGTTTTTAAATGGTCCAATTGAATGAACAAAATATTAATATTTTGTTATATTTTTAATTGGAGATGTTTAAAGTAAAATGTTGTAAGGATTTGACAGTAATTTTCCAAAATACCTAACACCACGGGGGTGGGGATCAGATCCTCCTTTGGAAACTCTGATAATTCTAAAAAAGATGCTTAATCAATCTGAGGGAGATTTTGTTTGGTTTAAAATTAATTCAGATGGGGAAAATAGGAGGGGGGCAATCAGTTAGACCACTTTGAAATTTTAATCGGGAAAACGTTTTTTAGAAAATGTTTTGTTGAATGTAGTTTTATTCCTATCTGGTCAAATATACTGTACATAGTTCCCACATTCTTCCTGGCTAGAATTCCTGAAAATTTTCTAAAACGTGGTGAAGGGATTTCGGACATTGCCTCATTTTCTAAAATTGGGTTATGGGGGTAAAAAGTATACTAAGAGATCTAACATTAAAATTTTAACTGATAAGGATTTTTTAGCACTTCGAGAAATCTTCTAGCTGCAATCACTTCAACGATACTTTTTTAAGGTTGGTTGGTAGTAGGTTTTAAGGCCAACTGACTACGCTAGGGTCCTAGGCATATAGGTAGAATGGCCTCCATGAGGTCTTTCTAAGGGGTCGAGGCCCGTATTTAAGCGAGTTTCGGAGAAAAACATGGAAGAAACGGCTAAGTCAAAGAGTGCGGGATGGGATCGAATCCGGCACCTCTCATCCACCGCTCGGCCGCTGGTGGGGCATTTTTAAGGAACTTATAATTTTTTTTTTTCTAAAAGTCCCATCTTCCTCCCGAAATCTATCGGAAACGACTCGAAATTTTTGAAAATTGTAAGAAACGTGCAAATTGAATATGAGTCTGTAAGTAAGAACTTTAATCGAGCTCTTAACCCCCCTAATTCTCCTCCAAATTTTACTGTTTTCTTTCTAAGGTTCCCCCTATCGTAATACAGCTTCAATTTCTTCTTCTTCCTTTTTTTTTTTTTTTTTTCTTTTCTTTTTTAAGAAGTTGTTTATGTTTATAGAAGACATTTTCGACAAACTGAAAAAAGCAATGCATTTGTTTAAAATTTCAAAGATGCGCTTTTCGCTGGACCCTGTTTTCGAAATTTCCAAATTTTTTTTCAAAATTTCCAAACAAAACAATGATCCTTCAAACTGATTAAGCCCCCCCCCCTTTTTTTTAGGTTTTTAGAATTTCCAAGGCGTTTTCGAGACCCGGGGGGAAGACTTTAAACGAAAAATTTTCTTTCATATTTTTCTAACTACTAATAATTATAGAGAAAAACATTTTTTATTAAAATGTTGTTTTGAAAAGGTCTTTCCATCAAAGTAACAGATTTCCCCCTTCCCCGAATTTTCACATTTACAAAATTAAAATTTGCCCATATCTGACACCTTGTGCCACCCCCACCCCCTTCCCCCACCATACATATTTGCTTTTTTCTTAACTAAACAAAATCCCGTAAAATCGTCGAAGACGTGTTTTACTGTTTTTAGAATTCCGAAAATTACTGGATATAGAAAAACAAATTGAATAATTCGTATTTGACACTGTTTTTCAAGATTTTGTATGAACTTCAGAAACACGCTTTTCTAAAATCGATTAACCAGGGAAGTCCTAGCGGTACCGTTTGGTAGAGCAATCACTATTTCAAAAATACCCATTTTGTGGGGGGAAAAACCTGATGTTCTGAAGGCAATAAACATATACTAAGGGAAGGCAATAAACTGCAATATCTGAATAAAGGCAATAAACAAAATTTGCAAAATAATACAAAATTTGAAATGTATTATTAATTTCTAATTTAAAGGTTGCAGATGCATGGTAACTTCATTTTATATCAATATTATATGTAAGAAATAAGTCTGTACAAGTGAAGGAGGATTTTTTTTTTCTTTTTTTCTAGAGTAGCTTTTTTTGTTATATTCATGCCTGCTCCCTACTGTTAAATTTAAGAAAGAAATAATTATTATTCTTGAAGTATAGATTTGATTTAAAAGAGAAAAATAAATAAAAATAGAAAAATCTTTAAAATGTGAAACTTTTATACAGGTAAATAGTTAAGTAGTATAGTTTTTTACTGGAAATTTAATGAACAAAGTAATTTATAAAATAATACACTGCATAATTCTTAATTATTTTACCAGTATGCTTTGCAGAAATGTATTATTTCGTAAAACTAAGTATCACAATGCGAAGAACAAAATTAATTAATTAATATTTTTAAAAATATATTATGGGTTTAAATTAAAGTCAAATAAAGATGTATTTTACTTCATTTTATTTTATTACTTATTTTACTAATTTTAATTCGTTTTTCAGAGTTTTTCCAATGCATTTAAGTGTTTGGTAACCGAGTTTTTTTTTTTTTTTTTTTTTTTTTAATTTTAATTTCATTACAATATTATTTTATAAAATTAAAAAATAATAATAATAACAGAAAACATGAAATTTTAGATTTGGATTTGATATATTATAATTATTACAATCTTTGTAAAATATTTCATTTACATACTATATTATAGAAATTTAATGAGCAAATTAATCAATTAATTTTTTTTTTTTTTTTTTTTTTTTTTCAGGCTTTTTTCTATCTATAGTTTAAGTGATTTATCACTTAGTTTTAAAAAAAAATTACAAATATTTGCATATGATTATGATATTATCTATCATTTTTATGAAAGTAAAGAAAAAGGTTTTTGTTGTTGCAATTACTTTTAAAAATAAAACCAATTTTGAAAGTTAACAACGTACCAACTTGAAAACAATGGAATTGAATGAATATTTTTGATAAAAAAAATATTATATAAAATACGAATCTCTAAATAAATAACTCATTTAATATATATATTAAAGAAAGAAAAATATTTTATTTTGTAAGTTTGTTTTTGACACTAATTGCCGATAGATGGAGCCAAATTACCTATCTGAGATTGAATATTGCAAATGGAAACGAAGACTGTATACGTCCGCGAACATTCCAAACCAGATTACATTCTTTTCTTTTGAGCGATGCGAAAGAAAATAGTGTAATCCGCGAGGTAATAAAGTTCCATTTTTAAAGTGAAATATAAAAAAAAAACAAGAGTTTTTTGGGAAAAACGGAGAACGTCATGCTTCTCAGACAAAATAAATTAATATCATATATCAATTTTATAAAATTTCTTCGAGCCGTTTTCGAGAAAAAAAAACTCACACGAAACACATTTTTCCTGTGAAGTCTTAAATTGCAACTCCAGATCTCAAAATATATACAATGTTGAAGTGTGAAACTTTCAGGATAGCATCATGCAGACGATAAAAGATTATTCTGAAAACACTAAATCAAAATATCTCCTATTTACTGAGATATTAAATGTCGGCGTTTCCAAATTTCTTTGATGTAAAACTAGCTGTATAATAGAGTGTCGCTGCTAAGCTTTGTTTGAGCTTTGCTGCGTCACTCAAAAAACTGCCGTTTTTTATGATATCATATTTAAGTAAGATTGTGAGAATACACAATGAAAAAAGAAATAAAGCATTTGATTTGACTGTCGATAAGAAGGTGTAAAATGTATTTGTTGTTAGATTTATTAACTATTACTTTATAATTTGTTAACAGCTGAGTAAACTAAATACTATGAATATTTCAATTCCATTTGTTGAAAAATATTACTCCTTCAGCGCCTTTAAATACCGATTGAAATACTGCACATAACACTATTTCAGGTTAAGATTTATTTTATTTTATGGAAAAATGTATCTCACTTTTCAGTTTTAAGCCTATTTGTATAAATTTAAGGGCCCCCTTTTTTTTTCCTACACTACTGTAATATACTCTTTAAATGTATATATAGACAATCTGTATAAAGGGGAATTTAATAACTTGAGTGAAATTGTATAACTCAGCATTTGTTTACATATTTTCTTAAATGTTAACAAAAACTATCACATCGAATTGCCCTCTGTGAGCCAAAACTTAATATACTTTCAAGTTCCAACGAATTTTTTTACTTTTTTAAAACGTAAAATCCAAAGTAAAAAATATCTTCATATCAACATATTTTTTTAAAAGTATATTCCTGAAGCTTCAAAAAAAAAAAAAAAAAAAAAAAAAATTAGTAATTATGTAAGGGGGGTTATCGATGAAAATTAAACACATGGTATAAACTTAAGTACATAAATTAATGTGAATACAAGAAATTTTAACGACTTATACTGAAACAGATAAAAACATTCCTTATGTAATAATATATTGCTCTTTAATCACCTCATTAATATAACAATGTTGATGACAATGTAACTGTTTCTTGCAAGTCACGAACTTGTAAATTCACTTAGTTTAATGTTTATTCAAGAGATATCGAATCAAACAATGAAAGTTATAAACATTTCAATAAATGTTTTTTTGCCTTTCTTAAAAATAGTAAACTATATAGCAGTGGCGTAGCATCGATGGAAAAAGCGCTTTCCCTATTTAAGATTTAAAAAAAGTAATCAGGTAATGTCGTCTCGTCGAAAGACTGAATTGATTCTTCCTCTGCTTTTGGAAGCGCTTCCATAGTTTCCTGAACGACGCCTTGCCCCTGCTATATAGTAATTTATATTTTGTTATAAACACGACATGTGTGTGCAATACACATCTATTTTTTTTTTTTTTTTTGAGAAAGAAAAATAATTTGGGGTAGAATCTAGTTTAGGAGTGCCGTTTCGCAAACTTTTCAAAATTTGCCATAGTGGCAATATTTTCCATTGTATTTCAATTGCAACCATTGATCGTCTATATAAAAAAGCACATTTTTCAGTGAACCAAACAATTTACTATGTACGGTCAAAAAAATTTTTTTAGAGGACAAAATTAAAAAAGAATAGTACATTTAAAATCACAAAATTTAATAAATATACGAGATTAAAGTTAAATGTGTTTTGCATTGCGTTAGCGCTACACTATTGGTGTTGACGATACTTTATGAGTGGACTGTATATCATTTTAATAATTACTATTCTGAAGCTATTACTTCACAAACATTTAATTAAACTATTATACATATCGTCTGTACATATTTACAGTTATTAGAGGACGTATTATTAACGTATTCAAATATGTTGACACCATAGTCAACGCAAACTATAAAAAAGGTGAACCATATCACCGAACAAGATAAACAAGAGAGATGCTACTTTTATAACGAAAAACAATACAACTACTCCGCTAAGGCGGGAATGCAAGTGAACAAGAGATGCGCGCCAAGGTTGCGCATATAGCCAAACTAAGGTGAGCGGCAACATACCGGCCCACCTTGAAACATTGTTTCAAAATTACAGTTCTAATATGTAATAGCATAATTATAATTAATTATACGAAAATTTTATTTATGCAATTTAAATAATAAACTTATACAAGAGAAATATTAATAACATTGTAAACAATAAAATAATACAAATGAAATACAATAAACAAATTAAATTTAACTATATACATTATTCATTTTCAAACAATTTTTTTTTTTTACTTTTCCAAAGGCAGAAGAGCAATTTTGGAAATAGGTCGTTTATATGTCCCATTTCTTGTTTTAACTGAGACTACGCGTATTTTGTTATCCTTTCCTGGAATAATTTCTACTATTCTACCCAAAATCCAACTACATATGGGCAAGGTTTCTTCCTTTAGTAATACCATATCCCCATTTTTAATGTTATTTGTTTAAAATTTCCATTTGTTTCTTTGTTGTAACGTATTTAAATAATGACATTGCCATTTTTTCCATATCCCTTGAACTATTTTAGTTAATTTTTGCCAGGTATCTAATCGATTATCTGGAATGCCAGAGAACTCGGGTTCGATCACCGCTTTGATGGGTCGACCAACTAAAAAATGGCCGGGAGTCAAGACGTCCAAATCTTCGATATCGTTTGAAAGGGGGGTAAGGGGTCGAGAATTGAGGATTCCCTCAATTTGACAAACAACGGTTAAGAATTCCTCATATGTTAATTTAGCGTTTCCTACTGCGCGTTTCAAATGATACTTAAACGATTTTACGCCTGCCTCCCATAGCCCTCCAAAATTTGGGGCACGGGGTGGCAGAAATTTCCAATTAATATTCTCTGAATTTAAAAATTAGTAAGGTTTTCATCAGGCTGAGTAGCTAATCTATGTAACCTTTTTAATTCATTATTTGCACTAACAAAATTTGTTGCATTATCACTGAATAATGTTTGGGCTTTGCCTCGTCTAGCAAAAAATCTTTTTAAAGTTGCGATAAAAGCTTCGGATGTTAAATCGCTAACTACCTCTAGATGCACGGCTTTAGTAGGCATGCAAATAAAAATACAAACAAAAATTTTGTTATAGATTCCTTTTCTTTGTCCCCGATATTTAATTAAAAAAGGGCCACAGAAATCTATACCGGTACAATAAAATGGATGAGTCACATTTACTCGTTCCTTTGGCAAATTTCCCATGAGTTGATTGACCGTTAAAGGTTTAGTTTTGTAACACGTTACGCAGTTACGAAATATTTTCCGAGCTAAAGATCTCCCACTAACTATCCAATATTTTTTCCTAACGTGGTATAACAAGGCTTGAGGTCCTACATGAAAGAAATTTTTATGGAAATGTTCCATAATCATGGAAGATAATTTATGGTCGTGGGGCAACAAAAGGGGATGTTTACTATCAAAATTTAAATTAGCATTTTCCAGCCTTCCACCCACTCTTAGGAGTCCCTGAGAATCTAAAATTGGATTAAAACAATTTAATTTACCTGATACGGGCTTCCTTTTTTCTAAGCAGATCAATTCTGCGGCAAACTGTGTATACTGTACCTGTCTAATTAAATGCAACTCAGTGTCGTTTAATTCGGTGCTTCGGAGTGGTCCAGTTACTTTATTTACTTTTGCTCTTGTATTCCTAATAAATCTAAAAATAAAACTACATATTCTTATTAATTTACAAAAATTATTTGTTAATGAAAACAAATGATTATAAAAGTTCTGGGAAGAATCCGTGGATTGGATTAATCCACACAACACTGCAGGGTTAGCGTCACCCTGGTGATTATTTTTCAACTCACTAATCACAATACTATTATCACTGGGGGACAGATAGTCAGAGTCATTGTTTATGATACTACTGGATTTACTTAGAAAGTCTGGTCCCTGCCACCACAACTGATTATCCATTAAATCGGTGGTAGTTAGACCTCGTGAAATTAAGTCTGCTGGATTTTCCGCAGAGGACACATGGTTCCATGTGAAGGTTTTAGACAGTTCTTGAATTTTGGCAACCCTGTTGCCAACAAATGTTTTCAATTTCCAAGGCTCGGTTTGGATCCAGGCAAGAGCTATTTGAGAGTCTGTATAGAGATAAATATTGTTGATCTGTAACCTCAAAGATTTCAAAATTTTCACAATTAATTTGCATAACAAAAGACAACCAGATAACTCGAGTCGAGGGATAGAAACAGTTTTTAGAGGTGCAACTTGAGATTTGCTGCTAACCAAATTGGAGACAATTTCAGAATTATGAATAGACTGAATATACACGGCTGCTCCAAAAGCTAATGACGATGCGTCGGCGAATCCGTGTAAGTTTATTTGTTGTGCTTCAGGAATTAAAACATAGCGATTTATTTTAAGTTGTTCAAGAGCTTTTAACGAAGTGGCGAATTCTAGCCAATTTTGAGCAATAGGGCTTGGAATAGGGTCATTCCAGTCCAATTTTAATTTCCATAGTTCCTGCATAAACAACTTGGCTTTGACAATAACAGGACCGATGAGACCCAATGGGTCAAAAATGCGAGCAATGTCTGATAAAATGCTTCTCTTTGTCTCAACCTAGCAATGCATAAAATTTTGTATTGCAGCAACCACTATCAAGCTATAAACAAGAAAAACTAGTTGGCATAGGTGGACTCTGCTCAGTTCCCCATCATATTTATGTTCTCAAAAATTTCTAGTGCGAGACATATTATAATCATGTTAAAAGAAATGAATTTGACCAAAGCTTGATACAGTGACAGAATGAAATCCCCGCCTAATAGGCTATCCACCGTTCACTTCGATATATTTATCTTATTCTAATTTATTAATTTATTTTATCAGGGTCAATTCTGTTGTTTAGTTTTCATGCTACTATTTCCAATGCAATAAACCTCAAAATTCATATTTATATGAAAAATTTACAATTTCGCTATGTTGATAAAATTGTAAATTACGAATAATTTACGAAATTTTCCTAGTAGAATATTTGTATTCAAACATGTTCAAACAAATATCATAAATGTAATTTTGAAGTTGTCTAATGTATTTATGATCCTCAAAATGGAAGTTTATGCTCAATTTTGCCTTATTCTGACATGTTAAGTAAATCGTAAATTCCAAATAACTTACGAATTTTTTAAATTGGAAAAATCATAGTCTATGATATTCATGCCAGTATCCTAAATAATATTTCGAAAGTGGTTTGACATCTTTACGATGAAAATATCCCTCAAGATTGACGTTTATGTGAAATTTTGCTCTTTTCTGCCATGTTCCGAGTGGAATCAGCATTCCGATAGCAATGGCGTCGTCCACCTTTCTTTTTCTTTAGGTGTTTAGTGTTTTGAAAGCTTCAAATTGAAGAGTTCGGCCGTTCAGCGTCCATTTGCAACAAAATACTGCAGAAACGAAGGTATGTTTTATTTCTATTTGTAATGTTTAAAGTAGAATAAAAAACGATAAAGATATTTTTTGATCGCATAACAGCATCAAAGTTTAATGTATTGTTTTATCTATACTAAGTTTCGACTAACTTTTAATAATGTTATATTCCGCTTTAAGATACATCGCCGATTATTCAATTTTTAAGTATTAATACAAGGGTAATACTAGTTTGGGTCAGATTTAGGTAGTGAATGTTTTTTCTGTTTAAAATACGTTTCTTAATGACATTGCTAATTTCATATACTTCCATATTTTAGATCATAATGTTACAACTGATACTGTAAATAAATTTAGTTTCTGAAAATAATAAAGCATCATTAAGTAATCATATTTTCACAAAAACAAGATATTAAAAAAAAAAAAAAAAAAAAAAAAAAAAAAGTTTTCTTATATGAAAAGCTGGAATTTACCATACAAAAAAGTCGATAATATTTTAAGTAAAAGGTGTGTATAGTCATTTTTCTTTACATGTTTAAAATACTTTAAACATTTTACTTCTGCATTCTGTAAACATAAAAAGGTGCTTGTTAAATGAAAAGTAATTCTTCTGATTTGAAAATTTTCAAACCTTTATTGTTTACTTCTGCATTTTGTAGTAAACATAAATAAAGAAGTGCTTGTTAAATGAAAAGTAATTTTTCTGATTTGAAAATTTTTAAACCTTTATTGTTTACTTCTGCATTTTGTAGTAAACATAAATAAAGAAGTGCTTGTTAAATGAAAAGTAATTTTTCTGATTTGAAAATTTTCAAACCTTTATTGTTTACTTCTGCATTTTGTAGTATACATAAATAAAGAAGTGCTTGTTAAATGAAAAGTAATTTTTCTGATTTGAAAATTTTCAAACCTTCATTGATTTTAAAAGGCAGATATAACTAGTATATGTATATTGAAAAAAATAATCTTCACCTCATTTTTCAGTATTAGAATTAAGAGACCATTTACAAATTCTTAATCAGCCTTGTAAAAATATGACAAATGACAAATTTTACACAGTTACAATTTTTTGCTGTAATTATTTTGTTTGATTGCCATGAAGATGTTTAAAATTTTTACATAAAGCTGTCATTTTAATAGCTAAAAATATAAAACATTAGTTTTTAGCAATATTTGTAAATAACATTATGAAAAAGAAAATTGCATTTAAAATAATATTAGTATCTCTTTAAACCCTGAAGAGGTGAAGATTATTTTTTGCAATATACATATACTAGTTATCTGCCTTTTAAAATAAATGAAGGTTTGAAAATTTTCAAATCAGAAAAAATACTTCACATTTAACAAGCACTTCTTTATTTATATTTACAAAAGGGAGAAGTAAAATGTTTAAAGTATTTTAAACGTTTTAACAGTAATGACTTTTTCTTAAAATTAATCGACTTTATCCTATGATAAATTCCAGCTTTTCACATAAGAAAACAAGTCTTTTTATTATTATTATTATTATTATTATTATTTTGGTGAAAATATGAATACTTTATTGTACTTATTATTTTCAGAAACTAAATTTATTTACAATATTAGTTGTAATAGTAACATTATGATCTAAATTCTAAAATATTAAAGTACATGAAAATAGCAATGTTATTAAGAAACTTATTTTAATCAGAGAAAAAGTATTTACCATAAACCTCAGACAAATAGGACAAACTAATATTACCAAAGTATTATTGCTTAAAAATTGAATAATGAGCGATGAATTTAAAGCGGAATATAACATTATTAAAAGTTAGTCAAAACCCAATATATATATAAGACAATACAATAGCATTTCATGCAATTACACGATCAAAAAATATCTTTTTAGGTTTTTTATTTCACTTTAAACATTACAAATAGAAGAAATAAAAATAAAACATACCTTCGTCACACACATCACACTTTAGCAAAAAAAAAAAAAAAAAAAGTGACAAATCAAAAATACAGTATTTGATAAAAATCAAGTACTCGCTATGCTATGATAAAGCTCACACAACTGCCTTTCAGGTGAATAAACTGTGCGATAGAGATGTGACATTTCATGTGCATGTTGGAAGAACATAAACTGAAAATTTCCATTCTTTGACTTGCAACCACTTTTCTTCCCCGGGTGCGATATGAACAAACTGAAATGATTATGATGAAAAAATTTGCTTCCTTGTCAGTCAATCGAAACAATCAAACATGTGAAATTAAAAAAGTTTCAAATTTAGCCAACAATAGTTGTTCTGCTACGTCAAGTAGCAGACCATAGTACCGGGGCTGTTGTCAGAAAACATTTTTGGAGGGAGGTTCAAACTTTAATGCATACTGTTAATGATGCACAACTAAAAAAAAATTAGATAAATTTTGAGGGGGGGGGGGGGGGGAGCTCCCAATACTCACTTAACTACAGCCTCACATAGTACCTGTATAACTACTATTGTTGGTATACTTATCAATATTGCTAACACTGGCAAAAAAATAAATAGCCAAACAATATATCAATTCAACAGAACTGTTGTTTTCAAAAGCTTGGAAATTTTCAGTAGCCTACCTTGAATTAAGCATATATATAACGTGTAATATTACTTGTAATTCACTATTCAAAGCTACACCATTCAACTAATTGCAACAAAAATTAGTACATATATTAATCAGGAAAAAATTTTAAGAAATGTAGTAGCCATTGCTAAGGAACGTAACACAATTACTGCATGCCTTTATGTGGAAGAACAAACTAAAGAAAACAGTCCCGTTGTCCAAAATTAAATCTTTTTTGTACAGAAATTTAAAACTTATTTAGGTGTCGGTGTTTAGGAAAAGGGACTGCTCTAGGATCCTAGGCCTGAGGACGCGTGCTTTCTGTGGAGGTCTTTCTAAGGGGTCCTAGCCCGTATTTACGCAAGTTTCGGAGTAATGGAAAATTCCAAATGGCTAGGCCAACAAGTGCGATCTGGGATCATACCCGGCACATCACATCTACCAGCTTGACAGAAAGATTGCGGATTGAATAATTGAAGACCATCATGAAAGTCGGTCTCTGGTGCACCTAAACTGCCATGCCTGCAATGTCCTCCATGCTCCGTGCAAATAATACCTCTGGCGGATACTGAAACAGAGGAGCCGTGTCCCTTCCGCAGAATATAAAAATTAGGATGGCTTGTCTTCGGACCGCCACTGGGGCGTTAATCCCAAACCGTCGCCAATTGCCCAATATGTGCCTATTAATGCGACGTTAAATCAGATTCCTTGCGCTATTTCATGTCAAGAAACACTAGTTGAATTCTATAGACTTATAAATTTTTCGAAACCCATAAACGATGAAACTAAAATAAAAAATTTGCTTAAAGGATCACTGTTAGTGAGAAATCGTTATAGCCAAATCAAACCTCATTTAATTTCGTTTTTATGCAATAGCCATAATGTACAATAAACTGCTTTTTTTTTTCCAGCTAAGGTCTTGAAAAATCGTAATTTTAAGTTTTTGGAGGTGAGAAAGCGATTGCGCATACTTACGAGTCAGTTGTAAGTATCTGAAATGGGAGAAGGGCGCTGCAGTCACCACAGAGCGAGAATTTGCTAAGTCAGAATTTTCAAGGGTCATTGCATGATAAGCGAACATGCTGTTGTATGTGCCTGAACAGGGAAGGGCGCCGCTCAGCTGGAGTTTGCTGCTAACTTATTCTTAAAGGGTCCTGAATATGATCAAAATTTTCAACAGTGTTTTGAACGGTAAGCGAACAGACTATTGTCAATTTTTGAAATGGGAAATCGTGCCATAGGCGCCCCCAAACAGGAATTTGTTATGATCAGATTTTTTTAAGAGTCATGAATATGAAGAGAATTTTCAAGGATTGTTTGCCCAGTAGGAAAATAGGCTGTTATACACGTTTAAAAAGGCTGTTTCAGGTGTCTAATTAGTTAAGAGGGCGTCACCTAACGGGAGTTTGCTACAGTCAGACATTTTAATGCAAACTTTTTTTGCTGGTCGGTGAACCAGTTGGTCGCCTAAGGCAGCTTCTGATGCATAAAAATCTTAAGTATTTTTGGTAACTAACGATAATCAACAAAATTATGATCCACTTTCAAATGAACTTCAAGGCGCAAAACAGCGCCCCCAGAAACCTCATTATGCCTTTGTAGGTGCCTGAACAGGGAAGGGCGCCGCTCAGCTGGAGTTTGCTACAAACTTATTCTTAAAGGATCCCGAATACGATTAGAATTTTCAACAGTCTTTTGTATGGTAATTGCGATCGAGCTATTGTAAGTGAACAAAACGGGAAATCATGTCATAGGCATCCCCAAACAGGAATTTGTTATGATCAGATTTCTTTAAGCATCATGAATACTATGAGAATTTTCAAGGATCGTTTGCACGGTAGGAAAACCAGTTGTTTTAGGCGTCTAAATAGTTTAGAGGGCGCCACCTAACAGGAGTTTGCTACAGTCAGACATTTTAGCGCAAATTTTTTTTGCTGGTCGGTGAACCAGTTTGTCAGCTTGTGATACATAAAATTCTTGAGTGTTTTTGGTAAGTAACAATAATAAAATTATGATCCACTTTCAAGTCACAAAACAGCACCCCCAGAAACTTTAATATGCCGTCCTATTTTTTAAAACATTGGGGGGGGGGGAGACTCCCTCCCCTCAAGCTACGCCTCTGGTGCAAGATTTAGTTGTAAGATATGATAGGTGTTTAAACAAACTGGCAATTATGTTGAAAAATAGAGAAACGTATGTAGAGTCTGAAAATAAATTTGGTTTTTGAAATTTTTTTTTTCGTTTCGTTTTTATTTTCAAACGGCCCTTACTTAAAAATACACGCCTCGTATAAGAGCGTTTGTTCCCCAATGTTTGCATGTTGTGAGTACAATGCTTCTACAATTTTACTTCCTTCAGGTGTAGTTTATTGTAATTCTGCTACGCTATTTGTTCATCAACGTACATAATGTTGGTTTGAGTATTGTTAGAGTGCATGCATTTTGTTTTTGGAGTGAAAGGTTCAATTTGAAATAACGCAACGTTGCTGGCTTTAACAGAGTAAGATTTTCAAAGTATTTTCTTCAAATATATTTATTTAACACGTTCACGCCGCACAGTGGATCGAAGTATAGGCAGTGGCGAACATAGGAAGGTTATGGTATTATTATTATCTATGTATGATGTTTTTTGTCACATTTCGATTTAAATATGTATATATCTATGATACTAAAAGCGATTCTATGATTTTTTTAACCCTTTATAAGGCCACAGGAATATTTTCCTTACCAAATTCGTTATCATTTTATTCAACTGGCACCATTTTTTTTTTTTTTAATAATGATTCCTGTGTATCTTTCTGTAGAAAAATACCTGTATAAATATTATTTTTATAATATTGGTGCAGTAAAATAAAAAAATATATATAGTCATTTGTGGCAATTCTGCTTATGCTAATACAATGGGTTGTGAGAAGTTTGCGATTAACTAAGAGAATAATGTGTCAAAATTAAAATTAATTATTTCTAATAAGCTAAATGAATTTTTTTCTTTACATCAACTTTTATTCGTGAAATTAGTTTAATGTGCCATTTGAGGAAATAATGGCATTATAAAGGGGTTAAACGGTATCATATTTTTCTGCTGCAAACAGGTATTTAGAAAAATACCTGATAAAGAAACAAATGTTGCAAAAAAGAAGAGAATAAAAGGAAATAAATAAAAATTTCGTGAAGAAAATCTATATTTATAACACAATTACCGTAATTTCTGGTGGATAAGCCGCAGGTAAGATAGGTCATTTCTCCACCAGAAATTTTATTTAATAGAGAAATCGATACTTTTTCGAAGGAAGAGCTTGTACAAATATAAATTTATTTATCAATTGAAATTCCTAGTGCAAAACTGGATTATATAACCTGCGGGGTATGTACCAGAAATTACGGTAATTTAGCACACAATGTTAAATATATCATCACATTACTGCTTCCTTTTTCTTTCTTTTTTTATGTAGTATTTCAATAGAAAACTCATGCAAGCATTTACTGACATACTCTATGAAAAATTCACATTTGTCTTTATTTTTATTGCACAGAAACTTTTACTTTAAATCGTAATATGGGATTATAATATTTAATTTTAACATTTAGTAATTGAACATTAAACATTTATTTAATTTTAACATTTTATGACATATCACAGCCAACCATTTAGATTTCCCCCCTTTTTTGGGTTCAACGGTACTTTTCAGTACCTTTAAAGTAAAATTAATTATTTTATTAAATATTTTTAAAAAAATAAGAAATAATTTCTGATTTATTAGATCTATTTTAATCATCTAATTTCTATAATATTATCACTATAAAAATTTTAATATATTTTCTGTCATTAATGAATACAGTTATTCAGATAAATTTCTCGATTGATAATTTGGGGGTAAGCAGAATAAAAATTTATTTTTCTCTAAAAGTGGCGATTTGTGGCGAAAATCCTTTTCACAGATTAAAATGTATACTTTTGGGAGTAGTAAAATGTGTTTGAAATTTTGGACAATTTTGGACAAAAAAAGTTATACAACCTATAAATTTAATTTTGTTGTTAATTTTATATTCACATTTCATGCGTGAATCCCAACATAAAAAACCAACAAAATGTTGGCAGAGGTACCTTAAACTTTTATTAGGACATTATTAAAAGTATTTTTATTTCGTATTTTTTCATAGTTATCTCAAGTGCCACTTGATGGCTATTCAAATAAAGTCACTGAAATTCATCAAAAAATCTTATTTCTGAAAGTTTTCGTTTTGAACTTATTTATATATAATAAAACTTCGCGTAATTGAAGAAATAACCATACATTTGTATTTTTTAGACACTTTTTTAAATTATTTCACTGCAAAATATCAGTTATTTAGAGATTGATTTTTGGGCCTATGTTCGTATTTTAACATTGTTCGATCCACTGTGCGCCGGCGTGGTACACCGGTGGTTCACAGCAAAAGTATCCGAGCACTAGCAATAATCTTTGTCCAAAAAAGGTACACTTAATACTGCTTTGTTAAATAAATCCTTGTCGAATCATGATCTTAGTCAGTCTAAGCACATGATTCAACAAGGATTTATTGAACAAAACAGTTTCAAGTATACTTTTTTGATATCGGAATTATTGGCTAGTGCTCAGATACTTTTGAGAAGAATGCTCCGGCGTGAACGTGTTAAACAATGTAAGTGACTGTCCATGCTATTTTTGCAATTCTGAATGGATATTTCAGCAAATATAATGAATCTGTGGAAAGGTTATTTGCCTGCTTGTGAAAGAAAGCTTTTTCACATAAAAAAAATAATTATGAACAGATTTGCTTAAAACTCCATATGTACATAACCCTCGCCAATATTTCCACAAGTCCATTAATAGCCACCATTTTGTTCCAAAATGGCAGCTACTTCATTAAAAAAAAAATCCACCTACCCTTTCAGATGAGCCAAAAGGACTTTTTTTTGTTTGTTTTAAAATCATAATACTAATTTTGCTGCAATTCAAAATTTCATGCAGTTTAAAATTACAGTCGGCAACAAAATTATTGAAACGCTAGCAATAATTCCTATTTAAAAGATGGGCGTCGGCACAATGGGGCAAGGGGGCACTTGCCCCCCCCCCCCCCCCTCCCCTGGAAAATTCTAATAAGCGTTTTTTTTTTTAAACTTTAAAACTATGCTGTCAGAATTTTACTAAAAAACAATTTTTTTTTTTTCAGGTTGTGCGCACCCCCCCCCCTTTTGAAATTTTGCAGTTTTTTTTTTTTCGTTTAAAAATTGATTAAGATTTGCTAATTTAACAATATAATAATTATATTCAAACTTATACATGAAAGAACTTTTTTAGAAAATTTAAGCTTATCTTTACAATTTTTGACAGCTTAAAACAGTATTATACTCACTCTTGTCATGTCAAGAAATACTTTGACGTCACAAACCCAATCACAAAGATGTTATATTAAAAAAATATATAATTACACATTACCTAATTGTTATTTTCATATTCTGAAAATACGCAACCATAAAATGAGTACTGGTTTTCCAAAATTTTTTTTAATTTGAATTTTGAGTTTAAAAATGTGAATTTTCACTAAATGCAATTTTCTCATTTTTGAGCTGCAAAGTAAAATATTAAAATCACTTTTTGGAAAACGGGCACTCATTTAACAGTTGTGAATTTTCTGAATGTGAAAACAGAATTTAAAAATATCAATTAGGTAATGAGCAGTTCTATAAACAAATTTCTCCATAGTCTTGCATGGTATTTGGTGACTTGAGATGGGGAAATCGTAAGAGGGAGTGAGCAGCCTTAATGATGCACAACTAAAAATTTTTTTTATAAATTTCAAGGGGGGAGGGGGGACTCTCAACGCTCCCTCACATAGTACCTATATAACTACTACTGTTGGTATGCTTATTAATCTTGCTAACACTGACAAAAAAAAAAAAAAAAAAAAAAAAAAAAAAAATTGCTAAACAATACATTAATAACAGAACTGTTGTTTTCCAAAAATGGGTTTTAGCGTAGAAATTTTCAGTAGCCTACCTTGAGTCAAGCCTATATATAATGTGTAATATTAATTGTAATTCACTATACAAAGCTACACCGTTCAACCAATTGCTACAAAAATTAGTACGTACATTAATCAGAACAAAATTTAGCTTTCACAGTATCAACAGTACAGCTATGACAGTTCAACTGAATAACTGACTCAAAAGACATTAAATAAAAAAAAAGAAACTATTTTAACTTTAACACGTTCACGCTGGTGTGGTCCAACGGTGGCTCACAGCAAAAGTATCCGATCACTAGCAATAATCCTTGTCCAAAAAAAGTACACTTAATACTGCTTTGTTAAATAAATCCTTGTCGAACCATGATCTTAGTCAGTCTAAGAACATGATTCAACTAGGATTTATTGAAGAAAACAGTTTTAAGTATACTTTTTTGATATCGGAATTATTGGCTAGTGCTCAGATACTTTTGAGAAGAATGCGCCAGAATGGACGTGTTAAAATTATTAAAAAAGAAAAAAACAAGTTGGAAAAAAAAAAAATATATATATGTGTTCATAAAATAAAAGTATGAAAAATAAAGTTAAAATGAAATTAAGAAAAATCATGTTGAAGAAATGAAACAGCTTTAGTATTAGTATAGCTCTTAACCCTTGGTAAATTGAAACTTGCAACTGAAGTAGCTTGGATGTTTCTCACCAAGATTTTTACTTGCACAGATGCAACAGCTATTTTAATTTATACCCTAATTATGTTGATAGCAATGAACCTGCCAATATCAATAAAGTTAAAAAAAAATTGTCTCTCAAAAGAAATTTTAATCTAATTTAGATAAAATGGAGAGTAAGTTTTAATTTTTACACCAACTATGTGAAAAGTGCCAGAGCCGAGAATCAAATCAAGCCACGGAGTGCCCGGGTTTAATTCCTGGCTTAGCATTTTTCACATAGTTGGTCTAAAAATCAACATTACACCCCACTATATAAATTGAATTTTCATGGTAGATAAATTAATGAATTAAATTTCTAAAGTGGAATTTTAATCGTTGTACTGTGTACATTTGGTTCTGTTCAATAATGAGTTTGAGACCACTGGGTTAGGGTACTCAGCGGTGTCTTTTTTTTCTTGTTTATAGCTTGATAGTGGTTGCTACAATACAAAATTCTATGCATTGCTAGGTTGGGGTATTCAATAATGTTCCTTTTTTTGGTTTTGCTGTAATATGAATGCTACAATACAAAAGTTCATCTTTTTATTACTTTCTTCTATATTCAATAGAAAAAAGTATTGGATTCGTAAAAATTTTAGACGTCGGGTTTTTGATGGATTTACACGTTTTGAGAGCTGTAGAACACGATTTGACCATTTTTAGAAAATGTCTGTCTGTGTGTGTGTGAAAAATTTTTTTGGCGACTGTATTTCAGGTACTACTGCACAGAATTTCATAAAATTGATATGTAGTTACACATTGGTATAAATTAGGGCCTATCAACTTTTGGTCAAAATTGTCCAACAGCTTGCGTCGCCATCTCTCTTTTTCTAAATTTTTAACATGGTGGTATAGGACAAAATTTTGTATAAATGTGCATAAAGAGAATTATTTTTTAATAATCATTATGAAATTTAAAAGAATTATTTGTGATAGAGATAGTCAAATGGGAAAAAAAAAAATTGTGTATGTAGGAGCTTCGCCTCCCCCCCCCCCTGGGAGAAGTCCCCCCTCGAAGGGAGTAAATTTTCATGATCGATGGGTATCTTTCAAAAGAGCTCACCAATACCTTTAAAACGAATGGTTGAACCATCAATCTGCGATAATTTAAAATAAAGTTATCGATTTTTTTCATATTTAAAATAATAATAATAATAATGTAATATTGAGAATAAAATTGACTTTTTTTGAATATTTAATGTTATACTACTTCTCTAATATGGAAATCATCTACATTATCATGGAAGATAACTTTTAAAAATAATAATTTTAATAAATTATTTTTACTGACTGAATTTGTATAGGAAAATATAGAAGAAAGTCGTGGTGGCCACAACATACTAGTTTGAGATAGGTTATAACTTTGTAAATTTTAAATGAATTATTCATTGAAAATTTTTATAATGATATAGTTAGTTTTTGATGTAATGTCTCGGATTGAATTGTTCATTTCTGATGTATTTAGATCACTAATTGCCAATAGTGTAGCGCTAACGCAATGCAAAACACATTTAACTTTAATCTCGTATATTTATTAAATTTTGTGATTTTAAATGTACTATTCTTTTTTAGTTTTGTCCTCTAAAAAATTTTTTTTGACCGTACATAGTAAATTGTTTGGTTCACTGAAAAATGTGCTTTTTTATGTAGACGATCAATGGTTGCAATTGAAATACAATGGAAAATATTGCCACTATGGCAAATTTTGAAAAGTTTGCGAAACGGCACTCCTAAACTAGATTCTCCCCCAAATTATTTTTCTTTCTCAAACAAAATACAAAAAAAAAAAAAATTAGATGTGTATTGCACACACGTGTCGTGTTTATAACAAAATATAAATTACTATATAGCAGGGGCAAGGCGTCGTTCAGGAAACTATGGAAGCGCTTCCAAAAGCAGAGGAAGAATCAATTCAGTCTTTCGACGAGGCGACATTACCTGATTACTTTTTTTAAATCTTAAATAGGGAAAGCGCTTTTTCCATCGATGCTTCGCCACTGCTATATAGTTTACTATTTTTAAGAAAGGCAAAAAAACATTTATTGAAATGTTTATAACTTTCATTGTTTGATTCGATATCTCTTGAATAAACATTAAACTAAGTGAATTTATAAGTTCGTGACTTGCAAGAAACAGTTACATTGTCATCAACATTGTTATATTAAACAGGTGATTAAAGAGCAATATATTATTATATAAGGACTATTTTTATCAGTTTCAGTATAAGTCGTTAAAATTTCTTGTATTCCCATTAATTTATGTACTTAAGTTTATACCATGTGTTTAATTTTCATCAATAACCCTCCTTACATAATTACTAATTTTTTTTTTTTTTTTTTTTTTTTTTTTTTTTTGAAGCTTCAGGAATATACTTTTAATAAAATATGTTGATATGAAGATATTTTTTACTTTGGATTTTACGTTTTAAAAAAGTTAAAAAATTCGTTGGAACTTGAAAGTATATTAAGTTTTGGCTCACAGAGGGCAATTCGATGTGATAGTTTTTGTTAACATTTAAGAAAATATGTAAACAAATGCTGAGTTATACAATTTCACTCAAGTTATTAAAATCCCCTTTATGCAGATTGTCTATATATACATTTAAAGAGTATATTACAGTAGTGTAAGTAAAAAAAAAAGTGGCCCTTAAATTTATACAAATAGGCTTAAAACTGAAAAGTGAGATACATTTTTCCATAAAATAAAATAAATCTTAACCTGAAATAGTGTTATGTGCAGTATTTCAATCGGTATTTAAAGGCGCTGAAGGAGTAATATTTTTCAACAAATGGAATTGAAATATTCATAGTATTTAGTTTACTCAGCTGTTAACAAATTATAAAGTAATAGTTAATAAATCTAACAACAAATACATTTTACACCTTCTTATCGACAGTCAAATCAAATGCTTTATTTCTTTTTTCATTGTGTATTCTCACAATCTTACTTAAATATGATATCATAAAAAACGGCAGTTTTTTGAGTGACGCAGCAAAGCTCAAACAAAGCTTAGCAGCGACACTCTATTATCAGCTAGTTTTACACCAAAGAAATTTGGAAACGCCGACATTTAATATCTCAGTAAATAGGAGATATTTTGATCGTCTGCATGATGCTATCCTGAAAGTTTCACGCTTCAACATTGTATATATTTTGAGATCTGGAGTTGCAATTAAAGACTTCACAGGAAAAATGTGTTTCGTGTGAGTTTTTTTTCTCGAAAACGGCTCGAAGAAATTTTATAAAATTGATATATGATATTAATTTATTTTGTCTGAGAAGCATGACGTTCTCCGTTTTTCCCAAAAAACTCTTGTTTTTTTTTTTTTATATTTCACTTTAAAAATGGAACTATATTACCTCGCGGATTACACTATTTTCTTTCGCATCGCTCAAAAGAAAAGAATGTAATCTGGTTTGGAATGTTCGCGGACGTATACAGTCTTCGTTTCCATTTGCAATATTCAATCTCAGATAGGTAATTTGGCTCCATCTATCGGCAGTTAGTGTCAAAAACAAACTTACAAAATAAAATATTTTTCTTTCTTTAATATATATATTAAATGAGTTATTTATTTACGGATTTGTATTTTATATAATATTTTATTTATCAAAAATATTCATTCAATTCCATTGTTTTCAAGTTGGTACGTTGTTAACTTTCAAAATTGGTTTTATTTTTAAAAGTAATTGCAACAACAAAAACCTTTTTCTTTACTTTCATAAAAATGATAGATAATATCATAATCATACGCAAATATTTGTAATTTGTTTTTTAAACTAAGTGATAAATCACTTAAACTATAGATAGAAAAAAGCCTGAAAAAAAAAAAATAATAATAATAATTAATTGATTAATTTGCTCATTAAATTTCTATAATATAGTATGTAAATGAAATATTTTACAAAGATTGTAATAATTATAATATATCAAATCCAAATCTAAAATTTCATGTTTTCTGTTATTATTATTATTTTTTAATTTTATAAAATAATATTGTAATGAAATTAAAATTAAAAAAAAAAAAAAAAAAACTCGGTTACCAAACACTTAAATGCATTGGAAAAACTCTGAAAAACGAATTAAAATTAGTAAAATAAGTAATAAAATAAAATGAAGTAAAATACATCTTTATTTGACTTTAATTTAAACCCATAATATATTTTAAAAAATATTAATTAATTAATTTTGTTTTTCGCATTGTGATACTTAATTTTACGAAATAATACATTTCTGCAAAGCATACTGGTAAAATAATTAAGAATTATGCAATGTATTATTTTATAAATTACTTTGTTCATTAAATTTCCAGTAAAAAACTATACTACTTAACTATTTACCTGTATAAAAGTTTCACATTTTAAAGATTTTTCTATTTTTATTTATTTTTCTCTTTTAAATCAAATCTATACTTCAAAAATAATAATTATTTCTTTCTTAAATTTAACAGTAGGGAGCAGGCATGAATATAACAAAAAAAGCTAGTGTAGAAAAAAAGAAAAAAAAAAAAAATCCTCCTTCACTTGTACAGACTTATTTCTTACATATAATATTGATATAAAATGAAGTTACCATGCATCTGCAACCTTTAAATTAGAAATTAATAATACATTTCAAATTTTGTATTATTTTGCAAATTTTGTTTATTGCCTTTATTCAGATATTGCATTTTATTGCCTTCAGAACATCAGGTTTTCCCCCCCACAAAATGGGTATTTTTGAAATAGTGATTGCTCTACCAAACGGTACCGCTAGGACTTCCCTGGTTAATCGATTTTAGAAAAGCGTGTTTCTGAAGTTCATACAAAATCTTGAAAAAAAAGTCAAATACGAATTATTCAATTTGTTTTTCTATATCCAGTAATTTTCGGAATTTCTAAAAACTGTAAAACACGTCTTCGACGATTTTACGGGATTTTGTTTAGTTAAGAAAAAAGCAAATATGTATGGTGGGGGAAGGGGGTGGGGGTGGCACAAGGTGTCAGACATGGGCAAATTTTAATTTTGTAAATGTGAAAATTGGGGGAAGGGGGAAATCTGTTACTTTGATGGAAAGACCTTTTCAAAACAACATTTTAATAAAAAATGTTTTTTTCTATAATTATTAGAAGTTATAAAAATATGAAAGAAAATTTTTCGTTTAAAGTCTTCCCCCCGGGTCTCGAAAACACCTTGGAAATTCTAAAAACATAAAAAAAAGGGGGTGGGGGGCTTAATCAGTTTGAAGGATCATTGTTTTGTTTGGAAATTTTGAAAAAAAATTTGGAAATTTCGAAAACAGGGACCAGCGAAAAGTGCATCTTTGAAATTTTAAACAAATGCATTGCTTTTTCAGTTTGTCAAAAATGTCTTCTATAAACATAAACAACTTCTTAAAAAAGAAAAAAAAAAAAAAAGGAAGAAGAAGAAATTGAAGCTGTATTACGATAGGGGGAACCTTAGAAAGAAAACAGTAAAATTTGGAGGAGAATTAGGGGGGTTAAGAGCTCGTTTAAAGTTCTTACTTATAGACTCATATTCAATTTGCACGTTTCTTACAATTTTCAAAAATTTCGAGTCGTTTCCGATAGATTTCGGGAGGAAGATGGGACTTTTAGAAAAAAAACTAGTATGTTGTGGCCACCACAAGACTTTCTTCTATATTTTCCTATACATATTCAATCAGTAACAATCAATATTAAAAAAAAAAAAAAAAAAAAAGATTTTTTTTTTTTTTTTTTTGTGAAAATTAATACATATTCAATCACTAACAATAATTAAAAAAAAAATCGATAACTTTGTTTTAAATTATCACAGATTTATGGTTCAACCATTCGTTTTAAAGGTATTGACGAGATCTTTCGAATGATACCCATCTTCAAAATTTAACCCCTCCGGGGCGGTACTTCCCCCCAGGGGGGGAACCGATGCCCCCCCATGCACAATTTTTTTTTCCTGGTTAACTACTACTATCATCAATAATTCAAATTAATTTTACAATCACAAGTTTAAAATAACTCTCATTATGCCCATTTATACGGAATTTTGTCCTATGCTGCCATGTTAAAAATTTGCATAAAATGCGATCACAGCGCCACCTGTTGAGCTATTGATCCCCAAATCTAATGGGCACCAGTTCATGTCAGGGTGCAACTAAATACCAAGTTTGGTTAAATTTCATTCATATGTTCGTGAGATACAGCGTCTACAAAAAAATGATACAGACAGACAGACACACAGACAGACAGACAGACAGACACACAGACAGACATTTTCTAAAAACTATCAATTCGTGTTTAGGACATCCCAAAACGTGTAGATCCGTCAAAAAACGGAGGTCGAAAATTTTCGCGAATCCAATACTTTCTCTATATTACATATAGAAGAAAGTAAAAATTATAAGTTCCTTAAAAATGCCCCACCAGCGGCCGAGCGGTGGATGAGAGGTGCCGGATTCGATCCCATCCCGCACTCTTTGACTTAGCCGTTCCTTCCGTGTTTTTCTAAGAAACTCGCTTAAATACGGGCCTCGACCCCTTAGAAAGACCTCATGGAGGCCATTCTACCTATATGCCTAGGACCCTAGCGTAGTCAGTTGGCCTTAAAACCTACTACCAACCAACCTTAAAAAAGTATCGTTGAAGTGATTGCAGCTAGAAGATTTCTCGAAGTGCTAAAAAATCCTTATCAGTTAAAATTTTAATGTTAGATCTCTTAGTATACTTTTTACCCCCATAACCCAATTTTAGAAAATGAGGCAATGTCCGAAATCCCTTCACCACGTTTTAGAAAATTTTCAGGAATTCTAGCCAGGAAGAATGTGGGAACTATGTACAGTATATTTAACCAGATAGGAATAAAACTACATTCAACAAAACATTTTCTAAAAAACGTTTTCCCGATTAAAATTTCAAAGTGGTCTAACTGATTGCCCCCCTCCTATTTTCCCCATCTGAATTAATTTTAAACCAAACAAAATCTCCCTCAGATTGATTAAGCATCTTTTTTAGAATTATCAGAGTTTCCAAAGGAGGATCTGATCCCCACCCCCGTGGTGTTAGGTATTTTGGAAAATTACTGTCAAATCCTTACAACATTTTACTTTAAACATCTCCAATTAAAAATATAACAAAATATTAATATTTTGTTCATTCAATTGGACCATTTAAAAACTTGTGTTTATTTTTTTTTTTTATCTAACCAAAATCTATGCGGTGAATGGAGCTCTTTAAAAACTTATTCATAACACTTTTTTATAAAAACTTTCGTACACAAATTATTTTTTGAACATTTAGTTTAAATATTCTGTTGAACTATTTAAGAAACAGATGAACCGTTGAACCAAAGAAATTGAATATTAAATAAAATAAAACTCTCTCTCTCTCTCTC